>CM073506.1:43127115-43758076 GCA_037074495.1 Acacia confusa
CACACACACACACACATATATTTTGCTATTGTATCCGGTTTACTAGAGCTTTGTCCTAATTAGTCCGGATCGAGGTTCTATCGGACGCATATGCGGTGACCTCTCATAGGGAAGTTTTCTACATCCACAAAAACTTGAATTCGAAACCCTTGCTTAAACGACTCAAGTTCTTTCCGCTTGAGCCAACTTCTACTGGTAATTTTATCTTATATTTTGAGTGAAGGGAATATATATAATTTCCTTAATTAGGTGGAAAATATATTTATATATAACTCTAACTAAATGCCCCACGCAATTTTATACTTGTGGACTGTGGTCGTACCAATCTTATATCAAACCAATGTTTGCCCAAAAAAACCCACCAGGGGCAGATAAGTTAGGTTTGTTTGCGAAAGCAGGCGACCTTATTGCATGGGCTGCCTCTCGTGGCCAAGTTCTTTGACCATGTTCTTTGTTTAAGATATGAATTTTTTTTTTTTTTTTAAATGATGTTGGGATCTCTTCCACTACAACCATTAATCCGACTCATCCAGATTAGTAGGAATGGAATGTTGCATTGAACCAGGTGGGCGAGAAAAAAACACAAGGGTGCTGTACTGTCCGATGGGGGCTTCTTCCATTACTTTTCCTGAAGATAACTGTGATGCTTCTCATCGGCACTCAAAGCAATTCAGTTTCACTTTTTTTATACACCCAGTTTAAATTTGTTTCTTTAATTTCATTCTTTTCTTTCTTTCTTTTTTTTTTTTAATTCGCTGAGCCAGCAACTAAAAGCAACAAAGTGTTGGAATGCAAAAGTAAAGGCACCGAAAGTCTAGCTATTTGGCATTCATTCCGTCGAAAACCAAAAAATAAAAAAAGACATTCTCTGTAAATACAATTTGACGCCAACTACGCTGATTCTCACATAGTCAAGGCCACCTCTTTGTTGAAGATCCAGCTGAATTTGACGCCCTGAGGCGCCATCTTGCGCGCTCGCTCATCGGCTCGCTCTTGCAACTTCCTTATCCTCGGTGCTAGTCCACACACGAAATCCCGTGCACGTCTCCCTTCGCCCGTCAGCCCTTCCAGCTTCTCCAACCCCCATCGTCGGATCAGAAACTCCAATATGTCCGCGTAGTCGTTCGCCGTGTACACTCCCATCCGCTGCGCCACCGCAGAGAAATGCTCGAACAGGCACGGGTCCTGCCCGTCGTACATCAAATGGGCCGGCATGGTGATCTTCTTGTGCATCATGTCTGCGATGGCCTGCATTGCTCCACTGGGGTCCACTTCCAGCAGCTTCTCGACGATTCTCGCGTAAGCATTCTCGTGGCGTTTCTCGTCTGCTGCGATGGTGCCACATATGCGCGCCAACACCGGATCTCCCCCCTCCTTCGCCAACCGAGCCGTATTGCCGTGCGACACAAATGTGGCTCTCTCTTGAAACGACGTGTACACGAATCCCAGATAGGGGTTATTTTCTGTCCCCGGATCCTGCCATTTATTTATTATTCTCTGTCAATCTATTTTCAAATAAATTACATCAATGTGAATGAATATAGAAAAAGCCAATTATATGTTTCAGCGTTAATATATATGGTTAATAACACAATCTGCAGGTTATGCCAATTCAAGATGTTTTAATTCTTTCTTTTCATTTTGACATTAATTAGTAAATCTTTCAACTGATGGTAAGAATGCTTAAAATTCCAGTCAAATATGCTTCTAATCAATTATGAATAGGACCCCCCAAAAACGGAAGAGAAGAAACAGGAGTTCTCACCATTCCGGCTCCAATCAAATACTGTACGGTTTTTTCGACCATGTGCATATCAACCCGACCGGATAGATAAAGATAGGTTCTCAGCAAATCCCCATGCCTATTCTCCTCCGCCGTCCAAGAACGGGTCCAAACGGCCCACGGATCCGGGCTTGCTCCGGACTCGTCCCCGACCGCATCCAGGTTGTTTATCATGCTCTGATAGGTAGGCAGTGCATCCTCCGTGATCATATCACCCACAAGCACCACGAAGTACTCATCAGGGAGCTCGGCCGTCCGATCGCGCAGTGCCTTCACTTGATCCATGAATTCATTGAACGGCAACGATGAGTCGGGCACGAAGTTCTGCGGCTGCCAACTCTGCTCCACCGGTTTCAGCAGCGGCAGAAGCCCCTCCGAAGCCCAGCGTTCCAGGGACTTGAACACTTCGGCCTTCTCCGGCGGCATTGAGTGGGCCTTTCCATTTTTTACCGGGACGGCCACGGCGGAGATCGACGGTGGTAATCGGATCCTGATGGTGCGGGTCGGTAATCGAGGATGGCATTTTGTGCGATATAGGCTGGTCGTGGCCCATGGTCGGGGGGTGAGGTAGCGGCAACTCTGCATGGTTGACCCCTGATTCGGGCGTCAGGACAGTGGTGCTTTGCTTCTCGTGGAATGTCACTGTGAGTTGAGGAGTGACTTTATATGATATGGAAACTGAATGGGCCTTCGTTTGAGGTATAATTTCGTGAATGCCATTTCTTAAACTTAAGTAGTTAGTTGGCTGTAGCTTTGAAGAATGCTAATATAAACAGTAACTAATTCCTCATATTTGCCCATTTGTTTGGGTTAAACGATGTTTTGACGTAAGGTTATTTCGGTAAGTACAAGTGAGGAAAGATCTTACAGTTGGAGGTAGAGGAATTGGTGGATTTAGACAAAACAACGGGTGCAGGAATTGGGATTCCTGTGGATTTCAAACTGGATCTGTGAGCGTCTTTAATTGATTATTTTATTTGGCTTGCCACGTTTTCTCCAGTTTCTTAGCTGTCTTTTGTTATTTTTTCTTACGTAAAGTTTCTTGTGAAGCCGTCAATATCTACAACTCGACGGCCTTACAATGCAAGTCAAGTTACATTATCAAATGCATCTTAAGCAAATAAATATAGAAAATGTAATTGCACGTATATATTATGATGAAGACATTGATGATAATTAATGGCATCTAATTATCTATAATTCAAACAGACATATTCCCTTTATAATTGACTTTTATGATTTTATGGGCATAAATTCGTGAGACTATGGGTGTGGGAGGCTCCATCATGCATGCCAAGTGTCGAAAGTCATTTTTTCAGTTTTTTTATGATGAATCAGTTTTTTTTTTTTAAAAAAAAAACGTTATTTTAAGCCATAAGACAAAATGTTATGCTTTTCATTTTTTTCACTCTAGAGTGAGAAAAAGTTTCTATTATGAAAAGAGAAAAAATTAAATACTTCATCAGAAAAGATTGCCAAGAAGTTTCAATAATCATTCAAACAAATTTCAGTTTAAACTTACACTAATTGTTTGAGCCACCAGCTAAAATTTCAGTTTATTCTAGAGCTACTAACAAGAGTGCCTGTGGAGGCCTTATTCGGGATTCAGCCAGGAAATTCCTCAAGGGCTTCATACAATCCATGGATGATGGGGATGAACTCACTGCAAAGATTTGGGTGTGCTTTATTGGGCTAAAGAATGCTTGGGCATTGAGGATTAAGAAAATATGGCTGGAGACAGACTCTTCTCAGTGTCTTGAATCACTTCGTTAGGAGTAGGGTGCTAATCATCGGGACTCAGGCATCATTAACAAAGTCAAATTGCTACTTCAATTGGATTGGGTAACGAAGCTTATGTATGTCCCTCGGTTGGGAAACTCTGTGGCAGATTTCCTAGCGAGGAAGGGCCTTAAGGTAGGATTGGGGTATCATGAGATCTATCAACCCTCCAAGGATCTGAGGATTATCTTAAGTCAAGATTGTAATGGGTGGAATATCCCCATAAGGGTTAATCAAGGTGTCTCACTTGTATTAAAAAAAAAAAAAAGAAGCTAATATATGTTTCAAAAAGGTTGATTTTAAAATTAAAATAAAGAAACAATTATATTAAATAATTAAAAGTTGGACATGTTTGCATTTTAAATTTGTTAGACTCGATATCTTGTTTAATGAAATTAACAGTGTTAGCTTAAAAAGATAATGAAACATTTTTTAAAGTTGAAGGATAAAAATGAAACTTCCTTTAAATTTAGAAGACTAATTTCATACTTCAGCCTAAATTATATACATCTATTCTTACCCATGATTTTCCATAAGTTCACAAGTGACTAGGTATAAAACTACCTCTCTATTTGGTCCAAAAGAAAAACTAATTTCTTGTCCACAGGACAACATTTTCATATATTTACCCTTATCATTAGATTTAACTGGTAAAGAGTTATAACACTCTTATTAAAGAGAGGGAGGAGATTCGATCTTAGAATTATTCAATGCGTTATGAGAGGCATTTCAACTTCTAGGTACCTAGATAAACACCTGAAGGTAATAGATGGCACCAACATTGATATCACCTAGGAAGAATGGAAATTTCACCCTACTTTTAGGTTGTGGGTGAGCTCAACCACTTTTCTAAAATTTTTATATCATAAAAAATAAAAATTTCCATGTATTTATAAGATATTTCTGAAATTCAACACTTTTTCTTAAAAAGTAAGGTAAATTTTTTTTACAAATAATTAAAGTGAAGAAATTGTAATTAAACTTCTTAAATAGTTAATAAAATTTTTTTGCAAATCTTTTTCTTACGAGTAATCCATTTTTCATAGAACTAAAATAAATTAATCTCTCCAGTCATTTTTATTTGTTTTTAGGATTGATTTTTATTAAAAGCAATTTTTTCCCCGTGTTTCAAAATTTAAACTACTTTATGCTTTTTTGCCCCTATTAAATAGACATCTTTATATTAGTTATTCTCCACTCACCACTAATTCTCTTTCATTTAATTTTTTATTACTCATTCCCTCTCTTATTTTATATGCATTCTTTATCATATTTATTACTCATTTTCTCTCATATATTTTTTTCATAAATAAGGATTTATATAGAAGAAATATAAATTTTTTACACATATTTTATTTTTAACTAATCTTAATTATCAGTTCTTAGGTAATACAAAAAAGATTTACTTATACAAAGGAAGAGAGTATTTATTATTTTATTTTTTTGGCCACTGTTTTTTTGGATTACTCTACCGATTGCTACCATCGCTTGGTGTTTTTTTCTTTTTGTCCATGATTTAGAATCAGAATAATCTATTTAACTAACTTTTTATATTTAAGGCCAGAATAAATATAACACGGAATCAGTAGTAGATATTATTATAAATTTAATGGAAGCACCACGTTTATTATTAAATAAATAAAAAGGAAAAGGCGAAAAGCCTTTTCACCTCTTGCACGACTTTTAATCAGCTCATCACGCTAGAAAGCAAACCTAACGGGGCCTAATATCAAGACAATCAAACAACACGTTAATGTTGTAGATTCAGAAATACAACAATAATGATATTACTTCCAAGTTTTATTATAAACGTTGATGCATTCAGGGATGAACAAGGAATTATTAAATAAAGGGCGATGGGGTCAGAATATCTATGTACATATCTTATATCTACGCCTGACATTATATACAAACATTGGGTCAAAATTACTTATCATTATTTTAGAAGGGTACAAAAATGCAAGTGTTTTGGCCAAACGTCCCTCACTTTCAAATAGTAAGCCTCAACTTTTGTATACGTGTCCGCCATTTGTTGAAAATCCTTTGACCTGAATTAGCTAACTCTGCTTAATTTGGCCGATCTGGCTTCATTTTGCTGGTATAAATTACCAGGTTAACAATTAATATTGCAGAGGCAACCATTAACCAGCAATAAGGTAAGGGTATGTTGGAATAATTATCATTTGAAACAAGAGAGAGAAATAAAAAAGAGCTCCGGCGCCCCCGCCTGCTACCTGAGTGGAAAAACATGGAAGTTAGAGAGGAGTCGTGTCGAAGCCCAGCGGCATAAAAGAAGACGGTGGAGGATTCTGCCGATGAGATTAAGGAAGGAGGCGACTTCAGAAGCGAGGATTCTCAAAATTGAGATATTGAAAACCTAGATTGAGGTTAAAATGGCATCTCCAAAAAGAAGCAAACTACGTCTGAGTTCAATTTAGTGATGGAAGTCTTCTTTCATTTCTTGATGGTGAAGTAAGATTAATCTCATGAGCTTATTATCTTAGGTCAGAACAAGGTGATAGGGTATCCTTTTTTTTTGCCCTCACGTCACCACACAGGGGTGACATGGGGACATAAAAAAGGAAAGGGAGGGGTGTGGCTTTTCTCGCTTTTGGTATGGTTGACTTTACCAAGCTCATTATCCTTCTTTTTCGTCCTCTTCAATTTCGAAGAGCCTCACCCTATCTTCGCTCTCCTATGTTAGCGGCTAGGAGGAGGGAATATGAATTTATGGAGGAAGAGGTGAGGAAACAAGGCTCTTAGAGCATGTTTGGTACGCGCAACAAGTTGAAAGAGAAGATGAGCAAGTTCTTTTGTTTTGTATACTTTTTATGTCAAATCTTTTTGGGAACTCAAGTTTGTAGACCCACCCTTGTCAACTAATCTTTCTTTAATGGTAGAAAGATAAGGTCACGTTTGTTACTCGGAAGATTTAGAAAGGAGAGGAAAGATTCACCGTCTTCCTCGACGAGAATTGTTTGGATGCTAAATCTTCTAGGAATTGATCTTCCAACGATAGTCCATCTTCCCTCATTCATAGAAAGCTTGCTTCCCTCCATTTTTTTCGATGGGAACTAATCTTTCCACAGAAGAAATTCCCAAATAACCCTATTCTTCTTCTTCAATCATCATGTGTCTTCCTTTGCTGCCGCCTCTTCCTATTACCGTTAATCAAAGCCCCCAACCCACAATCTTCTAAACACACTTCATTGCCACAAATCTCGTCATCCCTTCTTAAACACCGAACTCTCTAGTAACTGACACACTGTTCCCGTGTCATTCACAACAGTGAGAGGGGAAATTGTCGACATCATGCATCGTCACTGCCAGCTACAACCATCGTTCCTTCCTCTTCCCTTGTTTCCCAACTATCTCATCGATCTGAAACTTTTTTTTTCCAATTTGTGTTGTGCCACTATGTCCGTGTTCACGATGTGAGGGATGGAGAAGGACTGAAGGAGGGAGGGTTTTTTTTTCTTTGTTAAGGGGTATTTTGGACATTTCAAATGTTATATTTTAATTTTAATTTCTTTTTTAAAAAAATTTATCAGCTTTCATCCTCATTTTATATCTACTAAACAAAACACTCCTTTAAATTCCTTTACAATCTTCCCTTCCTTTCTTTTCCCTTTTTAAACTTTCTATGTACCAAACAAGCCCTAAGATTCCACCAAAATTAGTGAGAATTTAGGTTTCCACATAAATAGTGACACTTTTGGACATATTTTCCACTCATATTTTTTTTTCCCATAACGCAAAACAATATGATTAATTTGAATTTATGCGATAAATTCAAATTTATGTGACAAGTTCAAACTTGACAAGAAAATATTTTAGATAAATTTAAATTTGACGAGATAATATTTTACATAAATTCGAACATGATAAGAGGGTTTTTTTTAAAAAAAAAGGTATTTTAGAAAAAAAATACATATAAGTAATTAATTACCTTTAAGGATAAAATATATATTTTTTGATTTTTTACCAACTGTCACTCCTTCATTTTCTTCCTACTAAATAACTCATTCACCTTCATCCTTCAAAATCTTGTCTTCCCTTATTTTCCCTCCTCAAATCTTTCACATACCAAATGGTCACTTTTAGTACTTCTTTTAATTGTCAGAGAAAATGTGAATATACTTGAAGGTAACACAGATCTGGGCAGGCGATTGATCCTGGGAGGCACCATTGGTTGGATCACCGAGCCGCCGAGGTGAGCCATGTTTTGTCTTCAATCTGTGAGCACGAAAAGGGAAACAGAGTGTGAATTTATTTTCACCCAACTCGGTGTCCTAGTCAGCTAAGTGAGGTCCAAGGATGGTCAACAGAGACACGGTAGCTGACACGTGTACAGAAATGCGGCCCCCACAATTTAAAACGGACGAACGGCCGTTGCATTTTTTGCCCTTTTACGGTGCTGATAGTTAATTTTGCCCCCTAGACGCACATACGAGATATGCTCATGGATATTTTTGTCCTTCGCTTTTAAATAAGAAAACGCAAAAAAAAAAATAAAAAACAAATCCGACTAATTTGTAATTCAGTTGATGCATACAGGAAACACAAAGCCATCATTTGAAATCAATCAATAAAGAATATGGAAAAGATGGAAATGGTTAGGAATATTTTGTATTTTTCCTGGAAGGAATTGTGACATTTGATCAGTCATCAATGGAAGAACGAGTGGTGTTGGGCAAGCGGCGGCCACGCACAAATGAACTGAAAAGATGGAGAGATCTTGAAGGCTGTGCGTAAGGCACCATGTGAGCAGCCCCTCTCACCGTCGCAAATGTCAACAAGTTTCCATACTCTGTTGCCCAACCTCCCACCTACACACCCACCACCAACCCTCATCAGTTCAAGCAGCATGCAACAAGTCAATAACTCTACAACTCACACACTACACAAATATTTCAGGTACCTGCCCTTTGTGGAACCATGCTCCATATGGAACCGTCACGCCCAACTTCAGGTCATGGGCTAGTTCACGAACCAGTGTTCGAGAACCCAGTAATGGCACGACTGAATCTTGGTCTCCACTGTCATCAGTTCATATTTCATTAGTTACTTACAAATAATATACTACTATATCAGATAATAAGTAGTGACCTTTTAGCGCGTGCAGGGACTACAGTATACGTTTTGTATATTTACCTGAAAACCCAAACTGGGATTTTATTTTCAACGATCCTCTTGAGAATCGGAAGGATATCGATGTTCCCATCAGTGTCACTATAATTTAAAACCCTGACCATTGAGACGCAGTGAAATATCAGTACCCACATTTTTGAGGTAGTTTCATGAAAGTAGGTGTATTACACAATACTTGCCTGCTACACATAGACCAGGAATATGGTAGATTGGTTCGATTAGCATGGAGGGCCTTCTGAACCTCAGGAAGATTGAAGTAAAAACGTCTTTCATAGGTCATACAAACATCTACGCCCAAACTCATTTTGGTAGCCTGCATATAAAAGAGTAGGGCACATGAATGCGCTGGAAAGCATTATAGAGAGAAGAAAAAGAGGACGAGCGTTACCATCTTTTTTAATCTCAGCTCTTGTTCAACTATGGATGGATAGCAAACATCCAGAATCACATCATAGGTGTTGATGTAAGCCCCAACTATGCGATTTGCCTCCGATATCGCATGGTTGCAAGAATCGGACACATTGTGAGGACTTGCATAAGTATAATCGTCAAAATCGCACTCATTTGTAATGGCAAGGCCTATTTCATCAGAAATCATTCCGTGCGACCAGAAGAATTCATATGTTGATGGAATGTCCCGATCAAGTCTCAGCAGTGGGTTTCCAATCTAAGCATGGAAAGCCAGGGGAAAAATATAAGACGAATTTTCAAAGTTCAAAAGCACAACAAGGATCATTTCAAATGAAGGAAATAAAAATTAGCAAAGGAAGAGGAACATGGGATCTTACAGCAACTCCTTTAATATTGAATTTGAAGTCACCTGAGGCTTCGTTATGGTTCAGCAGAGCATTAGCCAACTGTGGTATGTAATGTCCTGAATAACAGACAAAGTTAACATAAACAAGGGAAAAAATTATTATGGAGACGGGGCTATCTAATCGACCGACAAAACAAAAATTTGCCTCATGGGTAAATACATATCTCTTGGAGCATTTGAAGATGATGTATCTAAAAAAAAGGACGCTAATCTCAGTCGAATTGCATCAGCCAATGTTTGGAATATTTTGAAACACGAGATTTGCATTTGAAATTCCACACGTTTATATAAGCGAAAAGAATTGGAACTTTGGGAGGAATTGTTGTTGGACCTGCATAGCTTTCTCCAGTAAGGAACAGCTCCCTTGTTCTGAATGTAGGAAATTTCTCGTACCATTTCAACATGAATAAATACATGTCATTGGCTGCAGGGGAATCCAAACATCAAGTAAATTCTCAGACAAAAGTATTCAAAAACAGATTCTGACAGGCCTTTATTTTGGGTCACTAAATTCTGAATTAACTGTATTAAGAATCGGCATATGGAGTTGAATCTGTAAAAAGAGAAGGTTAGACACGACGCCACCAGAAACTTAAATAAGCATAATGTTTACCGGAGGAAGCATCTCCGCAGGTATAATCTGAAGTTGTATTCGAGTATGACCACCCAACGCCGGCGGGGGACTCCACAAACAAGAGGTTAGATGCTGTGAAAGACAGGAAGTAAGGGATCAATTTGGAGCCAAACATGCGGATGTCAAAAGGCAAATTCAAGCGAAGGTCGTTTTGTTAAGCAGCGTACCTCTATTCCAAGACATTGTATTTCTTCGGAGACCACGGCCATCACCTTGAGGATAGAAGGGGCCCAATTCAGTGAAGGCACCTCCTCCGATGGAGGAACATCCCGGACCTGAAACAAGCAATGGTAGAAAGCAGGCAAGTGAGCCAAATACGCATCCTTAAAACTTCACTCCTACCCATGTTGAAGACAATCTGGATTCCGAAAATTCTAGTGGTAGACGAGACAAATGAATTAATTCACCATAAGAAAACAAGAAATCCCATCCATCCAGCGGTTACTTTCTTAAAATTTGGCAATTATGTTTCCACTTTCCACAAACAAGGCGGGACAACATAATCTCCAAAAGAAAGAATCTCTACAGATTGATTTGATGTAGCCGTTATGACATTTCGAAATAGTGCTCTTTTTCGATGAGCAAATGCAGTACACACGTTTTACCATAGAGTAATATACCGCAAACAAAGATCATTTCAAAATCTTTGATCCACAGGATCTGCATAAAACCCAATAAAAGTCCCCGCGGTGCGAGCAAACAGGATTTTCTATCCAGTGATGCAATTGAAAACCCGAACTGGTAGGGACAAGGGAGACAAAAAAAATTGGCATAAACTCAGTTGAAAGACAAATAAACTAATAGAATAAACAATCGTACACCTAAAAAGAACAAAAGGAAGAGTGAAAAAGGTAACTCTAAACAAGACACTGCGATTGAGTTCGAGAGGAAGGCAGTTACGAACCTCCATTGAGCCAGAGAGTAAGAGGCTTCAGGTCGGCGTCCTTATCAGCCTCCACAAAGTAGTAGAACAAACTCCTTCCATGGCTAACATCTACATCAACGTACCCAGCATACTGTCTAAACCCAACCTTGGGTTGACCAGGGAGACTCACCACCAGATCTTCCGAGGGGTACCCTTGGGCCAAGGACCACGCATTGCCCAAAACAATCAAAATCCCAACCAACCAAAACCTACCCATTTCGAGAATTCCAAGACCTTCGCAAATCACAACCCTCCCCTTATCCATATTTCGCTCGCTATCCTCGGCTTAATATACCAGTAACTCCAACGCCGTTCAAGTAGGAAACCTTTATTTTTAAATTATTATATAATCGGACGAGATTATGATAGTACTACGGAGTATGTTCCTTTAACAAAAAGGTACATTTCGACCTCAAGATCTAAAGTACATAGAATATGCCTCAAAGAAATCGATGATAGAAATAGGGGAAAAACAAATTTTTTTTGAATTTATAAAATTTTAAATAAGATATTTTTTAAAAAGAAATGAGTTATGAAATGCTTGTTAAATTTCATCCCTCTCTTCTCTATTATAACAAACTTGATTTTACAGATTTAAGTTGTTTTATTTATTTTGTCATTTACCCATATAAATATCCCGAGAACAGGGACGCTAGAAACGAGAAAGTTGGCATATTAGGGCCAAGGGATTGGGGTTTACCTGGGGCAGTCTCACTTATACCTAGAGGAGCAAGCAGTTACGGCAAAATTACTCACTTGTGTTTTGTCGAAAAAAACATACTATTTCCCACCCTTTTTTTTAAGTTATTTAATTATTTTATATGTTGTGTATTTTTAAATTATATATCAGTTTATTAGTCAATCTAATTAGTTTGAAGAAAAAAATAAAAATAAAAATAATTTAAAGTGGTTTTATTGGCTTCTTTAATCTCTTAAAAAAATCAACTATATCTTATAATTAGCAAATGAGAATATAAAACTTATGCTCATGGGGAGTGACGATGGCGATGGAAAAACCCACGACAGATTTCAAAGGTGATAAGATCATCTTTGACAAGGTGACAAAAGTCAAAACGCAGTTTTATCAGTGTTTTGGAATTGTGGAATGAGTCCACAAAACCAGCTCATGATTCCGTTTTGTCAGCCACCAATGCCGTCCAATCAGAGTTATCGAGGGACGGCTGAGGAGAGTGAAAAAAAGTGAGTTTCCTATTTTACCCCCAAGGGGCTCTAACTAAAAATAGAGATGAAAATAGGTCAGGTCAAACTTTATCCTTAACAGGTCAAGCCTATTTTGGAGTAAAGTAGCCTGTTATAGGCCTGGCCTTGCTTGTAGGCTGTTTAAGAGGTTTATAATTTTAAAAATTTTGTAAACAGCCTAATAGGCCATAGGCCTCACCACAAAAAAGGCTGAAAACAAATTTACTTCAAACAGACAAAAAAAACAAGCCTACTTCAAAAGGGCCCAATATAGGCCTACTTTAAATAATCCGAAAACAAACCTATTTATATAAGAAGAAGTCAGTAATTATAATTTTACCTCATAAAAGAACAATCTAACAAGCTTATTATTAGGTTAGACCTGACCTATTAAATAAAAAAGATCTTAAAAGAGGCTTTGATCTGACCTTTTATTCTAACAAGTTAGGCCTAATTAGGCTTAAAACAGGTCAGATCACAAGACACGTAAGACCACAGGCTCCTAATAGGCCTTGCCTGATTCCACAACTAGCCAAAGGTAAATGGGGTGAACGAGTCTTGGTGTTAGTTTTTTTTTTTTTTTTTCAAATGAGACAATTTTATTTACAAGGCACTGAAGAAGGACTCCTGTCCCGACCGAAATTCAAACCTCGTCGATTATGAGTGACTAGCACTAAAAGGAATGAACCGTTGGGGACGTTTCGCTTTCGGGCTCTAACCTGGTGGAGCCCACAGGCCCCAAGCACATTGGTTTCAACTAAAACCAAAAAAAGAAGCCGGAAAAGAGGGGGCAGAGCAGCGAAGCACTTGAGAATATTGAAGTCACGCGCGCAGCTCCCATGGACCAAAGCAAGTTGCCCATGATTTCATCATGCCCTTCAAGGTCACCTTCGTACTATAATCATCATGAAGAAGTAGGCAAAGCATTCGACTTTTTATTCATGGAATTGACACTTTATTCGAAAGCCCACAAAAGAAAACAAAAATGAGGTCTCTTTGATATAGTTTAGCCCTTGAATAAGTGAGGACAATTGGAATTTGGAAATCGTAAGTGTCACAGACTTTATTGGTGTTTACCAGTCTACAAAGTCTAAAAACAAATCTAAGAACCCCTCTAAAATTCCAAAAATACTTTAGCCAACGATTCTTGATTCTATATAAAATTATTGAAAATAATTTATATGCCAAGTCCGACTTAGATGGCTCAACCCTCAAACATACAAAACACTAGGTCAACAAAACCACCACATATTTTTTCTTGCTCGGAAAACCACCACATATTCAAGGTTCCTTGAAAAATAAAAACCCGATAACTTCTCAAAACACATATAACCCAAAATAAACAAAAGCAAGCCCAAATGTTGCCCATGAAAAACTGCGGCCCAATCCCTTATGTTTGGGCCAAAAATCCCAGAACAAACTTAAAATAAGATTAACGTTTGCCTCACCAGTGTTTGGGCCAGATCTATGAGGAATTTGCTTCTACGCAATGTCCCATTGGGATGCCAAAGAGAGTTGACATAGATGGTAAGGAATCCAGGATTAGTCCTTTAGAATGTGGGTTTGATCCCCTCTACCGTTGCTGGGACTCCTTTGGTAGGTGATCTCGTAAGTTCTCAATAAGTGCTCATAGAGCCTGGGGCCGTGCCTTGGTCTTGATGAGGGACTAGTGTCGAACCCCTCCAAAACTTTTTCATAGCAAAAAAAAAAAAATGTCCCATTGGGATGCTATTATGTCAGTACAAGGCATAGAACCTCTTTACTTGCCCGAATAAAGAAAAAGATAAGAAGGATCGATTGGGATGCATGTATAAGAAGGATCGATTCAAAAGAAATGCCTGATATGATCATGTCAGGAAAACTAAGAAATATTCTGCCCGAGGAGGTGCCGCCAACCAAACCCGAAAATGGTATGAATCAAACCACACGGAAATAAACAAAAGAAATTATCGTTCGAAGCCGCATAGCCCGCCCAATTAAGAAATGCCCATAAAAATGATGTAACTCAGTTTAAAAGAACGGGGAAACTTCGAGTAAATGCAATTTATGGAAAATTTTGACTAAGCTACAGAGCAGCACAAGAGGGCAAATTCTGCACGTTGCACTTATCTATAAGTTTCGAGGACTATGGAAGCATGAAAAATAATAAATTTATGAGGAAGAGAGAGATTTGGTAGTGATGGCAGGTGGTGAATTTGTAGCAGTAGAATTATCTGTCCAATTCTTTTCGCCCCAGTGCCATAACATGCTCTCCCAGTAGCAGAAATCCTCAAAGCACGTATTCAAACGCTCGTCTTTTATCTTAATTTTCCAGTGACCATCAGTATAGTTCCCTTTCTCTGCTTGTCTACGATCCCACTCTAATGATGCCTTCTGCTTGGACCTAAGCAAACAGTATTTCTGTAACTTCTCTGGCATGGCATCATGCACCTTCCACCATGTCGCATGAGCCACATCACTGGCAAACTCCTGCAGTGTGTCCACATTCCAGTTGCAGTCATAATCTCGGAAGCAAATCCAGGGTTTATTACCCAGATAATGGAGGACATAAAGAATGGGAGGATCAGCTCCAAAGAGACGAGTTTTCATCTCTTTTTTCTCCTCCTCATCACCTTCCCAGAAGTGCTTCAAAAAGTTCATGTGTCTTGGAATCCGATGCCACCATGTGAATATTTCATTCAGATACCCCTGGTCCCCACCATTGTAGGAGACAATCTCATTAATGTGATCCATCAGCAATTGGAATGTACAATGAGATGGTTCAATTACCATTACTCCTGAGTTGAAAAGGGTGGCATTATTTCCTATGGCTGATATCTCAGTCATCTCAAAGAGGAAATCGATATTTCTCAGTATAAGCAGGTCGGCATCAATGAAAATAATTTTGTCATATTCTGTTAGCTGCCAAAGGCGGAATTTGCTATAATTCCACTCATTGTATGCCTCTGGTTCAGCTTTTGGGTTCCTGATTCTTTTGATAGTATGAATCTTCCATCCAGCAGCCTCTAAGCCACCCCTATGATAGTCGCTAATTGATTCATCTACTAAAATCACAAGATCTCTAGTTGAACCAGCCATGCGAATACTCTGAGCGGCAACAATGGCACCACAAACATATACATGTGCAGAATGCAGGATGGTTGCATAAGCCTCTCGGTGGGCTCCTTCCGAGTAAAAATTTTCTATCAGAATTTAAAAATAAGCTGTTAGTCTCCCATCAAAATATCAAGAAAACCTTGTAAAACTTAAAATTCAACATATTTATGGCTATCCTGGTCGTCTTTTGTTCCAAATGGCACATCTAGATTTTAATTCATCAACACGCTACATGAAATTAAAGATCAAAGATGGATATACACCAGATGATCAGATTCAACAAACAGAAATCCATTGTTTTCTTAGACATTAAGCATCAAGTTGGGACATGTCCCCTAACTCCAACTATGAGTTCATCATGGTCCTTATTTTAATTTTTATTCAATAGCAGAAAATGATCCAGTATACATCCACCATAAATGTAGCACGTATTGCTCAGGAAAAAAAAGATGCAATCTTCTTTTCTTTTGAAAAGTAAGAACACACAAGTAAAGTACAGAAGCATAAGACACTGATTTAAAACAGACCTTTTGCAGTAAGAGGAACTGAGAGTTCGCATGATCCAACTGGCAGCTGTAGCTTAGCCCTCAGCGTATGTAGCTTAGGTTCATAAAGCCATGCATTACCTACTCGTTGAATGAGTTCCTTGCATGTAAAGAGATTTGGGGTAGGGAAGCAGTCAGTGACAAAAAGCACACGTACTGGATGATGCCCTTTGGAAGAGGCTGCAAGCCTTGCTGCCTCAAGCTGCAGATGCAAACGAGCCACATCTCTTGACCATCTCCCTGACTTGTTGCAGGGAAGCTTGACAGCAACAAGATCGAGCCTTGGTTTTCCAGGCACTTGAATTTTTGGCAGTGTAGGACAAACAGGAACTTCAAATTCTTCTTCTTCATCTATCCATTCAGGGTACAAGGCTTCCCATGTTATGTTGCTTGAAGCAGGGTTCAGATGCAGAACTATGTTCTCAGCATCTGGTATCAGCTGTTTCCAATGGTCAATCTCTCTTTCATTGAAGTTTAACAAACCAACTCCCTGATATGTGTTCACATCTGTTAATTTTGCAAGAACTTCTGATATTTGGCCCCACTCAACATCGAGAAGAGAAGCATAACGCTGATCAGTAGTGTCAAACTCTCTTTTCCATTTGTCAACAAAAGTTTGCCTGCAGCAGCAAAACTTTCCTCAATAACATAATAAAAGAAGCACATGAATATGCATATCAATCATTTTTTTTCCTGATTGAAGGGCATCAATTGTCATTGGAAACTGCAAAGAGGATGGAAAAAAAGAGAGGACTTAGAGTCTTTAACTCAAAATACTCAGGCAAAGTAAATGAATCATTATATATTATTGATTCATATATAGATGCAATAACTGAATATTAAAGTTTCGGACAAGAAGGAGGGGAGCACACTCCCCCAATCCAGAAATGTCCAGGATCAGCAAGGAAGAGATATGGTAGCAGGAAACAACTAGAGCTTAAAATATGACAATGCAATGAAATGTCAAAGCACAGTAGGGAAAAATATGCACACATACCTTGCCATGGAGTTAGACAGAGGATCAGTGTCATATATTGCTGGAGGATGGAAAATTGTGACAAGAGTTCCTAATAAAATAACAACCATAACCACTTTCCAGGTGGGCTTGCAATTTATACTCCTATCCTGAAATGGGGCATGTAATGCTTTCTCAACATCTTTGAAGTATCTACTTCTTTGAGATCTTCTCTTGTTAGTATCTTCACTGCACCAATTAAGAAAAAAATAATGTTTTTGAGCATGCAGAAGAGAAAGAGAGGGAAAGCAATCAAGAGAACAACAGCAGTTAAACAGAAGAAAGAAAAAAAGAAGCATTGAGAGAATGGTCCAATCTTAGTGGGCAGTGACTGCGGGAAAGTAATTCTTTTACATCACAGTACAGAATTATCCTCAGAGGCACATAATTCAGCAGAAGTGCATTGGTGCAAAAAACCTCTAGTCCCCAAATAAATGTTAAAATCGGCAATTGAATTATTTATGCTAAAACATAGGGGATATCTTTCCATCCCTCTTTTTACAAACTTCCAAGCATAGAACCCGGTTCGTGTTAAAGACGTGGTATGTAATATGTCCTACAATTTCATCCCAGAAGAATTTACGCTAAAACATAAGGGAGTTAGTTAAGATGCAATAGTTCGACAACTGATTCCCGTACAAAGACATCCCGAATCGAAGACCAGCCAACAATCAGAAATATTATAAATGTAGCACCTGAACCATAGACCCATGAACTGAAACACAAGTCACGGCTGTTTTCTTGCTTCAACTTTGTTATAAAGGACGACTTAAGACCTCAGAAATTAAATGCAGGGAGGAAAAAGAAAAAAAGCGGGATGAAAAATATCGACGCAGTGGAGAAAAAATGAATGTGACTAACTTAGTTGAGGCCGACGGCGACGGCCGGTGCCGGGGCTCTATGGTGTTTGGGGAGGATCCTCTCATCTCTGTTTCAGCCGAAGCAGTGGTAAGGTGACATCCGAATTTGATCTACGAGACAATAAACAGAATGCAGAATTAAAACCGACGTGAAATTAAAAACAAGAGCGTACCACAATTTGGGTTGCGATTAGATAAAGACCAGCAGAGAACATCGATAAGTGTGTTGGAGGAGCAGTGACCTACAATGATTTGCGATTCAGAAGAAGTCAAAGCATCTTCGGAAGGCAGACAAAGGAACTTCAAAATCAACTCGATTCAGTAGCTGGACCAAAGAAAGAAAAGAACCCTAAACTCCGACAACTGGAATGGCAGCCGACGAGAGCAGAGATGAGCGCAGACTAGTGCTAAAAAGACGGAGTCGGTAAGAAATCAGAAAACGGTCAGAGGAGTTTATTACGTGACGTTGTTCACCTCAGCCGCCTGTCGCTACCAAATTTATTAAGATATAATGAATTCTTCTCCCGTTAAATTATACTTTTCTATAATCTAAAGACAGATAAAATTTACTTTTACTTCTAAATCTTAACTGAGAAAAGAGTTCTAAGATTAGCGTAAGCAAGTGCAAACCCAATTGTCAAAAGAATACGCCAATCATAGCAAGCTTTCCCTTGATATTTTTTAACCAGACTCAGTCTAGAGTTTCATTTTTAATTCATTTATTTAAAAAAATTGGTCTGTATATGGTTGTTGAGAATAAATGCCTTACGAGCGAGTTTATTATTATTTATTTTTTCTCGATTTTTGAATTATTTATTGTGAAATTATGCTCATAAAATTGTATACAGTGTATTAAGGATAAATTGTTGTGTCACAAGATGTGGACCGGCAATATCAGTAGTTATACAAAAAACATCGGTAGTAATGAGTCAAAGGGACTTGTTGATGATAATTGAAGTATGATGATAAGGGGGTTACGTGATTATGATTATAAGCTAAATATGACAAAAGCACTTAATTTTGGTGATAGAGCTGCAGCACACCTAACCAAATATGTTAAACAATAATCAAGAAGATTCGTTAGGTTTAGGGTGGGAAATGCGGACGATGGATTAGCTGGCCATTTTTAATAATACAATTAAAAATGCTAACTGCAAACCCCTCGTGAAACCATCCTCTTGCCTTAAATTTTATGCTGCAGATATTAAAATTCATCACCATTTTTTCTCCACTTGGCTTCATTCCTCTCATCTCCTTTCAGATAAGAAACAGAAATACTATACCAAAAAAGAAACAGAAATAAAAATGGTTAGGAGGCATGGAATTTTTATTTGTAATTGTTTATGGACCATATGGTGGATTTGTTTGTTTTATAGCATAAAGGGCCGATTGCAAAATTAAAAATACAGATACCTTACGTGCAAGGGTGGCAAACAGGCGAGGATGCGGATTTGGATCCAGGGCATGACTAATATGGCATGTGCCTCTTCTTCCCTTTTAAATATTTCGGCTTGAAGCTGGTTTGTCATATTATTTATCATCTAACTAATTAAAATATAACGATTTAAATAGGGTTAAAGTGAAAAAATAACATTTGGTTTTTGTAAAAGTACACCCAACACCAAATGTTTTTAATGGGTGTAAAAGTGACTACTCCCTTCTTTTTATTATAAGGCACCAACTACTATTTTTCATAAGTTAAGGAATAGAAGTTAATTCATTAATTAGATCTAAAATGAATAAATATTTCTAACTTCACCCCTACTTTAATGATGTAGCTTAAATGAGTTGTTAAAAATAATTGTATAATGAAAAAAAAAACAATAAATGAACTTTTTTGAAATAAATCAGTGCCTTAATTAAAGGGAGTATATGACCATAAAAATGGAATAAAAGTATTTATTGACTGTTCGTTTGCTTTTTTATGTATTGAAAATGATGACAATAGATGATAATGTGGATGTTTTGCAAATCAATAAAGAAAAGAGATTAGGAAAAATTATAGAGAAGGGCCAGATAATTTAAATATTAAAGTTCAGCACCACAAACATTTGAAAAATGTTCAGTCCTCTCCACGGGCTTTCTATCTTTTCAGTTGAGTCCTATGTATTGAAAATGATGACATAGGTGATAACGTACATGTTTTGCAAATCAATAATGAAAAGGGATTCGAGAAGTTATAGAAAACGGCCCAGATATTTTAAATATTAAAGTTCAGCCCTACAAACATTTGAAAAATTTTCAGTCCTCTCCACGAGCTTTCCATCTTTTGAGTTGAGTCCTATGTCCTTCTTCCCAGCTTCAATAGTTATTCTACTAATAAACTCGCTAACATCGCCGATCAAATTGCACACGAGCAGTTTCATTGCCATGAAGATGACAACGCCGCTGCTACCGCTGACAACTCCAGCAATTTCGAATTCTTCACCTTTCGAAAAGCTGCCGATGAGGTTTTTTCAATGGCCATGTGAGCCCTGTTTACCCTTTCTTTGATCGAGACCTCTTGACAAATGATGAGACTGGCCCCCACCTTGGCTCCAAAGCTGAGGAGTATGCGCTTGTTCTTCAATTTTCGTTGAGGGAGCTCTTGATTCCCCATGAGGATCAAGTGCTTACTGACAATCGTGATCCGCCTTTGTCCTCCTCATCAGATGTCGATGATTTGGAGTTGATTCCACAGGGGACACACTGTTTTTAGACTCCCAAATCAACCCACGTCTCGCCTAGCAGATGTGAGAAGAGCAATTCCACGAGAAGCTCGTTGTCGTTGAAGAAATGAAAGCTTCTAGATTTGCTTCGGCGGAGCGACAATGACGGTAAGGAGTCGTTCATGTTCCTGACATCGTCCGCTTCAATATAATGAAAAGGAAGGAGTTGAAAACGAAGAATTCAAAAGAGCAATGCAGCTCCAGAAGCAGACAGTCAAGCAAAGTTGCCAGAAAGCAAAACGCGAAGAGGCCTGGGAATTTAGGCAACTGAGAGAAGATGTCGACTCACAAGGCATTTAGTTGAGAGACAAGGAGTTGAAGAAGGTGGATGGGTACTTTTGCGCCACGCCATCATTTCCAATATGGGAAAAGTTAAATTAACGGTTAATGGTGACTTTTACTTTATTTTTATAACTACATAATTACTTTTGTTCTCGAAAAAAGTCTGGTGTTAGTACACTTTTAAGGAAACCAAACCAACATGTATATTCTTACACTTCAACTCATTTAACTAATACTAATTCTAGTAGGCTGTTCATGTAATTTACATTTTTATTTTTCTTAAAAAAATAAATGCCTTAATAAAGATTTCACAAGTAACTAATGAAAAAGTAAATCTAGTGAAATCTTTTAATTTTCTTCATATGCCAAATAATACTTAAGAGGTGTCAAATTAGTTCATAAGATATTGTATTTTAATTTGTTTGACTATAAATGAAGTGATAAACAAAGTTAATATAAGAATTTCTCATTCTTTAACATGCCCCCCTTCTTTGAAATACTACCCTCTCTCCCATATACAAAATTTTATTTGTAAGGTAAATTGTTCTCCAAATTAAGTCTGACCCTAAGGTTTTGTTTGGGAGTTTGGAGGGGAAGAGAAGGAAGGGAAATGAAGGATATTTTCTCCCCTTATTTGGGAGTTAAAAAAGAAGTAAGGGAGGAAGATGAAAAATTAATAAGTTATTTTTACTATTTTGTCTTTTGCTTTAAAAATTAATATAATTATTATATTTTAACAATGTTTAAAGTACGTTGGCAAAACAATAATGCTTCAAGTGTTTTTTTTTTTTTTTTACCTGAATGCTTAAAGTAAATATTAAACTTAGCTTTATACAAAAAGAAAAAAATACCATTAGACAAAATCAAGTTACTTCGCATAACGCAAAAATCGGGATTAAGTAAAAATATTCTTCATTCACCAGAAGGCCAAAAAATGTTAAAAAAAATATTGGGATTAAGTAAAATATTCGACAGAGAATGTTTATCGGGGCGTGCTTGGACTTAGGTGTTTGTAGAATATGAGTTGGGCTATTTCTAAATGAATGGGAGGTGTTGCATACATCAGTTGTTGTTAACGGGTATAAGAAAATAATTTAGTGATTATCCCTATTAAAACCCCCCATATTATGGGGATTTTAATTTTAAGAAGATAAAGAATTTTGAAGGATTTGTAAAAATCTATAATCTTCTCCCCTTTTATTTTTGAAACTCACAGACAAGAAAAAGGATTTACAAAACCTTTCTTTTCCTTTCATTTCCCTCTAAAATACAATTCCCAAACACACCCTAAAGGAAGTAATATTTAATTCATTTATCTTGCAACAAAAAATGAAAGCACTCCTGTAACCCTGGAAAATCTGAATCTAAACAGCCCCCTTCACAAAGTCCTCTCTACCCATCCCCAGTCGGCCCTGTATATTCTCTTCCAATTTGCTATTGAAGTAACAAGTTTTCTGTTGCTTGGGCAAGCCTGAGTCTTGATCTGACTCTGGGCACCCGTTTGGGGAGGGACATAGCTAGTTTTTAAAATGGGAACGATGTCTGCAAAATCATCAGTTTGTCTTTGGGACAAAATAAATGAAGGTGTTGAGGAAAGAGAGAAGAAAAACACTATGCCACTGTGATGCATCAAGTCAAGCCAAATGATTAAACCTGTTACTGCAATATGCGATGGCTCTTGAATCTTGGTCGACTCAAGCTCTTCTAGGTTGTTTCTTTCTACTCGATCAAAGCTGTTCTCTTTGGTTCTGTTTTTTATACTACCAAAATTTAACTAGTCACCGTAAGTGTACGGGTTAGGAAAATAATAAGTGGTAAATCAATGTTATCCTACAAAGAATCAATTCAGCTCGTGATTATGTGTTACATTTCTTTTTTTGTTTAAGTCGAATGAATCAGAGTTGTTTTCAATATAAGTAAAAATAAATGCAAATAGAACAAAAAATTAATATCAACAAAAACTTTTCACTAAGAGCAAATTTCAATATCAAAATGACAACCTAGAGTCACTAATCCCTATTTGTTTATTAGAGTTTATTCCCACTAAATTAATTTTAACTTAACTTAATCAGTTAATCTAGAGTATTGATATTTATAAATGTCTTTCGGTCTATATATATATATATATATATATATATATATATATATATATATATATCTCAATTAATTATGCAATGTCTTATACAACTAATTAAGATGCAATTCAAATCGTGCTCACTCTAATTTTATTATGAGGAGCTTTTAGGTATATATCTATCCTAGACGCAAATTATATTAAAATCTAATTCCACGTCATTTAATCTCAAAGTCAATTTAAGATTCCCTTCGTCAAGTTCAATTATAAATTCCCAAAACATGCTCAATAAAAATAAGATTAAATAAATTAAGTTAATATTAAGTAAAACTAATTAGTAGGAATAATCTCTAAAACACAAATAAGTTCATAGGTTCTCTAGATTACAAAATAATTTAGCCACAAATGACTAAATCAAAATTCATGATAGAAAAATAGGAGTTGATATGAAATAAACAAAGAAAGCAAATCTGTCGAAAGCTTTCGTCCAGTTCTTCGCGCGCCCCTCCTATCTTTCTCTGCTTCTTGATTTCTTGTTCGGATGTCTCCTCTGTGCGTTTTTTTTTCTTCAGTTCGGCCGTCCAGTTTTTCTCTGTTCGTTCTCGCTCTGTCTCGTCTCTATAATATATACATCCTGCTTGCGCCTTGATCTCTGATTCTTTATTTTTCCAAATCTCAATTGATTTTCTCGATGATGCCGTGAGACTAATTCCTTTTTTTTTTAATTGCCGCCAATTTTGTCTAATGTTGTTTAGATATATTAATATAACAAGATATTATTTTATTGTATCTAGCTCACATCTTCATTCAATTTTTCCTGTGCATCCACGGATGACTTTTATAATTTCTTTTTGGTATTTCAGATCTCATAATATCTCTTACAAAATAAAGTAGAATATTTTTAGACTTTGTATCAAAATACTCTCTTATCATATGATTAATTAAAGGATAGAAAAATATATAAAAAATAATTAAATAAGTATAAAATATTAATAAATTCAATTCAATATATCTCAAAATCTATACTTATTTAATTATAAAATATATACATAGTTTTCTTGCGAAATGCTTATCTCTTGTCTCAACACGTGGCTATTCCGTCTCATCATATCAGGATTTATTATTATTCTCCCATATGTTTTTTGATTATATATCTTATCTTGTCGTAAGTTAAATATCGAGAAGATTTTTTTTATAAACTACACACTTTCGAATGGATAAAATCTAGTTGATGTTAAGGGTTCTCATCATACTTGATAAAATAAGTGCTTACTCTGTCATTTATTTGACTAAGTCAAAGAACCACCTAAACTAAAACTCTATCCTTGCCTCAGTTTTCAATTCAAAAATGGTTGTTTACTTTTAAATTTTGGAATTCGGATTCGGTAGGGCAAATTCAATTTGCATTCCTGGATTGAAGAAATTCCACGGAGGGAGGAGATTATAAAACCTGAACTATAAGTGGCACATATTTCACTCTGGCGTGAAGTTATGGGGGAAAATTACCGCACTTTCTTGCATGGAGATGCAGAGAAGAACACCAAATGGAGATTTGGTGCCCCTCCTAATTATGATGTTGTCAACAAACTGTTTGAAGAAGAAAGAACCAAGGTCTCTGTCTCTTCTCTCTCTCTGTGTCCAGTTAGAGCAATATATCAGCTAGGAATAGTGAGTTTGTTGATATCAATCTTATGTATTATGTTTTTTTTTTTCTGTTAGGTATGGCCTCCGGGTTCGATGGAGGAGAAGGTGCAGACTCTCCTAAAGAATTGGGAAATGGAACTTTTCCACAAGGCAGATCCCAGCCAGTACAGATCAATGGACCCAGAGAAATATACTTTCAGCCTAAACGGTACCATCCCACAAGTCACAACTAACAAATCAGCACTATACTATAACTGTAAACTCGAGGATATAAATTCAATATGTTGTTGTGAAGCAAGCTTACTTTTGAGTAATCACCATTCACAGGAAGGAAGCCTGTAACTTTTGAAAATTTAATCAAGCTCGGTGGAGGGTATAATCCGCTACTGCAGACCTCCCTGCCAGACAAATTCAAGCTATACAATCCAGATGAAGAAACAGCAGAGTCATCTCACAAGGCTTTTACGACTACTTTCCCAAGAGGGTTTGCTCTGGAGATTGTCCAGGCGTATAGTGGGCCGCCTGTGATTGTTTTCAAGTTCAGGCACTGGGGTTACATGGAGGGTCCTTTCAAAGGCCATGCCTCAACTGGAGAAAAGATTGAGTTATATGGAATAGGCATTTTCACGGTAATTAGCTTTACCGTAAGCTAGAAAACCAAAGTGACTATTCACTATTATGTTTCTTCTGTTTTAGTAATATCTGTTTGTGGTTGCAGCTAGACGAGGATGAGAAAGTAGTGAAGGTGGAGTTCTTTTACGATCCGGCCGAACTGCTTGGACCTCTCTCCAAGGGCCCTGTCTCTAATGAAGATGCTGTTTCAAGCTGTCCTGTCACGAGGAATACTGGGTAGAGCCCCACAAGTTTCTACTCAAACTTGAATAAATGATCTGAGTGCTTTAATCAGCTCAAGGTTGTATGATGGTTTATGGCTATATATGTCACTTCACTCCCACCGTCCATATAATAATAGAATATATTGTGAGATATGCGTTTGCTTAACTACTTCACATTCAATGCTTATGAAGTAGGAGAAGATAAAGTTCATAGGTTCTCTCTTACTTGAGTAAAAAATACAAAATAAGTACCTTTATTTTCGAGTATAACAACAGGAATCCGGTACTAAAAGCGAAATTTTGGGGTTAGCGGTACGTGAAAATGTCAAGAAATACTAGTCTTACTTGAACCTTGAGAATGCATATTCATTCAGGAACCTTAGCGAGTCATCCTTAAGCGTCCAGGAATGAGACTGAAATTTTATTTTTATTGCTTAGTCAATAGTACTATTCAGGACAGCAAATTGCCTTCTAAGAGGAAATTATTCCAATTTTATGAGAGGGGGCTTATATTAATTTTTTGCCTGCACTAACACCACACGACGGAGTAAATCAGACTATCAGAGAGAATCTTACTAAATGCAAATAAACAAAACTCGAGAAAAGAAAAACAGACGAAAAAAAGGAGGGTGGATATGAGGCGTATAAATTTTGAACCCAAAGAGACGGATTCAGGAAAATTTTATGGCGTTTGAGCTATCAGAATCTCTTCCATGACAGTCAATTTCAAACCCAAAACGCATAGGTGTCAATTTCATGCGCAATATGAGCAATTCTGCTCCAAATAACTCCAATAGGAAAAGAAACAATTTTGCATTCGTTTGATGGCACCCGTCCAAAAATGTAAGCACTCTTTTTTGGAACACAACTTCATGCAATTATAGATCAAACCATGCCGTTACAGATCAAAATTATTAGCAGCGAAGATGGTCAAAACTGTAACTTTCACCACGTGTATCAACATCCATTAGGAAAAAACATGCTCTTCTTTAATCCCGTCCTCCGTTTGAGATATAAGAATAGAAAAAATAGTGTTATTAGCTCTTTCCCCACGACTGTGAACCCAATTCAGGAAATCTGGTTTAGTCAAAACCAAAGGCTCTAATGAACTGGATAGGAAAAGAAAAAAACACTTTCACCACGTGTTGAGGGCCCAATGGAGCCCATGAGTCACCGCAAGCGCAAGGCATAGCCGCCTCTAATGGCCAATGGGTGTTTATCATGTTTCACAAGCTCATGCAAAGCTACGTGGGAAGGCCTAAAAATCAAGCACATAGATTTGCATCTGAAGGGAGAGGATTTCATTGAATTGTCTCAGACTCGAGTCTTTACAATTCAAATACTAACACCACGAGCTATCTTCCATAGCATCTATGCTTATAGACGAGTGAATATTCATGCAAATCATTCTGTCAAGTATTATAATATCGTTACCTTATGGGAAAACATAACAAGTCAAACTGAAACATGACATCGCTGAAGGATTACTCAAAAAACCATTGCGAAGATATGTTGCTTTGGCATCATTCGTTAAAATTAACATAAATGCGCCCTTATTTGCATGCCATAAGAATCTCAACAATAATGTTCAGGAGAAAGCGCATTGCGCCGTCTGCAGAAATGCAAAAGCATACTGTAAAACAGGCAATTACATGGGCTATTTCTATGCTCTTTGTTCAACATATGAACCTGCAAGTCCAGAAGTTCCAAGAACAGAAACCTGCAATGAAAACCCAGCATTAGACAGATTATTGGAATCTGCAATCGTTCCTAATATAGAAGACTGATTACATATATCTATTAAAAGATAAATAAAGGAAGGCCAAAGAGATGATGATAAACAAGCGATAATTCACAACTACTTGTACCATAAGACTAATTTAAGCAGCCCAAACATATTTCAAGGAAAAAGAAAAACTATCGATCTTGTAGTAGTGCCCGCTAAATTACAAACATCATCACAAGTGACAATAGCGTACATGCAGTGGGAAAGAAATGAAGATACCTTTCCCCACTCAGAATTAAGGCCACTGCACCTCATTTTTAAGTGTATCATCTTTGTGCCTAGTTCTGTCTCCACCTTCTTCCGCAGGTAGCTTTCATCCGGCCCAAATGAATTCAAATAAGTGGTGTAACGGTCAAAAACAGTTTCAAGTGCATTCTTTATATGATCAGGTGCAGGCTTAGCATCCTAAAATGATTATTAAAATTTCAGACTAATACCATGGGAGAGGGGGGAGTTAATGCAATTATGTGTAACATTGCAGGAACATGAACTTACATACCTCGCCACTTAACCCAATGCTGTCATCAATTTCCATTTTCAAGGTCACTAGTATCCCACTAAACTCTTCAATGGCTTCTGCAGCACGGAAAACATTTTCGACTATTTCCTTGCCAGCTTTATCATCAGTATTTCCAGTTAGTGCAGTCTTCACATCATAAATGACAGCATCGGGGAGCTCATCCCAATTTACTGCCATCAAATCCTTGAAGGCATTATGTAGCTTAGGGTCTTTAATTTCAGGCATTTGTGTTACGTGTTCGCTATAAAACCGCACACTTCCTAAGCATGTTGATAGAGGAGACCTGCATTCTGCAGATGTTTTTGCGCTATGCAATTCAGCATATAATAGCCACCTCTTAAGTTTACCAAGAAATCTACAAGTCACATGCATGCAGATGCCAGGTTTTGTAGCTATGACTTCACTCCCTAACTTATTTTGTAAATGAAAGAACTTTAGAAACCAATCTGTTCAATTTCCATCCTCACATTATGATGTGTATTCTCTTACTCTTTCACGAATGATGACCAATAACGCAAATATGATAATTTGCTTTGTTCAGCACGGCCACAAAAGCAAGCTCAATAGGGGTAAAATTTCCCACTAAACAACTAGTTATAATTTTTAGGGCCTACAGCCAACTAGGGACAATGCCCTGAAAATGTCGCTGATAGCAACTGTTGACTTATTGCTTCTAGTATCGTCAGATTAGAAACCCAAAAGTCAAAAACATAATTCCTACTTCATCAGAAAAAGGAAGAACAAAAACTTCTTTCTGATTATAAGAAATTTGAACGCTCGTTTACTCCTCCCCCTCTCTTCTCCTTCTTCAAAAGCAATCTGGACCCAAACAATCTTATATCAAAAGCTTCAATTATGGAATTATATGACAAAGTCATGGAAACAAAGAAGCTATCCTGCTCATGGCGAGAAGTATAATTGCATGACATGAATGCATGAGGAAATTATAAATAATACTCTAGAGGAAAAAAAACATATATAATGAGGATTTTAAGATGTTATTCGTTTGTAAGCGCCGCGTCAGGCTATTAAATAACCAATCAGATATCATCATACAGCGTAAAGGAAGCCAGAATCATTTTTGTTTCTCATAAGAAATCCAATCGATAAGAAGGGGGGAAATATATGGCTTCTTGAACCCCCCCTCCTGCTGTGAAAAGCGTAAATTTGTTGACAAATTTCATCTTCAGTAAGTTCTTTTAGAAAAAGGATCACCGTCCCGCTAGTAGATTCAATTCCATTCCACAACAACAACTCGTTTCAGCAAGAGCTGTACAATATAAAAAAGGCGACGGAAAAAGTTGCGTAGAAATCAAAATAATGAACAATGAAGAGAGTACCTGTAGGGAGACGATCGGCAGAAGAAGAGACATGAGCGGGCGATAGGTTAAAAAGGGTACGAACGGCCAAATAATCGCGGTGGCGAGTATGGCTGGTGCGGATGATATGGTTATTGTTGGTAGAGAAACGATAAGATCCGGAAGATAGTGATCGGAAAAGTGATCTGAGAGGCATCCCTTTTCTCATCTTTCTTTCCACCAAGCAGCCAGACGGAACAGAGAGGGTTGATCGCGACCAGTAAACCGAGCAGACTCTAGTTCAGTTTTTCTATAACAGGGAAAGTAGTAAATTGCTATCTCTCGCTTAAATTACACCATAATTATTCCTTTATTTGTGATTTTTTTTTTTTTATAAAACTCAAATAATGATATGATAAAGAGTTTTCTGCTAACCCCTTAAGCATATTTATTTCATCGAGATTTGATCTGAATTGCTTAAATCTGAGTTTTTTAAAAGGGATAGAATATTGTTACCACCGTTACTACTAATATTAACAAAAAATGATAAATTTTTAAACAAAAAATTATTTTTAAAAATATGATAATTAAAAAATGATCTTCATTTTAGATCTGATACCCATTAAGATATTTTTTAAAAAGATGATAAGGTTTTAAAAAAATCAGATCTAGATTATCTATATCAAATTTATCAGTCCAGATCTACCAAATTCTTCCTATGAAGAGAAGTTGCTTTGCTGGGAAATCAATTCCAATAAGCACTAAGTGGGTTGTAGATTTTTTTTTTTAAAAAAACCTCTTATAATATTTAAATTTGAGAAGAATAATATGATCTAATTTATTGCTCGTTAGGATAACATTTTTGTTAGATGATGTTAGACCCTCAAATCCACAGGAACCTTTTTTGTGGAGGATTTAGATATAGCAAAAAAAACTGGGTTGACCTCATCGGACCAGTCCGTTTAGCCCTTTAAAATCGGGCTTATAAAATAGAGCGTTTAGATAAGGTTAGGTCTAAAAAGGTTAGCCCTTTAAGCTTAGCCTTGTAGGGCTAAAGGTTGGCAAGTTAGGCTCATTAATTTTTTTTTCTTTAACTTGCTAATTTGGCAGTTGCCCACTTGCCTTGCTGATCGAATCTGATTGTAAAGGAAGTTACTTGTTTGACTTGTTGCTCAATGCTTATTTATTGAGTCACTCTTATAGCCTCACTCATTTTTGTCATTCACTCACGAGTTTACGCCTCTCCCCTCAGTCTCATTATATCGGTCTCTCACAAAACAATGATGCATTAGTGCATCATGGATTCATGGCATTAGGTCATCAGTGCTTCACTGATTTATGTATATTTTGTTTTTGTTATAGAATTATTTATCCATTTAATTATAAATACATAATAATTATACTCTGAATTTATGATTTGATTTACTATTTGTCGCAGATAAAGGTTATAGATGTATTCATGATGCAAGAGAAAAAATTCTTGATATTTTCACCAATGAAACAGAGCCTACTACTTGAAATGAAACACAATTAAATGTCTTTAAAATTGATAATAATAGCGAAGGCGATAAAAATTATAGTTATTATACTCATGTTGTTTAGTGGTAACTTTATTATGTTTTTTTGTAAATTACTGGTAAATAATAGTTTACTTTTGATTATGAATTAATGACTGTATTTATTTGTTGCATAATGCATGTTGTTTATCCCTTCATATTGACAACATTTCTTTGATAAATCATAATTTTAAGTAGGGTTAAGAAGCAATTTGGCTAATAAACTATTACATTAGGAGCGGCCAGCACAAATAACTTTCAAGTGGACTAAAAATGCCAAAAACTTTTAAAAATGTGCAGTCAACACAACGCTGTTAAAAAAAGATAACGTCCGTTATCTAAGGTGTAGATTGACCAACTAACTTTTACTCCAGGAGGGCCCAGTACAAAAAAGTTTTATTCTAGGAGCGGTCAACACAAAAAATTCCATATGCAATCCACTCAAATTTCGAATGTTGTAAATCCTTATTCGGACCCCCAACCATATGCATTGGGGTTAAAAAGAGTGAATGCAACAAAAAAATCACAAATCACATTAATTATTATTATCAGTCATCTTATACAATTATTGACTATATATTTACTCTTTAAATTAAATTTTTGTTGTTGTAATTCTTTTCAATCTTTTAGAAATATCATATATTTATGTGCATATAATATGCATAAAAATTGATATTTATGTGTATAAAAATATCACATAATTTATAAGCCACATTTATTTATTTGAATATGTTTTTCTCTCTTGTCTCTGCTAATAAAGGGATCGAATTCATTTATATTTATGTGTATAATATAATATTTTTGTCGATGAAAATTGATATACGACCAATGAAATTAACATACTATGGATTCAAATTTTATTATCGATTAAGTAGGTATTCTACAAGCATTACTTTTAAAAATGAGACAAAGGCTTCTGAATTTTTTTTGGGCAACCGAAAGATCCCATTACATTAACTATTTTAGATTGATAATAAATAAAACTAAGAAATTACTCATATTATACGCACTTATATCAATAACTAAAGAATCTCATCAGTCATAATGTCATATATCAATTTTTATGCATATTTATACGCATGTAAATAGGTGATTTTTTAAAAGATTAAATAAAATTACAACAACAAAAATTAAATTTAAAGAGTAAATAATACAATATTATAATCAATAATTGCATAAGATAACTGATAATAACAATTAATATAAGATAATTAATATAATTTGTGATTTTTTGTTACATTCACTCTTTCGAACCCCAATGCATATGATTGGGGGTCTGGGTAAGGATTTACAATAGTCGGATTTTGAGTGGATTGCACATGGATTTTTTTGTGCTGAGCACTCTTGGAATAGAAATTCATTGGCTAATCTGCACTTTAGATAACGAACGTTATCTTTTTCTCATGATGTTGTGCTGACTGCACGTTTTTAAAAGTTTGTTGGTATTTTTGGTTAGCTTGAAAGTTATTTGTGTTGGGTGCTTCTGATATAATAGTTTATTGGTCAAATTGCACCTTAACCCCTTTTAAGTATTATAGTTTATTAATTATATTTCTTTGCAAAAAACGCTGAAAAAATAGTTAAGATTTAGAAAAATAGCTTTTAGCCTTAACCCGCATGCTCTTATATCAAACTTTAAAAATATATATGTTTTTCTTACTCCAATATATTTAGAATTCTTGTAAAGGAAAATAAAAAAGGAAATCAAGGCAGGAAATTCCAATAACCAAAAGCATTAAAGTGAAAAAAAAGTCTAATACCTTCCATTCTTTAAAAAAAAAAAAATCAGGCAAAAAGATAGAAAAAGAATTTTGAATTTGTAAAATTTCAAATTAAGTATTTCTGAAAAATTGAATTGTGAATTGTTTATAAAATTCCGTCATTCCCTTATTGATTATTGGTATTATGATTTTACAATTTAAAAAAAAAAATCTTTTTCTTTCCCTAAATCTAAAACGTAACTTTGAGCGGAAAAAAAAATAGTAATAAGCTAATATTCCCTCTGATCCTTATTATAAGGCACCAAGTACCCATAAATTTTGGTCTTTTTTATAAGGCACCAACTACATTTAACTAACTTATTTATTACTATTTTCCTATTATACCCTTACTTTAACAAACTACTTTAAATCTATCTTATTAAAATAGGGATAAAGTGGGAAACTTTTATCAATTTTAGGCTAATTTAATGTTTTAACTTTCATTTTTTGGTTTATAAAAAAAGATAATTGGTGCCTTATAATAAGTACAGGAATAAGAAGGATAGAGTTTCTGGGGGTAAATCACTTCGTACTTCTCAACAACTCATCTCATATATCTCAAATTGGGTTGTTTTCATGGCCATTTTTAAGAAGCAGACAAGAGGATCAGTATGTTGCTAGGTGAAGAGGCAAATGAGAGGAAGAAACACAGAGAAACAGAGAGGAGGAATAAAAAAGCGAAGAGTAACTTGGAAGGAGACGCACGAGACGAGACTGAGATTTTTTTTTTTTTTTGCTCGAAAGACGAGAGTGAGATGGAGGGAAGTGATTCGAGCAAAAAAAAAAAAAAGAAAGAGATGGAGGGAAGTGCATTTATTTTCGAGAGTGAGAAGCAATAATTGAGGTTGTAACATTAAAAATTACATCTTCGTAGACGCAGGAAAAAAAATTGGATGAAATGTAAAAGATGGCCACGCAACATTATCCACCCCCAAGCTCCACTCAATCATCATCGTCTGCCTACCCTCATTTGCAACCGAGTCTTGCACAGTAACATTATCCCCTGAAACATTACTCTTACTCCAACCTTATCTCTGTGCCTTGTTTCTCCTCCCATCATGCACTCCAGCTCTTCCACTTCTCCTTCCCCCTCATCAAACGCCGTCGTTTCCTTCAAGGACGTCACTCTCCTCCCTCAATCCAACATCTCTGCCCGTCTCTTCCTCCCCCAACACACTCCTCGCAACCGCAAGCTCCCTCTCCTTCTCTACTTCCACGGCGGCGGTCTCCTTCTCTCCTCCCCTTTCAATTCCCTCTTCCACGACTGCGTTTCCGCTATAGTTGCCAAGGCCAACATCATCGCCGTTTCAGTCGACTACAGGCTATCCCCGGAGCACCAAGAATGTTATGAACACAATTGAATATGAACAAACAATCTGGTTTGGCAATGCAGAAGATAAAACTTCTGCTATTTCATATATGTATTAATCAACGTCTGCATACAATCAATAAGGAAAGCTGCAGAATATCTATGGAACCAATAAGATTCTAACAGAAAGAAGTTCAGTCAGGGAGAGAAGAATGACACAGATGAGAGAGAGACAATTCCAATATATTCTTCACCCTTCTATAACTACTTTTGTCCGTATTTATAAGCTTCCTCATTCCATTGCCCTGAGCTTCCAGGTCCTTCGTTTGGCCCTCTTGCTTCTTCTTACAGGCCCTTTTCCTTGTTCTGATGGCGTATCTGTTGGGCTAAATATGCCCAGGCCCATTTCATCCTTGTTCGTTACACCTCTCCACACCGCTTACGAAGATTCCTGGGCTGCACTCCTCTGGGTGGCATCCCATCAAAAGAATTCTGGTCCCGAGCCTTGGTTAAATGAACACGGAGATTTCACCAGAGTTTTCCTTGGTGGGGAAAGCTTTGGCGGGAACATAGTTCATAATCTGGCGATGGCAGCGGGAAATCCCGAGAACGAGCTCGACCTCGTGATTCTAAGCGCTGCATTTGTCCACCCATTTTTCTGGGGTACACACCCCATCAGGTCGGAGGCGGTGGATCCGGAAAGAAAGGCATCGGTGGATCGATTATGGCCATATATTTCCCCGTCCGCGCCGGACCAGGACGACCCAGGCTTAATCCGGTGGCGGAAGGACCCCCCAGCTTGGCGTGGTTGGGTTGTGGAAGAGTGTTGATGTGCGTGGCGGAGAGAGACATACTGAAGGAGAGGGGGTGGCTCTACTACAACGCACTGAGTCGGAGCGGGTGGCTCGGGGTAGTGGAGATCCATGAGACTCAAGAGGAGGACCATTGTTTCCATTTGCAAAATCTGGGCCGCAACAAGGCCCAAGATTTGATCCAATGCTTGGCCGACTTCTTCAACAGAGATATGCCTCCTTTCCTTTGACTTCCAACAATTTAGTTTTTCGCATTACCTGGCTAATGAGAGTTGTCATAGATGGTAAAAGATCTAGGACTAGGCCTTTGGGTTTGGGTCGTGGGTTCGATCCCTTCTGCCGTCGCTGGGACTCCTTTGATAGACGATCTCTTAAATTCCCAATAAGTGCTCATAGAGCCTGGGGCCGTGCCCTGACCTTAGTAAGTGACTGGTGTTAAACATTTCCAAAACTTTTATATATATATATATATATATATATATAAAAAGTTTATAATATGGATTATTAGTGAGACAACCATCCATTTACGGATGCTTGCTTGTGTCGTCATCCAGCTCAGAGTTCAAATGTACAGTTTTTCCTCTGGACCTACCTTTGGATTAGATGAAAGGCACGCGGCAGAGGTGGTGCGATTGATTAAACAACTATTTCCATTGATTAAACAAGTAATTAACCAGATTCGGTTTCCATGCTTTCTCATTTGAATAAGTTTTAATATGGTTTGTGCATAATGATCATTCACCCGCACTATAATGCACATCACTTTGCTTCCACGCACACTCCTTTTTATTCATCTGTTATTCCAACTTTATGTATCTGTCTACTTATTCAATGGTTTCTGTTATATCTTAACTCTGTTGTTTTCTGTTGGCCATCGATTACATAATAAATTATAAATACAATTCTTCTGTTCCCCCACGTTACATTTTTCGATCAACAACAATAATAATGAGACCACACAAATAATACAACTACAAATTAAAGAACAAAAAAGACGCGCTTCTAGTATCTAACTTGTCTGCTTTAGATGAGAACCGCAACTACCACAAATTGTTAACCTTTAATGATTCACTGAGGATAACCTGGAAAATTGCCTATTTCAACTTGCTTTAAGGGGAAAAAAACCAAATTTCCGCTATTGTCTGAATGACCAAAAAAAGTAATCAAAGTTACCATTTTTCTCGAGTTTCATGAATTTAATTACAGCTAGTCGTAATTTGCTGAACTAATCGATAATCGATATTTTTTTAGGGGAGAAGGATATAATGGATATTTTATTTGGTCTGACCTGAATGAAATAGACAGTTCACGAATCACGACCACATGTTTTGTCATATTTTTAATACATTTTTTTTTTGGTAACTCAACGTTCTAGATGCTGGTCATAACTCAACAGCAAGAAGGGGCAACCAATTCGTAGCCACCCATAAAGGCAAAATTGACGTCTTTTCTAGAGTGGGAAATCCAACGCGTAAAGTGCTGGCCGCTCTTCATTGGCTTTGTTTCTTTGTCTCTAGTCCAGACTCCGAGGTACTTCCAAATGGATTCTGCCAACCCAGAAATCTCGGTGGATGTTCCTCCTTACATTCGAGTACATAAGGATGGCACCGTCGAGAGAATAGCCGGCAGCCAAGTTGCCCCTCCGGGCTTGGATCTTCACACCAATGTTATATCCAAAGACATCGTCATCATACCCGAAACCGGTGTGACCGCCAGGATTTATCGTCCCAACTCCGCCGCCGCCGAAAGTCCTCATCAGAAGCTTCCTTTACTCCTCTACTATCACGGTGGCGCCTTTTGCATTTCTTCGGCGGCCGATCCTGTTTACCATAACTCCCTCAACAACCTCGTGGCGGAGGCTAACCTCATTGCTGTGTCTGTCAACTATAGATTAGCGCCAGAGCATCCTCTTCCTGCAGCATATGAAGACTCCTGGGATGCTCTTCTGTGGGTAGCGTCTCATGCCACCCAAGACCGTGAAGACCATGAAAGCTGGATCAAGAACAACGTTGATTTTGACAGGGTGTTCTTGGGAGGTGATAGCGCCGGCGCCAATATATCACACTTCCTAGCCTTGAGGTTGCATGCCTCGCACCCGGACCCTGTGGCTACGAAGGATTTCAAGGTTTCAGGTCTCGTTATGGTGAATCCTTATTTCTGGGGGAAGGAGCCGATTGGAGTGGAGATTACAGATACAGCGAGGAAGCAAATGGTGGACAAGTGGTGGGATTTTGTGTGTCCGTCGGAGAAAGGGAACGACGATCCGCTGATAAACCCGTTTGAGGAGGAAGCTCCGGCTCTGGAGGGGTTGGGTTGCAGTAAGGTGGTCGTCACGGTGGCGGAGAAAGACATATTGGTGGAGAGAGGGAAGCTTTATTATAAAAATTTGTCCAACAGTGGGTGGAAGGGAAGGGCGGCGCTCCTTGAGACTGAAGGGGAGGATCACGTGTTTCATATCTTCAACCCTAATTGCGACAAAGCCAAGACCTTAATTAAACGGCTCGCATCTTTCATTAATGACCAATGAAACTCTTGATCCGATGCAAACTTCTCTACTTGGATCCCCGTCTTACTGTCTCCAACTGCAATAAGGTCGCACCGACTTCACTCGCTATTTTTGATCTTCGATCTCTTCTTTGTCTTTTGTCATTGTTGTTTTATGTCCTTCCACTTGTGGGTCCATATCCTTCCTCTTCCACCCCCCCCCCCGGCCCCCCCGGCCACGTTGCATGTTCTATAATTAAGTTGCAGTAATGAATTTTGACGTTTCAACCAGGCACAACTTTGTTCGCGAGTAAACCGTTGTGATCTAGTTTGAAGTTTGAATTGTGTATACAAAAAAAGAAAAGGCAGCACCGGATGACGAGATTCTGCAAGTCATTCATGCCCCAAAATAACTTGCCGGGAAATTCAATCTCCTGAAAAAACGTTTCGAGGCCAAAAAGAACAAAAGATCAGCACACTTGGCAAGAAAAAAAGCAGAGAAAAGGAAAGGGGGAAAGGAAAAAAATTGATCCACAAAATATCTCTAACAGACAAATTGAAACTTGAAATGAATAGACAGCCGCTGAACATGATCGGCAAGGTTATTGTACGGCCGTAACTCTAAAATACAACAGAATCTAGCATCATTCCCAAAGTCTGAACAATGTTGGAAGACATCAAATTGGAAACGTGCTCTTCAAGGTGCTTCTTAGCATCTTGCCTTCCCACCTTAGCAACTGCAAGCTTTTCTGGCGGGAGCTCATCCTCCTCTTGCACGGCCTTGTTGTACTTGACCGCTAAATTCAGCATCTCCTGCATTACCCAAAACATGAAAAAGTAAGGAAATTAACAATGAGTAGTAAAAAAATATGCCCCAGCTTTCAGCCAACATTAAAAGATTCCAAAAAATGAAAAATTACACAGCTCTCCGTCCTTATCCACATCAATTGGCATAGATGAAGACGATAAAAGCCAGCAGGTAACATAACAGAAAGGAAATAAGTGTATGATTCCAAATGATTGAGTATCGACATATACTAATTGCTGAATCACACAACAGGGAGGGGGATGAAGGTAGTTTAGGTTTAAATAAGACACCTTGGAAAATATCCAAGACATGCATAGAGCGGTCAAGCCTATATACGCCTCAGTGCAGTATCAAGCATGCACTCACATTCAAAATTAAAAAAAGTAATAGAAACAGGAAAAGGGCCAAAGCAGGGAGAAGAGCAAAAAGGATCAGAAATAAAAGGATAATCTCTACAACCAATTTCAAACAAATCTGAACTTACCTGGACTGTCTGTTCATTAGTCTTGGAATGTGAATCAAAATGCCTGAGTGTCAAAACATCGGTCCATTTCTTCTTCTGAAGGTTAAGCAACATCTTCTCTTCAAACTCATTTTTTCTGTAACTGATTGCCATGGAATAATAATGTCGGTTCAAGCCATGGATCAAAGCCTAGAAGGAGGAACAATAAGTCCTTAGAGAGTCAAATATTAAAAGGCGAAAAAGAAAAAGAAAGTAGTGGTGCAGAAGTGCTGCTATTTAAGAGTGTTTGCGTAAAACTCACTTGTATAGATGGCTTATTAAGGTGACCAATGTTAGATGTTGTTTGTCGTGGTTCCTGACCCACCAACATATTTTCTGGATTGATAAGCCTAAAAGCGTCAATCACCACCTTGCCTTTAACACTCTGAATAGGATCTACCACCACAGCCACAGCCCGTTGATTTAAAGCCTCAAAACTCTGTATTAGAAAAGCATGAAAGTAGATTGTGCATAAGTTTCTGAAAACAGCTGAGCTATACAAGAGTTTTCATATCTCAGTTTGCTAAGTATGTCGGTTGTCCCAAACAAACATATCCATGTCTCGTTCTTGCAGCTTATTTATAACTACAACATTCTTTGTCAATCAAAATTATGCAAGTTAAGTTGCTTTAAAAGTCTTAATTCAAATGTAACCATTCATTCTGTTACTCCAGAGTCGTCCATAGAACACATTGAAAAGGAAGTCGATCGTAACCTGTTGTGTATTTATATCCACCGCAGAAAGCCAACAGCCAAATCCAGGATGGGAATGATACCACCCCACAACGATCTCTGGTCTGCAACATAACGTCAGTTTTATAAACTGATATAACTTGATTTGCATCTAGTGTAATGCTAGTACAGAACAATAAGAGGAAAAAAGTGAGTGTTCACTTATAATGTTGCAACTTTAATTGATGGATTTAGAAATAAAGGGCAAGATTATAAAATGTTAAAGTTATAGCAATCATCTTTGTGTTGTTGCCAATAATTTCGAGCCTAATTCTTCAATGTTAAGGATAAGAATGAGCAAAAGATTATGAAGGGAAAGCATCAGAAAAATTTTAACACGGAAAAGAAGACTGAAACACAAGAAATGCTTAAATAATTAAGGGCAGGTAGCCAGTAATTGATATGGTCTTTGCCATAACTTCCCGGAACAAAATTGAAGGGCAATACAAAGTCGCAGAAATAGATTCAAAAGCTCATAAACGAACACAAAGATTTCAACAAATCAAAGGGAAACAAAAATACCTTCCAGTCTGTTTCAGCATTTCGTGCATGTGCGTCTGAAAAAAATGATCTACGGCTTCAACACTAACGCCGGTACCACTCTGTGGCATCGCAAAAACATCTACGACGCGGACAGTGTAATCACCCACAAACTCTCCCAACATCAAGCCCATCACCTCCATTGGAACACCAGCCCTTCCTGCAATTTTCATTGCAGCCAAAGTCATTGGAAATAATGTACCCTAGCATGTTTTAATCGACTCTGATATTTCTCTCTGATAACAAAAGTAAAACAACTGCCGCAGATGGATTCAAAAGATCATATGGAAGGAATTAAATAAAAGCAACCGCTCATTGATGCTCCCACTTCAGGTTTCAAATCGGTAACTTATAATAACCAAACAAAAAACAAAAAACCTGGACCCCTAACATTACCGGAATCGAAAGAAGAAGCTAGCCGAAGTCAGAATCCTCAACTTCGTCTATGTTCCACTACATTCAATGGGAATCAAAGAACTAAATAAGTCAAGAAGAGCATACCGTGTTTAAGCATTTTGAGAAGGGCCAACGACGAGATATAAACCTGCTCAGCCGAGTCAGGGAGGGTCGAATCAGTGGCATCTATACCTGACATATTCTTTCTTTCGAAGCAAGATTTCTCCGAAGGTGGTAATGGCAGAGAACACAGTAAACGTCATGTATGGATGGCCAGAATTCCTTCTTTTTTTTTGAAAAAAAAAAACAATTGGACAAAGATGACCATATTGAAAAAATGGGAAAGGCGGCGCATTTGAAGTTTTCAGCCCATAAACGAAGATGGGTACATGAGTAATTACTGTTAGAGTAATTAGTGTCAGTAATACTCTGTTTCATCATAACCACATATGGTTAACAGAGTCTGTTGTATTCTAACCATATATGGTTAGCTGAGTAGACTGTGAGTGTTATTACATGGGATTTTAATTGTATTGCGGATGCTCTAGCTAAAAGAGGTTTTTTCTTCTGATGTTTTTAGTGTGTGCCCCTCCTTTCTAAGGACGTGGGTAGACTGTGAGTGTTTGGGAATCAATCCCCCTATTATGTAACCTTTTATTTTAATATAGGCTTATAACCATCCTTTCTATCAATATATATATATATATATATATATATATATATATATATATATGTATGTATGTATGTATATGGTTAGCTAACTCAGTTAAATTACAGCTGTCACAAGATTCTACACGTGTTATTAGGCTCTGGCTATAAATGTACGCATCTTCATCAATAAGAATCAATTCTCTCTCGTGATCAATATTATAATTCTATACAAGACTTTAACAATTACTAATTAATTTTGTTATTTTTAAGTAGAAACGGAATTTCATAACTCAAACTAAGAAGATATACTGTCCAAAACACTAAGGCCCCATTTAGATTAAAGGCTAGGAAGGAAGGAAAAGGAATGAAAAAAAAAAAAAAAAAAGGAATGAAAGGGAAGGGAAAATATTAATTTTACGTTGATGCATTTGGTTCAAAGTAAAAAAGAAAATAGTTGGATTGGAAAATTTTTGTTTATTTGAAAAAAAAAATAAGGAAAAATTATATTTTTACACTTAAAATATTTTAAGGGCTATTAAAAAATTATATTTACGTTATGACCACAATGTTCACAAGCTGCTGCTTGAGTAGTAGCCCATTGGTCAACAATAAATCTGCAACTTTTTTTCATCAATGTTCATTATTTTCGATTCTACAACTTTTTTTTTTACTCCCTCATTGGTTAACAATAAATTTAAATTATTCAGCCAGCTTTATTCTTATGGTGGTTAATTTAATCAATCTACTGTTAAGTTAATTTGTTGAGGGGTGGGGCTTGAAACGAACAACAATGGCGAAGTTCAAAATAGAGAGCAAAAACAAAGGGTTATTTGGGAATTTAACACTGTTGGAAAATGCGTTACCACCAATAATGGAAGGAAAATATATTCATATGGATGAAGGAAAATCATCGGCTGCCGGAAAATATTTTCTTGAGAAAAGGGTGAATCAAACAGGTGCACTAGATGGAAAATCTGATTTTCCTTTTCCCTTCCTAATTTGCAGCGAACCAAACAGGGCCTAAGATTATATATTTTTATCATCCTCCACCTTTTGTGGTTCAGAATTTCAAACAGATGACCGACAAATTAAAGGTTAATTCTAAGGAATTGGCTCTTGACCCATAAAATTGTGAGTTTAATTATATCTCACTGTGGATGTGAATATCTCATTGATGAATCATCTGTACATAGATACCTACACCTTTTTATTAAAAAAAGGAATTTCAAATGGATCCTGTTACGTCATGACTGTGCTTTCGGAAATTATGTTTTAGATTTCTGATAATACGAAAATTTGTCCCTTTTGCTATAGCTAATTAAAAATAAGGATAATGGAAAAATAAAATGACAGAATTTTTTTAAAAAAAATTGAAAAATCTTAAATGAGATTTTTGATTACTTTATCAATTTTTAATAACAAATCTAACTTGAGATTTTACATTTTCAAATTCTTTTTCTATCGTTATTTTCCCTTAAATAATTAGCCAAGAGTAGTAGGGATAATATTTTTTTAGGCCAGAAAGAGAAAGGGAGGCATAATTAAAAGTTGGGAGCATTATTTAACGTTAATATTTATTTATTTTTGCTCAACGCATTATTTTACGTTAAAGAGAAGTATTGATCACAGTACACTTAAAATTCAATGAAATGCCTTTATATCAATATTTTTTGAAAAAATGGTGAGGGTATTATTTAATCATGAGTTGAAGAATATGGCTTTCTATGTATTTTAGATTTTTAGGTTATATGAAGATTCCTGGCCTCCTGGGACGCGCTTCAGTGGGCAGCATCTCATGCCCCCGAAGTCCGTGACGTGAAGACCACGAAACCCTAATCGCCATTGCCACGCTCTGGCTGTAGCTCTCTACTGGGACGCCGTCTTAATGCCTCCAACTTCACTCGTTAATTCCAATTTGATTCTCTCATCTTTGACTGTCACTGTCCACACAGCTGATTAAGTCCCTCCCATTGCTGCTCCATTTTCTTCTCCTTCTCGTATTTTTCATCCCATGTTCCATGTCCTGTCGTTCGTCGTTTCTCCTAGCCATATGCTGCATGTAATTCTATCATTAACTGTTGCAGTTTTTGAAATTTAATGTTTCAACCAAGTTTGTACAACTTTGTTCGCATGTAAACCCGTGTGTTTTAGTTTGGAGTTTGAATGAATTGTAGATCCAAAAATGAAAAGGTGGAGCCGGATGATGACACATTCTGCAAGTCATGTGTGTGTGCGCGCTCCAAATAATTGGCCGTGAAATTCAAATCTCCTGAAAACAAGTCTTGAGGCCAAAAAAGAAAAGAAAAGAAAAGTGACAACGTATATGAAGCAGAAATTAAAATGTTTTGTCTGAAGGCCTTGCTAGCTACACCTCTAACATTTCACTCACAACCAGCATTAGTCATATATAAGAAAGCACACCGCAAGTAGCCTGCTAAACATATGGTGGGGCGCTAAGGATCTGTTATTTTCTAATCCCATGCATGTGCTTCAAGTTAATATTTGCAGATGTACAATGAAGCTAAAGGACCTGTTATATATATATGTGGGCCGCTTCCAGGGATGTCCTATTCGTCTTCTTCACGAGGAACAGTAATTATGCAACCTTCGCTAGATAGAATTGTCCGTTTGAAGGTCAAGTTAAATGGCCACATCAATGCGAAACCCCTTCATCCTGCATGCAAACAAAACAAACCACTGCCTTTTTCCCGGAAACCCTAGTGTGTACACTGGACTTCCCAGATTGCATTTAGATCTTGAAAGACACTTCTTGGCTGTTTATAACACTGGTTTGTTGAATATTCAAACACACCTTAGTTACTACTTACAAGCACTATGCAATTATAGAGATTCCAATAACAAAACGCGTTTTTTTTATTACTTTAATATTGGGCACATTTACCCTTTTTATGCCTGCAGACTTGTTCGCTGCTGGAGTATATATCATAAATCATACCTAATATTTGTTGTCCATTAATTCTACTCACAAAATAAAAAAAAAAAGACTAATTAAACGAGGACATAATTTTGAAGAGAAGAAATAATTCTTATGTCCTTTTTTCAAAAATAATTGAATAATCATTACAAATAAATAAAAGAAGTGATGCTATAGCTGCAGTTTCTTCCCTACACGTCCATTTTGTGTTGTAGCCAAACAGGACCTTAATTAAACACTTGCTTCTATAGCCAAAGAGTTGGCGCGGAATGAGAAAATAATACTTTTATAAAGTAAATTAACCAGCTTACAAAGTGAGGTTGAGAGGGCTAAACATTTGGAGGAGAAAATCTTAAATATAAGGATTAATTGACTTTTTTGTGAAATATTGAGAAAAGTTAATTAAATTACTTTAAAGCATTTAAATTTATCATTTTAAAAAAAATATTTTCTAAATATATATATAAACTAATATATAATCTAATGATACACAATATATAATATAATTAAGTAACTTATTTATTTTTTTTAATCTCTTTAAAAAAAAAATCAACAGCACCTTATATTTACGATTGTTGGGATTATTAAATTTAAAATCTAAAGTCAAATAATAAAACAAATGAGAAACAAAGGTCACGCTTAGTCCATCGCAGGATTAAATTACGGAACCACTTTCCCTGCCTTTTCAAAGGAAAGGCAGAGGGAGCAAGCGGTCCAGATCTAGATCTGGACGGCCGATATCAATTTATTTTTTTTTAGTTTTTTTTTCTACATGAAAAAATTATTTTTAAGAAAAATGTTAGTTCAAAGATCAACTTTATTTTAGATTCCCTACCCTTTAATTTTTTTTAAAAGAAAATGAAAAAAAATTTTGATCTCGACCATCTAGATGAAATTTGGACGACATGGAGCTCGTCTATACAGACGAGCTTCCCTGCCTTTCCAAAGGGAAAGTGGTTCCATTAAATTACCCAACTCTTTTAGTTCTTAGTAACTATCTACAACTAAACTAATGAACCCCCTCTCACCAATTTTCTATAAATTTTCCTTTCTTCTCTTGGAAAAGGATCAAGACCAAAATTCTACCTCTCTTTTCTCTGCCTTCTAGTACTTAATCTTTCTCCTTCCTTTTTCTTCTATTCTCTAAATTTCTTTCCCTCTGGTCCTTCATCTTTCTCATTTCCTCCCTTTCCATTATTACTTTTCAACTTCATGCCAATTTTCTGAATCTTGTTGAGCACACGAGAGAAAGTTCTTCCTTTTCTTGGCATCCTCCCCTCCTATACTATCTCTTCCTCTTTTATCCTTTCCCTTTTTGTCATGGCCGCTTGCTTCAATTTTTGACCTGGCCGGCTCTCCTCAATCTGCCCATTCTTCCCCATTTCTGCCTTGTGGCTGGTTTTCGGTTTAAAGCCCGGCTCGGTGACTTGAAACGGCTCCTTTCCATCTCGGAGGTATGGCTCTCTCTCCCTCAATTTGATGAATACTCCCTCCGCACCTGATTGGGGGATGAATTCATCTTAATCAATCCTTTAGATTGATTTCTAATATTTGTCAAACTTTTCTTAATTTACCTTTTTTATACTTCTTTAATAATAATCAACTAAGAAAGGGAAAAAGTAATTAAAAAAATGATTAGAGTATTTTAGAAAAAACATGTTATATTAACTAAATTAACTAATCTTATTGATTTAATCAAGTTAGTTAGGCAAATATGTCAATACTGGAGAGAGTATAAAGTATCCTCTAGATGGTGAAAAACCTCATTAATTAACCAAGCGAATTGATGCGACTAATTAATTGAGCAAATAAACAAGCCATGCAGGATACATAGGGTTATTAATTAACAACTCAGTAATTATTACTGATTCAACAGGAACTTGGTGAATCAAGAAAACGTGGGCATGCATGCTTCAAATGATACAAATAACCAGAATCGCCCCATACACGATGATCAGAATCCAGATCCTCCGAGTACAGAAGAAACTGCTCCGGATCAACCACGAGGGTTCGATATCGAGACAACGCCTGCTTCAAATGAGTTAAATAACCAAAATCACAACGTGCATGATGATCAGAGCCAAAATCCCCAGAGTACACGAGCTGCACCAGATCAAACCCGAGTGAACGAGGAAGTAGAAGATCAGATCAAATTCAGTGTACGGAACCTCCTGCTCACCGCCACTGTGCTCTTGGCATCTGCCACATATCAGACTGTGTATAATCCCCCTGGTGGCCTCTGGCAGGAAGACGGCCCCGACACCGTCCACGATGTTGGCATGGTACCTTCCTCAGCCGCAGGAACCACCGTACATCATCCAGCTGGGCCAGTTACCGAAATCAAAAGGGTTGCTGGGGTATCTATATTGGGCACCAAAGATAAGAATTTCTTCATCGCGTTCATACTTGGGAACACGCTAGGATTTATGTTCTCTATGGCCACGATAGAGGACCTCACCCGTAGCCTCATGACTCGCAGAAGATGGAAATTGAGATTGGCCATCTTTGCCATTTCCATCACCTATTGTATCTCCGTCTATGTCATTACACCCTACGAATACCAGCTTTTGACATGTGGCACTTTGGCTGCTGCCACGGTCGTCGTTCTAGTACTCCAATTGTGGATATGAAGAGTATTTCGTGCTCGCCTGATCCCTCAGCTTTCTTATTTCCAGTCGTAGTCCGTATCCATTTCATTCTGTTTTCTTGTGTCTGTGCTTTCTAATTGTATTTGTTTTACCATCCAGAACCTGAGCTTGGTCTCAATTCTCAGTTATGTAATTTGTCAGCCTTTTTTTCATATATGGAAAGCGTAAAGCTACAAATTAAAAAAGGAAAATAATTTTAGCATGAACCTTAATCATATTATTGTAGTTTTTTTTTCTTAGCCTATGTTAGGATGATTGAAAAAATGGGAGAAATTTGGGGAAAGAGAATATTAGTAAGCAAAATTTTTCAAAATAGTAAAACAAATTTTCCTCACCTCTACCTTTAATATAATATCCACTTTATCATTTAATTTCTTCACTAAAGACTTAAAGTGAATCTTATATGAAGTATTATTTTTTGAGATTTTTCCCTTATAATATTATTTTCTCTCTAATTTCCTTCCCATCCACACAATAACAAACGAAACGAATAAAATTATTTCACAACGGATCTGGCCTTTTCCAACTCATTCCCTGTTTAATTTCCTGGAGACCCAGGGAACGACTATAAATAATAATCGTCAAGTATATAACCAGATTTTCTTTAATTGGACAAATTAAAGACTGCTAGAGGAAATCGTATGCTCCGAAAGTAAAATCAATTGGTCGTTAATTCATTGAATAAATACTAATGCTTTCAGCCCTTGCGTGTGCTCATTAATCATTAATTTTGTGGGCTCAGAATTTCCCTATATCAGAGTATCAGTACTTCGGATATTTTTTTTTTCCGTGTTAGATCATGACTGCACTTTTGGAAATTACGTTTTAAATATTTGATAGTATAAGAGTTTTCCTTTTTTTAGCCACATATAGGATTGTAATTAAAAATGAGGATAAATAATTGACCAGAAATATGGATAATATTTTTTAGACCAGGAAGAGATGCAGGCATAATATAGTTGTCTCACTCGAATTAAAACAAGAATAATAACACCTGCTGGCTACATTTTGAGCGGAGGCTCTTTATTGTCCTCAGAAAAAAAGTGCAATGCTGTTTTTTATGTGATTATTGATTATTAATTTTTCACTCAGTTTACTTTTTGAACTTTATTTGTGCTCTTTAAACAAAATTAGACTATTATCTCACCACTCACCAGTTGCATAAAAAAAGGAGAAGCTATTATGCAATCATGGGTGAAAGGAAAAATATACTTGCATCAAGCTAAGTTACTTAATTATATCTATTTCATCAAGTTATGCAATCACATGTGATCATGTATCTTATTTTTGAATCAATTAAGCATAAATCCAAATGTGAAAAATATGACACATAGTCACAGTCACGTGTGATTGGAAAACTTAATATAATTGATATAAAGAACTTAATAGAAGTATGGTCCTTACAAAAATAAGGCTTTCTACATGTTTTAGGATATACATCCATATACTTTATATATACCCTCACTATATATTTGGCTGATATATATATATAAACGTAATAGTGTTAATTTAATTTTAATGTATCTTCGTGGCATCACCATATCTTTATTTGGTACATATAGTTGAATCAATGGTGTATATAGGATTAAGGCTAGCTATTATCCAGCCACACGTATATTTGGTTGATATTGACTTTTAACTACCATTAATAACTAATAAAATCAAAGTTCAAACAGGTTACAGCATTTGTGATCTATCGTACGTGACTTTTTTAAAAAATTATCATTCACAAGTCTGTAATATTGTATTGAGTTTTATTCGTGACTTTGATATTATTATCACTAATATTATACCCCCCCTCCCCAAATTAAAATTCTAATAGAAAAACTATACTTTTGGTGGAGAAAATAAAAATTTATTTTTTGGAATCATCAATATATATATATATATATATATATATATATATATATATATATATATATATATATATATATATATATTAGATCGTTGCGATGGGGAAAAATCTCGTTGTGTGATGCATATTCGTTCGCGGATGGAAGAGGAAGGAGAGGAAGAGGGAAGAAAGGGAGGGGGGGGGGGGGGAGGGAATAGAGAGACTAGAGGAGGTTTTATTCTAATAAGGTGGATTACAATTCATAACCCTAACTCTATTGATAGAGTTTAGGAAACAAAATAATAATAATAATAATAACAATGTAAAATTCAAATATAAATACTAAATTTAAAAATTTAAATTCAAGTAATAAGATACTTGATATCCTACTTTATTAAGATACTACAAATACTGGATAAATATCCTTGATGGATAACCTAATTAATAATAATAAAATTATAACTAATTGATCTTCTCCCTTCTCCACGGGCAACCCTCTGTCCTGGCTTGAAAACAAAAGGGTAGAAGATAAAATGAAGTGACAGTCGTATATGAAGTAGTAAGATGTTTTGTCTGAAGTACATGGCTGGCCTTGCTAGTTATGATGAGCCACAAATTTATCATGTATTAAGGCACAAATTGAGCTTGAAATTGATCAAATATAATTAAAAAGCTTAAGGATAATAAGCTAAAAACATGGATTTGATGTCAGACATACCCTCACAAGTATTCTTATGTGTTTTGCAAGTTTTATCCATAAGAATAAACTATTTGGAGACTCAAAAGAAGGTCAAAATAGAAGCCGATGAAGAAAAACAAAATTGGCGCCTAGGGCGCCAAACCAGTGCAAAGTTGGCGCCCAGGGCGCCAACTCTTTGCATGTACTAGCAAAGTTGGCGACCAGGGCGCCAACTTTCTGCCTCTTTCTAGAAAGTGGCGCCCAGAGTGCCAGAAGTGCGAGAATTCTTATTTTTAATTTTTGGAAAGTTTTTAGGGCTTGAAAAAGGAAGGAAAAATAAGAATTTTTGATATTTGGAAACCCAATTGGACTTAATAAATAAAAGGAGGCAACCCTAGTAAGAAAAGAAAGAACTTTTGGCACAAGAAACTACTCTACGGCGTTGGAGAGGAGATCAAAGCAATTGTGGAGATCAACTTTCCCCAACCTTTGAAGAACCATTCTCTCTTCATCTTTTCTTCTTTATTTTGTTAATCTAGCCATGCTTGGCTAATTTCCTTTTTGTAGTTAGAGCTATGATGAACCCTATGCGAGTTTAAGTATTTGGTTGCATTCTTGATTGAATCTTGATTTCCGTGATTGAATGAATTTCCTTTGCTTAAAGCTTTCTTGAAGACTGATCACCTTTTAGATTATTTTTAGGTTGATGTATGACAATAGAGATGTAGGTGCATTTAACCCGAACCGTTAATTCATCATAAAATTGCATGACCTAGACATTGGCTTACGAATTTATGCGATCTTATAATTCTAGTTTCTAAATCTATCTTTCTAAATGATACTAATACATTAGGTTGTTTTCAAAGATAACGGACTAAGGCAGCGTCAAGACATTGGGACTTAGTCTAACTTTAGAGAATTGATCGTCAATCATGGGATTAATAATTAATTAGAGATTTAATTCAAATTCTTGAAGGAGTATAGGGGGATTCTAAGTTCTAACTACGTTTTTCTCGACTGATTATCTTTTCTAAACATTCTCTTGCGAATCTTCATCTTGATTAGTTACAACTAATCTTTTATTACTCAAAATTGTCCAACTAAGGTGACAATAGCGAATTAGTGATTGAATAACTATTCCTCGTGGGACGATACTTTCTCACTACTTTATTACTTGTAACGACTGGTGCACTTGCCGAAGTCGCCCCTATCAAGCTACACCTCTAACATTTCACTCACAACCAGCATTAGTCATCTATAATTAAGGAAAGCACCGCAATTAGCCTGCTAAACATATGGTGGGGCGCTAAGGATCTGTTGTTTTCTAATCCCATGTGCTTCAAGTTAATATTTGCAGATGTACAATGAAGCTAAAGGACCTGTTATATATGTATATATGTGGGCCGCTTCCAGGGATGTCCTATTCGTCTTCTTCACGAGGAACAATAATTATGCAGCCTTCGCTAGATAGAATTGTTTGTTTGAAGGTCAAGTTAAATGGCCACATCAATGCGAAACCCCATCATCCTGCATGCAAACAAAACAAACCACTGCCTTTTTCCTGGAAACCCTAGTGTGTACCTTGGACTTCCCAGATTGCATTTAGATCCTGAAAGACACTTCTTGGCTCTTTATAACACTGGCTTGTTGAATATTCAAACACTACACCTTAATTACTACTTACAAGCACTATGCAATTATAGAGATTCTAATAACAACATGCGTTTTCTTCTTTTTTTACAATGTTATCAGACTCGGACCGGTCATCGATTCGATCGGAGTACTAGGTCAATGGGTCACTGATTGAACTAGCGGATCATTGGTTGAACCACATAACTATGACCCGGCAGTTCTCGAAAATCATACTATATTTATAAATTATACAACCATACTTATAAATACATATAAAAAAATGAGTTTACAAAATAAAAATACTTAAAACATTTTTACAAGTTTAAAACATGAACAACTCAATTAACTAGGAGCAAAATTAAAGAAGATGGGTTTACAAAAATATTTCGAAAATGCTCACTTTAGTCCCTCTCCATAAGTTTTAAAACTTGTCACTTTAGTCACTGGCAAAAACTTGCGTTTTGACCAGGGCTAGGTCAGCTGAGGGCGTTAGATCTGGAATGAATATTAAAAAAAAAAGAAAGAATAGAGACCAGAGGGACGAGAAGCAAGAGAGAGAAGAGAATGAGCTTGAGGCACCACAGAACCAGACCTCCTCCTCTCATCCATCACCTCCGTCGCCGGTGACTCCCTCACCTCCATTGTCGCCGGCGATCTCCTTCATCGTTCGCCACCGCCGTCAGACCACCGCACCACCGTGAGAGAGGAAGAGAGCCGCGAGACTGAAGGAGCTCGTCCTTCAGATTCTTCCTTCCTCCCTCTTCCTATGTCGATGGGGCATATACCATTCTTAAGCAAGACGTGTACCCTTCTTAACCAAGACGTGTACGCAAGAGTGTACATCATATATAAATGATATATACTATCAACATTGTACTTTGTACATTGATTCAACACGGAATAATAAAGAAATAATAAAGTAAAATAAATAATTGAAGACATGATTTTAAAGCTAAAAAATAATTCTTATGTCCTTGTTTAAAAAAAATAATAAAAAACTAAATAATAAATGCAAATAAAGAAATTAATGATGTTAATTATAACTTTTAATTTATTTCATCCCCTATATATACAAGTTCATTTTGTTTTGCAATGAACCAACTACAAAACCTTGACAGGTAGCATATATAGGACAAAAGTTGAGGAGAAAAAAACGTGGGTTCAAGGCTCTAATTAATTAGATGAAAAACCAAAGTCAAAAACAACGTTGAAAACAGATCATTGTTCATCACCAAAACGAGTCACGCATGCATTATGCCAAGCCACACAATTGGCCTCCCTCCGGATATATATATATATATATATTATCAAAGCCCCGTTCCGTCCAGTCTCTATGATCCAAGTGAAGGCAGAAAAGTACTTGAACCAAATTAAATTCACCAACCATTCGTATGATATTTGTTTGTGCAGGTTCTCGGATTAAGAGATTCGACATAACGAGTTAAGAACAAAATAGTTACAGGAGAATTTTCTCCACCGTTCGTATTTCACGTTTATATATAATTAAGAGAAGGGACAACACACAGTCAAGCCGGACTTTTTGCTTAACGCTATGATTTAATGTTGTAATTTTACTTGCACGACCCTGACCCTGACCCTATATTTAAGGGAAAGACGAATTAAAGCGACGAAATGTAATTCTTTGTTAATTCCCTGCTATCATTAAGACGACAGACATGTGAAAACATGCATCAATTTATGCTACAATTTATCTACACACACACACAACTAATTATGAGAAAATGTCTATTTTCACGTTCGATTTGTCGAAAATATAATTTTAGGCGATCGATGGTATTTTTATCGCTTATTTAGTCTATTGCTTCGTATCGATGGCCTTTGTACCATCATGCGTCTATTAAAATTCATTAGTTTTACCCGACAATAATAAATTGAAGAAGCATAAAAATCATCCCAATGAATAGTATTCATTCAGTGCTGGCATCTGATTAAACTTCCAATCAAAGAGAACAACCGCGCGTTGCATGTGAAGATGAGATGCTAATAATTAAGGATTTTGTTTTTAACTTGAGCAAATCATTAAAGAGTTAAGGAGAAATATAATTAAAGATATGCATGAAATCCCTCATTTTATGGAGGATCCATAAATTAATTAGAATCTGAACTCAAACTGAGATGATGGACACGTCAGATTGTTATGCGATTGGCGCCGCCGAGCAAGGCCAGCTTGTTGGTGTGTGGAGATCTCATTTCTCGGAGTCTCCTCTCTTCGGAAAGTATTTTCGCAAACCTGAGGGATTAATATAATTAAAATCAGAAAGTAGTGAACTTAGAACATAATATATATATATATATATATATATATATATATATATATATATATATAAAGCCCTTAATTGATCAGTTCACTCACATAATTAATTAATAATTTGCCTTACCTAACGAGAGCTTCCTCGTTGGTCCCCCCGTTCTCTACTACCTCACACTGACCAGTTTCTAAGTTCACCCTAGAGACAGGGTTCTTTAACAGCGTCTCCCCAATTTGTTCCAGCTTCTGCAAGTTCTCTTTCGTCGCAATATCAACCGAACAATCCGTACCCGTCAGTGTATCATCCTGCATATATATATATGGTTGCATTCAACAAATTTAATTGGATCTTCCGATTTTATTACCAAATTATTCGTGTTAATTTTGCTATATAATTTTCTCTAAAATTAGAAATGAAATGACCTGTATTCGGAGGTAATGATGTTCACATCGGAGTGCTTGAGTGACAGTGGCTACATGGAAATCAACCATATCAGCACTTGACTGAGTGAAAACATCCACCAAAGGAGTAGAGCCCCCCTTGGAAAGCCAATCCAGTAGGCCCCACTTGGCTGCTAGTTGTGCAGTGAATCTTTGATCATTCTTGGGCGTGCCCGTCCCTAATGAGATTATTAGGAAGCGCCTAATTTCCAAAGGCTTTAGTGCGTAGAAGTCAGGGTTCTCGTCCATTATCTGTTTCGTTATTTGGTTCATAGCCACTAGTGTCTGGACCCAAAAGGAACAAGCAATATTTGTGCCCCAATTAGCCCCTATAATCCACACGCACATCATTGAATAAGCATCAAATTTGGATATTGATTAATGTGTTGTACCGGATTATTTGCAGCTACGCCACCGTCGATAAGGTTGAATTCACGTTCTTTGCCAGTGGAGTCTGGGTTCTTGAAGTGGTGGGCCGGAAGATAAGTAGGCGCCGCCGATGTGCTGATGCATATATCAGCGAGTCTTGCATTAAGGCAAGGAGACGTCTTGATCTGTATCCCCATTTGAAATCTTTTTAGCCCTTCGTTATTAATCTTCTTTTCACCTATGACTTTTGAAGATTTCGGTAGGATTTCTAGCTACCACAAAAGCCAGTGAATCCTACGTGTTGATCCCATATGGGACCAATTATATATCGTGTCTATTCATCAACCTATTTCTACTTCATCTGGATAGTCTAAATGAGATTTAAACAGTTAAGATATGATATTTTTTAAAATAAATAAAATATTATTTGTTAAGAAAATATTAGTTAAAAGATTATTTTTATTTTAAATTTTTTATCTATTAAAATAATTCTTTTTTAAAAAAATATTAAATTTGGACTATCCATATTTCATCTAGATGGTACAGATGAGATAGGTTGATAATGACTATCATAACCGGTTCCTCAGATATGTGTGTTTGACAAGGCGTGGAGGAAAAATTGCGATTGTATAATTGGTAAGGTTTGGATTAGTTTTTTTTTTTTTCCCAATTTAACTTTTATAGAAAGGCTGCTTTCGGGATTTCCACTACGAGAGAGATGATTTTTTTTTTGGGTTACGGTACAAAAATACACTTAACTTTTTTCCTCAGAAACACTCAGCATCACGTACTTTTTCTTGGAACAAAAATACACATGTAATCACCATTTTAGAGTAAAAATCACATTTCACCGTTAAGTTATTGTTCACCATTATGAGATAGAAATAGATGAAGTAAACAGTAACATAACGGCGGTAAACAGTAACTTAACGGTGGGATGTGACTTTTGTTTTAAAATGGTAATCATGTGTGTATTTTTGCTCAAAAAAAACACGTGGTGTTTGACGCTCTTAGGGAAAAAGTTCATGTGTATTTTTGCACTTTAACCCCTTTTTTTTTTATATATATAAAAGTTTAGATGATGGTAAACATCTATACCCTATACCCTAAATGAGACATGAAGTTTTTATTATAGAGAGAGAAAATTAAATTTTTTATTGGGTCCCACATTCTCTTATTAAAATAATATTGTAGTCCATATTATAAGAGTAAAATATATTGACACCCTTCTATTTTACCTAAATTATACAATCCTCCCCTTTATTTTGAAAATATATGTAGACCTCTCTCAAAATAAAAATGTATGATACATAAACCTTTCTTACATATTTGAGATTCCATTTTCCATCCACATAACGGTTAAGTTTAACTATTATACATTTTCTTTGACTAAAATACCCCTCTTTATGTCAATATAAAAAAAATTAATAGATAATTATTTTCAAAACTCAAAATAAATTAAGAAAAAGGGAAAAATATTAATTAAATTACTTGAATAATTTAACCAAAATTAGAGAATTAGTAATGATGAAGGGTAAATTAGTAAATAAAATTTATTTTAATTTTAATTAAAAATAAAAATCCTTAACTTAGTTGTATATATTTTTAAAATAGAGGGGAAGTCTGTGTAATTGAAGCAAAATATAAGGGATGTTAGAGTATTTTACTATGAAGAGAGAAAACTAAATTTCTTATTGGGTCCCACATTCTCCTATTAAAATAATATTGTAGTCCATATTATAATTATAAGTTTACTTGTAGATAAAAATTTTGGTCCTAATTATATAAGTCTATTTAAAGGTTAATAATTATTGTTTTTCAGTCTTATCCTCATTAAAATAAATCATAAAATTTAAGAAAAATCAACATTAAAAATTTAATTGACATACATTACTTTATAAGTTTATATATATAAAAAAAGATATTTTGATTGAGGTCATTTCTCACTAATTAAATTTTTAAAATATTTTTTTCTAATTTTTCCAAAAATTTAAGTAATTTACTATTTTCAAACTTCTCTTACTATTTTTATTTTTATTAAATTCATGTCATTTTGAATTATTTGAATAAGTTTCAGTTTATCAAATTAACTTTTTCAAAAGTGGCCTAAACCATAAATTTCATATCATAGAATCTAAGTTTTACCTAATCTATATTTATAAAAAATCATATTAAAAAAAGTCACGCAATTAATATCTGGATTTACAGGTTGATACAGGGATGCATGGCTCAGAGCAATCTGGGAGATCTGGACGGTCCAGATCTCCCCATGAGATCTGGACCGTCCATTTTTTTTATTTTTATAAAATTTTTCAAAAAAAATATTTTTTTAAGTATCGGTATCCTAAAATAATTTTTTAAGTACCAGTGAGTATCCTAAAATAATTAAGATTCTAAATATTATTTTTAAGAATATAAAATATTTTTCAGTGTCAGTTAGTATCCTGAAGTATGTTTTTAGTCTCAATCAGTATCCTGAAGTATCTTTTTAGTCTCAGTCAGTGCCCGTGATAAAATTTTCCGGGGATTGACTGAGACTAAAAAGATACTTCAGGGTATTGACTAATACTGTTTAAAAAAAATTTAAGGTACTGACTGCTGCTGAAAAATACTTTATAATCTTAAAAAATTATTTAAAGATCTTGAAAAAATATTTCAAACTACTCATTGCTATTAAAAAAATATTTCAAGATACTTATTGGTACTGAAAAAACTTCTAATAAATTTTTTTACAAAAAAACTTATAAAAATAAAAAAAAATGAACGGTCCAGATCAGATCTCATGGAGAGATCTGAATGCCAAATCTCCCTCGTCCCGGGACGAGCGCTCCCTGCTCGTGAGGAGCAGGGAATCTGGTTCCCCCGAGTTAATTGGGTTGTCGTAGCTAGTAGACGTGACTTAGGAAATTATTAAATTACCCCCATACGTACGTGGAAGGGAAAAGAAGTTAAGTTCCTCACCAAATTTGAGGAAGAGACAGACCGACCTGATATGAAGAAAAAATGGTTGGCTGTAGGTTCTTGATATCGAAGGTGGGAATGACAACGTTGGTGAGTGTCTGGTGCAAACGGGTTTCTCCCAGCTTCTCTCCAACGATCCAATGAAGATATTTTCCATCATATTTTGGTCCACCCAGTGATCTGATTACATTTGCCATCGCCGTCGCACACAGGCCTCTGCCCAAATTAATTCGAATTCCAATCAATGTCTCAATTATTATACCAAAAATACTTTAAACAGAAAAATATGAATATGCAGTTCGTTCGTTATACCTGTGCTGAGGGAAAATTTTTGGGCAGTGCTCCATATAAAAGGGTTTGATATCTTTAGCAGCAAAAACTGGGCGATTGTTTTCATCCGGAGCAGTCAACATGGCCGTTACGAGACCGCCCGTGCTTGTTCCTGCGATCACATCGAAATAGTCTGCAAGTCTTGCATCCTCCCCATCCAGCTCCTGTACATACATCAAGCTAGGTGAATACAAGCTAAGATTCAAATCCCTTTAATGGTATGTAATTTACTCTCTTTATTACTGAAGAAACTAATGCTTTATACAAAAGTTGAAAGTATTTGAGAGGAATCATGCTTCTATGGACGTACCTGGAGTTTAGATTCGAGGAAAGCGAGAATAGCGGCGGGAATTATACCCCTAATACCACCGCCATCGATGCTGAGAATGGTTACAAAGTTGCCATAAGTTGGGGGCTGGATTTGTTCAACGGATGACTTTGCTCTTTCCATATTGATGACATGCTACAGACTCTCTCTGGTGGTTGGTTGTGATATTTATGGAGAGCCAGCCTTATACGCTAGCTGGAGGATGAGTTTGAAATTTCAATTGATATAGATACTGCAAATGATAGGAAGCTTGGACGGAGTCAGCGGCTGCATAATTTTCCTACTTTACTCTAACTTTGTTTTATTACAAATGACGCCCGTTATTTCCTTCTCTCCGACCATATGGACCCAGATACTCTCATGTGAGGACAGATTCATGTAAGAGTCAATCTCTCTCGTTCTGGGTTTCCAATTTCACTGGCTTTCGTTTTTGTCCAACGTATATACCCTCCTCGTTACCAAGGGAAGTGTCCACAAAATTTTTGATGACTTTGTTACGTTATTTCTTAAAAGCATATAGCCAAGTATTATTATTCCTGTTTCTTACCCCGTGGGACCATGATTTTCCCTGGAGCTGATATATGTGAAGTTTCATGCTACCAGTTATAATTGAGTAATAATTTTACTTCATGACTCGGGGGTCCCTGATTTTCTAGCATATTGCTCTAAATAGGGCAGTGCAATATCCAATATTGCAATTAATCCCTTTTCATCATTCACAATTTTTCTATTGTGGATAAATTACTACTTGATTTGTATGACCTAAATAGATTTGAGAAAGATAAACTTGCCCTTATAAGTTAAGTCTCTCAAAAATTTTGTGGAATCCATTTGAAGGGAATGTGCCCGGGTGATTCAAGTTCTTATAAATAAACTAGACTTCAAAGCTGACAAAATCAATAATAGTGAAAGCAATATAAACTTATTTGATTTATATTTTAATGAAAAAAATTAAAACCTTTAAAGTTTGAACATGCATGCATGTATCAATTTATGTTTTTATTGAGAGACAGTTAAGTACAATAAGTACAACAAGGATGAAGGAAAAATACAGGCTTATACCTTCTTCAACATACTTACAATTGACAGGGAAATCAATAAATTAAAGAATGAATCAAATATTCTAATTTTATTACAAAACAAAATGAGAAATAATCAAATAATTCTGGTGGCCGGTGATCACTAAAGCGGAAACTATATAGACAAGCTATTCGGTCTTGCTGCCAGCTTGTTGGTATGTGGAGATTTCATTTCCCGCAATCTTCTTTCTTGGGAAAGCATTTTGGCAAATCTGCAAAAGATACCCAAACACAGTTAATAAGGATGTTCAATTATTAAATCTAAGTAAATTTAATCGCTTTACTAGCTTGCAATAGGTTCTTGAGGTATATTAGTCTTACTTTTTCAGGGCATCCTCATTGGTCCCTCCATTTTCGACGGGTTCACACAGACCTGTCTCTAAATTGACTCTGGAGACTGGTTTCTTCAACAGCTCTTCACCAGTTTGGCACAGTTTTTCCAAATTCTCTTTGGTAGAAACATCAACCGAAGAAACTGTACCCATCAGTGTATCATCCTGCATTTTGCCGTCACCAGAACAGAATCTTTAAATTGTAGCCCCACAATAGTTAATTCATACATAAAAAATACATACACACTATAATACACACATATATATAATGAGGGAGATATATACCTGTATTCTAAGATAATTATCCTGGGAATGAAGGGCTTGGGTGACGGTTGCCAAATGGAAATCGACGAGATCAGCACTGGATTGGGAAAACACGTCGATCAAAGGAGTAGAGCCACCGTGGGTTAACCAATCCAACAGTCCCCATTTGGCAGCCATTTTTGCACCGAACTTTTGCTCATTCTTGGCTGTGCCTGTGCCTATAGAGATTATGATGAAGCGAGCGTAATCCATGGGCCCGATGGAGAAGAAGTCTGGATTTTCATTGCTGACCTGCTGCGTTACTTGGTTCAAGGCCACTAAAGTCTGCAACATTGAAGAATCAAAAGTTAATTAATTAGGGACTCATCATTAGAAAAACAATAGTTTAGTGGGAGAATAGTTTAACATTATTACTGCTCTCATCCTATTTATCACTTCACTTTTAGAAAAAAAAATTGCTTTTATTATAAGTCCACTTCCAAAATAATAAAGTTAGAATATAATACTCATTCATAAAAAAGTTGAAAAAATTTATCACTTTAGTCTATATTTATTATGAATATAGTAATTTAGACTTATAATTAGACCAAGACTGGTAACTTATTCAACTTACAGGATTATTTGCACAAACGCCGCCATCAATAAGGTTGAATTCACGGACGTTGCCTTGGGAATCTTGGTTCTTGAAGTGGTAACCAGGAAGATAGGTAGGTGCAGCAGAGGTGCTAATGCAAATGTCAGAGAGTCGAGCATCCAAACAAGGAGACTTGTTGATCTGATAAGATGAGAATATAGTTGGCTGCATCGCCTTTATGTCGAAGGTGGGGATGACAACATTGGTGAGTGTCTCGTGCAACCGAATCTCTCCCAACTTCTCTCTCACTAGCTTATGAAGGTACTCCCCATCGTACTTGGGCCCAGCCATTGATCTGACCAATTTTCCTATTGCTCCAAATGGGAATCTGGAAATTCATTCGTAACAATAGGTTAGATACCAGAAACAAATCATTATATTTAGGCTCTTAAGTTTGATTAGTTTAAACTGAAAAGAGAAATCATATACTTTTGTGGGAATATCTTGGGACAGTGGTCGAGGTAAAAGGGCTTGATGTCCTTGGCAGCAAAAAGTGGTCGCTTCTGTTCGTTTGGAGCAGTGAGCATGGAGGTTACGAGACCCCCTGTGCTGGTTCCTGCAATCACGTCAAAGTAGTCTGCCAGCCTTGCTTCTTCACCATCCAGTTCCTGCATGTCCGGCCGTCCGAATTACGGTTAAAATAATTAATTTATACATCAACTGTTATTAATTCAATCCTAATATCATTGGTTTAGAAAATTAAATTATTTGATATGATTAACAACAATGAGACAGATTAGCGCATGCCCCTCTAATTAAAAAAAAAAAAAAGCGACCGCATGCATGCAAGAGACAGCACAACAAATTGATGTGCGTTCCAAGTGTATCAATGTATATGTGTGTGTAGATTTATACCTGGAGTTGAGATTCCAGGAATTCGAGAATGGTGGCGGGAATGATACCCCTAATGCCACCTCCATCGATGCTGAGAATGGTGATCAGGTTTCCATAGGTTGGAGCTTGAATCTGAAGAAGGGACGACTTTGTTCTCTCCATAAGTACTTTAATGGATTTCTCTAGGTGCGTGTTAATGGTTATGTGGAAAGGAATGGTAAAGAAAATGTGGAAGTTAGGAGATATACAGTAATTAAGGCAGCTATATAAACTTTTGGGCAAGGGCGCAAAGCAAGTCCCAAAATATGCTAAAGGCAAGATTCAGATTTTGGTTGTATGATGAATTCCCCTGCTTGACGTCCTATTTATAGTGGGATATGTGATATTCAATTATCAAGAAGAGGAATGTTCTCGGAAATACCAATGACGGAGGTGATCGAGCATGGAAATTGTAAAAGTATAGAATGAGTCCAATTGAAGCTTGTAGCTTAGTCTATGAGAACTTTGAGACTCACGTACGTCCACGTCCAGGCCTCGCGGGCTTTGAATATTCTCTGCCCATCAAAAGTCATTCCCCGTTTCCTGGAGACCCGACGAACGACTATGAACTGTTATTTCAAAGTATATGAGAGGGACGAGATTAGTGATGGTGATTGAGGATGGCCATGGACTAGTCTTCTCTAAAGACTAGACCAGGTTCGAGTTGAACGCGAGGGATGTTGCTGTTGACCCTGTCCCTAGGATCTATTACTCACGCGCTGCGTGGTCGCGTTGACAAGTCTTCTCCAAACACTTCTGATTTGTTCGTTTCAGATGCATGCATATATATGACGAAGAACGTTTCAATTGGTTCTAACGTCGTCACATAACATGTTACCGATTTTCTTTTGTTGGATAAGCCATGGGAACGTAGATATTGCTATAGACTTTGAGCCAAAACAGAGAACATTTTAATTTATTATTAATCATAAGAAATTTACCGGTCATGAATGTTCGCTCATATTAAACTCCATATACATGCACTCTGGTTCATATATCGCCTGTTCATACACGTTACTAATATAAATGTGTATTTCTTTTCCCAATTCATTATCAATATACAGCACATAACACGTGCTTGTAATTTATTAATATTTGAGTATCAATTTATTAATATATGAATTTGCTATTAGTTGGACATCTCCGGCGATGAAGTCATATACTCTCTCTACTTCTAAATATAAGACATAGCTGGTTTTTTTTAGAGATTATAAAAGTTAAATAAATTATTTAATCATATCATATGTTTTGTATTATTAGATTATATATTCGTTTGGAGAAAAAACCATAAATATAAATATTTTAAAGTAATTTGATTAACTTCTTTAATATCTTTAAAAAAATTAAATTTATCTTATATTTGGGACTAGAGAAATATTTTTGTCTCATAGGTTCTTGAGTGGGATCCAGTTTCTCTCATTGGCGATTTTCTCATTGTCCTCTTAAACTCTAAATCTTATCAATTCAATTGATCCAAGAGCTGACAGAGAGGCACATCATCCAATTAATTACAATTACATAAATATTCCCCAATTTCCACTATATCTTACTGTATTTTTTATTTTTATTTTTGAGACAGTATCTATCCAATATCTCGGATCGCATCATCTTCCAATGGTAAACACAACAGCCCTAATCGCATCATCATCTTCACAAACCCCACAGCCACGTTGACCCTCCATTCTCAATTCTTCATTTCCCATCAAATTTCATGTTACCTGAATTGGGATTAACCTCCAATTCTTTGCTCTAAACCTTTGATTCTTTTCAAATGGACTCTCTCCCCCCAAGCACCTGTTTCAGCAACCACCGCCATTGATGTTGGCCGAAGGATTGCAGGAAGCGCAGTGGCGAGAACAAGAGAGGAGGGCATAAAAAACTAGCCCTTTGCTTCTGATAATAATATGGTATCTTTCATGAACTTCATAAAAAACTAGCTTCTCCTTCACTGAAGATAATTTTGCATCACAAAAATGAGCTCTTTTGATCTCATTTGTCTCTTCGCCAAGTTTAACAAGAAAGTTGCAGAACAGTTAGAGGGTTGAATGTGTTTTAAGAGTATCAAAGTGGACAGCCACGATTAATGAAATCAACGGTTTAGATAAGTTTACGAGTGATGGCGAGAAAAAGAGATGATGAGAAAGTCTGCTTGCTCCTGAGTGGGGCGGGCGATGGCGGCGAACGAATGAGTCGCTCGGAATAATTAATAAGCCTGGTGTGACAGTTAGGACGGCCCCACCCCAGTCAACTACTCGTTGGCATTTATTCATGCACGCCTACCACAAAATTAAAGATGAAAGAGTGAAAAGCTGCAATAGATAAGAGTGCGCGATTACGTTTCGTCTTGGAATTGGCAACAGTGAAAAATGTGTATGGAAAAAATAATTAGGGGTAATATTAGTAAAAATATATTTAACGCTTAAACAACTAAAAATGCACCTTAGAAAATGAGATAGACCAATTTAAAAAAATAAGACTTTGTAAATAGGGACAGAGGGTAATAATTACAGTATATCTTAAAATCTAGAACATGACAAGTTTTTAGGGATAGAAGGAAGATACAAATTAAGAATAAAAAAAAAAATAGGATGGCGCGGTAGCTAGGACTCAGTTGAGACAAGATTAAAGATATATGAATCGATCGAGGAAAAAGAATTGCGATGATTCTGAAATTGTGTGATCGATTTTCATTTCAAAGTATAATTCCTCCACTGTTGTATTCTCCTCCTAAACCATAAGATTGCAATATCATTAAAACGATTGCGCCTTTGGTTAAAATTTCAACCTTCCGCAATAGTCATCCAAATTCCCGAATTAGTTTATCCAAACGTGCGCCTTTATGTGTATACATAATATGACGAGCGCTTGCTAACTGTTTCTGACTTTTTTCCGAAATAATTAACTATCTATCTCCGTGATGCATCAATACGAATAAAAGGTAATGCGATATTAATTCTGTTGTGAATTATATTGTTAAAGAAAGAGACTTGGCCCCTAGCAAGCTCGTGTATTCGGGGCAATAACTTTAATGCCATATTGCCACGGGATATTTTTATTTGGACGTTCACGTCTGGTATAGTTAACGATAAATAGCTATAGTTTGATTTGTGAGACGATGATATGGTTCTCCGCTGAAAGGGACTTCACCTAACGTGAATTAATTAAATAGGGTTAACAATATTGTAGCCCTTTATAGTTTGATTCATTTTTTTATCTTAATTTGATCTTTAATTAGTTTCAAATCATAGTTTTTTTTTGTTCCTATAGTTTTCAGAAGAACTTGATCTGAACCCAAAAGTCAATGCCTTTAAATAAATGAACCAAAAACAAAATTCGTAAAAAATATGGGGATAATAACAAAAATCATAGAAATCAAAATCAAAACTTATTAAAAATATAGAAACCAGCACATCTTGTAGCTAGCTTTGATTTCAGTATTTAACGGTGTTAACACCAATGACGGACCTTTGTAGATACAAGGGGTGGCCATGGTCCCCCAAAAAAAATTTATTCAGATTTTTTTAAAAAAAATTAATATAATATAATTATAGTGTTCTTAACTATGGATCTCCTGCAACACCTATAATTATATGTTCATTGTTAAAGAAACTTAACAATTTGATGACGATGAGGACCCATAATTTTCTACAACACAGACCTTCACTTTTGACAATTAAATGGAAAATCGTACAAGAATATTAAAGATGATAAGAATAATATCGCAACATATATAATTATCTAAGTGAGTTCTTGTGTTCTTTAAATTAAGATGTTAGTGTATTCAATTGTTGAAAGTTTCTTTATTTTTCTTTGTCTTATCACCATAGTAACCAAATTCCAAATGGGGGACAAAAATGATGTCTTCTAATTTTTTTTTTGGGTACTTGATACTAACAATTCTTTTTTTTTTCTTATTTATATTTTTTAGTTTTTTTAATATATTTAAAACTTTCTATTAAAAAAAATTTTTGGGGCGCTGCCCTCGAACCCTCAAATTCCTCACCACTATTTGGCCCCCCCAAATAACTTTTCCAAGTTTTGTCCCTGGTTAACAATGTTAAACTTAAATCAGATACTTATAAAACTATAAGGACTTAAAACCACCATTTGAAACTATTTGAATTAAAATCAAAATTCACTCAAATTGTAAGGATGGACAATATTATTAACCTAATTAAAATAAATACACAGCTATGGATGCATAATAATTACCAGCCCATGTGCCTCCATTTTCTGCCATCATCCACATAATTATAATTAATGTATTTGTATAAGATAATGTAACGTATTGACTATAAGTGCCATGTAACAACCAAAAAACAACAGTAATGCCCAACAGGATAGTGCACGTATGCTTAGCCTCACCTACACGGGGTTTTATAATGGAGGGAGTTTCAGCAGAAAATGACGATATAAATGAATATGTAGGGTGTGCTTGTGATTATGGTAATGTAACCTATAAATGACGCTATATATAAATGAATACGTAGCCCATGTGCCTCCATTCTCTGCCATCATCCACCTAATTATGATTAATGTGTGTGTATAATAATGTAACGTATTGACTATCAGTGCCATGTAACAACAAAAAACAACAGTAATTCCCAAACAAGATAGTGAGGACGTACTAATGCTTAGCCTCACCTGCACGGGGTTTTAGGATGGAGGGAGTTTCAGCAGAAAATGACGATATAAATGAATATGTAGGGCATGCTTGTGGTTATGGTAATGTTACGTATAAATTACGATATCAATGAATATGTAGCCCATGTGCCTCCATTCTCTGCCATCATCCACCTAATTATTATTAATGTATGTGTATGAGATAATGTAACATATTAATTGACTGTAAGTACCATCAATGGTGGATCTCGGGATATATATTTAGGGAGACAAATGTATATTCATTAACTTAAAAAAAATTGAGATAGGCAAATGTATAAGATAAAATACTTTTCACATTATATTAAATTTTTAAGAAAAATTTCTGAACAAATTTTTGGAACATCAAAATTTTGGGGGAGACCATGGCCCCCCATTGTTCTCAAGAAGCTCTGTCCCTAAGTGTCATGTAAATGTTGTCAAAAACTTGTATAACAAAGCACATTTTTAACATTCTACTAGAGTGATTAGAGTTAAAACGTAAGTAAAAATAGGTTAAAACATTGTGTAAAAATGTCAGTTTTAACCGTTTTGACCTAAAACAAAAAAAAAACCCCCTATTTTCATCTCCCTCCAATCAAATGCATAGTATCTTTTTCTTTGTTTAGGTTCACACAAAGAAAATATATCGTTTGACGCACAAGACTATGAATAGATTGTTTTTGAGATGGCCAATTCAAGATTGAGCAAGAAAAATAAAGCTCAAAACTCCCATGAATATAATTTTGCTAATCTTTCATCCAATGATGATTGGATAGTAGAAAATGAAGAAGATTAGGCACACGTAGACAACTTAGATGTTAGATGTTGATGCTCATGATGAGAAAACCTTGATTATATTGAAGTTGAAGTGGAGTAACTTACGGATGGTCATTATTTGGACATTCTAAGTTTTACAAACAAATTTGTTATAAGAGGAATAGAAGAGGATATTAAATATATATTACTAATGCAAAATGATGTGTTTGATTTAAATCAATTAATATAATTTAAAAATTATTAAACTTTATTCTTTTGATGTTTTGGAACTTGGTTGTAGGGGTTGTTAAACTTTTTTTTTTTGTGTTTTTGAATTATGTTTTATATAACTGTGTGATTTATATCTTTTAAATATTAAGTTGTCCATTAAATTTTGAGTAATGATTTATGTTTTTGTTTATAATATATGTATATATATATATATATATATATATATATATATATATATATATAAAATTTTGTATCACTTTAAGTAATAAAAATTTTATGTTTCACGTTATTTCTACAATTTATAGTTCTGCCACCCCTTAATTTCTACGTAAAAACTTGATTTTAACAATATAAAATATAACAACAAAAAAGTAATACCCAACAAGATAGTGGGCACTTACGTATGCTTAGCCTCACCTACACGGGGTTTTATAATGGAGGGAGTTTCAGCAGAAAATGACGATATAAATGAATATGTAGGGCATGCTTGTGTTTATGGTACTCATCATATTTTTAACACCACAAGAAAAATAATTTCATCTTTTGCTATATTAATAACCATATCCTTTCTTTAAATAAAAAAGAGAAGCTCAGGTTAATTTTAGAGTCAATTCTCACATTTTTAGTTCCTTTTCCTTTTAATGATGTAGTTATGCAAAGCTAACTTATTTTTTCAATCAGAGAATTGGTAGTCGAATTCATACATCCATTGATATGTATCAATAATAAAATTTAGTTTATATGGGTGTTAATTAATTCAGTGGCGGAGCTTGGGTCATGCTTTTATTGAAATCTTTAAGCAGACTTATTCATGCTTTTATTGAATATGACAATCACTATGTATGGGTACGTACATAAAGGGGAAAAGCATATTTTAACCTTCTTATTTGTTCAGAATTATTATCACAATGGCCAGGTAATTAAAATAAACAGAAGGAATGAAATAAACTAATTGGATTACAGAACAATGGGAAATAATCTTATTATTAATAATTATCGTAACTAGATCGACAAACTATCGGGCCTTGCTGTCTTGATGGTGTTGGCACCATGTGGGGATCTCATTTCCCGCAGCCTCCTTTCCTGAGAAAGTATTTTTGCAAACCTGCAAAAGACATCCCATTAATTAATACAGATTTTAGATTATTTGAGTCTATATAATTTTTTTTGTCCTGCAATAATGGATTCTACAGTTGCATTAAGAGTCTAGGATATATATCGTACTTTTTGAGAGCATCCTCATTGGTCCCTCCATTTTCAACGGGTTCAAACAGACCAGTATCTAAGTTGACCCTAGAAACCGGTTTCTTCAATAGCTCTACGCCTGTTTGGCCCAGCTTTTCCAAATTTGCTTTTGTTGAAATATCAACTGAACAAACCGCACCAGTCAACGAGTCATCCTGCATTTTGTCCCCACCAACAAAAGATAAATCAATTCATATCCAGATATATATTTTTAAAATTTTATCCTCGCATTAATTAATGCACAATTAATTAAATATATATACAAGGGAGACATATACCTGTATCCTAAGGTAATTATCCTGCGAATGAAGGGCTTGAGTGACGGTGGCTAAATGGAAATCGACGAGATCAGCACTGGATTGAGAAAATACGTCGATCAAAGGAGTAGAGCCACCCTGAGTTAACCAGTCCAACAGTCCCCATTTGGCAGCCATTTTTGCATTGAACTTTTGCTCATTCTTTGCTGTGCCTGTTCCTATTGAGATTATGAGGAAGCGACCATAATCCATGGGCTTGATGGGAAAAAAATCGGGATCTTCATTAATGACCTGCTTCGTTACTTGGTTCAACGCAACCAAAGTCTGCATCATCACGGGAAAAATGAAATTTAATCACGTATATAATATAAAGGAGTCTCAGTGCACGGAATAAATGTACGCAGCTTATCCCGCAAGCGAAAAAGCTGTCACCCTCACCATATAGTATAAATTTTATGTCATTCCTGAAGATTAATTAATTAATACAACGTACGGGATTATTTGCAGAAACACCGCCGTCAATAAGATGGAATTCGCGGACGTTGCCTTCAGGATCTTGGTTCTTGAAGTAATGGCCTGGAAGATAAGTGGGGGCAGCAGAGGTGCTGATGCTTATGTCAGAGAGTCGAGCGTCCAAACAAGGCGATTTCTTGAGCTGATAAGATGAGAATATGATTGGCTGCATCGCCTTTATGTCAAAGGTAGGGATAACAACGTTGGTGAGTGTCTCATGCAACCGAATTTCTCCCAGCTTCTGTCTTATCACCCGATGAAGGTATTCGCCGTCGTACTTTGGACCAGCAATTGCTCTGAACAATCTTCCAATGGGTCCGAATGGGAATGATCTGCAAGTACACTCATCCATAAGGAACAGACCAACAAGTAGGTTTAAAGTTTAAACAGGATCCACGAGATATTATAGTTTATATGTGTGTGCATATATATGTATATACTTTTGTGGGAATATCTTGGGACAGTTGTCGAGGTAAAAGGGCTTGATGTCCTCGGCAGAAAAAAGTGGTCGCTTCTTTTCATTTGGAGCAGTAAGCATGGCGGTTACGAGACCCCCCGTACTGGTTCCTGCAATCACGTCAAAGTAGTCTGCGAGCCTTGCTTCTTCACCGTCCAGCTCCTACATGCACGTTCAGATCCTTATAAGTAATAGGTTTCATTCATTCATCAACTTTCAAACCCATAGCATTTATACGTGTAGAAAATTCATATATTTGCCATGTATGTGTGCATGCAGTGACATTTAAGTAAATTTATTTTGTACACAAAAAACGAACGATGTGCCGCGACCCAATATGATATTCATGCCTGACCACACATGCATGCAAGAGACGCCACAGCAAATTAACCTGCATGTGCCTTCCAAGTGTGTGTGCATATATATGTATATGTAGATTTATACCTGGAGTTGAGATTCGAGGAATTCGAGAATGGTGGCGGGGATGATTCCCCTAATACCACCTCCATCAATGCTGAGAATGGTGATCAGGTTTCCGTATGTTGGAGGTTGAATTTGAAGAAGTGATGACTTTGTTCTCTCCATAGTTATGGATATAAGTAGGCGCAAAATAGAAAGCAAATGCGAGCTTATACTAAAATGAACGCCAAAGAAAATGTGGGAGCAATGCAAGCAGATGGTAAGGCAGCTGTTTAAGATTTTAGTTAAGTCTTGATCGAAGAGGAGTTAAATTTGCCAAAGGGAATGAAGATTCAGGTGTTTGTTGCCTTGTTTCTTGAGCTCAAAGTCCTATTTAAAGATGAGGTGGGAATGAATCGTGCAGAATTCAAATTAAGAGGAGGAAACGGCCGGTAAGAGAAGAATGGGAATGGTGAGCGTATGGAATGTGTCAAATTATGACAGTCCAGTATATGAAAATTGAGATGCATATCCACGTAAATTAAAGTCGCATGTTTTGAATATTCTCAGGAGCCGTGTCTGAATATAGTCCTTTGGGTGGAGGCCGTACGGACGACTATATGGTTGGGTCATAGGTTACGATGAGTGTTTGGGAAATACTAAAACTATGGTTTCAAAAATCATTTTTTATAAATTTAGATAAAACTTTTCTTACATATTTACCTTAGAGATAATAAAAGAATTTCTTTAAATTAAAAGATAATCTAAACAAACACTACATAGTTAATAAGGAGGGTAGAAAGTTTTCTGTAAAGACGAGGTTTTGGTTTGCCCCACATGCAAAGTCATTCTCATCCTAGAATAATCCCAACGCGCCAATGCTCGTGTTGACTCACTCCTTCTCACTTCTGGTTTGTTAAAACTTGCTGTATGCATACGACCAGTTCCTCTTGTCATCGGTTCATTGGCTTTGCCTCTAATTCCTTTCTTCTCTTTCTTTTATATATTCTTCCTTTCTTTTTTGTCGGTATACAAAAGGGTGTTGGCCTGGTTTGGCTATTTCTAAAGTACAATAACGACTAAATAATTTTATTTTGTTCGTAATGGGAAGTAGTTAATTAATTAGTATATATACCATGATTGAGCAATTAATTAAGCTCCGCACAGCCTAATATTTTCCCTGGCATCATGGTTTTATATGCTTGCGGAACAAGATATTTGGTGATACACGATCGGTTTCTCTTAAATAATAAAAGTGGGGCTTGAATGCCTTTTATTTCGCACTATATTAAAGCTATAAATGAATGGATGGATTATTCAATTGATCCACTACGTTACCATTAATTAATATATACAAAAAAATTGAAAGAGAGAAAAGTCCAAGAGAGCGCAATAATGTATGATAATATATATACGATCAATCTTGGAATTTCTTACTTTTTAAGCCGTGTTTCTTCTGGAAATGGAATGATCGTAACTTGAGAATTACTACCTCCTTTTACTTACACACGTGTGCGTGCGTGTGTCCATGCCCATATATGATATATGCATATATGTTTGTGAGGGCGCGCAGTATGCATAATGTATGTAACTTAAGTTCTAGAAAATTTTAAATATTTATTAAAAATATAAGTCATTTGGGGAAAAAAAAAATCAGAGAATATTGAATATTTTTTATGTTTGCCTGTCATCGAATAGTGAAAAAATTATGATTGAGAAAGCGATAAAAAGAGAAAAAATTAAGATTGAATTGCAATTTAATAAATGAGCTTAATTTTAAAAACGATTCGATAATTTTCTTCACAATCTAAAAACTCTTAGTAATGTTAACAGGCCTTTTTTTATTTATATCAAGCAATTTTTTTTTTTTTTTACTGATATGAATGAAAGGAATATTAAATTGTACTTGTTCTCATACTAGCTATTTAAACGATCCTTTTAATTGAATCCCGCAAATTTAAAGAAACAATTGTCATAACATTTGAAAATTATCTTTTATAAAAGTTTTTAATTTCTATCACAGCGTCTCACACACCTCTCCAATTAAGAGAGAGAAAGAGTTATAATTATAAATGGGGTATATATTTGGAGAGAGAAAAATCAATGCTTCAGAATTATGAAGCATTAATTATTAATTAAAAATGAAAACTTTTAAAGGAGGTCTTATAAATAAAAATGGGGAGTATTGAATTAGATTGGTTTAGCTATTCTTATCATATAATAATGGAAGAGGATTCTCCAATAATTTTTTTTTTCTCTCATTCTCTTCTCATAATTCCATCTCAACATCTAGAATAAAAATAAAAATAAAATCAATGTTACATATATTGTATATTTTATGAAATTATTATTATAATATTCCATAAATTAAATTCTTAAAAAAATTTGTGTGTTATAGTTATGAATTGTTTGTATTAGATTTTAACAATTTAAATTTATTTATTATGTATAAAATAATAATTTTATAAAATATTAAATATGAAGGGTCTATAATTTCAATATGATAACGGTGGTTATAAGATTTTGAGAATAAAAGGAAAATGAGGAAAATGAGACACGTAGACATACTTCCTTTTATCTCAATAATACAAGATCTTTTTTTTAAAAAAAAAAATCACTCTACATATAATATAAAACTTTTAACAAAATTCAATGAAATATTAATCCATTACTATATATTTTTGAAAAAGCTCTTGTATAACTTAATAACCTTTGATTAATTTAGTGAAGAGCATCATATTTGATCTCATGTTTTAGGGGAGAAAAACCTCATTTTATTGAATCGCGTGATTCAACAGCGTGCAAGCAAATGTCATGCTTTGAACTAGTTCCGAGGCCAAGTATATATTATAAATTATATGGTGGGCAACTTTACTTGAATGCTTTAATTTGATTTTTATATTAACATACTTGAAAAGCTTCGACTTCGCTTTATATGTTAATTAACATTACGTGTGCATACATTATTATACTTAAGAACGTATATTTAACGTGTGTGCGTGTGTGCTGGTTGTCACGTAGTTATAACATTATTATAGTTAGTGGACCATTAATTCCTATAAAGACAGACCTCCCAATAGCCGATTGGAGTCGTGTATGTACATGTCTACTTCTACTTGATGCTCTCTCCGTCTGTTCCTATGCATGAAACCCTTTCAATTGATTGGGAGATTTTAAAGTATAGTTAATTATAATAATTATGTAAGATTTTTTTTTTTTAAAAAAATACCCCTATTTATGAAAGGGTGTGAGAGAGTAATAATAACAAAAAAATAATGAAAGAGAATGTATGTAATATAATAATTAATTGAAGTTAAAATGAGATAAATGCATATATTATTGAGACAAAATAAAAAAAGGCTAGGGATGAGCCCATTGAAAAAAAAAAAACTCAGATATATATATAAGGGCAGAGGGTGTATACTTCACGGAATTGAAATTGTAGAACCGGTCTTAATATTAGGTGGAGGCGGAGGGTAAGATTTTGTCATTAAGCAATGAACACAAAATTTGACTTCCGATTTGCCAATTTTATAGTATATATCCGATCCAATTATAGTAGGCTGAGAGCGACTTGCAAGTCGTGACAGCAATGGTTCATGAAAACGAGCTACTCAGCTATTTTGTTCCTTTTGTTTTGGTTGATTCTCAACGTCAAATCTTGATTACATGATCTTACTACCAGAGAATTAGAGTTCAGAGAACACGTAATGGAAGAAAAATGGATCTCGTATCAATGACTTACTGAGTATGCTTTACAACTGTTATATAGATCAAAGAATAATAGTTTAACGGAAGACTAGCGGTGTCATGAGTATACAAGTGCGTTTACACGTGTGTAACTATTTTACAACTACTTGTCAATAATGTAACTAATTGATAACCACTTGACAGCTAAGCACAATATTTGACAGCTAAGCATAATGCTTTCCTCTCATATATTCTAATATTCCTCATGTGAGTTGTTTTTGTTCTTTTCTTGTGTGCTCTGGAGCAAAGACATTTAACCTGTCACGGAATGGAAGAAACGTGCCTTTGCCCAGGGGTTTAGTGAGGGTATCAGCTACCTGTTCACTGGAGGGAACATATCCTATTTGTATTTGTCCTGCTGCTACTTTCTCTCTTAGAAAGTGTATGTCTATTTCTACATGCTTTGTTTTTGAGTGAAGGACTGGATTAGATGCAAGAGCAATTGCTACTGAGTTGTCGCACTACACTATAGGTACTTCAGCTATTGGCACGTGCATTTTCTGTAATAGTTTCATGACCCAAACTACGTCGGATGATGCATCTGCAAGGCTCCTGTATTTTGCTTCAGTGGCTGATCGTGAAACCACCTGTTGACATTTTAACACCCGGGTGACTGGATTGTTCCCTACGTAGGTGCAGTAACCACTTATAGAGCGTCGGTCTTCCTTGTTTGTTGCCCAGTCTGAGTCTGAAAAAGCTTGTACATGAAGTCTAGGTAAAGGTCGAAGGAGTAAGCCATAACCAATAGTACCTATAAGGTATCTAAGTAATCTCTTGACTGCAACCCAATGAGGATCACGAGGGTCTTGGAGAGAACGACTCAACTGATTCACTGCAAATGAGATTTCTGGTCTAGTGTAGCAAAGATATTAAAGTTTGCCAAGAATACTTTTGTAAAGTTTGGGGTCATGAAAATAATTTCCTTCTTTGGAAGCTAGCTGAATATTTGTTGCCATTGGTGTAGAACATGGTTTTGCATTAAGGAATTTGACTTCATTGAGTAATGATAGTATATATTTTTGTTGGGACAAGAGAAGTCCTTGTGGAGTAGAATAAAATTCGATACCGTACCCAAGAAAAAGGATAAGGAACCAAGATCCTTTAAAGAAAATAACTCACTCATTGAATTGATAAGGCGTTGTACTTCAGCATTATCTGAACCAGTGATGATAATATCATCAACGTACAGGGTCAAATAGGATATGTTGGTCTGTGTTTTTCTAATAAACAAGCAAGAATCTGATTTGGATGCAGTAAAGCCTAAGTTGGAGAGTGCAGCATGTAGTTTTTGAAACCAGGCCCGAGGTGCCTATTTTAGTCCATATATGGCTTTGCGCAATTTACAAACCAGAGGCCTATCATCAGCTGGTGAGTAACCAAAAGAAAATCCTGGAGGAGCTTCCATATACACCTCTTTAGTGAGATCTCCATTTAAAAAGGCATTATTGAAGTCAAGTTGACGTAGGGGCCAATTGGATGTAACAGCTAGAGTAAGTAAGATCCGAATTGTTGCAGGTCTGACCACTGGACTAAAAGTGTCAACATAGTCTATTCTAGCTGTTTGGGAAAAACCCTTTGTTACTAACCTTGCTTTTCGCTTGGCAATTGAACCATCTGCATTGGTTTTTGATTTCCATATCCACTTGCAACCAATGGGATGTCGATGGGAAGGTAGAGGAACAACATCCCAAGTGTGAAACTTTAGCAAAGCGTTGTATTCATCTAGTGTTGCTTGTTTCCAATCAGGGTCATTTAGTGCTTCAGTGATGGTGGAGGGAGGAGTGACAGTGGTGGAGACCGAAAAAACTTGTTTTTGAAATGCCAGCTTTACTACGGGTGACCATAGGATGAGAATTTCAAATAGGAGTGAGTTTTGAATTAGATGCAGTAGCATAATTGTTAGGTGATGTGGGAGATGGACTGCTTGTATGTCTCTGATCAATAGAGATTGGCTGGTCAATGGGAATTGGTACAAAAGTGTTTGTGGGGATTAGAGTTTTTCTGATATGTGGGCGACGTATGGTGGGAATAAGTGAGGAGTGGTTGGAGGAAATTACAGATGGCTCCCTGTCAGCTGATTTCTTGACTGAGAATTGAGAACCTGATGTGTGAAACTTGGATTCATCAAAGTGAACATGCCTGGATATATATAGTCGGCCTGTATTCATGTCAACACATTTGTAGCCTTGGTGTTGTGAACTGTATCCCAAGAATACACAGGCCACTGATCTGAATTCTAGCTTATGAGAATTGTATGGTTTGGTGTATGGATAGCATATACAACCAAATACTCTTAATATGGAGTAATTAGGACCGATGCCATGGAGTTTCTCATATGGGGTCATATTTTTAGGTAATTCTTTTGTTGGTAATCGGTTGAGTAAAAAGACTGCAGTATGAAATGCATGCTTCCAATAAGCCATGGACAGAGATGCATGTGCTAATAAGGTTAGACCAGTCTCAACAATTAATCGATGGCGACATTCAACTAACCCATTCTGCTCTGATGTGTGTGGACATGAGAAACGTTGTTCTATGCCACAGGAAGAAAGATAGGTCTTAAAAGCTACAAACTCTCCTCCATTGTCCAATTGGACTTGTTGAATTTTAGTGTGATATTTATTTTCTACCAGTAGTTTAAATTCCTGAAATGCAGATAATGCTTCAGACTTTTTATGTAGAAAATAAACCCATGGGAAACGACTATATGCATCAATAAATGATATGTAGTAAACTGATCCATAGGATTGTATTGGTGTCAAACCCCATATGTCCATTACTATAAGTTCCAACGGCTTTTGATACACAGTAGAAGAGGGACGAAATGGAAGTTTGTGTATCTTCCCATATTGACATGCAGGGCAGACTTCTTTATTTTCTACAAAAGTGAACGAAACAGAGTTACAGCTACGAACATGCTTAACAGTATGAAATGATGGATGTCCTAGTCTTTGATGCCATAGAGATAGTGTATTAGTCGATGTGTGAAGAGCTTGATGTTTCATTGAAGGAAAGGTAGCAGCAGGTAAACCAAACAGAGACTGATTTGTAGAAGTAGCAGAGAATTCAGTAGAGAAAAGATCAGCGGAAAGTCCAGACAACAGAGACTAACTTTGACTATTAGATACTTGAGTCTTTGAGCCAGGCATTTGAATTTTTGAAGTAGGTTTCACATTGGCTAGCAGAGGATACATACCCTTCCTTTCAATTCTAGACATCAAGTGATGGCCAGTCCTCAAGTCCTTAACAATGCATTTGTTAGGAAAAAAAATTCAATGGATACATTATTTTCTTGAGTGAATTTAGCAATTAATAGTAGATTTTTCCTCATTTTAGGCACATATACAATACATTGTTTAAAGGAAATTGAGATTCTGAATTGCCAAGAAATGTTTTACCTAGACTTAATAGATGACAATTCACCTGTTCCAACTTGGACTGAGCCAGTGCCATTGACGATAGAGTCAGGAGCTAGGCAGGAATCATCGTGTGTAATATGTGTAGTGGCACCTGAATCAGGATACCATGCAGGATCAGCAACTGTAGCAGGTGTTGTCAGGAAGGATTGTGTAGTGGGTTGAGTCAGGTTTTGATTTGGATTTTTTGATTCTACATTAGTGGTCTTTGCTATTACAACATGATCAACTGAATTGGCTGATACAGTCATTGATTCACGTGGCTTAGAAGAAGCATTAGACACAGAAAATTCAGTAGGTACTGGATAGTACTCGAAAGGAGAATAGAACTCTGGTACACCATATTCAATAGTGTAATGTACCTGAACCTGAGATTCAGCTGAGGATCCGTAGCCATAGGATGACGGATATTCATACCTGAAGTAGCATCGATCAGCCAGATGTCTTGATTTGCGGCATATTTGACAGAGTGGTCTCCAGTTATGGAAGCGACCTCCACGTCCACGGCCAGTTCCTCGGTGTCCTCCACATGGAAAGTTAGCAGGACGAGAACCTCTACTGCCATATCCTGCAGTTGGTCCTTGAGTTTGACATATTACAGTAAACAAGTCATCCTCACTGGGATCATTAGTGTACAAATCTAAAGGTGATGGAGCAGTGTTTGTCGATTTTGTAACCTGATTGATTAGATGAGTGGTATTGTTGGTAAGGAATACCTTGTGGCGAGATTCAGAGTCGAATAGCATATTAGACACAATTTCAAGGCCAAAACGATCACGTGAAGCGTTAATAACGGCAATAACAGGTTCATATTTTGTCGTGAGTCCATTCAAGATGTGAGAGATATTGTGAGTGGCTTCATCTACTTTCTCTCCAAGCATTGCCAAATGGTCATAGATGGATTTCAAGTTTACAAGATACTCTCGTATGGTGAGAGTTCCCTTTCGTTGATTGGCTAATTGATTTCTGTAGGATAGTATTTTTGAATCTAACTTGTTCGAATAGAGCTGGTTCAGCTTAGTCCAAATTTGAGAAGCTGTTGTAAGACCAACAAGATCAGGTAGTATAGTCAAAGAGACAGATGCTAATAACCAAGAAGCAAGGGCAGAGTCCAGTGATTCAAAGTCTTCAAACTCTGGATTAGTAATTTCAGCACTACTGTTACCTTTGATTTTTTCAGTCGGAGGGGCTGCAGATCCATCAAGGAACGAGTGAACGCAATGTTGCTTTACCATAAAATAAACTTGTTTCCATAGCAAGAAGTTGGAATCATCAAGCTTGATTGTGATTTTCTTGTTTGAAAATCCATGGCTCATAAAATTTGACTGGGCTGCACCAGAGTCATTTGATCCAGACATATCAAACATTTTCTTTGCTTCAGTAATCAATCTTGAAAGGAGATCACAAAGCTGTAATGCCTTTTTTTTCTTTTGCTTCAGCGATCAATCCAAAAAAGGAGATCGCAATGCTATTACACCTTTGTTTGCTCTAGCTATCAGGATTGGATATTGACGGCGATGGCCAAAGGCTCTGATACCATACCAGAGAATTAGAGTTCAGAGAACACGTAATGGAAGAAAAAGGGATCTCGTATTAATGACTTACTGAGTATGCTTTACAATTGATATATAGATCAAAGAATAATAGTGTAACGAAAGACTAGCGGTGTCATGTGTATATACAAGTGCGTTTACACGTGTGCAACTATTTTACAACAACTTATCAGTAATGTAACTAATTGATAACCACTTGATAGCTCAGCATAATACTTTCCTCTCATATATTCTAATACTTACCATTCATTATAGTTAAGTCACCATCATGTAAATAAAAATATTCAAAGCGACCAAATATATACGCATATAGTATTTCATTGCAAATCTAAAATTGAAAAAAAAAATGATGTTAATGGCATGTAGACTTTCAGAGTAAATTTGCATATTAACAAAAATAATGTGGATGATATATAAACTGTGAGCTCAACATATTTTGTCAATTAATAGTCAAAATTAACTGGGTTGACGGTCATGACAAAATGACTTCACTTTTTACATTTTTGAGGTAAAATTGTCCCTTAACCCTTTTATGTATTTTATTAAAAAAATATAATCAATAATTTAGTAATCTGATTATAATAAGTCTTATATTATTGTATCCTCATGTGAATATTTGTTTAAAAAAGATTCATTACATCATGACTGAGATTCTATCGCTATAGTACTCCCTCCTTCGATTCATAAAATGTTTTTTAAGGAGCTTTTTTTTTTTTGTTTCATAATGTAAGATGTTTTGAAGAAAGTAAAAGTTCATCATTAGCTTTATTCCAAAAATATACAACATTCATTAATTAAGCGTGAGTTATTACCCTGAAATGAAGGGCATTTTGAAAATTTACACTTCTTTTCAAGGGAAAAAAGGTTTAAAACCATATTGGTTTAAGTTTTCGTTGGGGAACAATATTACTCTAAAAATGTTTTAGGTTCAATATATATAGTGTTGCCCCTAAAGTATTAAAATGAAGCAAATTTGCCTTATAAGTTTTCAACGTCAATTTTTTAAGAGTTAACTTTAATTTTTTTAATGGTAGAGTCAACATTATTATGTTTTGAAATTTTTGGGGTTACATTACTTTTCAGTAAAAAATTTTGAGGAAAATTTGTACCTTAATCCAATTATATTTAATGAGGTTTATTGATATTTACAAGTTATTTAAAAACAATCTTATAAATTGAAACGGGTCCCCATTTGGTGCTAATGATGAGATTTCAATCATTTAAATTTAATTTCAATGATCAAAATCTAAAATTTTTAATTTATGATTTTTTAAATAATAATTTTTTTATATGAGAAGTGATAGTTATAAGATTATATTTATTTTCAATTTTACATATATTAAAATAAAATTTATTTAAGATATAAATATTAAATTTCGACTGTCCAAAATCAATACAATGGTGTAGATGAGTGTTGCACTCATCAGGGTTACGAGCAGAAAATGTGCTTCCAAATCGAAACGGGCAAAGGAAATTGAAAGAATATCTAGCCGCGTCATAAAAGCAACTTTATAATCGCTCTATCTCATATAACTTGTTTTAGAAATGTTGCTTTTTCATGTTTCATGATGCTTTTCAATTTCAGATTCGCATGATGCGTTAAATATTTTATTTCTTGTTTTGCCTCTGATTCATTTTAGGTTTCAAGAATGTATTAAATTAGGAGTTGTAGCATATTCATTTGAAGAAGATTAAGAGCATTTTATAAAGGAAGTAGATTAACAATACCAACGGCTACAACATGAATCTTTTAATCATACCAGGCGATCTCATGTTCAGCTGAACTTATTTTAACCAGTAGACATTTCACACGTAGCTACTGCATCATTAATTTGACTGCGCCTTGTTCGACCAACTTGATGCAACAAACATACATTTATTTAACACAAACATCGATCACGTACAGGACACACATATGAATCAGTTGCTGATAGTTTCTTGGATCTCTAAGCTTTCCCCTCGGCTCTTGATTTACCAAGCCACCTCTCTTCAGATAGTTGTTTCGCAAACCTACAACAAATTCAATCGTATCATTAGTTCACATCTTTAATCTTTAATATTTTAAAATATAAAATTTATAATCCTAATATTTTATATTGATTATAAATTACAACGTCTAAACACGGAGGGTTCTCAATTTTAAACCTCTAAATATTGCGTCTCCAAAAATAAATTATTATTTTACACAACTAAAATAATATCTTTAGGGAGCAAAAATATTTTCACAAAAGTGCCGGAATCATATATTACTCACACATAGGGGGGAAATCGTCGGATTTCCACTATGCTTGCCTTTCGATGGCTCATTGTTGTGCGTCTGAGCCCACTACTCCTCTAGGTCTTTTTACAAGCCTAATATAATAAGATTATATATATAGGCTTCTGCTCTCTCATTCCTAAGTAATGTTGTTTCTTTGACACACCCATACATATTCTCATATTTTTACAACAACTACAACTTACCTTACATTAACAATGAATGATGTACTATATTAGTTTTCTAGGATAATTACCACTAAATGGAAATGAAGAGAAATATATAATTTTTTTGGGTAGGTACATCCGTTAATTAATACTCCATTTAATCTTAAACATGTGACATATTTTGTAGTCTCACTTTCACGGTAAACTATGTTCTATGTTTAGAACGGGAAGAGTACTATTTAATCACCTTTTGAGGGCCTCGCCATTAGTAGCTTGGTCAGCAACTTGGAAAGTTCCTGTTTGCAAGTTAACCCTAGAAATTGGTTTGTTCAGTAAATCTTCACCAACTTTGACGAGACCTTCAAATTCTCGTCGGTGGTCACATCCACTGAGGCCAAGTCGCCAGTTAATTAAGGTATCATCCTGCAATTTTCGATCAGACACAAAAAGTTATTAATGAATAATGTTTTTTGATGAGCAATATAATATACTCGGAGTTATGAAGTAATGAATGAATAGAATTAAGAACCTGGATGCGGAGATAGTTTTGTTCGGAGAAGAGAGCTCGGAAAACAGAGGCAAGGTGGAAGTCAACCATGTCAGCACTTGCTTGGCCAAAACAATCAATCAAGGAGTTGGATCCTTTGCTGGACAGCCAACTTAGGATGCCCCACTCTGCTGCCTCCGGTGCTGTGTATCGATCTTCCTTTTTGTGATTCCCTATGCCCAACGATATTACCAGAAACCTGTCATATTGCATCGGTGCCACTCCATACTCTTTCCTCTCATATGCGCTTATTCTGTTCGTCACTTCCGCCATTGCCACCAGAGTCTGCAACCAAATCATTAAACCAAGTAATTAATTACTTATCCATTAAGGGCTTATGTTAGTTTTCGACAGGTCATTTGTTTTGACCACCTACTGGGTTATTTGCAGCAACGCCACCATCAATAAGGTTAAACCTCCCTGAGAACTTTGTTTTCACCGTCCTTGGTCTCAAAATAGTGAGCTGGAAGATACGTGGGTGCTGCAGACGTCCCTATGCATATGTCTGACATCAAGGCATCTAAATCCGGCTCCCCCTTCACCCATTCCGATCTACAAATACAAACACAATCTTATTACTTGAAGAATCGGAGATATATACTAACTAGCCCTTCATAAAATGTCCAGTCGACTTTTTTAGAAAGATTAATGATAGGGGCGACTTCAGCAAGTGCACCGGTTGTTACAAGTAATAAAGTAGTGAGAAAGTATCGTCCCACGAGGAATAGTTATTCAATTACTAATTCACTATTGTCGCCTTAGTTGGATAATTTTGAGTAACAAAAGATGAGTTGTAGTTAAACAAGAATTTTAAGAATTAAGGAAAAAAAAGAATGCAAGATCAAGATTTGCAAGGGAATGTTTAGAAAAGATAATCAGTCAAGTAAAACGTAGCTAAGACTTAGAATCCCCCTATGCTCTTTCAAGTATTTGAATTAAAGATCTAATTGATTATGATTCCCAAATTAACGATCGATTCTCTAAAGTTAGACTAAGTCTCAATGTCTTGATGCTACTTTAGTCTATTATATCTTTAAAAACAACTTAATGTCTTAGTATTGTCTAGAAAGATCAGCTCTTGAACCAGAATCCTATGATCGCTTAAATTCGTAAGCTTATGTCTAGGTCATGCAATTTTATGATGAATTAACAAGTTCTAGTTAGATGCACCAACATCTCTATTGTCATACATCAACCTATGGTCAATCTTAAAGGTGATCAATCTTCAAGTGAGCATTAAGTAAAGGAAATTCATTCAATCAAAGAAATCAAGATTCATACAAGAATTCAACCAAATACTCAAATTTGCATAGGGTTCATCCTAGCCCTAACTACAAAAAGGAACTTAGCCAAGCATGACTAGATTAACAAAATGAAGAAGAAAAGATGAAGAGAGAATGGTTCTTCAAAGGTTGGGGAAGGTGGATCTCCACAATTGCTTTGATCTCCTCTCCAATGCCGTAGAGTAGTTTCTTGTGTCAAAAGTTCTTTTTTTCTTGCTAGGGTTGCCTCTTTTTATCTATTAAGTCCAATTGGGTTTCCAAATATCAAAAATCCTTATTTTTCCTTCCTTTTTCGGGCCCTAAAAACTTTCCAAAAATTAAACATAAGAATTCTCGCACTTCTGGCGCTCTAGGCGCCACTTTTAGTGCATGCAGAGAGTTGGCGCCCTGGGCGCCAACTTTACATTGGTATGGCGCCCTGGGCACCAACTTTGTTTTTCTTCATCGGCTTCTCTTTTGACCTTCTTTGGAGTCTCCAAATAACTTCTTCTTATAGATAAAACCTGGCAAACACACAAGAATACTTGTGAGGGTATGTCTGACATCAAATCCATGTTTTTAGCTTATTATCTTTAAGCTTTTTAATTATATTTGATCAATTTCAAGCTCAATTTGTGTCTTAATACATGGTAAATTTGTAACTCATCAATTAAGGAAGTTAAATAAATTATTTAAAATATTTATATTTATCTTTTTTATTTTAAATCAATATGTGTGATTTATAAACTGATATATAATTAAATAATAAATGACATATGTCATGATTAATTAACTTATTTAACTTCCTTAATCACCTAAAAAAAATCAACTAGATTTTATATTAAAAAAAAGACCTCAGAGAGAGTATTATAAAGTAACAGGCATAAGAGAATAAAAAAACGTCGAACCTTGAAGCTGGAAAAGATGGTGGGTTGAACGAGCTTTATGTCAAATGTGGGGATGCCCACATTTGTGAGTGTCTGGTGCAATTTCGTGTTTTTGAGTTTTTCCCTAAGAAGGCCATGTAAATACTTGCCCTCATACTTTGGTCCTGATAGGATTTTGCCCAGCTTCACCAAGTCGGAGAGAAGGCGACTGCAAATTTTGGCGCTAGCATTAATAATAGCAGTTCTGATGAAGAAACAAGAATTTTACTCCATCGCTGAATGTAGCAACAGTTAAGAGTAATTCATACTAACGAATGCTGGGGGAAGATTTTTGGGCCATGCTCAAGGTAGAAGTCCTTGATTTCTTTGGTGGCGTATAACGGTCGGTTTTTTTCGTTGGGGGCAGTCACCATTGCAGTCAATAAGCCACCAGTACTGGTTCCTGCTATTACATCAAAATAATCGACCGATCTTGCATCCTAACCGTCCAGCTTCTGCATATATATATCAACCACAATAATATAAATAAATTGATAGCCATGATATGAGTTAAATATTAATATATATGGTTAATTTGCATGGACATGCCTGAAGCTCAGATTCAAGGAAGGCGAGAATAATTCCGGGAATAATTCTCCTAATGCCACCGCCGTCTATGCTGAGCACCGTGACTAAGTTTCCGGATCTCTGAGGCACATCGGTCATGGTGGCTTCCATCAAGCTCGAAAGGCTAAGAGGGAGGGTAGAAAAAAATAGCAAAATCAAAGTATACACTTAGAAACGCTAGCTCTAATGATGTTAAGGAGAAAACACAGCTTCTATGGCTTTGATCTACCAGTTCCTACGACTATTTATAGGCCTCCGATTTAGTAAAATCATGCAAAATACTCCGTTTCATTTTACCTTGTTGAAAAAAGATTATCTTCACGAGGGGGCCATCGCTGTCCTATTTACCTATTTCTACTCACCTCACATTTCTAATTAACTTGCTTTATTTATTAATTCCCATGCGCATGAATTGTGGGAGGGTTGTGCAAGTAACTTATGAAAATTGTTGTAATGATATGTACGACATGGGATAATAGCCATGCATTAAAATGTATATACTCGTGACATTCTTTCTTTAATATTTGTGATTAAATATGCATCTCATTTGAACCTTATTTAATTTTAAAGAGCAAAAACCAATTATAAAAAGAGTTATGTATACCACTCTGGTCTCACACACACACACATGTTTATAGACATACACATGATGTGTGTATTGCAACCCATATACATATATATTTATCAAAAACCAAATACACTACTTGACATAATAAAATAAGGGTATTTTAGGAAGAAATTGGCAAAAACTAAAAAGTTGTTTTATAATTAGGACTAAAACCAACCTTCAAATGTTGTCTTATAATTAGGACCGGAGGAAGTTTGCATGTGTTTGTATATTTAGTTGAGACTATTATGATCATAATGGATCATATTTTCATTGCCTTGCACCTATGGTTTTAATCCTTGAATTGAGAAGTTTTTCACATTAATAATTCTGCGTCTCTTGTGTCATTTTAATTTCTGCCATATATTTATTTATTTATCTCCTCATGAGCTCTTACAAAATAACAAGAAGGTTTAACATCTATTATACCCTTTCCAACATCATGATGTAATGTCTTTTCTGAAAATAAATTTTTCGTGAACCTATTCCTTTAATAATTATTCGTCGTTATCATCCCCGGGTTGAAACAACAATTTAGAATAAAATGATTAGATCAGGTGGCAACATAATGTTTAAAAATATTTCCTATGTTTCTTTTCCTAGGATACTATTTCGATTCACTCCTAGGATACTATTGTTTATGAGTGAGCAAGTTCCTTTTCATAAGATAACATTTAGAGATGTCCAAACAATTAATGCATTTTTTCTATTTCCATCTCCAATTAATTACATGTCTTTCTTCAAACTTTTTTCCTCTCATATTATCTCTCCTGCCCATCACTTTTTTTTTAAAAAAATAAATAAATAAGGGTATTTTTGGATAATAAGTTGTATTCTTTATATATTTATTGTTTTAATAACTGATTTTTAATCTACTTAATTCAGCTAATGGAGAGAGTAATATTACTAGTTAAGAGAGAGAGTAGTATTACTAGTTAAGGGCCTTTTTCTAGACGAGTAATGCCTATTACTCAGATTGTGGAAGCATTCGATGATTTTTTAGCCATCCCTTTCTCCAGTTCCATTTCTTTCTTTCTTTTCCTTTTTTGTTTGTCTGATAGGTACATGAATGCTCTTATTGAAGGTAATCCTGTTAAAAGCACTATCCTAATGTGGGCATTTCTCCGATTTAAACATATCCTCTTAGTTTACCACATTATAAAGGATTAGTTTTTTTTCTGGACCAACCAATCTCCAATCCCGTTTCTGTCCACGAGAATTAGATCCGAGGAGCATTGGGCTCAATGTTATCAGTGGAAAAGCAAGAGGGCTTGCTTGTTGGAACAAGGGGAAACAATGGGTCATGGATCACAGGTATTCGGGCCTCATTTTTTTTTTACAAAAAAAAATTAGATAAGTTGAATCTCAAAGGGTCAGGGTCAGAGTATAAAAAAAAACAAATTCAATGAAAACTTACAAAGATATTTATATATTGTCTATCAAAAAAGTTTGTGGGATTTGAATTACAAATCATAAGCCTATTACCTTATACACCAGACCACATTTTCATATGCTTAGAAGGCGCAGCAATATCTTTTCAAAAAAAAAAAAAAAAAAAAGGAAGGCGCAGCAATATCAGCCCATAAGGCCCCAGAAAGTATCTAAAAAGTTGTGGTAGCCAGCCCAACGGCAACTCCGGAATTTTAGATTCTAGAACACGAAACTAAACTGTTGATAGTTGGCATAGATGGTAAGGGATTCAGGACTAGGCCTTTGGGTCGTGGGTTCGATCTCCTCTGCCGTCGCTGAGCCCGGGGCCGTGCCCTGGCTTTGGTGAGGGACTGGTGTCGAACCCCTCCAAAATTTTTTATTATAAAAAAAAAACACGAAACTAAACTGATTCAATTTAAGCATTGTTGGACACTCTCACCATCGAAGTAAATAACCATGGTATATATGTTTGGAATAGCTTCCATTTTGAGAGAGTTGAAAAAGCACTATCTCGTTGAAAGGTTCTTTACATCTGCCCTTTCTCAAGCTCAAGCCTTTTTTTTAGACAAAGACTTCGTTTTTTCCTCTTTTCGGATGGTAAATATTTCTTAGAACATGGAGTGTGAATCAAACCCATGTTTGAATTGAAATTGAGATACTGATCCAAGTTCTTCCCTTCTGAATCAGATAGATTTATATCTAAAAGAGGTTGACAATAAGTTCTTTCAAAATTGACTATTTGTTCTTCTGTTAGAGGTGTTCCAGAAATGTTTGGGATTCGATCCTGGAGTTGGTCAAGGCGCTAGGGGAGACATCCTAGCTCCTGAGTGCCTAGGTAAATGCCTGAGGGTAATAGACGACCCGTCCTACCCAACATTAGTATTACCTAGGAGGAAAGGAGATTTTACTATATCCTTGGATTGTAGGTGAACCCAACCTCTTTCCTAAAATTTTAATATAAAAAAAAAAAAAATTAAGCATTGTTCTTCGGATATTCTCATGGCAAAACTCTTTATATATAGATCCTCAATAAGACCATAGTCACTCCCGCCTTCGTCGCCCGTTTTTTCTGAAACATTATCAGCAAAACTCAAAAAGAGTCAAGACGCACAGAATTTTCTTCAAGCATCGGGAAATGCAGATTAACAACAATAATAATTTGCTAAAGTGGAATAATGCATCGTTCTGGGCTTAGAATTCGACGCTGCTATATTCTCTTTCATCATCATCGCATCATCTCTGCTTCGTCGTCCTCGTCTTCCCAAAAACTCATCAATCCATCCCACAATGCTGCGAATCTCCCAATTGTTCCCCCGCCAGTTTCACATTACCATCTCCCTGGCGCTCTCTCATCGGGTCCGACTTCATCATTCTCTCGCAGTTCCCTGATTGCTGTCTTTGCTACCGTGGTTTCCGCTTTATTTGCCTCCATCGCCTATCTTTCTTCTGATTACCAGAATCAACAGCAATCCGACGATATACCCTCCAATCCTCTCCTTGCTGGCGTAGAACACGCCGTGCACAAGTCCAGTGACTCTTTCGACAAGGTTTTCCGTCACATCAAACGGACGAGTGTGGCTGCTTCCGTCCTCTGGCAGTCATTGACGTCGGTGTTGTCGTCGGCCAATCATGAAGTTCGTTCTGGTTTCGAAATTCGTGTCGCCGCGTTGCTTGCCGACATTGCCGCCGCAAATTCCAGTCGCAGGGCTGCGATCGTCGGCGCTGGTGACGGCGCCGTGGTGGACTGGTTGCTGGAATCGGTGGCCGTTGCCAAGGATGGCGGTGGAACTCAGGCAGAATCTGCGAGAGCGCTTGCTTACTTGATCGCCGATCCCAATGTTTCTGCTTTTGTACTTGGGCGGCCTCATGCCATTCCAAATCTTCTGAAGTTTATTTGTTCTTGTCATCCTCGGCGATTAAAGAAGGTAGCTTTCCATCTTCATTATAGTCCTGGATTGTAATCTTCGTGTCAATCATTAATATTAACAAGTAGTTTATGACTGGCATAGGCTAAGAGAGCAATCCATTGATTTTATCAGAAAATGTTTTGAGTTTATTTCGCTTCGCACAGGGCGATGATTATGATATGGGGCTATGGGCTTGTAACTGTCATGTACTTACTATAATGTCCCTCGCTGAGGGTAAGGATATTAGTTTTTCTTAGACGCATAACCCTTGATCAGTGTGCTATATATATGCTCTGGCTACTGTAGATTTATTAGTTTAATGCAAACTTCTCTCATGATATTGTTGTATTTTGGTTTTGGTATTGGCTACATGATGCAATTTTTTGTGGAGCAGCTTTCAAGGTGGAGCTCGTTTGATATTTCTGATTCTTTGAAAGGTAGGAGCATGCTTGTGACTGCTATTATGGATATCGTTACTGCCAGGTGTGACAATGTAGAAGAGATATCTTTCAAGCCAACTTTGCCAGGAAATGCCAATAGCAGAGACATTCTAGTTGCCTTACAGGTAGTTGAGGAAGGTTGTTTGCACTTGGATGAGCCATGCGAGAGTGAAGGTGATGAAGATGGCGGAATAGGGAGGAAAGGTATTGGAATCAAAATACTCGAAGGTACTACAGTTTTAGGGCTTTCAAGAACCAGCTGGCTGACAGAATTGGATAACACTAATTATAGTCAGGCAGAGCCAGTAAAGCATCATGCTCCTGAAACTCTTGTGTTACGGAGTAAGAATGATGATTTGCTTGGACATGAGAATATGCCTTCTGCTGTTGTCCCTGGTCTCTGGGATGATTTGCACTGGGAACATGTTGCTGTTCCTTTTGCCACGTGGGCATTGGCTAATTGGGCTATGGCATCACAGGTAAATAGATCTCATATTCAGGAACTGGATAGAGATGGATATGTTATCATGTCCGCTTTGATGATCCCTGAGAGATCTGTGAGATGGCATGCAAGTTTGGTGGCACAATCACTATTGGAGGATCGCAAACTGCCTTTGAATGATTTTGCTTCTGATTTGAGTTCCAGGCTTCTTTCTACTATATCTGAGGCATGTAAGCATAAAGATATTTCCTTGGCTCAGGTTTCTTTGTCTGCCTTTCTGTTATCTGTTGAGAGGAGTCATGATGCACGGAATACAGTGATGGAAAAGGGTCTCAACACACTGAGAGGCGTTGCCAAGCAGACAACAGAGCATACACAGGTGCAAGAAGCAATAGCAAAGGCAGTAGAACTTCTTTGCACAGAAAAATTGCATTTGTCCCTTCAAGAGGGGCAAAAGTGGTCAGGAATTCTTCTCACATGGGTTTTTGGAAAATTTTCTTCTGATGCAATGCGATCTTCAGCTATAAAGATTCTCTCTCGGGTCCTTGAAGATTATGGACCATTGTCCGTACCAGTTTCTCAAGGATGGTTAGCATTGTTGCTAACTGAAGTCCAAAGTTCTATCAAGAAGCCAAATGATAGAGGCACTAATCCCAAAAGTGATAATGTCAAGGTATGCACCATCTTTTTCTCCCTCTTTCATCTGATTAGCGATGAGGTGAAAATTACCGTTCTCAGTTCATATAGTTATCCAGTTTTATTGCTGAAACTCTGAGTCAGCAGTTAAATACTTTTTCTAGCTATATTGACAAGTTTGAGGTAACCAAATTTTGCAGACTTTGATCTATAACTCAAATGCTGCTTCCGCTGAACAAGTAGCAAATCAGTTAGCTAGTGCCGTCGTTAGTCTAGCAGCTAAACAAATGGAACCAGCTGCTTCTGATTCTTTGGAACCATTACCACTGGCTGATTTTCTTTCTCTGGATCCATTCTTGGGACTATTTAAAAAATTAAAGAAAGATAGCCTGCAAAAATTTGATGCTGCAAATTCTGCCTTGGCAACCCTAAAAGGAATTAAAGCTTTAACTGAAGTTTGTGCTGAAGACTTTCAACATCAAGACATGATTGTTGATTTGGGTATTTTGTGGTTGCTAAGGCGCCTTTTGTTAAGCGATGATTATGAGAAGCTAGCTGCTAATGAGGCATATAATGCATCTAGAGCTCATGAGGGGAATGAGCGGAATTCAAATATGGATGATGAACCATCTATATCGGATATAAATGATTCATCTAGTGTTCGAGTTCCACCTACAGCTCATATCCGAAGGCATGCAGCTCGGCTATTGACCATCCTCTCAAACCTTCCCAAAGTTCAGAAGATCATCATAGCTGATGGAATTTGGTGTAAATGGCTTGACGATTGTGCTAATGGTAAAATTCCTGGTTGTCAGGACCTTAAGATTCAAAGTTATGCCAGGGCAGCACTCCTTAATGTATTTTGCAATTACCAGTATGATGAGAAAACTGGAAGTAGAACCTCATCTGACACTGGTGTACTAACTAATAAGTGCCCCCGCTTTGATGACACGATATTCTTAATAAATCCTCATCTTCCTATTTGGAAATGCCCCAAAGAAATAGATCAAGAATATGCTGTGTCAAAGGACATATCTATAGCTACTTTTGATAATGGGGCTGGAACCGAACAACCAAATGATGCTAGCCACATTGATTCTATTAATTCATCCATTAGCAGCGCAGATGCAAAGTTGCCTTCAATAGATGTTATTTTTGTCCATGGCCTCCAAGGTGGGCCTTTCAGAAGTTGGCGCATAGCTGAGGACAAATCCTCAACTCAGTCTACCTTGGTGGAGAAGATTGATCAGGAGTCAGGAAAGCTTGGAACCTTCTGGCCTGGTGAATGGCTTTCTAGTGATTTTCCCAAGGCTCGCATGTTTACCCTAAAGTACAAGGTTTGCTTTATTGAAAGTGTCAATTTTTTGCCTTATAATTTTATATGTTTATTTCCTATTTACTTTCTCAGCTTTTGTAGAGTATTTCTTGTGGTGTGATCATCTCACTGCTTATTATTCAAATAAATCATCTATGCAGACTAATCTCACACAGTGGTCTGGAGCTAGCCTGCCACTTCAGGTTAGATTTTCTTCGTCTTGCACATGCATATATCTATATTTGGCTATTTACAGCCTCATGTTAGGGTTTTCATTTTCTATTAGCCTTGATAGGCACTGTAAGAAATTTCCTTTTAAATGTCATATAAGTTATAATCTGCAATTTCAAACACTCTGAGTTGCAATCACAACGATGGTATCTCTCTGTGTGTATGGAGGTCATGTTAGTTAAATAATAATTCTAGATTGCAGAAGTGACGAAGTCAACGTTACTACTTACATAACCTGTGCTTAAAATGAACTCGCATTGTGAGGACTTGTTGAGTTTATTACATGCCTTTGCTACCAAAAAATATAGTTAGTACTTGGTCGTAATTCTGTCTCCTCTTTGGAAGCTGAAGCTGTGTCAAATTAATTCTTTTTTCTGGCAAAAATTGTGGTTATTTATCATTGAATAATCACAGCTGTTCTGCCTGTCACAGTTTTGAAATGCTCATCCTTTTTGCAGTTTTACCCATAAAAGCTTGTGTCTCTAGTAACAATCGCTTTGGCCTAACCTTTCTGTGCATTGTCTGAACTCCCTATCTCTGAAAGTCAAAGTGAAGCCTTCCTATCCCTTGCAGTACATATATAGCAGGCTGTCTTCCTGTATTTACCCTGCATTGGCTGCTCACTTTAATTGTTGCTTTGATTACCATCAATATATATAATAAAATTTATAGAAGTCGCATTATTCATCAACATTGAACTGTGTGGCTCACATTAGACTCCGTGCAATAATACATGGGGCTCATTATATAGTTAGCATCTAATTTCAGTATTTCACTAGTCTGTTTACCAAAATTTGCAGGAAGTTAGCTCTATGCTGTTGGAGAAGCTTGTTGCGGCAGGAATTGGGGATCGGCCTGTTGTTTTCGTGACTCACAGGTTAGTATAGTTGCTGGAACTAGGATTAATATTCCATGCTGTCGTATTTCATGGGATATTCATCCAATAAACTGACTGTCATCAAGAGTGTTTAATGCTTATAGGTCTTTGGTAACATAGATTTTATACTTCCGCCCTTGGTTACTTATGGAAAAACATATTCTTTTAACAATTTTTTTTATATAAATTGTTATTCAATGATGTTACTGATGTTTTTAAGCAACTCGACCTAGTTATCTGTTTAATCAAACTTAACCAATTTTGTATATTTTGCATGCGTACATCATGGTTTAATAATCAGTGGTTTTCCATTGTTTGCAGCATGGGGGGCTTGGTTGTGAAGCAGATTCTATATAAAGCAGAGGAAGAAGGTTTTGATAACCTTGTAAAAAATACTATAGGATTAGTATGTTTTAACTTCTGAAGTAAAAAAAATATTTTTTTTGTTCTCAATATTTTTAGAAGGTCTTAGTGTGGTTCTTTTTGTTTTTGCTTATTTTGGATATAGGTTTTTTATAGCTGCCCACATTTTGGTAGCAAACTTGCAGATGTGCCTTGGAGAATGGGCCTTGTGCTTCGCCCTGCTCCAACGGTTAGTGTAGATCTCATAGTACTGTTAATGATGAATTTAACTTTTTGATTTTTTTTTCATCTAATTAATTTCTGTATATGGAATAATTTTTTTTTTATTGTTTTGTAATGCTTCATAGATAGGGGAGCTGAGAAGCGGGTCTTCGAAATTAATAGAGCTAAATGATTATATCCGTTGCCTTCATAAGAAAGGGGTGCTTGATGTTCTCAGCTTTTGTGAGGTGATCCTCTGTTAAGTTCAATCAGTTTTGCGATTTATTTATTTTTTATTATTTTTTGAATGATAGGGGCAGGCTCTGATGACCTGAATTGCAAGAGCAGGATTGAACTTATGACCTCCCACTATTAGAGGAGTACCCATATCATTAGGCTACAAGACCTTCGGTTTGTTTGTGATTATTTAGTCAGTGATTGTTGTTTTGCAGACCATAGTAACTCCAATAGTTGAAGGTTATGGTGGATGGGCCATAAGAATGGAAATTGTATCAAAAGAGTCTGCATATCCTGGATTTGGCGAACTTGTGGTGAGTGTAGTATATTCTCACTTTACAGTTGACAATATAAAGAAAATAAAAAAAGTAAAGAAAATAAACAGTATATCTAAATAAGTGGCATTATTTTCCTTTTTGGAAAAAGAGAATGCATGGGTTAAAGGCATTCCCTCACTGTAGTGCCATGTCTTGCGTTTATAAATCTTGCTCATATGACATTGATAGTTTAGTTAATTTTATGTATTTTCTCATCTTAACCTACTTGAAAGATTGTTGGAGTCGTTTATATGAATAGCTTAAGTGACATGATTCTTGTTCTTTACAAGTTGATTTTTAGGGGTGGGTTCCAAATGTTATTTAAATCTCTATGAATTGGTATAAAAATGAATGAAGCTCTATCTAAAGGACTGCCTGCAAAGGATGCAAGCTGATAGTCACAGAGATAGTGTATGCTCTTCAGGGGCAGCCCTATGATAGAGTCCCACATTGAATAGGCACAAGTAATTCATGTGGTATGAATGGCCTGGTTTTTTCCCCTTGCAAGTTGGTTTCTAAGGGGTTTCTCCATATTTCTTAGCCATCATCTATCAGGGGCACAAAGGAAATAATATTAAATTTGTTTCTTAGCACTTGTGATGGAACTGCTGTAAGATGTTAAAGCTATCGGATTAGAGTGGCATGAAGGATGACCACTCGGGGGTAATTTGTGTAGTATGTGTCAAGAAAAAAAGAGAACGACATAAAGTATAAGAAAGCTATCAGAATGGTGTGGGCAAAGTTATGTGATTCCTGACTGAAGCAAGTTATCCTGCAACTGGATGTTCTTTTGCATCTCCTATGTTTTCATTTATTTTTGTTACTTGGCTGCAATAAATGAATGACTGAATTTGCGTCAATTTCTGTTTTGGTATCGTTGTTAAATGGTTTTTTTCGTTCATGTATCTTGAATTCTTGAAACAGGTATTGGAGTCTACTGATCATGTAAATTCTTGCAAACCATTGAGCCGCTCAGACCCTTCTTATACGGAGACATTGGAGTTCATACGGAAATTAACAGCTTATAGTTGAGGCGATTCTGCTAGATTGGGACAATTATGTATGTATCCATGTACAGAAGCTAGGAGTTCAGCCATGATTTCATTTGCCACATGCCAGCGAAACCGCTTGCATCATAGCAGTCCAACTTGATTTCTGCATTGTCTAACGAATCAGATATCCATATTAGACGGTAAAAAGAAAATAAAATTACTTGACTCTTTTTGACCTTCGACTTTGCCTAACTCGTACATTTTTCTATTCCTCAATCCATCTTTCCTTTGTCTGTTGCAGGAGAGCGATGAGCTTGCCTCACGGGGTTGTAATTATTGATTAGTGTCCTTTGTACATAATCGGAAGCTAGTGTTGCACGAACATGTATATATTCATATCTCATGCGTTCTCCGCATCTATTTATACACGAACCTCTTTGATTCCCACCATCCGGCAAGATGATTTACGGTATTTTGAAGTCGTAGCATAGGCAAGATGTTGGAGATGATGTTGCCTACCAAAATTGTGACTATCAAAAGAATAAGAAGGCAATAAGTCCCTATTTGAGAGGCACATTAAATCAAGTTGCTGGTACTCTGTTTAGTCGATAATTATGTCTTCAAATGAAGAAAACTTTGGAAAAGCAAAATTGGGTTCAAAAATTATTATTCAATGAAAAAAGTCAATGCACTTTTTGAAAAGGCCTCTCTCTTAATGCTAGGCTTCTGAATTCAAGATGCGAGTTTGCTGGATTTCCTGGTCACTCAATTAATCAAGTGGGAAAGGACACATTCATTGAGAAGGCATTCTAGACCTTATATAACTGGTTTCACTTTTTCGTTTTTGTTTGGGGCATTTGGCCGCATTAAAAAAAAAACCAGGAAGATGTTAGTGCTCATTGCAATTGATGTTTCATAATCCTCTGATGAATAAGTACATTTCTAGTGCTGCACGCAGAAACCGACATGAATTTTTCGAGAGGAAGCCAAAACTCTGACCCTTTCCTTCTTTTTTGGTAATATATTATAAGTCAAAAGACTTGAGATTTACAAAAAATCTAATATTATATGATGTATATTCCGTCACACTCAAGATTTATTAAATCAACATATTCAATAGATTAGATTGTGATGGAATAATTATAAATCTTGATTCTCTTGAGCCGATCAAACTAAATAATTAGCATATTTTAATTCGGACTCATTCCTTTACTATATATGTCTCAACGCTAAAAGAATACTTAAATGAAAACAATATTTCCATTCAACAATTCTTTCCTTTTGACACAATATTTCCTTGCCCCTTGGATCCCTACCCCATTGTAAGTAAACCAATGTATTGTCCGTCGATCTCTGTTTTCACATTGTGTCTCTGCTATCCCTGTCAAGCTTACTCTACATTTTGCTAGATCAGATTCCTCAACTCCTAGTTCGCTCTCATTATGCGCGCGCGCGCCTTTGTGACATACCTCGTATCTCTGCATTGACAGGATTCAGGGGACATCAAATCAGTGAAGAAATATCCATTAACGTTAAGGTTAGTAATTTTAGTGATCACTTCGTTTTGTGAAGTATGCATTTGCTACATCTATGTAGGGCCAAAAACTATTGGCACAAACCACAAATAGCATCTTTGTTGAAATCAAAGGGGCCAAACGCTCATGTAGCTCTTCTGGCATCCAAGCATCGGAAGTCCCATACCTGCATTATCCAGAACCCGAGACATTTAGCAGGTATATCCTCTAACAGAATCAACGTGGCTTCAGTTTACTTAAATTTAGATTTCGGCGTTATCAATGATAAAGGCGCAGAGAGGAGTGTGCTGGCAATCCCGTTCGGTTCTTCACCATTGTTTCGATGCAAAGATCTGGGAGTGGATGGTTTGAGACGTTGCTAAATAGTCACGTTAATACAAGCGCCAGGAGAAGTGTTCTCAATAGGTAAAAGAAGGCAAAACATCACTTGCATTTTGAACACAATGGATAAAGTATAAATATTGATTAGTTCACCGGTGCTTCCAAGAATGAGTGCTCTGCTGCTGTTGGCTTCAAGTGGATGCTTAATCAAGTGGATTCCCCATTCATTCTTTAATTTTTGCGATTCTAAATTATGAATTGTGTTATGCACAAGAAAGAATTCAAGAATCAGAGAATGAAATAAGGCTCAGAGTGAATGCTTCTCTGGCTGAGCATTATATAAATAGAGGCACTGTGCTATACACCCGTACAGAGACGGTTATGGAGCAGGTACAAACAAATAGGAATCAAACACACGGAGAGAATTACATAGAAGAGAACCTATACAGAGCAATGGCCTATGTAAAACACTAATTACAATTAGGCAATCTAATTCTGTACAAATACACAATTACTTATTATCCTTAACACTCCCCCTCAAACGAGAGGGTGTGGGACACAGTCCGAGTTTGCCACGTAAATAGGAAAATTGAGGATAAGAGAGAGCTTTAGTCAAACAATCAACAGTTTGTTGATGAGAGGAAATATGAGAGAGAATAATATCACCAGCTAGAACTTGATCACGAATAAAGTGCACGTCTATCTCTATATGTTTACTACGAGCATGGTGCACAGGATTAGATGCTAGGGCTTGAGCACTCAAATTGTCACACCAGATAACCGAAGGTCTTTTTAGAAACAAGCCAATTTCTGTCAGTAATGTGGTAAGCCATTTAAGTTCAGCTGCCCCATCAGCAAGGGCTCTGTACTCAGACTCTGAACTTGCCCGAGAGACCATTCTTTGTTTCTTGGAAGACCAGGGTATAAGGGTACCACCCAGATAAACACAGATGCCAGCAGTAGATCGTCTATCATCAGGGTCTGTTGCCCAGTCAGCATCTGTAAAGGCAACTAATTGACGAAATTGAATGGGTTTAAGGTGTAGAGCATAATGATAGGTGCCCTTAAGATATCTAAGGATACGCTTTACTCCTTGAAAGTGTATATCAATTGGACATGACAAGAATTGGCTTAATTTATTGACTGAGTAGGCAATGTCGGGTCTTGTGTGAGTTAGGTATTGAAGAGAACCTATGGCTTGTCTGTATAGAAAAGGATCGGACATAAGAGTGCCGTCATTCACTGAGAATTGGCGACCAGTGACCATAGGTGTGGGAGCTGATGCACAATCAGTCATATTGAATCTTTGTAACAAATCCATGACATATTTACTTTGATTCATATATAATCCAGACGAGTCTCTATGTACTTCCAAGCCAAGAAAATAATACAGAGGACCCATATCTTTCAATGAAAACATATCATTTAACTGGACAATAAACTTGCTGATGTAATGCGAGTTATTCCCAGTAACAATAATATCATCGACGTAAACAAGGACAAAGATAACCAGAGATTTGATTCTAAGAAAGAAAAGAGAAACATCACTCTTAGAATTCTTAAAACCCCAACCAGTCAAAGTGAGCCTAAGCCGATCAAACCAAGCACGAGGGGCCTGTTTGAGCCCATATATAGCCTTAACAAGTTTGCAGACATGCTTAGGCTTACTAGGATCAGAAAAGCTGAAAGGTTGCTTCATGTAAACATTTTCATCAAGAAGACCATTCAAAAAAGCATTATTCACATCTAATTGCCTGATTACCCAATTAAATGAAACAGCCAGTGTAAGAATTGTCCTTACTGTAGTTGGTTTGATGACTGGACTAAAGGTCTCGAAATAATCAACCCCCAGAGCTTGTTGAAATCCTTTAGCCACGAGGCGAGCTTTGTGCTTAAAAATCGAACCATCAGCACAGAATTTTGTTTTAAAGATCCAGCAACAATCAATCAGCTTGAACGATTTGTGAGGAAGAACGAGAATCCAAGTCTGGTTTCGGCATAGAGCATTGTACTCTTCCTCCATAGCCCGTTTCCAGTGAGGAAGCAAGAGAGCTTCTGCCGCTGTTCGCGGTGAACTGGCCTTGGAAACCATTGCCGGTGACTCAGTGTGAAGAAGACCGACATATGGGTAGCGAGGTTTACTGATCCCAGCTTTTGCCCTAGTCACCATATGATGCCTCGTCGGAACTGAAGTAGAAATTGCAGAAGGACTGGACTGTATATTTTGATTTTGGGCCTCAGGTTAGGCCGAACTTAGTAATGGGCTCTCAGGCATTGCAACTGGACTAAGACTTTCGTTGCCTGTTCCTATTAACAAATCAAAATCATGAGAGTGAGACACCATATCATCCCCGCTGGTAGTGGTGCTCGTGATGACTCCGTCAGGTCTTGTCACCGGAGATGATGATTCAGTGGGTGTTACAATGACAAAAGGAATATTATCTTGCGATGAGGAAGAAGCAGAATCTCTGTGATGAAGGAAACCTAAAACACAAGGAAATACAGAACCATCAAATATAACATGTCTCGAAACATATATTCGTCCCGTAGAACTGAGGCATTTATAGCCTTTCTGATGAGATGAAAGACCAAGATAAACACATTTAGCACTGTGATATTGAAGTTTGTGTGTGTTATATGGTCTTAGATACGGGTAGCAAGCACAACCGAACGTCTTCATTTGTTGATAAGCAGGCTCTGTTCGAAACAACAGAAACAGAGGTGATTTATTATCAGTGACTGGTGAGGGAAGACGATTGATCAAGTGAACAGTCATTTGAAATGCATCAAGCCAGTATTTTAATGGGAGATGTGCCTGAGCAAGGAGAGTTAATCCCATTTCTACGACGTGCCGATGTTTTCTCTCGGCTCTTCCATTTTGTGCTGAGGTGTAAGGGCAAGTATAATGAATTACTATTCCTGCTTCATTTGCTTTGAGTATGATTGGTTTGTATTCAGTACCATTGTCATACTGGAGCGTTTTAATTTTGGTGCCGAATTGTGTATCAATATAATTCCGAAAATGATTAAAAGCATTAACTACTTCTCCTTTGTGTTTAAGTGGGTACAACCATGTGTATCTACTGAAATCATCGACGAAATGAATGTAATAACGATGACCGTGAATAGATTGAACTGGAGAAGGCCCCCAGACATCCGTATGGACAAGTTCAAATGGAGCAGAGGCACGGGATGTGGATAAAGAAAAGGGCAACTTCTTAGATTTACCATACTGACATGCTGCACAAACAAAATTCTCATTCATTCTAATGTTGAGGTTACAAGTTTTGAGAATTTGATTCAAAATCTTTTGACTGGGATGTCCCAATTTACAATGCCATTGTAAAATTAGTTCATCATCCTTCTTAAGTGCGGCAGCCATGTTGATCGTAACTGGAGAAACACTAATCATGGGATACAGTCCCTGCCTTGCCGTGCCCCTCAGAAGTACTCGATCGGTCCCTTTTTCCTTCATAATGCAACCACTGTTAGTAAACACAATAGAAATGAGATTATCCTTAACAAGTTTGTTAACACTTAGGAGATTTTTGTTTGCTGATGGAACCAACAGAACATCCTTTAATTTAAGATTAGATCCAGAACAAGAAATAGCAGTAGATCCAATCCCGTGAATTTTGGCCTTGCTACCAGTACAAGTATATAGGCTCATATTACCTGCAGATGTGGTTGAATCGAGCTGGGATGTATTAGTTGTCACATGATGACTGGCACCACTGTCCATATACCATTCAGGGTCTGACACAACTTGAGGATTAGCATAAAACGCCTAAGGAGCATTATTGTTGTGTGGTGCTGAAAGTTGAGACTGAGATGATTCCTGTCGCTGATAGCAAGTTTGAATATAATGACCATAACGATGGCAATAGTCACAGTAGGGGCGTCCTTCTTGATAGTTTCCTCGGCCTCCTCTAGATCTACGTCCTCGAGAGCCTCACGATCCTCGCCATGATCCACGATTTGAAGTTCGTCCTGAAGAACGAATAGGAACAGAGGACTCACGAGAAGCAATGTTAACCGAAGGTTGGATGGACAAATTAGCAAACTGATTCAGTTGCTCTAGCCGACATTCAAAGGCCATCAAAGAAGCCTGAGTTTCAACCCACGTAAGACCAGGCTAATCAATCAATTTGACAACAATGGCATTGTATTCTCCATCAAGGCCATTAAGGGTATGAAGTATGAGCTCATCGATAGAAATGGGGGCTCCAGCAAGGACAAGCTGATCTGAGATTCCTTTCATTTTCCCTAGATATTCATCCATACGCATACCATTCTTTTGGGTATGGTGGAGCTCGGACTGAAAGACTAACACACGAGACCGAGAGAAAGCACTCATTAGTATACGAGCACTGGTCCAAAGTTCAAGAGCGGTGCGGCGGTGAAGAAGCTGTGCCCCAACTTCTTGAGTCATGGTGTTTCTTAGCCATCCAACTAACATTCTATCTACAACATACCACTCTTCATACTCAGGATTAGATACAAGAGTAGAAGAGCTAGAAACAGAGTGTTTTTCCGGTGGAATAATACCGGTGCCATTGATATGAGTTTGCAGTCGATTACCTTCAATGAGAGGAAGGACAACTGATTCCCATACTAAGAAATTTGTTCTATCGAGTTTAATGGCAGAAGTTTGACTCGAGGACTAAAACAGAGAATAGCTCTTGGCTACTGATGATGGCGTGAGCTCATCGGAAGTTTGAGATGACTGAGACATGATTGAAATGAGCCTGAGAAAAACCTGCCTCTGATACCAAGAAAGAATTCAAGAATCAGAGAATGAAATAAGGCTCAGAGTGAATGCTTCTCTGGCTGAGCATTGTATAAATAGAGGCACTGTGTTATAACCCGTACAAAGACGGTGATGGAGCAGGGTACAAACAAATAGGAATCATACACGTGGAGAGAATTACATGGAAGAGAACCTATACAGAGCAATGACCTATGTAAAACACTAATTACAATTAGGCAATCTAATTCTGTACAAATACACAATTACTTATTATCCTTAACAGCACATATTCTTACGATTCTTTCAAACATGTTGCAGGGTTTTGATAGAATATCACCAACAGATAGAAGAATCCTTCCAACACAAGACGAGTTTCCTTGACATTTCTGTTTAGAAGGAATTCATAGATTCAGAATGGTGTCTGTGCTCGCCAATATCCACGACAAAGACACAAAGCCTCTAAAAGGAACCCACAAGTCTCATGTGTACTCCCAAAAGGCCTAAACTCTAAAGGATGTCTCTGTGTGTGTGTGTGTGTCGTGTGAATCTATTAGCGTGTTCGTTCTTAAAACGGATTATTGTGACTACAGGCTAAGATCCTTGCCAAGTACAAACCTCGAATCAATGTCACTTCACTGATACCAGAGCTGAAGCAAACAGAGGAGACAGCTGCAAAAGCCGTTGAATACTTTAAGAGCACACGTCACATTGTTCTTTGCTTCGAATATCTTGTCCACAACCGTACAGTATGGATAACACGTGCTACCACACTCATGGCTTAAACTTTACTATTATGTGACTTGTTAATTGTCAATGTTAATGCCAGTCTTTCCTATTTTTCTGCCACAGAAAGGAGAGGATGTTCAAGTATTTCTAAGGGTTTCATATAGTGATCTGCAGAGCCTTCAGGTGAAGATACATTCGGCCCCCTTATCTAAACAAATTGAAAATTGGGACCAAGTGAAGCAAGCACTGAAAGGGATGTCTTACCAGAGCTTTCTCCAGTCCAGTCAGACTAATGGAGCAAATTTTGTCAAAACCTAGACCATTGCGACTCAAGATGAAAAAAAGAAAATCAAAAGCATCATGTTTTAATCTATCAATCCTTTGTTTTGAGATGGTCACCCTACCCTTTTGAAACAAGCAAAAGATCCAATTCTAATTGATAAGAGCATTCATTCCTATCAATGGTCCAAAGAAGAAAAGAAAGAACACAACTTACAATTATTGAATCAAGTCGGCCTGCCCTATACCCCTCATTCTTGGGTTTAGATGGAAAAAGGGTCGGACACTTTTACCAAAGAGAGGAGAAGGTTTGATCCTAGAGTTGATTAAGACACTGAGAGAAGCATCCTAACTCCTAAATGTCTAAATAAACACTTGAAAGTAATAAATAACTCATCCTACCTAACATTGGTATCACCCAGAAGAAAGGGAGATTTCACTCTGCACTTAAATCGTGAGTGAATTCAATCCCTTTTCTAATATATATATATATATATATATATATAAAGTCTCTGCTTTATTTCAGCATTCGTGAGTTCATTTTATAATGGAAAAGGGAGTACTATATTGCTCAAGTGGCTAACGCTTAATCCCTAGCGCCATGTAGAAAATTGTGACCAATAACTTGGAAAACGTATTAAACCTAACCTACCATCCCTTCCCCTTGCAACAAGAGATAAATGGATAGCAAAGAAGCGCGCGCTCATGGTGTTGTATTCTTCAGTTGGTTCAGTCCCTAACATAGCGGCGTCTAGCCACGTGAATCTACGTCCATACTAAATGTTAATTATGAATGGAGGTTGTATAATGGACAAAACCATAGGAAGTGATTTAAAAACTAAAATCATGGGATGATAATGCAAGCTTGCGTAAACTATAAGATTCAGACCATTAATTTTCCCTTTATTTTATTCGATATATATATTTTGCTAACAAATAATTTAATGAAATAATAATATAATCAAAATGATTTAAACATTCTTATATATAGATAAGGTTGAACTAAGATTATACACAAGGTCGGAATGAGACTCAAGTCAGGGAGAAGATATTCTCATTACCCCTTCTCTACTCATCCCTCCTCATCCTCCATCCTCACATTTAAAATTTTGATTCAAGGACCCACAAATATTTTGGAAAAAAACAGATGCAGAAGGGATGAGGAGGAATTTTTTTTTGAAAAATATTTTTGGGCCTTTGGATCAGAATTTTAAAGGTGAGGATGGACGATGAGGAGGGATGGGTAGAGAAGTAATGGGGAGAGAAGTCGAGCCTAAAGAAAAACCCAAATCCAGCTCATTTATAAACAAATAAATTCAGATCGATCCTATCCCGCCGGACAGACTTTCCGGCCTTGGCTATCCCTTTTATCATTCTACCCGTTGCTGAACTTAAATTTGCCTTTCTGGGAACAGTCGAATTCGAACAACAAAATTGCACCAGTATTGCGCTTATATCACGCTGCAATAACTATTTTCTTCCCTTACAATTGCTTCCTAGCTAATGTTACAGGTATGAGAACCATATCAATGAATTGGCCTGTTTGGCGATGTTACATCATTCTTATCTGTTCGTTCAATAACAAAACGGTCCACAATTCTAACAGTATGTATAGGATCTTGGTGGGCTGTTGCTGCCCTCCATTTGCTGGGAACACTTCTCAAATGGTTCATCTGTGGCGGATTTTTCTGCTCCCGCTCCCACTCAGGGTCAAGCTTCCACTCCTTCGGGACCTGAATGACTGATGTGTTAGAACTATGACGTAAAACCCAAGATAACTCGGCAAAACAACCCCAACCAAGAACTAGATAATTATAATAAAACATTGATTTCTGCGGACAGCAGTCGTGATTCAGAGAAGCTGCGATTAGTCCATGAACCTAGCCATAACTATATCAAATGACACGAAGTGGTCTCGATAACCATATATAGAAAAGCCAATAATTATTTGACCCTAAAAAATCTCCTACTGAATTCAGTTCCTTTATTTTCCATTTATTTATTTGCTTTCTTTTGTTTTGGGAAGGGGGGACACAACAATAACAAGCCTTATCTAACTTGGTCAGATTGGCTATACATGGACCACACTGTGGAGTAACATATCAAGAAAATATCAAGTAGAGTGCAGGCCAAGTTTTTTTCTTCAAATTATTGCGCATCTTCAAAATAATGGAGTTTCGTCTCCAAAACGAAGGAAGAACACTCCATTACTGCATGGTACCTCACCAAAAGGAAGCACCTCAACATGTCACCTTATGGCTTATGTGAATCAGTAATCTGGTAAATAATGATTCTTACCTTATCAACAGCCAGAGTGAAAACTTCCAGATCACCATCAGATTTAAGGTGAAATCGTGTGAATGCTTTGTAATTAGCTATTCGAAGAGACGAAAAGGCTTCATCAAAGTGTATGTGAAGCCAGTTGATGCAAATGTACAGGTAGCATCCAAACACAAGGGAAACAACAGGAGTTGAAAAGACCCAAAAATAAAGAAAAACGGATGCATAATATATCACTGCACCCCCTCGAGAAAGAGACTCCATTCCGTTCTTGCAAATATTGTTTCTCGTAACAGCCATGACCTGAGAATAATCTCCTTCAATTAACATTACCCAGGATGCAAGGAAGGATGAAACTTCTGGAAGAGAAAACACTTTTACCTCTGGAATATCAAATGCCGACATTAAATACTTGATGCATGCTGGGTAAAGTCCAAATGTCCATTGTTCAATTCGAGCACGAAGACCAGTAGGATCAGGAAAGTGCTCACTTTCCACTGATCTATACCACTGATATAAAGTGTGATAACCTGGTTTACACAAATTTTCTCATATGATATTACCCCTAAATATTGTGACAAAGAATCCTAATTTGCAAAAGCATTGGTTTTCCCCCATTTTCTATATAAATCAAAACTAGGTTACTGAACATCTGTTATTGAAAAAACACAAAACATCTTCTTTGGGGAAAAAGATACACACACACATCAATATATTATCATAAGATTTAGCCAGTATAAAAGGTTTCACCAATGCAATTCATCTAACAAGAAGAGAACCTGAGAGCTAACCTGAAGTTGCCAGTAGTTTATGCTGGATACATGTCTCAATACCTAGTTCCAGAAGCAGCATAAGAATCATTGCTGCTGTGAGGTGAGCAGAAACATGAAGAATTCCAACTACTGCTCGTTTCTTCCGTGACAGCTTGGATGGAACAAAAGAGTATGCTATGATTAGCAGTAGTATAGCTCCAGCTAAGGACACATAAGAATGCTCCAACATGTATATAAATCCATTCCATGCTGTGCCAAAGAAACTCCTCGATTGACCAGAGAATGTATCATCTTGCAGGATGTGATTCAGCTTACACTAGAAAACAAGTACAAGAGAATATTCACACCCTACTTAAATCAACTTGTCAAATAAGAAATATGTGAAACTTTGCTTACATTACAAGGTGAAAGAAAGACAGAAATGGCAAATTCGGAAGGAAAGTAGAATAAATCTGGAAATAACAAAGAATTGGAGAAACTCACTTGAGGAAACATTGAAAAGACCAGAACAAAATATATAATGCCGCCAATAAAATCAAATTGCCAATTCTTCTTCCGAAATTTAAGGATATTTCCTAATGCAATCTGCACCAAATCATAAACATGTACTATTATGTGTCAAAAAGAAGATCCACTAAGAATTTGGAAATAAGCAACCATTAACGTTCCACATACCCTGCTTGAATCTTCAAAGGATGGATATGCTGCCTTGCATTCATAAGAAACTCCAAGAAATTTTTTAAATTTACTAAAAACATGAGTCGGGTGCAGAAATGCTCCTCCACAACCATTTACAAGTAGATGGTGAACAAAAACTGGTCCATCTGCTTTTACATGAGAATGACGCATATAATGATGCAAGTCCCCAGCCATTCGAAGTTTACATCTTCCTCTTAGATAGTCACAAATCAGGTGCGAAACATTCTTTCCAGACACAGCATTCCAATACCAATCATCAATCCAATTTGGTTCATGCGTTATAATGATCACGGAGTCATCCTCTTGAACCTTGGTTAAACATGGTCACATGAGGTTTAAGCTCAATCAGTGGGCAACAACAAAAATGAGGCACAAAGCAAGTGCAATCCAGATTGGAGGCCAGTCACATAAATATAAAGGAAAAACAAATATAAATCTGCTAATCACAGCTTTAACCAAACACTGATCAGGGATTCAAAATCAACAAGTTAAACTGAAATAAAGCAACTAGATGGGATAGTCATAGAAAGAACAATTAATTAAATATGAAATCAGTGAAAATAATGCCAAAATAGTTTGATAAGTTCCATAAGGAACTCTTTCTCGATGGTAAATGTGATAACAACTCAATTCACACTTTTACTCTTTTATTTTACATCAATATTTTATAATCAGATTACCACATAACCAACTGAATCTTAAGTCTTAAAATGCTGACATTTTTAATAGTTTCAATAAAATAAAATCTTTAACAGTTTAATCGTCTTAAACAAGTAGGCAGTAGATGACAATATAAAATTCTAGTTCTTAAAGCCAAACTTTGCAAATCATTACTTTTACCAAGTACTACCTCTATTCCTTAATGTAGGACCCACTTTGTAGTTCAATTTTTTCATTAAAGTGGGCTTTATATTAAGAACCATAGGGAATATTACCATAAAATCCAAATCATCCCATAGACAGAAGAATATACCTTTTCCTTCACCAGTTCTGAAAAGAATTTGAATTGATAAACATCAATATCACCATGGAGAGCTAAATCAAGCCCAAAAATCCACCATCCTTTAGGAAGTTGCAAAGCAAAATAACTCTTCTTCTGAGGCATGAACCACCCACCTAACCAACTTTTATGACATATATACCTCATAAAGGTTTGGAGTCCATCAAACCAATCTGTGAATCACAAAAGGAATGTTAGTGCACATTAATAGCTTAATGCTCCGTTTGGATGAAACTAAAAGTTGAGAGGAAAGAAAATAGAGAGAAGAGAAAATTAGGGAGATAATGTTAACACCTTGCCGTTTGGATGGGTGGGAGAAAATGGAGAGGAAATAAAATGAGTAAGTATGTGAAAGGCTAAAATACCCTTCTATATAAAAATATATCATATTTAAAATCAAATTAAATATCAAAATGCATCATATTAACATTAGCATAATCATGTAATTTAAAACCAAATTATTTGGTACGATATATATTCATGTTAAGATATTATAAAAACAAATAGTTTTTTTAAAAAAAAAAACAAGGTAAGAAAAGTGGATAATTTTTTTAAATTAAATATAATAATAGGAAATATATAAATTATACATCATCTAACATTATTAATAAAAAGTGAACGGGTAAAAATGGAATACAATATCTTGAGAAATTGACTTCATAAAAAATTTATTTTTTAAGGTAAAAAATAATAAGTAGATAATTTTTTGAATATTTTTTTATTTTTAAAAATTAAATATAATAAAAAGATATAAATAAATAAGAGACAAAGTCGGAAAAAGACAAATGTATTCTTAAATGCATGTGTGCATTGTATTTATTACCGAGTATTTTCGATGTGTGTAAGGGCGAATAATGGAAAATGAGTTTTGTTGCCATTTTCTCTCCATATGTGGAGAGACAAGTTGGAGAGAAAATAATATGGGCCCCACACCCCATTTCCTCCCTAACTTTTCTTTCCTTTCACTTATCTTCCTTCATCCAAACAAGAGAAAACACCATTCTCTCCACATTTTCCTTCCTAGTTTTCTATCCTCCCTCTTTTTCTCTCCATCCAAACAGGGGTAAAAGCAAGAACAAAATTTTAGTAATAGTATTTCTCAAAAGATAGCGTAAAATATTATGAGATAAAGATACATAACATTCAATAAATAAGAGCAGCAACTACATAAAAGGAAAATATAATGTATAACATAAACTACTTGAAGACAAATATACAATCTAGTAGGGCTTGAACTGGGAGCCAAAACTAACCATGGTTTCCGGGAATAACAAAACACTGAGGTCCATTGTACTGCTTCAATGCAGCCCCATTAGGTACCTCAGGCTTGTTTACAGCTATCTGCTCTGATTTATACCATGGAGGGGGTTGGAGAGCATACTCAAAAGGAACAAAAAGACGTCTTTCATAAGTGAATGCAGATGGATTAGGATACCTATAACAGAAGAAGGGAAAGTTATTGCAGAAAATAAATATATAAGCATGCTAATTTATGCCACGGAAGTTACCGAGTACAGCAATTTTCAAAGGCAAGGTGGCGCCAGTTTCGGCAATTGCAAAATCATGGTCCTTGAAATAAAGTTAGGATGAAATTAAGAAGTACTAAATTCAGCATAAGAATTGAACTGAGACTATGATATTCTTTCTGATCTTGAATAACTTATGAAACTTGGATCTGCAGTCAACTTCACATATTTTAGTACTCCCAAATACTGATAGAACATGAGTTTCTTAGTACTCCCAATTCCCCAGAAAAACAAAATATGAGGACCGAGGAGCCAAAAATAACCCTACTCTGGAAAACATCAGAAATGCAATATCAAATGATAATAATACTTGTCTTCAATAATTACTACACTAAATGTCATTACTAAAGCAAGACATAATTTTTAGAATATTGAATATTGACTTTTCAAGCTGTTGGGTAATATGAATATTGTATCACCTTCTAGTTATGAACCCTTCCTATAAAGGTTCAAAGACTGAAAAGTGAAGACTCAGAGTGGTACGTAGAGAATGCAAAAATCCGATAGTCATCATTCAAGTTCACTATTATTCAACCATAGCCATTACATGCTTACTGCCTTCAAACAGAATTCTAACTAATTTCCCTCAACTCTTCTCTATAGCTATATATTTTCTAATTCCCATGTAATACAGAGTTCCGTCAATGTGGCCAGAAAGTTCAATAATAATAACAAATTAAATCATGTGACCATCACCACCAAAAAAAAAAAAAAAGAACTTACGCAAGATCACCTCCAATAAGTAGCAAGTCTCCACGGGGTAGGGTAAGCACAGCATCACCTTCCCTGAGATGAATGGAACGCTGAGCAAGCAGCCGAGCAATGGTATAACATGAGTTCCCACCATCACCAGTATCAGCCATAAAGTCAAACCAAAAGTCATCCTTTTCAGCAAAATGATCATATAAAAGATCACCTTGTCCACCTCCATCATTAACCTTGCTCATTGCTGCCTGTTGATGAAAACAAGACTAGCTCAAAATAATATTCTGCTGACAAACCTAAGGATGAATACAAAGTAAAACTTCATACAAATCTGAGAACAAAAGGTCATCAATTGGAAAGACAAACAGGCCTTTTTACATAAATAGTCACCATACATAAGCTTAACCCCCCCCCCCAATATAAAAGGTGTGATTCAGCCACCTCACCACAGAATATAATAATGTATATGGAAAATACTCACAAGGTACACAAAAATTATTTACCATGTAAAATATATAAAAATTAATACTTTATGTTTGAAATCCATCTATTGATTGATTCGAAAAAACACTCATCCACCTTGGCCTTTCTAAACACGGTATCCTGTTCCTGATGGTTATAAGATTCTGAAGACAGGGTCATCGGAAACATTTTTCTTTAAAGAGAATTGAAGTTTGACAGAAGATTTGGTGTAACAGATGAAAAGTTCCTTACAAGGATCCAATCAGTAGCAAATCCAAACACTTTTAAATTGAGCATGTCAGAGAACTCAGGCTATAAATTCCAAAGACATATTGGTTTTAAATTATGAACAATGTATGAGGAAAAACAATTGTATTTCATATAATATTACATACTGTAGCTTAAGCACCTCAAGATGTAAATTGTAACGGCATAATAGTGAACAACGGATAAGGAAATAAAGAATGCTACCTGCATCATACGCATGTCAAAACGTCCAACAAAGACAGTCACTGATACAAGAAGGTCAAAGACAGTTTTAAATAAATCAGCCGACGTCCTGCATCATTTTATCCAGAGGTAAGTGTAAGCAACTAATTCAGGGTCATCTCAGCTAAAAAGAATAAGTACAAAACTAAGCAATAGGCGTTGATACATACCCTGAGTACCAAGGAACCATGTCCAAAAAGTTAGGCTGCATCTGCTTTTTCTTTAGTTTCTCGTATTCTTGAACTGATAAAGGGTGAGAGAGAGCCCACCTAATGTATATTTATTATTACATGAAAACATGGATCTGAAGTAAAATACAGGGAAAAAAAAGGATGCCTATTCTATGAAAGTGGAAAGCATGATTTCTCAACAACATGATTTGTGTATATAAATTTCTCATCACAGAACTTCATCTAATCAGAGAACTGACAAGTTAGCATCAATTAAACCTTAAACTGGATCAATGATAATTTCACTAACCTTCAGTCCAGGGAAAAATGAACAAGCGATAATATTTATGACAACAGAAAATCAAATATAAACAACTACTCACCCTGTTGATCTTTCAACTACATAATTTGCAATGTAAAGTCCAATAAAGGTAGCCCAGAGTGAGTAGATGGGAGAAATTTCATCAGATGAATCAGGGCATGATCCATTGCAGGCCAACTAAAAAGCCAAAAGAATTAAGTTACAACAGCATAAGATTGATAAGATTCATAGGATGGAAACAGATTCAGATATAAGCCAAAATTTTAACAGATTATATAACGTCTATGATGATAATGAGTACCTCGCCATAAATAACCCACTTGGACAAAAGAGGAAAATCACTTGCAGACCCAACAGGAGCAAACCAGGATGAGCAGATCTCATCCTTCAATTCGTTCATCCGTATGAACTTTGCAAGCCACGTATTTCTCTCTTCTTTCTTCCAAAAAGAAAACCAATAAGAATTTCTTCGCTCAAGGGACCTTCTCCTCAAGATAGCACGATTGCCACAGTGACTATAAAACACACAGCATGCCACGCTAAGCACCTAATATAAAAAAAAGGCATTAGGAGAATATTGAGTCTTGGAAAGACAAGAAAAGCATCTTCAATTCCAAACTTACAGCACAGTTTTGAAGAATGGTCAAGATCTCTGGTCTTTTTCCAGCCACACGCGAAACAAGGCCAACATACCAGAGGCCAAGGAATATAATGTGGAAGACAAGTAGAAATAAAATAGAAGAGAGATAAATTGTTAGAAACAAAGACAGATTCATTCTCAAATCCACCCCCATTGACTGAAAGCTAGGAAGATGATACACAGCTGCCACTAAAATCCAGGCTATGTACCTGAAAAGTTTATACCAATTGATCACTGATCTAATTAACTCTTTCTTCTAGTGATACTAGATGAAACCTAAAAATGCATTCAGCTACATATATGTAAGAGATGCAAATCAAATAAGACACGGCTCAGAATATAGAAACTCACCATCGACTGAAATTTGAATAGCTTGGTTTGATAGTCTTCCCTATAAATGGAGATGAAAAGAAATAAAAGAACCCAAACAGACAAGCGTACATGGACCACCACTTAACATTATTGTCTAATTTTTCTACAAGGGTTTGAATATTGTCAGATGAGATGAAAAAGAGACACCCCACGGCAACAGCAATTATGGCATGGCGGGAATGCTCATGAGGATAAGGGTAGGTATGGGTTAGAATAGTTCTAACCCTCTCCATTTTGAGTGTCTCAAGAAGACCAGCAGACTGTTTCTCGGAATTCATTCTGAGCTCTAAAAGTAGACCAAGTATTTTACAATTCTTACTCTATAGTGTATGTCAGGACACCAAGAATACCATAGAGAATGGCACCACAATCCTGTACATGAAGCAAATGGCAACAATGATAAGATTAGTATTAAGAACAATAGCATCACTGCTAATGCCAAGAGCTAAACTACCAATAAGGCAAGGCAAGTCAGGATTAAATATCCACTAAAGTATATGATAAGTTACAGGACTAGCAACAGTGACGACAATTTGACAACAGGAACAAGAGAAAGGAGGTGTCTTAATTCTGTCCTTAACCAGATGAGCCGTATTCGTCTATAGGTTACCTTTGTGGATTAAAAAATTGTCTAGAATCATTATCTAACACTAGGATTGATTTTTCTCGCTAGCCTTTTCTTTGCTTTTTCAACTTAAATGTTATCATAATCCTACATCCGGACATTTTTGTGCATATGAAGTTTATAACTCAATATTCACACCTACAACTACAATGTCGATCCCTTAATTCTACATAAAGCAACCCTATGCGTGAGCTGATAACTTCATTTCTTATAAGGACTACTTTTGTACGGCGAAGGATAGTTGTGCGATAAAGAAAAGAACGACACCTAACAACCGAAACTAGTAACAATCTGATAGTGCTCAAGCAAGAAAGAAAACAGCACTGAAGGAGCATCCGATCTCAATGTGCAAAAGCAGCAACAGAAATTAATTGTTAACATAATAATAAAAGAACAGTGGGACTGGCTATTCAAGAACCCGGTTATATTGAGCAAGACAGAGTTAAGAAAACTACAAATTCAGGTTATATTGAGCAGTTGCATTTGGATATATAATTATAAAGTTCAAATAACCAAATTTAGTTATGAACGGGAGCCCTAATTTCTTTGCCTTAGTCTACATGGTTTTAGAAAAGCAATCAAACGGAGCACTATCTTGAGAAATGAAGTCTTCAACATACGGTTAAGCTGCAGGACGCAGAAGCTCAATCAAGAACAAGCAATCATTTTTTTTAAAAAGAAAACAAGAAGTAAAAGACAGAAAAACATCACAGAGAAAATATCGATGTCACACGACAGTCACAGCCATATTATTCAAGGGCGATGTTTTCAATGTTGGAAAAGGAAAGGCGCATAATTCACAGAGAAGGTACCTTAGAGTAAGCGAGATGAAATGAAGGCAGAAACCAAGAAGCGTGCATGTGGACGAAAGTAATATGAGAAGAAACAGACCGACTTGGTATCCGTGAGGATCACAACAACGGCATATTCTTTTTGAATTGGAACCAAGGCCAACCCATTACTTTTACAAACCGAAGAATGAGGATTGAAGTTAGTCGCAACATTACGCAACTGACATCGACGCGTCGTCGCGTACCTACGTTGAATTACTTGAGGATCCAGGATTGGAAATTTCCCACCGGCCATCCTATCCAACGTCCTTTAGGCCAGTCTTGTGTTTGGGGCTTGGGTCAGCCCATTGAAGACTAGGCCCAAATGATAAAACCAGATAACGATCAAAAAAGAATTTAAACTTTATGATAGCGGTCTCTTGCTGGTCTAAAAAAAAAAGCCATTCTCTTATGGACCTAGTCTCTGATTTTCTTCCTCAGACTTTAAATTTTAAAAATACTGTTCAGATTCAGACAATCTTTTTTGGTCGTAGTAACCGAAAAAAATTGGGTGTTCCTTCTTGGATGTTGTGACTTTGGACCAAAAATAAAAAACATGAAAAAAAAACATGTATGCATGCTGTGATATTTCTTTCAATAATCTTTGTAAAGATCCATGTGATCTTGAAATTTATTGCTGGAAATTTAAGTTAAAAAACATCTCACAATTACGTAGACTTGGATGATTTTTTTTTTCATTGAAGGGTTCAAACTCTGGATTACCGGCAAAGCCTACATTTCTTTTCACCCTTTTGTCTTTTCACATGGATCTTTATAAAGATTATCAAAAAAATTTCATGTATTAATTAATATTAAACGATTAACATAGCAATATAACATTTATGATAAACCGCACTGTTCACAAAATCATAAATCATATAACTTTACATAATATACAGGAAAATTAAACGTGTCAAATTAATCATCCGGTGGTTGTTCCCTTCCATAAGTATTACATTATATCGTTTGTTCTCCCGGAATGAACTAATTAATTAAAACTTTATCCGGTCTTTAATATAAAACACGTTTATCTAATTTGATTAGATCAAAAAAGTCAATCAAATTAGTTAATGTAATATATATTTTCTAAAATACCCAAGTCATTATACTTAAATCCTTCATTCTCTTTCCTTTTTAATTAAAATTAGAAAAAGATTCATAAATATAAACTTTATGTTTTATATTTAGAATCAAAGTTTAATGTGCAAAAATACATATAAACTTTTTCCTCAGGAGTGCTCAGCACCATGTGCTTTTTTTTTAAGTAAAAATGCACACGTGGTTACAAGTTTGGAACAAAAATCACATTCCACCGTTAAGTATTGTTCACCACTATTATATTATTATTTACTTCATCTCTTTCTCTCTCATCACGATAAATAGTAATTTAATAGTAGGATGTGACTTTTGCTCCAAAATGGTAACCACGTATGTATTTTGGATTAAGGTGCAAAAATACACATGCGCTTTTTCCCTAGAAGCGCCCAGCATCACGTGTTTTTTTTTTTGAGCAAAAATACACACGTGGCTACCATTTTGGAACAAAAGTCACATCTCATTGTTAAGTTACTGTTCACCGCGTTATGTTACTGTTTACTTCATCTTTTTCTCTTTCATCATGGTAAACAGTAACTTAACGGTGGGATGTGATTTTGCTCCAAAATAGTAACCATGTGTATATTTTTACTCTAAGAAAAAACATGTGGTGCTGGGCACTCCTGAAGAAAAAGTTCATGCGTATTTTCACACCTTAACCCTAGAATCAATGCCAACTTTAACCCTAGAATCAATACCAACTTTGTAAATATGTTGCATGTGGAATAATAGATTCCCATTGTGTTCATTCACTGTTATTGCTTGAACGTACCGGAGTGTTCATTGAAATACGTTGCATAAAAAAGATGAAGTGATGGGTCATTGTAGTGAGGCATTTAACGGCCGGGGTCCATCATAGTTGCATTGGGTGGAACTTCCCCAACTTGAGGAGCCAGGCCCGCAAAAATAAAATTCAACAGCCTCCCAAAAAAGCTGCTTCAATGTCGAGTGGAGTGAGCCATTGATGCAAATTGAAAGTTGAAAAACATCATGATCACATTCATTTGACTAAGTGGGGCTCAGAGGCTTGTGCACCTTTCTTTTACTGGCAATGGCATTCAGGTTATAGTGCGCCACATCACTTGCACTTTTAGTAAACATATATAGACATCTGAGGCGGGCAAAATCTCGAGCAGATCCCACTGTTCCACTGTTTCCATGTAATCAATGAGGAAAGGAAAAACTATAATTTTCTGCATATACACTGCAACACCGAGCACTTTTATGTCTGCGTTGGACTATCTGACGCTAGTTGAAGTGTTCAACTAAAAACTTGCTCTCCTAAGTTCCAGAGTCCTATAAGGAAGCCCTTTGTCAGAAAAAAAGAGACCCCACGAATCTTGCACTTGATTCTCCTCATAATTACACCTTATATAATAAGGTCCGTTTGCTACAAAGAATTAGTGGGGAGGGAAAGGAACTTCAGCAAAATTCTTTCGTTTGGTACATAGTTTGCACAAATCTTTTCAATAATTTGAGTTCATAGGCCCACTAATATTTCTTTATATATGGGAAGATCAGATTCCACTAAAATTGCCGGTATCTCAAGTTCTCACGTCACTGTTAACATTTTTTAACAAATTCACCCCTCAAATTTAAACTTGGTGGAACGTTCAAACTTGGTGGGAAAATTCGAATTTGGAGAGAATTTTTTTTTTTCCACAAGTTCGAACTTCATAAGAGCATAATTTTTAAAAATATATTTTAGCAAAAAAAATCTTTTTTATTTTGAATTAATTACTTTTGAGGGTAAAATAGACATTTCCTAATTCTTTACCAACTATCACCCCTTCATTTTCTTCCTACAAAACAACTCATCTTCTCTCATCTTTCAAAATCTTCCTTTTCTTTTCTTTCCCTCTTCTAAGTTCCTTTCCATTCTCAAATTTTCCTTGTACCAAACGGGACCTAAGTATAGCGAAATGGGGCTGGAAGGATACCCATTTCATCAGAATTCCCTGGTTCAATGATATAATATGGGAAAAACACTTCTCATGTTGTAGGAGAAGTATTTTTTCATGTCACACATACATGAAATAGTGGGACCCACATCTATGTAATTAATTCATTATGTATATGTGAGTCCCACAATTTTATGTATATGTAGGAATCTTCTTCTTCTCATGCAACATGAGAAATTTAAAGCCCATATAATATATGGTCAATAATGGTGGAAATCAGTAGGCTGAGAATATGACATATATATTGCACCTACATACACAATGACCTAAAGAAATCCAACAATCAAGCTAGCTATAAAATAATATAGGCACCATACACTGCTACGAAAATGTGTTTTTAAACTGTCACATTTAGACTGAATTATAGAGGATAAGGTCTAACAAATATGATCGGTGATAAATTCATAAATATAAATAACTTTTTAAGCTGGATTATAGGGAATTAAGTCTAAGAAATATGGCCAATGACAGTTCCTAAAGATAAATAACTCTTTTTAGATCAGATAATATATACAAGATTAAATCTAAAAAGTATAACGGTGACAGTTTTGTAAATATAAAGAACTCTTTTTAAACTAGTTTATAAAGAATTAGGCATAAAAAGTATGACTAGTGACCAGTGGCAGATTCAGAGAGGGGCTAGGGGTGGCCCTCGCCCCTCCTAAGATTACAGAAAAGAACCCAACTTTTTTAGTAAATTATCTTTTAGCCTATAAAAATTTCATGATTTTCATTTTAGTCCCTTTATGTGAAGTTACGTAGAGGGACTAAAATGAAAATATTGAAATGTTTGTAGGGCTGAAATGTAATTCATGAATATCTGGGTCCTATTCTATAATTTTCGCCCCTTGAAATAAAGTTTCATGAACATATAGATTCTATTCTATAATTTTTGCCCCTCCTAACTGTAATTCCTGGCTCCGCCCCTGCTAGTGACAGTTTCGTAAATATAAAAAACTTTTTTTAGATTGGATTATAGAGAATTAGATCTAAAAAATATAAGCAATGACAATTTTGTAAATATAAAGAGCTGTTTTTTGACCGAATTATAAAGGATGAGTATAAAAAGTATGAGCAGTGATAATTTTGTAAATATAAAAATATTTTCTTAGACCGAAGAGTTTACTCTTAAAAGTTTACTTTGAAGACCTCATATTTTAAAAATCGGTTCTAGAAGACATGCGCTAAAAATTGAATTTTACCTTCAAAGAGCTTTTTTGCCTCCCCTCCATCACTTAAAGTTTAACTCATTTGTTGGTTCTCGGCCATGGGATGGAGTCCATTCACTACACTCCCTCCCAGAGCCAAGATTCTCAATCATCAGTATCTCATGAAAGATGATGGTCAATTGCCATATAATGTATGACTACTATTAACTCTTACATTTCGTTAATTAGTATTTGCTTATGTATAATATTTATCAACAGCTTTGCTTTTCCAGACGAGCAACACAATAGAATCATGCATGCTATTTTTCTTTTTTGATATTTTGTCGTTTTCATGGAACAACCTCTCTTATAACCTTGTGTAAGAGAGACATTTTGTCCTAGATGTAGATTGGATATAACTTATGATTATTAATAAATCAATCAATCTCATTTTTTTTATCTCCAGATTTGAAAATAAAACTAGATCTAGATCTCATTTTTGAGATGATGAAGAGAAGTCAGACGGAGGGAAGGGGGAGAGAGATGACAACGGTGGTGAACGGGAGACGACAGCAACAGACTTTGCAACAGGCACTTTGAACGACTGGAGCATTGTCCTCCTTCCCTTGTTGTTGTTGTGTCCATTATCGATTGGAACGACCAGAGGAAAGGTCAACAGGGAGGACCAAAGAGGTGGAAGGAGAAACATCGCTATCTTCATCATCTTCAGTTTCACCAAGAACGTCGTTGTCCTTGTCCTCTTGAGATTCACCATCCACCCCTCCCACCTTCTAGCTAGGTCCCTTTCTCCCCCCAAATTTGGTATGATATCGATGGTGATTGTGGTTTTGTTGAGAAGGGGGAGATTTTCGTTTTTGTTTTTGCTAATTTATTTTTAAGATCAGATGTTTAAAAAGTTCAGTTTAAAAAGTCTTATTGTTAAGACCTGATATTTTAAAACTCTAGTCTAAAAAAAGCATTTTTTAAGACCGGTTGAGCTTGATTGCAAATCACCCATATCGAGATTGGTTCCAGATCTAGCCTAAGAAGCGTCCAGTGTAAAAAGCCATTTTTGTACTAATGATAGATATATGTGTGTGTGGAAACGCTCATAATCATGACGTAAACCATTGATTTCCAAAGTTTAATTTACAAAAAGAATTTCTGCATTTAACAATACTATATAATCCATAGTTAAAACCCATTAATTAATATCGAATTGCCGTGCCGTTAATAATATGTACTGAGTGATACTTGCAACAACTTAATTAGCAGAAGATGAGTTCTAGATATCAGTAGTAGTTATATTATGTTTGTAGTTAAAAGTGGACAAACTGTAGTGTTGGTATAGTAAACCCCACTATGCATATAGAATCAGAATCGGACTGTTTCCAACCAAGTGAATCAATAAGGTCAAATTACAGTTCATGTTTAATTAGGACACTTGAGATCTTTCTTAATTATCGCCCCAATGGTAATACACGAGAAGTATAAGACGGATGCGTGATAGACTAATATGTATATATAGTTGCTTCCAATAACTTTGATGCTGGGAATCTAGCTAGAAGGTGCCGCCCAAATACTCCCCAAAGTCAGAAATTGTGTTTGTACCAAAAACGTCTTATCAGGGCTGAGGCTATGGGGTAGTGGGTGGGGTTTGTACCGCACTATATAGTTGAATCTTGGTGAATCAGTATGTTCCAGCTAGCCTCTCAACCCAAATATGTTGCATGGAACATGCAGAAATGAAACAGGGTTAATTTGTACAGATTGATCAACTGACACACTACAAGTAGTAGAAGATATATACTCTTTCCCTTGCCAACCCCGCCAAACGGAATCTTTTGAGGGGAAGCATCATCATGCGATATTTTACATTATTCCACGTTCCCCATTGAGTTTTTCTTCCCACATATTCATTGTAATTTAGAAAAAATAAATAATTAGCACTACCCAGGTAATCACCCCTCTCTGGCTATATATAACCCCCCGCACATTCAATATTTCACAACCAACCTTCCCTCCTTCTTCTTCAGACATCCTCTCCCTCTCAAACTAAGTCCCTAATATACTAAGCATCACTCTCTTAGGATTAAAATGGCCAACTCGAAGCTTGCATGTGTTGTTGTCTTCCTCATAGCCTTAATGTTTTCTCATGCAATTTTGTGTGCTGTAGGAAGGCCACTGAAACAACAGGAGAAGAATGAGCACGTGACAACCTACGAAACCAACGTGAAAGAAATGGCCGCAGTTGCTTCTGAACCTGGGACCAATGATAATGACGGGCGTCAGACATGGGCCGATGATTTCCGACCAACGGATCCAGGTCACAGTCCCGGTGCCGGACATGGCCACCCTTCCCCAAGGACCTAGGTGACGCTGTCCATTAATGGGATACACAGCCGCGCATATATTTGCGCGATTGTTATATATAAATGTGGTAATTATTATTTTTAAGTATTTAAGTTATTACTTTAAAGAACATTCACATCACTTCGATATTTCTCGTCCATCCTGTACGTACGTAGTCCGTGCTTGGTGTATTATTCCTTTATCTTTATTGTACGTGTGTGTATTTTGTAAATCACCCCACCCTTCCTCACTGTATATGCGGTATGCTCGCATACGAGGATAGCTGAATATATATCCCTGTAGCTGTATATATTTGATTAATATGTATATGTATCTTTCGGCTTTCGCTAAATATTATTGTAGACATGCATTTCATCATGATTGGTAATAATAAATTTGGTGTGACTTTGATTCTGGCCACTACATTCATGGGGCCGCTTAACTAAAAGCTGATGACTGCACACCTTCTCTATTGTTCCTCCTATACTACACAATAGCACAGTACATACCATTGTCTACAGTAAAGGACAACTTATGTCAAGTCGTGATATTAATTAATTATTTGTGAATGAGTTATATATGTAGGTATAAATTATTCCCATGGCAGATGATTTAGCTAATCTGAAGAACACACACACACACCTGTACGGGTCCGGCGATGGCTCCGCTTGATAATTAATGATTCTTGTTTATACTCGAAATCTAAGCTAATTATGAGATTGGGAAAAAGAAAAGAGGGAAGGCGAGATCAGGGCTTTTAATTAGGACCTTATACGTTGCATGGTATTTATAATCTCGTCACTCGGCTCTTGCAACGATGATAATTGATCATACTGATGAGTCATTATATAAAAGAAAATAAAGTAGGTTATAGCAAATATAACGAACTCCTTCTCCACACGTCCCAAAAATAAATTATACTCTCTACAATATATGTTTATAAATTTCATTAAATTAAATAAGTTAGTTAAATTAGTTGGTATGATATGTATTTTATAAAATATCCTAGTCATTTGCATCAATTATCTCTTCTCTTTTATTATTATTGTTGATTGGATAAAATAGAGGTAAATTATAAAAATATTAATAAATATTAAAGTTTATATCTTATATTTAATATGAAGATTAACTTCATTATATTAAAGATAGAAGGGGAATGAGAGTTTCTGAAAAAATAGAATCATGTACCGTAACGGGTATATTCCCCTATTGGAATATTGAGACTTGTAAATGACTTATAACAGTTGTTTTTAAAAAAAAAAAAAACAATCGTTGTAACTTAATATTCAATTAATATTTTTTGCTTAACTTTTAACAACTAGTTTTTTAAAAACGGTAATTGAAAGCCAAATTTTTTTTTTAGCTTAACTTTCAAAGATTGTTATAAAAGCAATAGTTGAAAGCTGAAAATATTCATTTTTATTTTATTTTGCAGTTTAACTTTCAACCATTATTATAAAAACAATTCTTGAAAGCAACTTTGAACAATTATTTTTAAAAATCATAGTTGAAACTAAAAAACATTCATATTTTTAAAAAAAAATTGACTTAACTTTCAACGACTATTTTTAAAAACAGTTGTTGAAAGTTAAGCTAAAATTTTTAAAATATCATTACCTCCTTTTGAACTTCCATTTTTTAAAAATAAAGTTACTATTTATAATAGTGAGAAAAATTTCAGGGAGGAAAAGGCAGAATCCCGGATGACTCAAAAATATCACAAGGAAAGATTTTTTATAACTACATGCTATATTCAAGGAGGGTATAAAGATCCCAATACATCATTCTGCACAAGGGCCCTAATATAATCATGAGCTACTTTTTCTTTTCTGCTACATACTTAGACTCTGCTTAGCAATGATAGTCTCTTCATGTCCATTTAATTTTCACTTCGTGCTTGGCCCATTCCACTTCTCCAACTCGTCGTTTGTGGCATTATGCTAAGCTCTTCACAGCACTCAGCAGGCATATGCTTTTTGGATTTGCAACTCCAGTATTACTTGGGGATTTGCTCGTGGCAGTCTTTGTTCTATTCCTTGGATACTGGGCCCCAAAAAACTAAAGAGTTTATTACTAGTTGGTCCAAAAGCTAAATTGTGTAGTAGCCCACTACCGATGAACTGGACTCCCGAGTCTCGACCCGATATTTAAATGCATTATTTTTTGTGTATTCATATTGTAACGCCATGCATACGCGTCGTGACCTTTTTTTTTTTTTTGGGTAGGGGGGGATTCTGATACCCAGGGTCATGATTCTATTTAAGCTGAGCCGTATGATCATCTAGGGGCCGGAGAGCCTATTCGCAGAATTCCGGAAAGTCGCATTTCGGGCCACGCTCGCCACTGTATGAGGTTGCTTGCCCAGCTTTAATACATTAATGTAAAGCAGAAAGCGCCAAAACGTAGCATCAAAGTTTCCAAGTCAGAAGTGGCAAAGCCCAAGGTAAGTCCAAATGCATGCCGACAACAATAGGTTTCAGATTCCAGCTTAGCTATTGAAGCTCTTTTCCTTTTTTATTTCCCTGGCCCGCTCGTTTTACAGTCTGTAATCCATCTCCTCCTTTCACAGCTTCATGTTCACTTCTCAGTTACGTTCTCTCCCATTCCGATGTTCTTTCTTGATTCGCTTTAGTAGCCATCGGATCGGAAGGTAACCTGTCTTAATCTCATACATTAGCTTCCACCCTAACCTCCATTTTTACCTACTGGGCCCTGTGTCATGTCTTTCAAATACAAGACAAACTCCATGTCAAGAGTCCAGCTGGCCGTTCACTCACTAACTATACGCTGGTAGCTCCAAATATGGGAATCGACCTCAACGAAAATGTTCCCTTTTTATAGCTAGCGCGTTAATTTCCTCAAATAATCGTAGTTTTGGCCGATCGATGGGTCAGAGGACAAAATTGGAAAGCTTATTGCAACCTCAAAATAAAAGTAAGATGACAAAAGCATCTGGTTACTAAGCATGCAGCTACTTTTTACCTTTTGCCAGCAGCAGCAGGGAACGTCCTGTTTATGATAAGTATCTAATTAAAGTGAGTGACTGAGAGCCCAGAAACCCATGGCCATGCATGGACGCAGCAGAGCAGAGTCACCAGCTTCCAAACGTAGTACCACCAACTGGGCCCCACTCTCCTTCCTTTTGACCTTTGAGGAAGGAGTGGGCAAGCTAAGTTTTCTGTGGTCACGGCACTATAATATGTACAGTAATTGCTTGAATGAATAGAGAGGGTGGCTGATGAGCATGTGCTAATTAGCCATGCATGAGTGTAAAATGATAAGTTGTTGCGCTTTAATTTGCTGTAAAATACATAGGAAAGGGAAGACGCACAGTTGAAATTTAATCATGTTGGCCATAACTCAAATCATAAAAATAAAATGAGAGAGATCGAAAGAGAGAGAGAGAGAGAGAATAAAAGAGAATGTGATCGATGACCCTGAATAAGAGCAAGGACAATGATTAGGGGGGCACGACGATCCAACTTCATTCCATCATCGAACAATGTCCCCACACTAAAAAGCTACGTATAATAAAGGCTAAATAAAAGGGTTCTTTCTATGTGGAAGAGGTGTGGATGAATAAGCTAAGGAATAATATGTCTCATGTCTTTGTAATGCGATGGAATCCGGAGCACCAGGCACCAACCAAGGAAATTAAACTTAGCTGAAAATATCGTGTTTTTGTTTACTAGCCTGCCTTGGCAACAAGGAGCCAGCCAGATACTAGAAGTATATTTCTTGACATTTAGAAATTTTCTTCGAATAACTTCCCATTTTCAAGGCCAGAACTTTGTATTTAATTTGCTGTGCTGTACTTCCATCAAGGTTAATTAAGTTATACGGTGATTGAAAGTTGAAAATCATTATTTTCTAGAGTCTGATGAATTATTTCAGCGCGTTTAGAAGCAGTGGTCAGTGAAGGTGATAAAAGTGGATATTGGGTGATAATGGTGGGTCTGAGTGTGTCTTGTTCTGTATTGAAACAGACGAGACAGGGGGACGCTGGCTATCTCATCATCCAGAAAGAGATTCTGCTCAAGTATGCTTTTACAGCACAAAGCCCGTTTTTACTGTGCCTTCCATTAACCTCACAATATAACCTTTACCTGGTAGTGCTACATAAATGCGATATTGACTTCCTGTGGACCATAATTAATCAAATCTTTCTAGGATTTGCTTTAGTTTCACTTTAATTTGAAGGATTTACCACATATATATACGAGTGATATTAATAGGGCCAATTTAATTAACATTGGCAGCACGGGAAAAGATAACTTTTTATTACTTCAGTGCATAATGATGCATGCTTGGCTTGCGATTTTTTTACAGCTAGTTCGTATGATAAATCGCCATTTAATTAGAGGCGTTAAGATGAGGATATAGGTGAAGAAATACCAAGATAATATTGACTAGCGCAAAATATTATTGCCACTAAAACATGCTTCATTTGATGGTTGCAAGATCCAATCCGTATAATAAAGTACTTCCAAAGTACTTTCTAATCCTTCTTATAAAAGCTTAAAATTTAAATTGTTTTAATTATTTGTATAAGAACCCAATAAAAATTGTTTGAACATTTAATAAGTTATTTTTCATTTTTACCCCTTATTATTACATAAATTACATAAATTAAAAGATTTATTATACCAATATTTACTCTATTTCTCTCATTTAATCGCCCATTATAAAAGAGGGTATATTCATAAAAATAAAGTTTATTTCATGTACACTTATTGTTTTTAACTGATTTTAACTTTTTTTTTAAATTGTTTAATTTGGCTACTGAGTTTTATAAATTTAACAGGATAGAGTTATAAATAAAGAAAGAAAGAAAATACCCCCGTAAAGAAAAGGAGCTTTCAAGGGCTTAAAGGCACATGGCGAGTTTCTTTACCAATTAGGTGGACGATTGACAAATTATCCTTTCCTTTGAAAGCTAAACTTTAATTATACACGTCAAGAGTCAATGTCTGATTTGGGTTCACTGTCACGTTATTGTAGACGGGCCGGGGATGTAATTTATTTTTAAAGAGAATTATATTTAGGTCTCAAAAGAACAAAAAAAAATTACAAAAAATCTTAGAATTTTAAAATCAAAAAAGTCTCAGTTGTAAATATGACATTTTCAATTGTTAAAATGACATTTTCTGTTGTTAAAATTTCTGTAATTGTTATCAAAAAAGTCTTTTAAAACTTTTTTATAAATAATTCTAGTTCTTGACACCAAAATGTAATTCTCCCTGATTTTTAATTATGAAATCCTTGAGTATAGTATAGTATGCAGAGTGCAAACTTATCCTATATTCACTCTCAAACATTCAGATTTATTCTGAAAGTTTTGATAATCATTAAACTATGAACTGTTCAATAAATCGGCCAATAAAACTGTTCTTGATTAAAAATTTAGAATGCAGTCGTGAAGCTCTAATGAAGAAGTCATTGATGGGCAATAAAGGTTTTTTTTAAAAAAATAATCTTGTAGATCGAAACAATACACGTAATATCATTATATATTGCATATAAAATTGCTTCCCCATCCATCACGGTCACTTGCTAGCTGTTCATGGCTGTGGTTCCATGTGTATTGTCATCTCTTTCACCTTGTCATCCATATCAATTATAAAAAAAACAATTATGATAAATTATGCTATTAATAAATTTTAAATAATATCATACAATTCAATTCAAATGGTGGGGCAGTTTCTAGTCGATCTGTCTCTATATTTTTATTAAAAAAAAAAAAGTGAACATGTATTTATATTTAGGAAAATCCTTAAAAACAACCTTGAAAATGTCAAAAACAAAAATGTATTACAAATATTCATAATATTAAAGAAGTGTTGGATGTAATTCATAATTTTCAAAATTAAAAAGAATTTGTAGAATTGTTTATCAAAAATTTAATTTTCACTTTAACATAATTAATTGTGAGAATCTTATCTGAACTTATAAAATTTTTATCAGATTTTGTGAATTTTAGTTTGTGACATATGGTTTTTTTTAGAACCTATAAAAACTTTATCAAATTTGTGAAACCTTTATAAAAACGTGCATGTAAAGCATTCAATATATCTTATGAAATTAAATTTGCAATTTGCTGTGAAATTTTTTTAAGAACTTGTGAAGATTTTATTTGATTTTGTAAAACCCTTTACCAAATTTTATGAAATCAAATTTATAACTTATGAAATTATATAAGGAAGTTGTGAAATTATTTTAAAAACTTGTGAAAATTTTATTCGAATTTATAAAACCTTTATTATAATTTATGAATTTTAACATGCAATTGTGACATTTTTATAAGAAATTGTAAAAATCTTACCTAAACCCAAGAAAATATTTGTCAAAACTTGTAAAATTGTGTCTTCTTCTTTATATTTAATTTTACATTCAGAGGGACAATTATATCATTCCCTTTTAATTTTGAAAATGCTGAATTACATTCTAACATCTTTTTGATATTGTAAATATTCGAAAAACACCTTTTTTTTTTTTCATTTATCTTTTGACATTTTTAACTTCTTTTTAAAAGATTTTCCCTTTATGTTCCCACATATTAATAATGGAAATGGCTCAGCTTGGCTAAACATGAAAGGGTTCAGGCGGCACAAAGCATGTGTGATTAGTGCAGCCTTGTTTCGCTCAGAGAGAACAGTGAACAACCCCTAAAATCTTAACCTTACTCTGTTGCGTAACAAGAATCTAATCTAATACAACCACCGACAAAAACCATCCAGGCGTTTCATGACTCCAAGTAAAGAAACGAAATCTTGGATCGACTCATTGAATCTTGGATATTGCTTAATTGCTTTCACAGTCAAACACTGATCATTCTGCTCTTGTTTTTTCCCCCTGGCTTCCAAGTTTTCTCTTTTTTTATTAGAAGCACGCTCATGTATAAAACAATATTTAATCGCAATTCAACTAAAACAAGAAAGAGGTAGCGGGAAAAAAAAAACAAACAAATGAACCCAACCTCTTTTTTTTAAAAAAAAATGAAACCCATAGAAGCAATGCCCGCCACCGCCAGCCCCGCCTAGACTGTTTAGTTCAGAGGATCTTATTCTTATCTTTAAACTTTAATAATTTTGATTTGATTTTTTTAGAATAATAATAATAATAAAAGATGCCCACGAATCCCAAATGCAACTACGTGGTTGCGTCGGAGAAGGATGTCTCCATTTATCCCTCTCTTCATTTTCTCTCAGTGGTCGCGTGCGGTCGTATCGTGAGCTTGCAAATCGGATGCGAATATTGTCTTGTTGAGTTTTGTCCATCTCTCACCGTCTGACCCTCTTTTTTCATATTCACTCTTCTGAGTCAAGCCATTAAAATAAGGCCATCACCGTGGATTCAACTCCCCACGCCTCCACTATCTTCTTCTCTCATGCTTCTGGGCATTACTATCTGCCTTCCTCTTCTCTCCTCAAACTGTCATCGCCATATATTTGGTTTTCGGAATTCTGACTAATCGCTATTGTATTTCAGTATGCTGTTTCATAACTGACCCACAGGTTCGATCTTTAAATAAATTAACCAGCTAATTCTTCTTTTAATGAACCTGTTTTAATACAAATGAATGCGGCCTGCATACCAAGTTGAGGTTTCTGTTTAAATGGTCGCTGCAGATAAATATTAAATTGGAAACCATGAATACCAGAGTCAAGACACGACTACACCCTGCCAAAGCTCCCATGACACATGAAAAAGTAATCATAAGTTTGCTCATTCTGCATTTCGTTCCAATACGTAGGACAGCCTCCACTTCCATGGGGTTCTTCATTATTAAACTATTTCTGTATATGATGAATAATTGCAAAATATGGCTTCGAGTTCGATGGCCACAGAATTCCCGAAAGATCCAAGAAATTCTCAAAAAGAGATAGTCGTGTTTTAAGTGTATGATAATGGGCCTGTCTGCCCCACAGGAAAACATTAACAAATGTATCACCAAGTCTCAAGATTTGAAATCTTTCTGGTTCCCATTGTTTAATCTTAGTTTTTTCTGTTATTGCAATGCACTGATGGATCCTAACTTGGTCGCCGTCGAATGAAAAGGCAGAGATGCAGGGAAGAGCAGCTACAGGAGGAAAATCATCGAGTAGAGACAGGAAATCGGTTCTGCAACAAGATGTATCCACTTTTTCCCCCTTCTGTGATTATTTTTCTGGGTTTTTATTTTTCCTTATCTTCGATCAGTAACGGTGCTGAATTCTCCGTCATTCAGGTTGATAAGTTGAAGAAGAAGCTCAGGCATGAAGAGAACATCCACAGGGCATTGGAGAGGGCTTTAAACCGGCCTTTGGGAGCTCTGCCTCGTCTTCCTCCTTTTTTGCCCCCTTACGTCAGTAAATATCTCTCCTTTTTCTATTGCTAATGTCTTGCTCTGTCCTGCTCTGAACATTAATTGAACGCAGCTTTTAGAAAGAAACAACTCCTTATTGTTGGTCAATAAGCACGACAGAAATGACTAAATTAGGAACTTCGAGAAAGTCTTGAGATTGAAAGAGGAGTTTCAGAAATTTGAATGCTGATTGGAATCTTTAAATATATAGATACTAGCGTTGCTGGCGGAAGTGGCGGTTCTGGAAGAGGAAATCGTAAGGCTTGAAGAGAAGGTCATGGATTTGAGACAGGATATGTACGAAGAAGCTGTGCTCATGTCATCTTCTAAAAGAAGAATGGAGCATTTAACTCATTCTAACAATGCAAATTCAATTGGAAATTGTGAGCCTGACAAATTGAAGTCTTTTTCCCAAACAACAACGAATTCTGCTATAACACTTCCTGGTGAGCATTTTGTTTCACTGTTTCTGTTTAGAGCATAAAGATATTGAGGTACAGTTTCAGAGAATGTAATATCATTGGATTGTGCTTCTTGATTGTCTGGGCAGGGGATAAACACGGAAAAGAAAACCAACCTCGTTCTAATTTTTCCAAGATCAGCAATAAATCGAAACGTCCAGTCCAGAAGACTCCAATTGCAAAACTTCCCATTCACAATAAATCAATGCAGAAATATAGAGTTCTTCCAATAAGACAGGTATGCATAGTAATGACTTTCAGTCGCGTGATAGGAATAGGCTAAAGTAAACTTTTGAAGTGAAAAAAAGTCTGATTTTTCTGTTTCTAATTGTGCAGCCTGAGGAAAGGAGGAACGAAGAGCAAATTGCAGAAATGAGAAATCCGAGTGCAAGTGAAAAATCACCCGGGGATGAAAACCCAAATACAATATCCGAAAATATTGTGAAGTGTTTGTCAAGCATTCTCTTGAGAATGAGTTCAATGAAGAACACCGGACCTGCAGATGATACATCATCCTTAAGGAATCTGAAACCTCTCAACTCTGTTGAAGGAGCAGAACCTTGGGATCCTTATGCTATCTGTTCTGAGTTTGGAAAGAGGGATATTGGTCCTTACAAGCAATTATGTGTAGTTGACGCTAAATCTTTCAATCCAAAAAGAACCGCAAATTCTCTTTTTTTACTGAGTCGATTGAAGTATGTCTTGTTCCATCAAACTAGACTTCATTTTCTTCTTGTGGCCATAGTTCAATTCAAACTAGACTACTTATCACTTTTTTTACAGCTTTGGTTGTCCATGTCAATTATAAGATTGAGCATTATAATTTTCCAAAATTTGCAGGATTCTTCTTCGGAAACTTGCCTCAGTCAGCTTGGAAAACCTCAACTATCAGGAGAAGCTTGCATTCTGGATCAACATTTATAATTCCTGTATGATGAATGTAAGTCAGTTAGGTACATCAGCTATCAGTAGCATTGAGCATTACCTCAATCTAAATATTTATCTTTTTTAATAATAATTTATTTCAGATGGTATACTCTATTCTCTTATTACTTAATATATTAATATATAAAGCAGAGTTTAAAGAATAAAATATAAAAGTTTCACTCTGCTTCAGGCATTCATAGAGAATGGTGTCCCAGAGAGCCCTAAAATGGCGGTTGCGCTGATGCGGAAGGTACAAGGGCCATTTGAGAATTTTCATTTTATTTTCTTTTGTTGGTGATAGTAGGAGTGCGCTGGATAATCAATAATTTATATGATCTTTGTTTTTTTGGTTACTTAGGCAACAATAAATGTGGGCGGATATACGCTAAGCGCAACCACCATAGAACATTGCATCCTGAGGCTTCCTTATCACTGGAAATTGGTAAGTCCTGTCCGATCCATCTCCAGCTAGCTTTCTATGTGCGTAGGCATATAAAACTCAATAACAAGCTTCTTACCTACAAATACCAAAAAAGGCATTTTCCAAGGGAGCGAATAAGAATCATGAAGTGACAGCAAGGAGCACATTTGGACTGGAATTGACAGAGCCCCTAGTCACATTTGCACTCTCCTGTGGCGCTTGGTCTTCTCCTGCAGTAAGTTTATGACTATGTAATTTATAAAGTTTTCTCAATAAGTTCATCAATTTCATGGTCAGAATTTTGTGTTTGTGCCGTTGCTGATTTATGAAGTATTTGTGATGTGAAGGTGAGAGTATACTCGGCATCCCAGGTTGAGAACGAATTGGAAGTGGCAAAAAGAGAGTATTTGCAGGCAGCTATTGGAATTTCGACATCCAAGTTTGCAATCCCAAAACTGCTGAGTTGGTATTTGGTGGACTTTGCAAAAGACTTGGAGTCGTTGCTGGATTGGATTTGCCTCCAGTTGCCTAGTGAACTTGGGAAAGAAGCCATTATTTTCCTCGAGAAGAGAAAAACCGAGCCCCTCTCTCAATTTGTACAAATCCTGCCTTATGAGTTTACTTTTAGATACCTGATATGCAAATGATTTTGCTTCTGTTTTCTGTACATGATCTTATTCATCTCATCAGGACTCAGCCGTTCCAGTCTTGTATATTATAAGAAAAAATAATGTAAATGATCATCCTTCCGTTCTTCCTCCGCTGAGTAGAATAAGAAAGCTAAGTCATCACCGTATGATCTAAGAAATATAGAATTGTATAAATCGAATCCTTCACAAGACCCTGTGTACTTGGTTCTAATATTGGAATCTGAACTGGGGACCTCCATGTTATAGCATATGGGTGCTCAGGAATCGTGATATCACTTGAAAGATTAAATGGTCCCCTTCTGAAGATCTCATTCTGCATGAGACGGGTTTTGAGTTGAACTGAACTCTGATCATGGTGTGTACAATAGATTGATACAAATCTACATCGAGCATTAGTACAGTTGATGCCTCCTTCTGAAGAGCGCAGAAAGTTCCAAAAATACTACTGCTGCCATCACTCGAGGCAAGACCTACGCGAATTTCTCCAGTTATTATTGACATCAATATTGTCAAAAACTAATTTATACATAGACATGAGTGGTAGAAATATAAATCGTAAAAACGACACGACACAACACATAAAATGTACACATATATGTATGTATGTATATAGTAGTTATTTACTGATTTATAATTTTTTTTCCATGCGCGCGCACACACACATATATGTCTACACACACTTATATGTATATGTATATGTATATTTATATATATGTGTGTGTGTCTATATATGCATGAAAAAATAAATCATGAATCAGTAAGTAACTACTCAAAATTCAATAGAAAAAAAATCATAAATCGTTACTCAATGAAGAAATTCATATTTAAAAGATATAATATAAGTCATATAAACATATAAAATATAAGTCCAAAACATCAAAATAATAAAGTTTAACAACTCTTAAATTATAACAATTCATTCACATTAAATACGTCATCTTAAATGTCATCGATGTTTTCTTCTCTTGCTCTTACAAATTCATTTGTAAAGTTAGGAATATTAAAATCATCATAATCTAAAGGTTCCCTTTCACCATTTTCCTTTTTTTTTTTTTGTTTTAAGTAAAAACGGTAATAACGGTAAAAACATAAGTTTCTATTAGTTTTTACCTGAGACAGTATTTACCTGCGTTTTAGCATTGAACACCCTGGTAGAAATGTAGAAACGCAAGTTTTTAGGTTTTTACACTAGTTTTTGACAACACTGATTGACATTCACGCGGCGAGGTGAGGGGGTGGGGGCATGTGCCCTTTCTTTGTGTTGCTGATAAGAAGTCCATTGATCTGTCCATGTCAGTCATAATCTGGTCCTCCCATTTTTGTGTGTGACCTCCGCAGTTTCATCTTGAATCATCCTTAAACAAGCTTGGTTAGTGGTTGCATGGACTAATCAAGTTAAGTGATATTGGTTTTGTCTCTTATCCAGGATAAAAAGTTTCGCCTGATTTATCTATTGATATTAAATCAAAAAGTGATACACTTTCGTTGTTGTGAAGTTGGAAAACTGATTTCGAGAACTCCTGCAAACTAAAGTCAACATCTGAAAGTCAAAGTGTTTCTCTCCTTACATTTGATCTATCTCAATCTCTTTTGTAAAGATATTTTCCATTTTGCTTCCAATATATTCATTATTTGGTCAACTTTTTTTTAGGGTGAAACTTATTTTCATTAAATTTAAAAAAAATCTCGCATCAAATAAATTGAAATTGAACAAATGTCAGAAAAAGGCATAGTCCCCCCCCCCCCCCCCCCAAAAAACAAAAAAAAAGAAGGCATAGTTGAATTATTTGACATGTGCTTGTTTGGGAGGTTAAGGGCTTGTTTGATGCATGGAAAAGGATTATTCTAAACAAAGAAATGGGAAAGAGCAATTTCGGGGGGGGGGGGGGAATTATATATGGGTGTTTTTCTTTTCTCTTTGTTTTTTTTTTTTTGTTGTTGATACTTTGTGTGTGTTTTTCTTGATCATACCAAACAAACCCCGACAAGGATTTTGTTTATGACATACATTCGTGGGCCTTAAGCTTATCTGCCTGCCACTTTTGGGCTCACCGCTGTCCAAATTCTTCGGTTTTGGAAGACTCTGACTTGAATCAAACTAGGCTGTGGGCTCCATCCAAAGCCCAAATTTAAGGTTAAAGTTCAAAACACAAAAGGAGGGGGGTGGCTAAGCTGCATTATCAAATATTTAGCATAGCAGTGTATTAGTATTATAAAACCAGTTTTGAATAATTTACCTCTATATTAAGCCAGATTAAAAGAGAGATCAAGTTTAACTCATTTTATGATAAAGTCAACACTTTTGAACATGCTACATCTTTAATCCATAGTTGGTCTTTCTCAAAGCATTATCCATTCTCTTTTCCAGCATGCCATGAGCCCACGACGACATCAAAATCTTCTAGAAGTACCGAAGTTATCAAGTGGGGTGCGGTGACCTGAAAAATTCATTTAGTTGAATTCGGGAACCAGTTTTTGTGTTTGGGCGGTGCTTGTCTCATCTATTTAGATTTGATTTTTTTTTAAAAAAGAATATTTTAGTGGATAAAAAATCTAAATAAAGATAATTAATTGACTAATATTTTTTTTAAAAATAATTTTTTTATTTAAAAATTATCCGCTTTAAAAATCAAATATGGATCACAATATCGTATTTAGATCTCTAAATGGAACAAGCGTCTGGATAGGCTCCAAAACTATTTCAGTTGAATTCGTCCTCGTCAACCCTCTCTACCTCACGTATTGCCCAGGAAAGAAAAAAATAAACATCCTGTGCCTGATACAACTGTTAGATGCAGTAGCGCGGATTAATTATTTATTAGTATGTGATCCGGTGTAGATCACAAGTTGGGTTGGACTTGGCCCGGAGTGAAATCCCGGGGTCCTACGTACCACAGTGTGTATCAAAGTCCACGTAGTTCGAGGGTATACGACAGGCTAATGATAGCCAGAGGGGGTGGTGTGTGTGCTCTGTATGAATAGAGAAGCTAGGGTTTTCCAGGTGTGTACCTTGTAAGGGGTTTACCCTATTTATAGGCGTACCTGTGCCTTATCTTAATCAGTTGGATTCATCCTTTATTTTAGGGATATCAAGATATGCGTTTTTGATAGATATTCTTGATACATAGGCGGTTATCATAACAATAGATATTTTGATAAAACCACTCCTATTTTCAAGGACGCGGCTATGAGCATAACTGAAGTCATTTTGACTAGGCTCTTTAGTTATTGGGCTGGGCCCCTTTATGAGATATCCGTAACAGTTGCCCCCCAGCCCGGTTGTTCAGGGCTCCGAGCAGCCGGGATGTACTTGTCAAGTTACGTCCTTTGCTCTAGTTCATTTCGCTGTCCTGAGGTTTTTGATTTCTAGTTCTTTTTCCGAGGTCGGACCTTTTTGGTCCCCGGGTTACCCCCTCTATCATCAATTTGCATTCCGGTTTATTTGAGTGGGACACAGGTGCCCCCCCATCCCGGTTAACGTGGGTTGCATTCGTTTGCTATCCCGAGAGAACATTAATGTTTGGTCTTAATGTTCTATAATTTTGGTTCTAGGCCGAACTCCTCCCATGCTTTCTCGAACTTCCCCTCTTTATTCGTGTCGGGTAGAGACGATATTTCTATATCGTTTTACTCCCCGTTTACAAGTACCTTGTCCAGTTTTTCGTGGATCGGGACTTGTTGCCCCCAAGTTTGAGATTGCACGGGGAGTTAGGTCGGGCAACCGGGGTGTATTCATGTGGTCGGCCACGTGAGCATTTCGATCCGGGATCATTGTCCGCCTCATCTGTTGATCCAACACTCGTCTTATCTCGAGGCCACGAGTGTCATCATTGCCTTCTGCTGATTTGATGTTTACTAGCCGGCCTCTGAGTAGAGCAACTGCCCCATTATCTTGGTTTTCGTGTTTGCCTACCATCAGCATTAAATGTGCACGCCTTTTAACGTCCACGTCATTATTTGTGTATGGGCCCTTTGGGCTTTTGACGGTTGAGTTTCTTGACTCTCACCCGTCTGCTTGTTTTGCTTATAAAAGCCTTCGACTTTCTGCTTCTTGCATTTTGAAAATTGCCAAACCTTGAATTTTCCTTCTTGAGAGAAACTTGCAACCAGTCACCCGTTCATCTTCCTCAGATTCCCATTTCTGCTCTTCGTGGCTCGCGCATTTCCTCTTCCCTTAACTTATTTCAAACCAGGTACTTTCCTTGTTTCCTTCTCTGGTTATTTGGCTGTGTTTTCTTCTTTCTTTCTCTATCTCTTGGTCTTTCTTTATTCTGGGTAGGTTATTGTGAGTTCTTTCAAGTTTCTTCCCCTTTGGGTTCTGGCTTCTGCTTTGTTCTTGAACTTCTCTGAACTTCTGGTCTATTCAATCCTTTTTCTCCGTCTTTGGTTTTCGGTTTCCTGTTTAAATTCTACCTTCTCGGGATGAGCCATCAAGGTTCTCCTCCGTCTTTTAATCCAAATGCTTTTTCCCCGGAAGAGGCCGAGCTTATTCAGCGTATGCCTCCCCGGACAGCTTGGTGGCTGTACGGGAAACCTCTGACCGAAGAACAAAAGAGGGAAAACGTTCTCCGTGGTTATGGCGGAGAAGGTGGTAGTCAACCAGGTCGGTCTGGTCGGGTTAGGGGAAGGGCTCGAGGTCGGTCTGAGTCTGTAGAGCCCGAAAGTCTAGGCCGGGGGATTGCTGCCACTAGGGTTTTTTCTTCAGAGCCGCCCTTAGGAAAGGGTATGGGGGAAAGTCCTCCTTTACCCGCCTCTTCCTTTCCTTCACGTGCGGAGCCCCTCATCTCCCTTACTCGGCCTATCGGCCCGTGCGAGGAGTGTTCCTGGCTGATATCTGAGGCCACGATGGTTGGCCGGTCATGGGAAGCTGACGAAATAGCTTCACGATGCCGGCATATCCAACCGCGGGTTGTTGGAGCCGTTTCTACCCATCCCGCTTTACTATCTTCAGGTATCATTTTCGTTTCTAATTTATTTTTGTTTTGCCTTTTCTAGGTAGTATGTCAACTTCTCCGCGTCCTATCGAGGATTCCGGATCCGTGGAGTTAGCGGCCGTCAGTATTCCACGTCATATTGCTGAGAAGTATGACTGGGTCGCGACCGGGGTGCTGTCCAGGCTATCAAAAGCCACGACCAGTCAGATCGCCGAGCTCCCATTAGGGGACCGGGATCATTGTTCTTTATCTCTTCCCGGCCCTTCTGAACCGGTGTGCATTCCCCGGGAAGGGAACGAGCGCTCCTTTTTCTTCTTCTATCTAGACTTCGTCAAAAAACTCGGCTTTCGTTTTCCATTTTCTAGGTTTCAAGTAGATCTCTTAAACATTCTTCAGCTGGCCCCCACTCAGATTCATCCCAACTCTTGGGGCTTTATTATTGCATTCGAGCGGCTTTGCCGATTTTTAAATCGTACTCCCACCACCGGGACATTCTTTTATTTTTTTAACATCCAACGGGCTCGTCAACCCGGGGAGCCCGAAGAAAAGAGGGGTTGGGTTTCTTTTCGGGGGAAACCGGGCAAGAAGCTTTTCCATGTGGCAACTGACACCTGGAAAGGCTTCAAGGCTTCTTTTTTCAAAATCAACGCTGAACCCGGTCATAAACCGTGGTTTCTTAAGGACGTTGATTCCAACTCGGTGGAGCTACTGTTTCCTCTGTATTGGTCGAAAGCTCACTATGACCAAGACCAAAGCATATTTGCATCCTCCGATGATAGCCTAGAGCCAGCCGAGGTTGAAACCGTGATAGCTCTGGTTGACCATGTGGCCGAGAAGGATGTTATTGATTCCCGGATTTTTATCCGACAGTCGGTGGAGGAATTGTATTCACCGAGTATGATTTCTGTTGGATGTTTTTTTTTTTTTGGGTATGCCCCTTGTCATTTCTGATGTTTGTTATGTTTTTTGTAGTGCCCGACATGGGGAAGGCTTCTTTCCAAGAACTGGCCGAGAAGCTCCGGGCTAAGGCCAAAAAGAAAGGGGAGTCCTCTTCCCAGAAGAAAGCTGTGGCTGCTCCTTCGCCTGCCAAGACTACTGCTGAAAAGAGGGCTGCGCCCTCTCCGGCCTCTACGAATCTCATTCCGCGCAAGCGATCGAAGTCCGTGGCGTCGTCGATCTCGGTCGCAGAAGAGAATCCTGCCTCTGTCCCGGACGCCGGTGCTGCCACAAGCGTCCCTCCTCCCCCACTTCCTGGTAAGTCTCGCCTTCACTCGTGGGGTGAGGTATGGACTGATGGGGTCTCGGAGGAGCTCAAATACGCGGTGAAGCCTCCCAGCAAATATTTTAGTGGTGAGGCCTTTGCCGACTCCGACCTCGATCACCTGCAGGTCCTGCAGGACCACTTAATGGAGACAGCCGGCGTGCTGGACGCTTATGCTTCTGTTAAGCATAAGTACGCCAGGGCTGCAGCCGAGATTGCCAAAGCTCGGGTTGAAAAGAAAGAGGCCGAGATCAGGCAGCGGGAGGCTGAGGAGGCGCGCCTGAAAGCAGAAGAGGCGCAGATAAAGGCGGTGGAGGAGCTATCAAAGGCCCTTGCTGAGAGGGATCATTTCTCTACCGAGCTTGACGCCAGTCATGCCCGGGAAGACACCCTCAATGCTTCACTGCACGCCCTGCAGGGTCAGTATGCAGGGCTGGTGAGGGACCTCCATCTCGCCCAATCCGACCTCCACGCTTCCAAGGCCGAGCTCGTGGCGTCTGCTGCCGAGGTGGATAAGCTGGAAGTCCTGGTCGTGGAGACGGCTGCTGAAGCTTTCAACGTATGCCTGGCTCAAGTCCGAGCTCTGAATCCGGACATTACGATGAACTTAGACGCTGTGGATTTCAGAGCTTCGGTAGAGGACGGGCAATTTGTACCAGCGTCGCTTTCTCCGGTCGAAGAGTCCGAGCATCTCGCGGAGGATGACCGAGTTCAATTAGCTGAGGAAGATGCTCCGACGACCGACGCCCCTGGCTCTCCTGTGCCCGGCCAAGCCCAATCTTGATGCCGTCCTTCTAGGATCTTTTTTATTTTTTCCCATATGTAGTATTTTCATTTTCATTTTTGTTTCTTCTGTAATCTGGGACCTTTGCCCTCAAAATTAATAACATGACAAGCCGGTGTTCCCGGATTTTTCTAGCATCCTCAGCTCGTCCATCTTACATGTATTTATTTTCATCCTTTAAACCAAACTCGTGTTTTAATTCACCAGTTGATGAGTAAAGGGGAACGTAATCCGTGCACGAAGCTCGGTTCTTTATTTTATGACTTGGCTAAAGTCAAGATATATTGCACAGAATCTGCTGGTTATTCAACCGACGTTTTAACAAACGGGCCACGTTTATTAATGGTCGGGCATTCTAAACAACAGACGATTTTCAAAAATCATCTAAGTACTTTATCTTGTAAAGTACCGTACCGAGATGGTAGCCAACTGCCACATGTTCGGGCCCTAATATCCTTTTTGAATAGGAGCCTAAACATTTCGACCTGATCAGGATCTTTTATGGCAATCTCACACCACCCCAGGGGACAGTTCCGATGCATCGTAAGGTTTACAAGACTTGTTGACAAATCTTATCATGACCGGGATCGCGAACACAAGTCTTTGTTTAATTATCTTGCTTTTGTCGCAGCCTATCTTTGCATTGATTTCACAAGTAATAACTAGGTTGGCCCATGAATTGAACCACCTTTTTTATTGATTGAAATAATTAGAATTACACAATTTAAAATCAATGGAAAATACTGCTAAAAGCAAAACAATGCGTAATAAAAAACGGTTCTCGGTCACCACCGACATCCGTTGAAGCTAAAAAGCGGTTCTCAGTCACCACTGACATCCGCTGTGCGTTTATTCCGAGTTCATCCCGGTCTTTAGCTGTAGTAAGTCCTTAGTTTGTCCGCGTTCCATGTTCGTTTAATGGGCGTGCCATCTAACGTCTCAAGGGCATAAGTCCCGAGCCCCATTTTGTTTGAAACACGGTAAGGACCCTCCCAGTTTGCTGCAAGTTTTCCATCCCGGGCATTCTTATTTCCGATATCCGCTCTGCGTAATACCAAGTCACCTTTATCGAACGCTCGCGGTCTAACTTTGCGGTTATACTTAGCCGCCACCAGCTGCTTCGTTGCCAGATCTCGGCAGTGTGCCGTCGTTCTCACTTCATCGATGAGGTCTAGCTCGGCTGCTAACTGCTTGTTGTTAGCGTGTTCTCCCTCTTCCATGACTTTGGCTTTCCTCCATGATGTTTGCCCAATTTCAACCGGGATCATGGCCTCGCATCCATATGTCATTCGGAAGGGTGTTTCCTGGGTCGAGGTTTGGACACTAGTTCGGTATCCCCAGAGTACTGGGTATAGTTCCTCGACCCAGTTACTTTCTGCATTACTCATCCTTTTCTTGAGCCCGTCAACAATGATTTTGTTGGCTGCCTCGGCTTGCCTATTAGATTGCGGATGCTCTACCGAGGCGAAATGGTGCTTGATTTCGAGCTCGGACATCAACCTCTGGAAACCTTGGTCCACGAATTGAGTACCATTGTCAGTTACGATCTTGGCGGGAATCCCGAACCTTGCAACAATATTTCTTTCGAAGAATTTTTGTATTCGAGCAGCCGAGATGGTCGACAGTGGTTCGGCCTCGATCCACTTAGTGAAATAATCCACAGCCACCACAAGCCATTTCAGTTGCCCTACGGCCGGTTTGAACGGTCCAAAGAGGTCCATACCCCACTTAAAGAATGGCCAAGGAGCCGTGATGGTTTTCAACTCGGTCGGAGGTGGCCAGAGGATCCGAGCATGTTTTTGGCAGCTTTCGCACGTCCGTACGTGTTCTCTGGAGTTCGCGACCATTGTCGGCCAGTAGTATCCAGCCCTTAGGGCCTTCCGGGCTAACGCCTTTGCCCCCATGTATTGTCCGTTTATCCCTTCGTGTATCTCTGATAGCACGTACTCGGCCTCTGCCTGGATTAAACATCTCATCATTGGGGATTGGAGGCCTTTTCGGTAGAGCTGGTCATCGACCACCGTGTACATTAACGCGGTCCGTGCTATCTGCCTTGCTTCCCCGAGATCGTCTGGGCTAACTCCCTTTTCCAGGTAATTTAAGATTGGCTTTCGCCAGTCTTCTGCTGCCGCGATGACCATGATACACGTGGGCTCCTTGAGACTTTGTTGTATTACAGTTCGATTATTTCCCGGGTTCCTGGTGCTTGCTAATTTGGAGAGGATATCTGCCCTCGCATTTTCTCCCCTGGGGATGTGGGTGACTAGGACCTCATCGAAGTCGGCCATTGCCTCTCTGACTTTCCCCAGATACTTCATTAGCAAGGGTCCCTTAGCCGTGTATGAACCGTTGATTTGGGCCGCGACTAGTTGAGAGTCGGTAGAGAGATGAACCCTCCTGGCCCCATTATCTTTTGCCTGCGATAGCCCGGCTAATACAGCCTCATATTCGGCCTGATTATTGAAGGTTCTGAAGTGTAATTGCAGGGAGTGTTCCATGGCGACTCCTTCCGGGCTTTCGACTATGATCCCGGCTCCACTTCCTTTGGCGTTTGAAGAGCCGTCTACAAATACTTTCCAAACGTCAAGGGATGCTTTCGGGACTACCTCTGTTGGCACCAGTTCTGCAATGAAGTCGGCTAAAGCCTGGGACTTAATAGCACGCCGAGCTTCATATACTATGTCGAATTCGGACAGTTCGATTGCCCAACTCGTCATTCTTCCTGCTAAGTCAGGTTTGTGGAGTATTTGACGTATTGGCTGACTGGTTCGGACAATTATTTTATGCCCCTGGAAGTAAGGGCGTAATCTCCTCGCGGCAGTTAGGAGCGCAAAGGCCACCTTTTCCAACTTTTGATATCTGAGCTCCGAACTTTGCAAAGCCCGGCTTGTAAAGTAAATCGGTTTCTGTTCCTTCGAATCTTCTCTCACCAGGGCGGCACTTACTGCTTCTGGGGCCACGGATAGATATAATATCAAATCTTCCCCGGGCTCGGGTTTTGTCAGCACGGGTGGTGATGACAGGCATTTTTTGATCTTGTTAAACGTGGCTTCACACTCTGAGTTCCATTCTCCATGCCGTGCTTCCTTCTTCAATAACTTGAATAAAGGAAGAGCATTTTCTGCCGATTTCGGTAAGAACCTTGTCAGCGCGGCCAGTCTGCCAGTCAACTGTTGTACCTCTTTTTTGTTTTTTGGGGCAGCCATATTGAGGACGGCCTGACATTTGTCCGGATTGGCCTCAATCCCCCGGTTTGTCAACAGGAATCCGAGAAATTTACCCGCTGGTACCCCGAATGCACATTTAGCTGGGTTAAGTCGGATTCTGTGGGCCCGGAGCTTATCAAATGTTTCTTGCAAATCTTGGATGTGGTTGGATCGCTTAACTGACTTTACGATCATATCGTCGATGTAAACTTCGACGTTCCTGCCGAGTTGTGCTTCAAACACTTGATTCATCATCCTCTGGTAAGTAGCTCCTGCGTTCTTCAGCCCGAAAGGCATGACATTATAACAGTAATTAGCTTTTTCCGTGATAAAAGCTATTTTCTCCTGGTCTTCGGGATGCATGGCTATTTGGTTATAACCGGAATACGCATTCATGAATGAGAGCAGCTGGAAACCCGAAGAATTGTCCACCAGTTGATCAATATTTGGCATGGGGTAAGCATCCTTGGGGCATGCTTTGTTGAGATCGGTGTAGTCGGTGCACACCCTCCATTTGCCATTTGGTTTCTTGACCATTACCACATTTGACAACCACGTGGTATACTGGATTTCCCTGATGAATCCCGCATCCAGCAGTTCTCTTACATGCTCGGTTAGGGCTTCCTGACGGTCCGGTGCAATCTTTCTTTTCTTCTGCGAGACCGGCGTATATCGTGGATTTATGGTCAATTTGTGACAGCAGAACGCCGGGTCAACTCCTGGTAACTCCGAAGGTTTCCAAGCGAATACGTCCTTGTTTCTCCATAACAGCTTTTTGAGCTCGCTTTTTTCTTGCTCGGCAAGTGAACTCCCGATCTGGGTTATTTGTCCGGGATCCTCTCCTAGTTGATAGCCTGTGAGCTCTCCATCAGGCTTTGTTTTCATCAACTTTGCTTCTTCTCTTACATCCAGCTCCACCACGTTGACCGAGCTCGGCGCAATTGGCGCTTAATTTCGAGTTCCTTTCTGCTGCGAGCTAGATGTTTCGGGTTCATTGTTTTTAACTGTCGAGAAATAGTATTGCCGGGATTCCTTCTGATCACCTTTGACGGTGACGACTTCATTGTTCCGACTTACCATTTTCAGCTTCTGATGCTTAGTTGATATGAGCATGTCCCAACTATGAATGGTTGGTCTGCCTAAGATTATATTGTAGGACGAAGGGAAATCCGCTACAATAAACTTGACTCGCTCAGTCTTAAAGGCTTCTTTAGAGCCCAAGGTCATTTTAAGTTCTATACACCCTTTGGGATTTGTATCCTGTCCGTTGAACCCGATTAAGGTTGTCCTGCACGGCTTTAGATTCTCTGGGTCGAGGTCCATGCGCTTAAAGGCGTCCCACAGGATGATATCCACCGCGCTGCCAGGATCGATGAATATCTTCTTTACACGGCATTTTCCCAGGAGGCCGGTTATAACCAGTCTGTCTTGATGACCCGGGATTACGTCCCTCAGATCTTCCTGAGTAAAAAACAGCTTAGGAGGCTCTTCTGCTTGCGATGGCTCCGGCTTGAAGGTCGGTCGTCCCCTGATGGTTAAGACTTCCCGAAGGTATTTCTTCCGCTGATTGGCGGTATCGCCGCCATCTCCGTAACCTCCACTAATGACATTGCAGTCAAACTCTGCTTCCGGGAACTCGTCCTCATTGTCGTGCTTTCTCCGGGCTTCTACCGGTTTTTTCCTCTGGGAGACCGGGCTTGTACTCCGATCCGTCTGCTTGCGCTTGGCTTTCTGCCCCTGTGTTTTGATAACGTACTGACGTAATTTTCCATCTCGGATAAACTTTTCCACCGCATCTCTAAGGTCCCAGCACTCATCCATTGTGTGCCCGGGTCCATTGTGGAATTCACAAAATCATGTGCGGTCCAACTTTCCCTTATTATAAAGTGGTCGGGGTCGCTCTACCTTCCTCATCTCGGTCAGGGCTACCTCTCTCCATAGCTGTGAACGAGGGACATTTATTGGAGTATATCTCTCATACTTCCCCTCATGCCTTTGTCCTCGTGTTTTCTGGTCCGAGTTACGGGGTCGGTCTCTTGCTGCCCGGTCCTTCCCTTTCGGAGGTGGGCTTTTCTGTCTCTCTTTTCCCGACGCGTTGGCTATCTGCATTTGCTCTATGTCCAGATACTTTTTGGCTCGTTTATGGAATTCTTCCAGTGTCTTGATCTCGCCAGATATGACCGATCTCCCCATTCTGGAATCGCTATCTAAGCCCGAGATGAGCAAGTGTACGTGGACGCTTTTCCGTTAATCCCTGGATTTGTAATGCGGCAACCTTGAAACGATCCAAATACTTCTGAAGGGTTTCACCGGGTTGCTGCTTGATTCTGTCCAGCGTGTAGACCGACCTGGGTTGCTTTTTGCTTGTCGCGAAATTCAGTAGGAACTTCTCGCTCAGGTTGTTGAAGTCGGTAATGGACTTGGGAGATAGAGTCCGGAACCAAATTTGGGCGGCTCCTCGTAACGTTGAGGTGAACAGCCTGGAAATGATTTGCCCCTTGAATCCTCGGACCAGCATCTCAGTGTCGAAAGTGTTCAAGTGTGTCTGGGGATCCTGACTTCCGTCGTACTTAGGGAGGTCGGATGTATTAAATTTCCTTGGGTACTCAGCTTCCGTAATTTCATCTGAGAACGGGCTGTTGTTTTGTCCTCCATCCCCATACCACGTCTTGTACCTGCCGGAGTCTTGCGGAATTCCCTGATTGTCCGAGGTACGGCTGTCCTTCCTATGTGCCCGGGCTTGATCCTCCTGACTCGCGTCACGGTGATTATTTTGCTGAGAATTTTTTGTTGAAGCTATTCGGCCTTGCCCGGGATGATCCTCCTGTAGGGGATCAATAGTTTGGTGATTGGTTTCTTCGTCCTCATTCTGCTGATCATCCCGGCGTTCCTCCTGAAGAGGGTCTTGTAAGTGTTTAAGAATTTGATTCATCACCTCGGTCATATGGTCAATTTTCTGGTTCTGAAGATTGTCGCGTTCTTCCACATTCTCGATCCGTTTCATCATTGACTCAGCAATGTTATGTAGGAGCCGTATGTCCGGGCTTCCAATCTGAAACTTTGAGGGACCAGCGTGGTTAGTATTTTCCAGCGTTTGGCCTGCTCGTCCATCCAGGTTCGAGTCCAGGGACTCCTCCATTTGTTCCTAATTAACGCCTTGAACGTCCTGCTGTTGGGTCTCGCTAAAATTTTGTTCCTGACCTTGCTCGTGTGCATGCGGGTGGCTTTTGCTTCTGGTATTAGCCATCACAGGTCACGGGAATAGGACTTTACAGTCCCCACGGACGGCGCCAATGATCCGGTGTAGATCACAAGTTGGGTTGGACTTGGCCCGGGGTGAAATCCCGGGGTCCTACGTACCACAGTGTGGATCAAAGTCCACGTAGTTTGAGGGTATACGACAGGCTAATGATAGCCAGAGGGGGTGGTGTGTGTGCTCTGTGTGAATAGAGAAGCTAGGGTTTTCCAGGTGTGTACCTTGTAAGGGGTTTACCCTATTTATAGGCGTACCTGTGCCTTATCTTAATCAGTTGGATTCATCCTTTATTTTAGGGATATCAAGATATGCGTTTTTGATAGATATTCTTGATACATAGGCGGTTATCATAACAATAGATATTTTGATAAAACCACTCCTATTTTCAAGGACGCGGCTATGAGTATAACTGAAGTCATTTTGACTAGGCTCTTTAGTTATTGGGCTGGGCCCCTTTATGAGATATCCGTAACAGTATGAAATAAGACAAACAGGAAGGGCATGAAACTAAAATCCCAATTACGTAGTCAATGATCATTCATAGTATTTTATTTAATTAGATGGATGCTTCGTCCCTGGCCCTCCCTTATAAATGGTCTTATCTCTCCTACAAAATATTTTGCTTCCCACCACAAACACAAAAGCATAAACATTCTCTTCATTTCCTAAAAATGGAAGTTATGGCTTCTAATGAGCTCGCCGGCAGCCCGTCTCCGCCTCCACATTTTGCTCAATATTACTCCAGCCTTCCCTCCAGCCCCTCCAGAATTCCTCGCTTTTATTCTGATCCCGACTACTTCCTCAGTGTTAACGATGCTCAGTCTGCCGCTTCTTCCATCCAAAAAGCCCACAACAACGACAAGGACTGCGACGATGATTTTGCCTTCTCTGTTAGCCAGGATTTCGATGTGGCGTCTCTTACAGCCGATGAGCTGTTTGATGGCGGTAGGATCAAAACCCTGAAAGCTGACCAGTTCACATCTCTCACAAAAAGCCCACTTGTGTCTAAAAGGGATAACAAAGGTGTTGACCACGTCTTATCTCATAAAAAGATTAGAGAGCCGCCGGAAGAGAGGCGAGGAAGAGACTCGACTCCGGCGGCTCTATTACCGTCGAATTCAAGTCGGAGAGGCACCAGGTCTCTCTCTCCATACAGGGTTTCGCAGCATGCATGGGACGAAGAACATGAACAGCGATGGGCACAGCATCAACAACATAAAGGCACGAGAGAGGAATCTTCATCGTCGTCCAAGAGCTCCAGAAAATGGAAATTGAGAGATTTATTGTTGTTCCGTAGCGCCTCCGAAGGGCGAGGCTCCAATAAAGATCCGCTGAGGAAATACTGTGCTTTGTTTAAGAAGACAGAAGATGTCAAGTCCTCGACAACAGACAGCCCCACAGGGTCGTCCAGAAGGGGACTCACTTCGCCCCATGAATTGCACTACGCCATCAAGAAAGCCCAGTCGCAGGATTTGAAGAAGAAAACTTTCTTGCCCTATAAACAGGGCATTCTGGGCAGGCTTGCCGGATTGGGATCTCACCCTCTGTAATTCATCCTTTCCATTTTGTATGGCCCTTTGCCCCTCTCTCTCTCTGGTAGAATTCTATATAGTCCAAATTTTTACTTTTACCGTGGGTTTGAGTTTTGGTAATGAGGGTGTAATTAATTATAGCCAAGTATGCTGACGGTACCGCATTTTACCTGCTAACTACATTTGTGGCTGGTTATGTGAATAATTTGGTATATACTTTCATATCAAATATTTCTCCCCGTCTTAAATATAATATATAGTTTATAGTCGTGTATTCTATAATTTATAGTATGATGAACTAAAAACTGTGTTGTATTTAGGTTCTAGTTAGCTCTCGCAGCTTGTCGGTGTGTACTCTTGTTGCCATATCCGTTGCTGTTTTCCTCGCCTACATTTATGGTTCTTCATTTGCGCCGAACCCAATCCCTATTGAGTTGTATTGTCATTTGTCAAAGCAAGGTGCAGAGACTAAGAAAGCATGGTTTTTGAAAATAAAATAACGAAGAACGAAAGCTGAAGGATAATGGCCGAGGGTCTATGTCATCCTGAATATTAAATGAAATAATATATTTTGGTTTAATATTTCATATGGGTGGATATGCACAAGAGCCACAGAAAAAGTCGCTCAGACTGGGAAAAAAATGATCGATGATTAAGATAAGATTAAACATGACAGGTTGTCTTTTTTTTTTTTTTCCTCCTGAGATCACTATTTTTTTATATAACGACCAACTAATGTTTTATAATTGCAGTGCCGGCGGGCAGTGGAAAATATATTGCCAGAAATGAAAGGGAAATTCGGTATATGGCTATATGCTATTTATATTTGTCGGGGACCATACAAGTACTGCCATTTAAGTGTCACGTATCCTTGACGTTAGGCAAGTGTCAACTTCTAGAAGTGCTACGATATATTGGGGTCAAAATAAAATCAAAATGGTTTAAATTTCCAATCAACAATTTTGAATGATATAAAAATACTGAGTATTTTTTTTAGTAGAATCCAAACCTCGGCTGATAACTAGAGTTTAACGCTCCTGTGGATATTATGTTTAAGGGACCTAACTAATTATCAATTGTGTTAGGCTTTTATTATTTCTTTTTTTAATAAATTATTTTAAGAAATGCGTTGCCTCTTGCCCAAGAGGTTCTCATTACTTGGGCCGATTCACGAAATGTCTCTCCTTCGTTTGTTTGGTACAGCACAAAATGTCTCTTCTTTTTTATTTTTGTGGAAAATCTGTATTGGGACTCAAGTAATCGTAACAGAAAAAATTTTAAAAAAAGCTTCAAGATTATAAAAATACTAAAAAAGACCCCAGAGCCTTTTCTGGTATAAATTTATTAAAACGTTAACAACTATATCAGCCCCGTTAACAACTAAAAGTTTTAATAAATTTATACCAGAAAAGACCTTAGCCTTTTCTGATATTTTCAAAATTTTAGGGTTTTTTTTTAAAAAAAAATTCTGTTACTTGAGTCCCTATACAAATTTTTCCCTTTTTTTTTCCTGATAAAAACGATTGAAGTGAGATTAAAACATAGTAGTTGGGGAATTAATTCCCAAACAATCATGAAGTACTAAAATTCTAATTAAGAAAACTAGGATTGCAGTCATCATAGAAGGAAGAAATAGAGAATCCTTCTTTAGCTAATCTATCTGCAACTTGATTCTGAGCCCGAGATACATGTCGAACTGGTAAACTCCACTGAAGCATCATCATACGCTTAATCTGGTAAACGAAATGATATGGAAATAGATTGATGGGCCAAACAGGTAAGAATTTAGAAACCTCCTGTCATGGACATACACGTGTACCTCCAATGGGAACTAGCCCATTCCAGATATATTTGAGGCTCAAGGCCCATACCTTGGGCGACATAACTCAGAAATGCAAATTGGTTTTAAGGTCCAATGGCCAAAGGGAAAAAAGATACATTTTTCTGCAAGAAACCAAATTGGTGAACAATATCATCCTCCCTGACCCTACTAGGTGACTTATTAGTTTAAACAGCTAATCGTGCGTAGCTAGAAGAGTCGTTTGTTATTTTGAATGTGTAAACATCTTGCAAACATGATGCTATAATCTCCAGAAGGTGATAGCGGCATTACATTTGTTTGATGTTTCAGGTAACAAATTAAGGGCGTTTGGCCAGAATTTGTTGAGCGAGTGACATGAGTTGAAGTTGAAAAATTAGTGTGTCTTGTCTAATTCATCAAGCAGAGTCAAATAATGAGTGGAAGAGCATTAAAGTGGGCCGAGCAGCATGTGGAATTTCGCATCTTCTCTATGCTGATGATTCGATTTTTTTCTTTGAAAGTTTTCAAAAGAAAGTTTCAATGTTGTTCAGAGTGTTTTGGATAAATTCTGCTTATGATATGGACAAGAGGTTAACAGTTCAAAATCTAACTTCATTTTTAGTCCTAATGTTTCCCATTCGCAAAAGCTTTCCTTTAATTCTCTCAAAGATTGGGAATTCATTTCACGTCAAGACTTGGGAAATATCTTGGTACATGATTGATCCAAGAATAGTTATGTCCGTCATCTATCAGTAAGTGCTTACCTCCATTGATAGAAGAACTTCTGCTTGGGAATCTGGGATTTTATCTCAGGCAAGTCGTTTATCGTTAATCAGATCTGTGTTGTTTTCGACCAATTTACATATTCTCTCATGTGTGAAGCTTCCTGATTGGATTTGTGACAAGATTGATGGTAGGTGTATTAAACTTTTAGGGGGAAATGTTGGTGACAAAAACCAAATTCATTTGCCTAATAAAAACACCCCTTTAATTCTTCTAGTCAACCATGGTGATCTGGGACTTAGACCAACAAAAGCTATCAATCAGGCCTTGCTGGCTAAGATTTTTTGGAGAATTATCTCCTCGAGTGATTTATCCTTAGTAGGCTCTACTTTGACGGTAAAATATGTTGATTGGTCTCGTGATGATAACATTGTTAAAAGCCGTACAATTCGTCATGGATCTGGAAAGGAATTATGGAGTGTGCACCTTATGTTCTTAGCAAAAGTAAATGGCAAGTCGGTGATGGTGCTTCGATTCCAATTTCCTACCCTTTGTGGTGGCTATGCAATCTAGGCAAGCTGCAAATCTTAATATTAGATATGTGACTGACCTATTAATGCATATTTCTCTTACATAGAAATGATACAATGTAATATTGATCTTATAGTATATTGTATTCCCGTCAGGTTGCTGAGAAGATTTTTCAAACCCCAATCTCTTTCTAATCTCAAAGGGATAAGTTTCTTTGGTCTAATAATCCTTCTAGTGAATATTTGGTTAAAGATGGTTTTAAGCACTACATTTCTTCCAGGTTTTTTTTTTTTAATTCCTATTGGAGATTTCTTTGGTTTATATCTCTTCCTTACAAAAATCCTTGCTTCTCATGTGGAAATTGTTTCATTCAGCCTTGCCATCCTTAGGATTCATCATATGAATGTCAGTGGTAAATGTTTTTTTGGTTGTTCTCTGGACGAGACTTTAGAGCATATCATGGTCAAATGCTCATTCTCTAGAGCTATATGGTTTGCGTTTCTCCCTATGACCACCAAATGTCTCTTTTAACCATACTCTCAGATACTTAAAGGATATACTCTTGCAACTTCATTATGATGGCCGGGTTCTCTTTATGAAAGGCATAATCACTCTCTTTTAAATACCCTATGGCACAAGAGAAACATTGCACTACAGCAGGGTAAAGTCTCCCCTCCGATCCAAGTATGGTAGTCAAAGAAATCTTCGGCTGCTGTCTTTCTTTTTCATTCCCGCTTTCATGAATTCCACAAATACAACCATCCATGTATCTCTTTAATTTCCTTGCCTACCCACATCAGCCTTCCATGAGACAGTGGGGAATTGTCCTTCGTAAATCGAAAGCTTCAAGGATCACATTATGTTATGGTTATATCTATCTTTATGATGTTCCCTTGCATGTGTTTGCATGGAAAAGAGTAAGGATAAAAGGTTCAAATTTTATTCTTAGATGACTAAGAGCTCTGTTATGTTATTAGATAGATCAATCTAGTATTCTGCACAGAAACATGTGTATGCTTTGGATATATTATGTGTTCAACGATATATGATTAATCTCTCTTTTCTTTAAGGCTATTTAACCGTATCTCTTATAAAATGATTGATACAGTTCTTTTTCATAGGTTTAAACTTCTTTTTCACGGGTTTGAACGATTTCTCCAATCTTTTGGAAAATGTAACTTTTTATAATATTTAATATATTATTTTGTCTTTTCTTTTTTTTTTTAAAAAAAAAGAAAGAAAAGTAAAGCACGCAAGTGCTGTCCATTCACCTTTGAGTAAACTTTGCCAGAAACCACCACACCATCGTTATCCAATATCTCTATAAAGAATAAATCAGTGGCTGCTGATACGAGTCTATCGCGCCCTCCAGAAAACAAAACGCTGTTTAAGAGCCAACAGTCCCTTGTGTTACGTATATATCTTCCCTTATGAGCCACAAGCATGGAGCAGCTTATCAGGCTGTCACTTTAGTCATGTAAAAGCACGTACGGTAGAAATTGAATACAATCAATCACCTATCCCATCACTGCCTCAATTATTTCCAGGCCCCACTCTATTCTCCTTCCATTTATAGTTATTTAATAATTTCATAATTTAGCCCAATTTTGAGAGGCAATCAATGGAAAAATAGTGGCCTGTTGTAATATTCATCAAATCCTAAGGAGTAGAATCTGGAAAATTGGTGAGCATATTGTGACATGAAGGAGAAGGAGAGAGGTATTATGTTCATCAAGGAGCGGCATGCATGTTGCAGGTGTGCGTATTGCGGGCACACAGGTCGAGACATATACGCAAAATGAATAATTATAGAGGGAAAATATGTGGAGCTTAATAATTAAGAAGGACATAATATCAAAGGGATCGTGAAAAGGACATATGATCTGACAAATTAAAAAGGCGAGGCTGGCAGGCAAATTACAGAGAAAGGCACTGATACATTACTATTAAGAGAAGCAAATAAAAAAGCATGGGATGAAATGTTTGGGGGAAGAGTGGGCTGCATCTCATCAAATAATGAGAGCAGAGGGTTTTGGAAAAAAAGCATAAAGCAACTGACGTCGACGCTGTCTCGTATCATATCTAATCATCAGACACGCACATGCCTCTCTCTTTCCTCTAAGCTAGTTTCTCTCTTCACTAATCACTATCATCATCACCTGTGGTCCAGCTAGCCTCCCCTATTCTTATCACATTCAACACCCCTCCTCCTCCTCCATTTCACAAACTTGGTCACATCATCAACATTTTGATCCCTGTTTTTCTTTCATTTGTATGTGATCCGGCTTAGCTTGCTAGCTAGAACGTACCCTGTCTATTTTATGAGCTGTGTCAGTGTGACAGACAGCTATTTATATATATCTCCCAAGTCCAACATATGTGTTGTAACCTTGATATGCCAGAATGCCGTCCGTGCGATCCAGTCCCAGCTGCTACCCCATGGAAACCCCAGGAATAGCGTACCTGCTCCGCCACACCTCCGCCTCCGGCGATCATAACAACAACAACAACAAGAGAAGCAGCAGATTCTCCGTCCACAAATTGTTGAAGCTCTTCCCTCTGCTGACCTCCGGCTGCAAGATGGTGGCGCTTTTGGGCAGACCCCGCAAGCCTATGCTGAAGGACAATTCCACAACCGCCACCATCTTCGGCCACCGCAAGGGCAGAGTCAGCCTGGCGATACAAGAGGATCCCTATAGCATGCCCATGTTCTTCATAGAGCTGCCTATGCTGACCAGTGCTCTGAACAAAGAGATGGCCTCTGATATGGTGAGGATTGCGCTGGAGAGCGAGACCAAGACGCAGAGAAAGAAGTTGTTGGAGGAGTTTGTGTGGGGAGTGTATTGCAATGGAAGAAAAGTGGGGTACTCTATAAGGAGGAAGCAGATGAACGAGGAGGAAGCGAATGTGATGCAGCATTTGAGAGGCGTGTCCATGGGAACAGGGGTATTTCAGAGCTCTGAACAGAGTGGGGATGGCGAAATCACGTACATGAGGGCCAGATTTGAGAGGGTGGTTGGTTCCAAGGATTCCGAAGCTTTCTACATGATTAATCCTGATGACGCCCAAGGTCCTGAGTTGAGTATCTTCTTTGTTAGAGTTCACTAGCTAGATCCAATTCATTTATGTTATCTATATCCTAATCCTTGTATTGCTAGTAAAATGAGTTAATTCCCTCTTCTGAGTTTCATTTGCATGCATTTGCTAATAAATATTTGGGAGGGACTCAAATTCAAATTAAACCGGAAGTGAGTTTCTCTTGTCCTCTTTGTTATGCACTTACATATGCCTATGTGTAGTAATTCAGTCATATTGTAGTCTTCTCAATTCAAACTTCCGTCACCTCAACTTGCAGTGTTAAGTATGGCTAAACCGTCCACACTACTTTACTTCAGCTTCCCTTGTCTGCAAATATTTATCATTAATTAATACGATATGGAAGATTTCCAAAATGAAGACACGTGTTTATGTTTTTTGGAAAGTCATATTCTTATCCATGGTATATATATTTAGTTACAGGTCTTGGAAAACTAAAATAAAAAACTTCCAACAGTCATAGTTGTAACGTTATTATTATTTTCTTTAAAGAAATTAAAGTTGTTGGTTTGCAATGTTTCTAAAGCTGATTTGAAGTACTTTTTTTTTTTGGTACTCGAACAAGAAAAGGAACATCAATATCACACTACTACCTGCAACCCTTAGTATTTAGTATAGGGTCTTCACAGTGTAAAATTGAAGGAGAAGGGAATATAATATATAGTTTGTTCGACCCACGAAACATAGGCTTGGCAAAAGCAACCAAAGTAAAAGACACGCACACGTACAGAATGGGTGAGACAATCAGGAAATAAACTTATTGGAATTAATTAATATGGAGATCACATACTATTAAAGATGTTATTGGGAAACAAAAAGAGCATAGGAAGGCTAATTCATGGGAGTAGCTACGAACTTGGTGACACCCGCAAGGCAGTCGTAGCCACTGCTGGCAACGGCAGAAGCAAAGTGGCAAGGCTGCCGCCGATTCAGCCGAACTTCAAAACCCTCCTCGATTCCCACCAACTTTGCAGTCTTGAAGTCGAACTTCGTGAAGCTCCACAGGTCCGGCATCAAGTACACGCTCGGAGCCGCACTCGATTACCCAGGCGGAGGAGACTTGAACACGTACTGCAACCAATTAAACTCAATATATATTTAACAAAACTCATTTCGTGATGGGCTGGTAGAGAGGAGAGAGGAGAGAGGATGTGTATCGTTGATGTGGATTGAGTGTCAACCATACTTTGATGATGTCATGTGTAACTCGCCACTCATTTTTAAATAACTAATTTTTTATTTTGTTAAATTTTGAAGGTAAATTTCTGAAATTTGTTCTAATTATTATGGCAGGTGAATAGAGTTAAATTTATCACTTATTACCGTGTAACAAAATTTCAGAATATTTTTGTTAATTAACGCCTCATGAATCTTTTATATTCTGATCTGCTGATTTTATTTCCTTGCTGAAGTGCACTGATTTTCGATGTCAGTGGACTCCATGCGAGAATAATTCCCTAAATACTGGAAATTTGATCAAAATGACATTCAAGTACACGGTATAAATGAGGACAAGTGTTAATTGAGATGAATAAATGAAAGGCTATACAAATTAATTGTAATAATGATGACATAAGAAATAGAATTCAATTAGCGAGTGAAATACTGTCTGGCTATTTTTCTTATTTTTCTTATGTTTTATGTTAATTTAACTTCCATTTACCTTCAATATGCATTAAAAAAAAAAAATCGATCAAGAACTAATACAATATATTTGATGCATTGTATATAAGGAAAGCGTGGAATAATATTTTTGGTTTAGGAAATGATTAAATGGTAATATCACCAGGATTATAAATTACATAATAACAGCATTGATTCTCAATTTATACAACGATGATTTATGCTTTCAATATGTTTGGAATGCACTCAATGCAGATCGAAGAAATTCTATTTTAACTTTATTTTTTCTTTTAAAAAAAGATTACAATCATTAATTTAGTTGCTTGACAAAAAACTAATTATTCAACGTATATAGCCTAATTTTTTTGACCTGTTACATAGCCTAATTTGAATTTTTTTTCCTTTTTTTACTAGTATCCTTTTATTTCATAACAATAATATCACATACACGTCATTTTTCATGTTGAATTTTCTCATCCCTATCATTCTTGAATAGTAAGTATGATATTAAAAAAATCAATAAAAATAATTGATTATCTCTCGTGGTCACATGGAGTTTGATAGAAATAAAGGGAAAAATTAATTTTTTTGAGTCATACAGTTTTGATTTGGTTGTAATTCATTTCTTAAACTTTCTTTGATTTGGTGTAACCCAATTAACTTATTTCTTGAAATTAAACTTCTTCAACAGTGATTTATCTTAACCTCTTCTTTAACAAAAGAAGAAGAAGGAGGTGACTTCTTCTAATAAACTTAAATAAAATATTGATGGATAAGAGTAAAAGTAAAATGTAAAAGATCGTACAGTAAGAATTACTAAAAACTTTTCATGGCCCAGTTGATTGTCCTAATCTCCAGATATTATACGAATAGGGAGGTAGCAACAATCAGATCATTGCAGCATAAGCAACATCTATCAATATAGCTACTATTATCTATCTCCAGTGATTCATAGTTTCATAACTGAAGGAAAAGGAACAGATAGTTTGGGTACAGAGACAAACGAAGCAGCTTGGCAAAAGCAACCGAAGTAAAAGCCATCATCACACACGATGGGTGAGACGAAACTTATTGGAATCAATATGGATTTAGTGCACACTACATAGTAAAAGATGTCACTGGGAAACGAAAAGCCAAGAGAGGAAGGCTAATTGATGGGAGTAGCCACGAACTTGGTGAGACCGGCAATGCAGTCGTAGCCATTGCCATCGGCAGAAGCAAAGTAGTAAGGCTGCCGCCGATTCAGCTGAAACTCAAAACCCTCCCCACTTCCCTCCGTTGGGTTTCCCGCCAGCTTCGCTGTCTTGAAGTCGCACGTCGTGAAGCTCCATAAGTCCGGCATTAAGTACACACTCGGGGACACATTCAATTTCCCCGGCGGAGGATACTTGAACACTGCAACCAAACTCACACAATATAAGCATGACAAAATCCAATTTGTGATGTGCGAATTATGAAGTGAATTCTAAGTTTAACGTGATGGATTGGTAGAGAGTGGAGAACAGAGACCGAGTGAATCGTTAATGTAGAAGGGACTATTTTGGATGGCCCAGTCGGTGTAGTTAGTCCCGGCACGCCATCCTTGGGAGTCTCCGACCATAACGCTTCTGCCTTGGCCCATTCCATTTGTCGCAGAGCAAGCCATCACTGCCAACAAAACTACTCCGATCTTCACACTCGTCTTCATCTCCTCCTCTCTTCTGATTTCCTCTCCGTTTCGATCAGTGTTAATAAAACCGGGATGAGATGCTGTGGTTGTTAGTTTCCGATATGAGGGGCTTATATAGATAGACATATATATTGGAAAGTCGTATATTACTAATATTGTTAAACTCGTGTGATCAAGTAAATTCGTGAGAGTAACGTCAAGTCAAATCGTATAAAAAATCTGTAATTGTAAACTTTTACTTTTATTATTAAATAGACATTATTAGTATATAATTAAATAATTAAAATATAGCCAAGAAAAGTTGGCACTGGTAAGGAATTCAGGACTGGGCCCTTAGGTCGTGGGTTTGATCCCCTCTCCTGTCGTTAGGACTCCCTTGGTAGGCGATCTCGTAAGTCCCCAGTAAGTGCTCACAGAGCCCGGGGCCGTGCCCTGGCCTTGGTCAGAGACTGATGTCAAACCCTTCCAAAATTTTTTCTTACCAAAATAATAATAATAATAATAATTTAAATATAAAAAAATGATTTAAATATATTTTAAATCTAAATAATTAAAATTAAGTTTATCAACATTTATCATATTTAAGAAAGACATTTATATATAAAGTTATTGAGCATTATCAAATTAAAAAAGTTAAAATTAACACCGTTTTGAAAGTTAGAAATATAAAAAAACAATGAATTCACTGTATAAACTCGTGAATTTAACGGGTTGGGTTTCTCTCCCCATCTTTTTCTCATTATCCCTCATCATCTTAAATCATATTCATCCAATCAATCACAATACTACTTTAACTTCTCTCTCTTCTTCTCAATCAATGGCCTAGATGGGGACAATGAGGGAAAAGGAGAAATAAGACAATGAGAAAATCCTCTCACAAATTTAACCAAGTTTACCACTAACAACAATGCATATTGCGTGTTAGTGGGGTTGAACTGGGACACTGCAGAATCTCAAACAAGTCCACATTTTCAAAATGGGTGCGGTTGAATTTTAGTGAATAGATGATTAGGTCATTCATCATAAACAATAAAATAAACCCAAATGGGTCGGAGACGAAAATCTAGAAGGCAAGAGTGAGTTATAGTCTTAAGTTCGGCAGTTATCCACAGAACGGAACTATGAAGGCCTCCAGAGTCCAGAAGACAAGACGCGTATTCTGGGTTGGTGAGGGCTCTATTGTATTGTATGTTCTATGGTCAACCGATGTTTGGCAGTCAGACTTGATGATCTCTGGCAAGGAAGATTGATGGAGGAGAAAAAGACTCATCATCCTTTAAAGAATAACCAGCGATAGTATTCTTCCGTTTTTTAATATAAAGCATAATTAACTTTTTTTAAAAAAAGATTAAAAAAACTAAATTAATTAATTAATCATAGTATAATATATATCGTGTCAGTTCGTAAATCACACACACACATATCAATATCTTAAAATAATTTATTTATGTTCTTTAATCTTTTCAAATAAGTCAAATATATTTTATATTAAAGATGGAAAAGAAAAGAGTACAAAATGTTTTGCTCAAGTTCATGATTTATACCAAAAACTTTTGACATAAGTTTCTTATATCTTGAAAAAGAAATATTATTAGTGATAAACTTACTTCTTAATATTTGGTATATAGACTTTTATTCTTTAATATGTACTGTGTCAGCTTTTAAATAATGACATCATCATTCCAATTATTATTAACATTTACGACAATTTTTTTTGGGGGAAAAAGTGATATGAATATGTTTCTATTAAAGAAACAAAGTAAAGATGAAGGCGCCTCGTTGAGTCGGCCAGCCTTCGATTTCCTTGTTCACTAAGATGATGATGGAACAAGCAGACCGTGGATTTTCAGAAAATACTGTACAAAATAAGAGCAAGAGTAGGCCTCTATTCATATTCAGGGAAGTATCATGGCAGCCCAACTTAAATCAATTTCTCTCCGAGGCCTTCCCTAATCTTGAAGTAACGCTACCAGAGCTGGAGCCAGTCCTCAAATTTCCAGTAGCAGACATGTAGAAATAGTTGTAGTTAATTCTGGTGACTAAATCAGCCAAATGAGGAAAGTTCCCCACATTTAGTTTGAAAGATAAGACCTGCAATGCCAGGATAGGAATTATATTATTAACACTGGAGGACTACTTAAGCTGATGTTTTATACTCCATAGACATGAATTTTCAATATCCAAGAAAAAAAATAATGCTGCAACATCAACGAAATGAAGTCAATACTTCAATTCCACAATTGGTACTTTTATAGAGCATCATAGTTTTAAAATTATTTGCTAGGCAGACAAACAACTTGTCTTTGCAGAATCAATAACTCGAGGTGTATGATTGTAAGTTCCCACCACCCTCGAAAAGTTCTATCCGTCGAATGTAGTTACTATTGAGCAATTGCATGCAAATGAACATGTGTTGCAGACAGATCAGACTGAGCACAAGAGATCCATGTTTTAATCATAGCTAAGACAGAGCAATTACAGTATTAAAGTAAATCAGCTTTACCCTGAGTAGGAAAGCAACGCAATCATCAAACTGTTTCTCTATCCGGTCCACTTCCATCTCACACCTTGCCTTGATTGCGGAAACAGCTCCACCACTGCCTAGGGTTTGTTGAATGTTATAAAAATCTAAAGCTAAGCCAAGGATGCTGTTAATGCGGCTGGCAATCAGAGCCCACTACATTCATAAATGACCGATGTAAATAAATTATACCAATCAAAACTCAATCTGTCCATGTACGGATAAAATGAACACCAAAAGGAAGGAGATAAAATAAATTACCAGCTTATCAGGAACCACAAAACACTGCCGCTGAATGGACAACAAGTAAGCCTCGTGAACTTCAATGACTTCATCCAGAGATTTGGCTGCCGTCATACCTTCACATAGTTCCCGCCATGCACTGTGGTATACCTGCATAGAAAGTGTATTGACAAGTAAGACGCACGTGTTCTGTTAACAAGTAGTTTATGAGCAAACACATGCATAAACAATGCCACCAGTTCAAGAATAGTGTCCAAGAATTGGGTAGAAAGATGTTCTTTGCAATTTGCATATATGTCTTCTTTGTGAGCAACCCATCTTTCCAATTATCTTAAAAACTGTACAAGCAGATAAGTTTCTTACTCGATCCATCACATATTGATGAAAAGCATCCACAAACTGGAGGAGTTTCTGCTCCACCAACCAATGACGTTTGCTGTTGTTTGTTGCAGATCCCCTACCCTGAAAAATGTGAAAACAAGACCGGGTCACAAAAAGTTTCATACACCCCACCACAGATGCTGATAGAATCCCACGACTCTTGGCCACTTTCAGTAGAGGGAGAAAGAGAACAATGATGGAAGGAAGTAGTGGGAATCTGAGAAAAAGCAACAAGTGTCGAAGCCGGAAAATAGGAACGGTTACCTTTAAGCCAATATAAGAAGTTTCTAGCAGTTATTATTGTACTTTATGATTAATTATTAACCTGTAACTTAGATGAAGATGCTAACAGTTATAATGCATTATGTGGCAGGCTCGAGACTTATTTGAACTTGTATCTGGAAATTCTCCTAGTTTATTGAAGCTAGTAGTGTTTTCAGATTCTAGAATTAGTATCTTCAGTAGAATTTCTCTTTATTTCTCTTCTTAACCCATATCCTACCAGTGGTATCCAAAATTTAGTAAAATGCAAAATAGAATGCCATCCTTGAGAAGATTTATACGAGGAAAACATGATGGAACTGTGGATAAGAAGGAAGAACTATATAGAATTACCTTCCACATCCATCGTCGCACTTTATCCAGTACAAATTTTGCTCGCTTGACTTTCAACAAAAACCGCATCACCTAAATTTGAAACAAAAATGGGGGAGGGAGATCAAATTAAGATATGAAGAACCAACGAGAGTTCAAGAACCAAACTAGTAATTTGAACTGTTAAAAGGACAAAAAGGAAAACCAGATACCTGGTTGTACTTCTTAATTGCCTCTGTATTGGCAATGAGTTCAAGAGGCCAAGGGACCTACCAATTTCAATATACCCTAAATTCATTATTTAGTCATTTTTAAGTTGAAATTCATAACTGTAATGAACAATATCAGTTTAAGAAATTGAAGAGGCTAAAAGCTAACCTTATATGTGAATTTCAGCATATCTAGGCCATCAATTCCAAAGCTATGAGCACGACTATTATGGGGAGTTGAAACACTAACTGCGGCTGGTTGCTCGTCACTGTCAACACTGATATTTTTTGTTATTGATACTACCAATGAATCCGGAGCACTTAACAGCATGCAATCAGCAGAATTTCTGATTGATTCCTGTATTTGATATTCAAGGAAGGATTCTTCATATGACAAAATAAAAGGATTCTTCATATACAAAATAAAAGGAATAAAAAATTCATGTAGTATTAGTAGCTCCTTGGTCCATGCAAATGCCGTATTGGCAATCTCTTCATCAAATACAGGACAAGCCATGTCACAGATTATCAACGATTTGTTCACTAATTACCATTTAGACAAACAGGTGCAAAATATATCGCCCACAATTCGACATGCCTATTGTCCTTTCTCAAAGTCTTTACTAAGTGACTTTTGAGACACAACTTCAGGTTCGCTTTTCCCCTCCATGATTTAGAACCTGCTTGTTTCAATTTTCTAAGAGAAAAATATACCTGTAAAATTGTGTTTAACTCAAAATCATCATCCCACGTTTCTCCCTTATCCAGTTTATTGAAAATGACAGTCAAAAAGTGTTGCAGCAGGTCACCTATTCATGCAAGGTATCAGCACAGAATACAGAAAAATTGATAAGACTTCTACCAAACATAAAACAGACTGAAAATTCAATTTAATACACAATAAACAGCAATTCTTTTAAAATTTTACATCAATTAACAAATACCTGAACCTAACAAGTAAATAGCACGAAGAACTGCAAGCTCATCCATCAATCTCCATTCATCCATTAACTTTAATAATATATGCCTTCCAACATAATCCACCTGTATGTTCAAAATGGGTTACTATGCAGAGCATTATTACAGTACGGTCAATTTGGATTTGCCAACTATTTTAATTAAATTTACCTGCTTTTGAATGTAGGTTGTTAGACAGTGCTGCATAATAACTAGAGGAAGTGGAGTAGTTTGCAGGTCAATATTTTGCATCCAGAGAAGAACTCTAGATGGAAGAGTGCTGTTTCTTTGGAAAGGTAAGAGCTCTGATACAGGAAGGTCATCCTTTTCAAAAACCAAACAAGTTCAGTCTGTGCCACAAAACCTACAAATAAAGCAGGCCAGAGAACTACCTACTAGGAAATAGCAGTACCTGAAATGAAGGCAGGAGGGTGGGAAATGGAAACAACATTTCCAATAGTTTTCTTTCATCCTGCGAACGAAGATATTCAGATTCACCAAACTGAAAACCAAAAGTATAGTTTGTTCCTTCACTATCAGAAAATGCTTCAGTATCTCCATCAAATACAGCCTTTCTCAGAATCTCATCATTTAAAGCAGGCAGGTAGAAATTTCGAGATAAGTTCAATGTTTTCCAGGTAGCCCTATTCTTTCCAAGGATTGTTTGACATGGAGTGATCACTGGATTTTCTATGCATGATCTCCAGAGAATCATTTCATGCTCAAGAACTCTAGCCCCTCCTTGGTCTTTTCTGAGATTATCATTTATGTTTTTCTGTTTCAGATTAGAAACAGCTGATTTTTTCAGCAATAATGTATCAAACAAGAACTTGTGCCAAATTTTCTCGGAGTATGGCAATACAGGTGAATTCTCACAACTGTCATTTTCTGCACCTAGTTCATTTGCATAAGATGCAAAGGAAGACACAGCATCATATTTGTGCCAATCATCTTGCAAAAAGTACTTACAGATATGGTCACCATCACCAATAAGTCCCGCCAGGGATACACAAAACACTTCTGACAAAGTTAGCCCAGAAATACAGTGAGAGCCATAAAAATCACTGTCTAGATCTCTAGTACTTTTAATCTGACAATCACTTCCTTTACTATACACTGCTAAGGAATTCATAGGAACATGCCGCATAAGCTGCAACGACTTTCCAGCAGAAACTATTGACTTTGCTAAATCCTTCATAAAAAAGGGGCAAGCTTGATGGTTTCTGATGCTATGGTCTTTTCCTTTGACTGTACCAGACAAAGAAACGGAATCCCTCCTTCCTACTTCCTTCCTGTCACTTGGCGCTGGCATAGAATCACTAGAAGAATTTATTGTAGAGTACTCAACGTCTAGCTTGCTATGCTGCAACAGTCTCAGTAAATAGCTCTTCTCCCAAAACTCAGCCTCATCAACTGAGACATCTTTGTTGGCAAAAAAGAACATCTGAAGAGAGACAATGAGACCAGGTATCAACACAGCATCTAAACAGCAAGCATTACTAGAAAACTCTAGCAGCAGAAATCGCTCCATCATTACTGGTTACTTTAGGTATGAAAGTATTTCCAAGACCACATATATTGAGATTCAACATCAGTTCAAGGACACACTAGTTGCTTAAATTTAAACTTACATATGAATTATTTTTGTGAAGGCTTTCAGTATTAAAAAAGTGGGCTAAACTTCTTTTCTCTCCAGGATAGTAAATTAGGAAATTCAATAATGATTACCTCATTAGATGGATCATCAAGTGTTCCTTCAAAAAGCCAGGAATCAAGGCCCTCAATATATGGCAACAAACTTCCAACAAACATATAAAGCACCATATGATAAGCTTCCTCCTGAGATCAACATAATTTCATATGACAGGATGAACTAGGAGAAATACTTCAATAAATATGTAATATGCTGCTGGACAAGTAGTCACGACCTCACCACCTTGCACTAGACAAATTTCATCAAGCTTCTCATAAAGATAATCGAGTACATGAACAGCCAACTCAGCTGCTGGTATGGATGCACCAATCTCAAAATATATTGAGGGGATCGTCCCACGTACTATTTGCAACAGGTACTCAGCACCTGAGCAGAGACTAAAATCAATAAATGGCCATCAGATACCATCAAGTAGTAGGTTGCATTTGAAGTTTAAAAGGAAAGGAAAAAAGAAAATTTCCCCCTTTTTTGCCGCCCTGTGCATCCCGGGGGAGAGGAAGGTTTCAATCACCAAGAAAACATGATGAATACCTTGAGTAACGAAGCTCAAAAACTCCAGGAAGTTGATGGCCCAGAGAACAAGCTAGCATATACACAAACAAAATCCTAATTCTTGAAGTTTAGAAATTTAACAAATACAAACCTTGATAAAGAATTTGCCAGGCCTAATAAGGTTGGGATGGTTGTGCCATTAGCATTGCTCATGGCTACTTCCTCTTTCAAGGCAATATTCCGCAACCGCTGCTTGACACAAAGTGATTATTTTCTTTCAGGAAAAAGGACAGAAAGTAGCACTTATTGAAGAGCATTCCCATAGTGTCGTTTACAAACCTTAAGCCAGGCCGAAGCTGAGCACACAAACGCCTTTAAAGTGGGAGGATGTTTCGGGACAGAAGTTTCAACTTTGTTGATTGTGATCTCCACCAATTGCAAACATGATGCAGCATGAATAAATTGATTAAGAAGGGAGTGAAGACTTGTCTGAGACAGATGAGTCAGGTATATTCCATTTTTTACACGAAAAAAGTTTCCAACATTGTCCCAAAAGAACAGGGAGCCAGAAAAACCTTGTAACATTCGTAAAACGCCCCGAACCTGTGATGGATTTAAAAATAAGGTGTAGAAAAATAAAACATTTGATGAAGTATCAGAAACCAATAAAACATAATGAGCCTTGGAAATTCAAGAACCATGAATCGCGGCAATTAAGAATCTACGGCGGCCAAACACTAAAATTGAGGAATTGAAAGAAAGAACCAAACCAATTCAAGTTCACTGGTTCTCAAGGAGGAAACAGGGACCGCGAAATGAATGTCATCAGCCAACGGAGCGTAGATCCTATTGATTAAGCTTCTATGGAACTGAGGCTCCGCCTCCATCTGCTGAACTTAAATTACCGAACACACTTCTGTCGAGAAAAGTAAGTTGTTTCCCGGAGATTTCAGGTGGGAAAATAAAGGAGCGAAAAATCACAAAAAGAAGTAAACTTCGCAAGTTCGCAGTGCGGAGCAGTGAGATCGCAGATATATCTTTGAAAATTTTAATGATGGAGGCAAAACTCATTGGACCACCACCCCACTGAACCGAGTCGGTCAGTTTATGGGCTATTGCGCAATCCAAGTTAGAGAGGCATTATGTTTCAATGGGCCAAAGCCCACCTTACTTCGTTTTTTTTGGTGAACTATTATCTTTAATTTTCTTATATTTATAGTATCAAAAAAATTTATTATATTTATAATTCTTAAATTTAGGGATGGTCTTCGAAATTTTTCTAAGAATTTCATTGATATTTATGAAAAATTTATCTATTTCTAAATTTATGTTAAACATAGAGGATGATTTTAAGTAATTAGAATCTAGAATTGTGAATATGATTTAAAGGATCACTCATTAATATAATTTAACATGTAAAATTTAAAAAAATTATGCTATTTATAAAACATGAATAATATTTTTTTAAAAAAATAGATTTAATTTAATATAATAAAATTCAAATAATACGGGAAATAAGGCCTATAATATATTTTATAAAGACTATTACAATATTGTTGGGGGAAAACCTATATTCATAGTTGAAGCATTTTCTCTTCAAAAATCTTTGCTTTCTATAATGTAGTGAATTCGAAAATTAGTCTGCGAATTAAAATTATTATTAAATTTATGGAATATGATATTACTTTTAGAAACATTACTTGATACCTGATACTACTGAACATTACCTTTTTTTAATAAAAGATAATAAACATTATTTTGAAGGAAAAATATCAAATAAATACCATTTGAACTCTGAAATTTAGAATAAGTTATACAAATTTCAGAGGACAAATCACTCCTAGGTATTAATTTGAGATTTGCAAGTTTTGTTAAATTACCCCCATATCCTTCATCACATCCCCATTTTGTCTTGTCTCTCCCTTTCTTAATACCCATCACCATTTTCTCTCTCCTTATAATTCATTATGACATTCTCATTCAAACAACTTATTCCTCCCTTCTTCCTCAGGTTATCCCTTTGCCTGGCCTTAAATATAAGATGGGTGTCGAACCTCATGTTAGAGACGTCCTTGTGCATTTCAGCCTTGACTCTGGTTTTTTCAGTTGAAGGCAAAGACAGAGAATTCAGTCAGGAGAGATGTGCGAGAAGAGAGAGAGGAAGCAATTTCCATGCCAAATCCCAGTGTCATTCACATTCTAGTTTTTGGTAAATGCCATCCCTATAGTGGTCAAACTCGATGAGACTGTTGTTAGTCGTTTTATGTAATCTTCAATGAAATTGTGAAAAAAAATGGTTGTTAATGACATTTTCAAAGTTGTGAAAATGACTGTAGGTGTTGTCAATATTGTTGTAAGTGTAGGAACGATTTAAATAATTTCTCTTGTTAGTACCAAGTTTTGACTTGTAAAAAATTAAAATGAATTAGTTTAGAAATTGCAAACAAAAAATAGTAGTGAATTGCGTTAACTTGTGAAAATGGTTGGAAGTGTCATCAATACCGTTGCAGGTGTAGAAAATTGTTTTTATTATAGTGCAAATCAAAAGAATGAGTTGTTAATTGTGTTATCAAAATTGCGAAAATGGTTGGAGGTGTTGTCAATATCATTGTTAGTGTAGGAAACAGCATAAATGATGACCCCTGATTGTACCAAGTGCAGTATTTTTTTTGGTAAAACCAAGTGCAGTAAATAACAAATTAAATGTTGTAATGTTCCTCCAACAAAGTGTTAGGAACAAGAAATCACAGGTAGTTATTTCCATGATATTAAAAATCGGATCAGACTGGCTAAATCAAACAGAAAATCGATAACCCAGTCGCATTCTCCGATTCGGGTGAGGTTTAAACTCGATAAATCTGTAACCTAACTAACTCGACGCAAACCGGTGTAACCCAATAATAACTCGGGTAACCCATTGATCTAGTGGGTTTCTCAGGTCACCTTTTTTTACACTGCTGGGGGCTTAAAATGCCAAAAACTCTAGGAAAAAGAAGGAAAAGGTTTCAAGAAGAGGAGGAAGAAAGGAGAAGGGAAAATAGCAGAGAAGGAGATGCCTTAAAAAACTTATGATAAAGTACGAAGAAATAGAAAAAACCGATTCATGACAAAGGAGACTCCGTTGCTATTGTTCAAAACGTCTCACTGTGAGAGAGAAAGAGAGATGGACCAGAAAAACAAAAGTTGGGTTTCAAGACTTCAAGCAACTAATAGATCAAGTTTAAAATTGCAGAGGGAGATAAATGTAAGACTTCTTCTCTAATAGGGGCATGGCGCTTGCTTCGAGGGTTGGATTTCTACCTTTTAGGTTTTTTGAAGCTAGTCTTAGATCTATAATCTGCTTGATAATCCTTTTAGCTAGGCAAAAATTGCAGAATAACCCCAAACTATAATTAACATAAATATTATAATAAGAAGGAGGGAAGTGGTCAGTTATTAATTAGAGTAGTCTTATATAATAATATATACTATATATTATAGAATATTTTTAAACATGACTTTTATTAAAACAACATTTGATTAAAACATATATTTTTGTATGCATTTAAATTATATTATATTATTTTAATTATCATAGCTCTAACCTTAGGTTGACTCAATCTAACCTATTGACTCTTGAACTATTACATTGTCTGGTCCAGTTTTTAATACCTTGGTTATATTCTAATGAAATGTAGTTGACATCTAACAAGTTACTGTACTTCCCTTACATTTAGGGATGTTCAAGAACCGGGCCAGATCGGGTTGGAGATTAGCTGAAGTCTGGTCTAATAGGACCTCGAGCTAGATAAGTTAGCCCAAGGTCCGGTCCGATCTGGTATCAGCCTGAAGTCGGGTTGGATTAGACTGGTTTTTTTTTCTTGCCTTCTTAAGAGATAATATTTGAGCTATTGTTTCACTTAACTTCCGAAAGTAATAAAAAGTAAGTGAAAAGTGTTTCCTATAAATTAAAAAGAACATTAGAATGCCTAGACTCTAGTGAGTGGCTAAATGTAAAGTATAGTAATGATTTTTTTTTAAAAAAAAAATGGATTAGATAAGACCAGTCCAAAGGGTCTAATTAAGCTCCTAGACCAAAGCCTAGTCCAACCTGAGCAATCTGATCCAATTCGGTCAAAATATCCTGAACCAAATTTTTTTTGCCCAGATCGGTTCAACGAAACCATTGGGTTATTTAGACAACCCTATTTACGTTGATTTATCACCATGAATGAAACATACGGGTCGTATTACATGAAATCACAATTCACATGACAAAGCTAAATATATTAGACTGTTTTGTAGGTTTCATACAGAGATTCATGATTATCATATGAACCTTCATTGGAAATAGATCTCCACATTTCTCCTCCTTTCTGATTCTCTTGAAATTCGAAGTGAACCTCTTTCCTCCTTTAATTTTTTCCTTTTCTTCATCAACATCAGAGATGAAGAACCCACCTTTGAAGGCCATTATCAATGGAGCAAGGTGAGCACAAGGTGGTGGGGATATTGGTGCCGCCTTGCATCTAACTGACATTGAAAGCACGTCACTCTACTGTTGTGATTACCCGTGCCTACACCTGCAACAATGTACTTAACCAACAACCACATCTCTCTCCCATGAAAGCACATATCTAAGTTTCAGATAGTGAAGTTAGATTACAGTACAAAATAAGCTATTATGATTCCATTAAGAAAAAGTTTCATTCTTGTACATATTTGTAGTCAGATTCCTTTTAAAAAAATTCAGTATGATTATTACTTGAACAAGCCATGACATAAATGGCACGTACTCATATACATCAACAGCGCAACCCGACCCTTGTTAGAAGATTTAAACATGTCCCAAGGCTGCATAATGTCTAGATTCCCATTTGAAAATTGAAATCAACAATTTGTGATTATTGGAAAGAAGTGAATTCATGTCTAAAAGTAAATCTACTACCCCAGCCCAAATCGGAAAGCTTAATCTGCTACTAGCAAAGAGGAATTTACCATATATGCAAAACTGAAAATTATCAACCAGTATATCCCCAAAAAAACGAAACACAACTCTGGAATAACCAAAAAATACACATGACTGATTATAAAAATGGTTTCGAGGTGCTATTTTTGTGTTCGCTCAGATTTATTTTCCTTTTATTTCTGTATATTGGGTCTACAAAAAATTTGCTCCAACTTATATATAACTGGCATCGCTCATTTAAGTCAGCATCAATATGTTAAAACAACTTTTAATATGCTAATACTTTTCTCTGTGCAACCCAGAATTACACCACATGAAATGCTTTCACCGACATGGAACAAAATTTGCAATTTTGGTTAAAAAAAAAAAAACCTTTTGCGCCGATTAATCTTCCGATGAACAGTGATGATCAAGTATTAAGAGAGTCCACATTAGCTACCAAGCACTTATGTGCCCATCCCTCTATTAGAGGGATGTGCATATTTTTTTTTATATATATTGTATCTATTTATATTTAAACGTTTTCTGAAAAAAAATTTCCACCCAGTATCTCAAATTAATTAATTTTCAGTTCTGCATTCAGTAATATTTATCTGCAATACCAGTATCATGAAAACTAATTAATTTGAGATACTGAGTGAATTTTTTTTTTTTGAAAGTAGCATATAATTTAAATATAAAACCTAATGGGCATATAAGTGCTTGGCACCTAACGTGGACTCGTATTAAGAGCCCAAAATTTTGAATGTTTTTGCCATCCCAATGCAATGGCTTGCTTCTTTTTTCCCATACAGATAAAACCTAATAACCCATCATCAACGCTTAAAGAAAGAAATCCATACCTTGTTCTTCTTAGTCTGTCATTTGCAATTTTGGCTAATGTTCATTGAATTTCAATGCAAGTCATTTTTATTTTAAAAAAGAGAGCAGGACACTTGCTGTACAACTTTTTATTTTTTTTATTTTAATTTAAAGAGAGCAGGGCCACGCCCTGCTCTCTATATTACTATGGTGCTACTAATCTAACGCCACTTAACTAGTGTCAATACATAGGACGCCACTAGTGGCGTCGCCACATGTAACACCACTAGTGGCGTCCTACATAGCAGCGGTGATGTCATCAACTATATTATATGGGTGAATAATTTGGCAACTGTATTATATGGATAAATAATTTGTATAGTGTATTAGTCCGGTAATTTTTTAAAAAATTCTTTTTATATTGGTAAATTTCCCAACACTAATGAGTCTCTGCCTTGTTTCTCGCTAATTGGAGAAAAATACAAGAGGTTTCTTTTGAACGCAACTTTCCACGTTTCTTCAAACACAAAACTCATAACTTGTGCAGTGGCGGTAGCGGCGACAATAGGTTGTAGGACCTCAAACTTTGGTTTCTTGTGGCTTGCTTTTGTCCACCCAAGGCTTCCCGACGAAAATGCGATCTCAAGCTTAACAAGAACGAGGACATGGGGGCAGGATTGAAGGGGATTTTTAGCGGTGAGGGCAAATGATGGACGTGTCTTTCCTACAATTCTCAAACTATCAGCTGTTCTCTTTTTCTATCAAATTGTACCGTTTTAGTTCAAAATAATACTGTTTATTTTTTTCTTAACCAAAAAAAGTATTATCCATCTGAGTATTTTTCAATACCAGTTAGCACCTTATTGTATCTTTTTATTACCATTCAGTATTTTAAAATATTTTTTCAAGATCTTACAATAATTTTTGAAAATCATAAAGTATTTTTTCAGTATCAGTCACTATCCTAAAATATCTTTTTAGTACTATTCAGTACCTTGAACTATTTTTTCAAGATCATGGAGTATTTTTTCAATATCAGCGAGTTTCTTGAAGTATCTTTTTTGTATCTTACTAAAAAGATATCACTCTGGTCCTATTTATAAGTCCATTTTAAGTAAATTACACATACCAAGGAAAGGTAGTTAGCTCAATGATTATGAGATAAACTTTCAATTTTGCCCTCATTTATGAATGAGCATCCTTCAATTTTTTATTCTCTCTATTTTCATTGGTACAATTAATGTGGACAAAATTGTCACAATCTCATTTATTACTTGAAAGAGGACTTATAAATAAGACAAAATTTTTTGGTCAAATGAGATTTATAAATAAGACCAGAGTGGTACTTCAGGGTACTTGCTGATAGTGAAAAAATACTTTATGATCTTGAAAAAATATTTTATGGTGTCGAATGATACTAAAAAGATACACAAGATGACTAATACTAAAAAGATACTTCATGGTACTGATTGATACTAAAAAATACTTCAGTATACCGATAATACCAGAAAAATATTTCATGATACTGATTAGTACTAAAAAATACGTCATGATCGAAAAAAAGTTTAAGAATTAAGATATTGAAAAAATATTTCATCCTGGGAGAAAGAAAGGCCTAGCTCATTTACCAATTAAGAAAATAATTTATCAAAAAAAAAAGAGGCCCGGCTCTCGCACAGGAAACCAGTCAATCTTGGTCACTCGCATGGGGACCGGGTTGGGTTTCTCTCATAATCCTTTTCTCATTATCCCTCATAATCTTTAATTCATATCCATCCAATAAATTACAATACTACTTTAATATTTCTCTCACCTTCCCAATCAACGATCCAGATTGGATGATGAGAGAAGATGAGAAAAAATATGAGGAGAGAATCATCTTCCCATAGAGACCTTTGCCGCCCTGGCACACCACTCCTCCATTTGGTGCCTCCGCCTCCCTCCTCTCTTTATTTTTGTTTTTAAAATAAGTGCTTGTTTGAGACGCTTAAAAAATAAAACGAGCATTTTACATTTTTACAAGATAAAACTATCACATTTTAATTCATACGGTGTAAAATTACATAAAATAAATCAAAATTTTTCACTAAAAAAATTTACATGAGTTAAGTCTAGGGAATTTATTAAAATTAAAATATATCTCTAGACTCAAAAAATTCTTACAAAGATATTTATATATCGCACGCTAACAAATTTCTAGGCAATAGGGTTTTTTTCATTGACTTTTGATTAAATATAGTATCTTAAGTGCTGCGCTTGGTATAACGGAGATGAATTATAACTTGTTTTAAATTTATACAAAGTTTAAAGGGCTCAACTTCTCTCCATTGAGCTTTTTGTCCATTGTGGACATACGGCATGCCATTGAAGCATTTTTTTTTTTTTTTTGGTCGAATGCTATTGAAGCATTTGGTGAAACGCACGGTCGGGTAAAATTAAAGCGGGGAAGCGGATGTGATGAGCTGATGATATTAGACGGGCCCACAGAATTCCAATTGCAAATTATATTTTTATCCAGAATAAAATTTATTTTCAAATAATTTAACATTAATTTTTAACATATTAAAAATTATTTAAAAAGATATAGAAAAGTAATAGTTCCTATTAAATAAAAAAATTATAAAAATACAACCCCCGTCCCCAATGAAATTAATTGGTAATTAGATATACTTATCCTTTAATAAATCATAATCTCTCATATAATATTGATCTAATATATCGATCTCTTTAAACTTTTATATGAATTTTATGAAATTTATATGGTTTAAGCCTTTATATCATAAAATTTATATGATTTTATATATCATGCTTTTATTAGGATTTTTATGAAATTTAATGGTTTAGTATAGCTAATTTATATTCAAGCAAGAAAAAAAAGACTAGCTAATTTATATTTAATATAATTTTTATCATTGTGATAAATCTAATTTCATATGGGCGAAAATCCTAATAAAAGTACTATAAAAATTATGAAATCATATAAATTTTATGATATAAGAGTTTAAACCATATAAATTTCATAAAAATCATATAAAAGTTTAAAGGGATTGATATATTACATCAATAATATATGAGAGATTATGATTTATTAAAGGATAAGGACTTGTTAATTTTCTATATTTTTTTCAAAATTATTTTTAATATGTAAAACATTAATATTTAATTCTTGGAAAATAAATTTTATTTTGGATAGGAGTATAATTTGTAGTTGGAATTCTGTGGGCCCATCTAATATCATCTGTTCACCACATCAGCCTCCCCGCTTTAATTTTACACGACTTTTCCAAAAAAAAGGGGTTAATGTATAAAAACATACATGCGTGGTTACAAAAATAAGTGTTAAGGTACAATTTTACATATGTGCTTTATCTTAAGAGTAGTCAGTATAACGTGCTTTTTTTTGGACAAAAAATGCATACATAGTTACGTTTTAGGAACAAAAATACTATGGCCATTAGTGACCGTTAACCATGGTAAAATTACCCTTTTGCCCTTAATTTAAAATAATTTTTTTAAAAAAAACAAAAATACCACACCCCCACCCCCAAGAGGGCCCCACCGCCGGCCCCCCATGCTGGGGGCCACCTGCCTGCGACCACCTCCAGCAACCGGCCGCCGTCGAATTTTTTTTTAATAAATTTTTAAAACTAATTTTTTTAAAAAAAAAAACTAAGGGGAGGCCGGCCACCCGACGCCGGTGACCTACCGTCGCTGCCCTACCACTGGTGACTTTTTTTTTCTTAAAAAATAAAAAACTAAGGGGAGGTCAGCATCCCCACCATTGGCCTCCTTACCGCCGGCCACCCACGGTCGCCGACTTTTTTTATAAAAAAACTAATTTTTATATTGTTGCCATTCATTAGAAAAAGACGATACGACCAAGTACAAGAGGGCTGAGTCCGATTTAATAATAGCCTTGTTGACATTAGTATTTACCAAAATATTTCAGCCATGTTGGGTGGCCTGTAGAAAAAAAATGTTGGACTTCAACATAAGTTCAACTGGCAGGTTATTAATAATCGTTTTTCAATTTTAGTTTTATTTAATTGTCATTAAAAATAGAGGAAAATGAGAAAGATGTGAGAATAAGTGAACGTAATTAATTTATAAGAAGATCGAATTGAGATGCTACAAGCAAGGGCGGACCCAAGTAGTAGAGAAGGGGGCACGTGCCCACCCTTATTTCTTTTAATTTTTTTTTTTAAAAAAAAAAACTAGGTGAGAAGATTCATTCATTTATCTATATGTTTTTTTTTTAAAAAAATTTCCTCTTCTATGCCTTTCCAACACGCATGTCTGACCCTATTCCTTACTCTTTTATGACCTAGCAAGATAGGGAAGTGCTCCCCTTTGATTGCTTAATGCCTTATATTGAAAAAGATGTATTTGATAGCATTAATAATGAGCCAATTATGATAGAATTCCAAAAACTAAGACCTAAAAGGATGACATTGTAATTATTGTAATATACTTTTGTTATTACAATATATATACTTGAATTTATTTAATGTTTAGCCTTGTTATTTCTAACCGCATTTAACCTTGTTTTTTTTCTTTATATATTTTTTTGTTTTTTAATGCATTTAAAACTTTGCTTTAAAAAAAAATTTCGGGGGCGCTACCTCCAAATCCCTCACCAATGGTGCCCCCTCTTCAATTATTTTCTGGGTCCGCCCCTGGCTACAAGCATGGAAGGGTAAGCTCACTGTTCACACTTGTACACGACTGTGTCCCGGGTCATCGCTCTTTTTTTAATTAGCCGTAGAATATCAACTTTCATTACGTGATTATATATTGCTTCATTGAATAACTTTATTTTGTTTTTGCTTGACATCAATAGAATGGTGCTACTAATTAACATTTGTGGCTGACCAAAATTGAGAAAAGTCGGAGTTCGTTTTGACTTTCTTTCGGCGTGTGGGGACATGGATATCGATCAATCACACTTTCGACCTATTGATATATATGTAATGAATGGCTTATTCTACGCACTTAAGATCTCGCGTAGATCAGGTCTAATTTAATCAATAAAGGAAATAATCAAGGGGATGAATAAACTTCCAAGAAGCAAACACATGCCATAAAAATTAGTTTTTTTTTTAGAAAAAAAAAAGTCATTGGAGGTAGTCGCCGGCGTAGGGTGGCCGGCCTTCCATTAGTTTTTTTTTTTTAAAAAAATAGTTTTAAAAATTTTTAAAAAAAAAGTCGCCAACGGCCGGTCGCTGAAGGTGGTCATTGGCGGTGGGCAGCCGCCGGCGTGGGGGGCCGGAGGTGGGGCCCAGGGGTTGTGATATTTTTGTTTTTTTAAAAATTATTTTAAATTAAGGACAAAAGGGTAATTTCACCATGGTTAACAGTCAACTAACAGCCTTAGTATTTTTGCTCCTAAAACGTAACCACGTGTGTATTTTTGGTCTAGAAAAAGGCATGTGGTGCTGGGCGCTCCTGGGGTAAAGCATATGTGTAAAATTGCACTTTAACCCCAAAAATAAAGTAAAAGTCACAGATTTGTTAAATATAAATTAGGTTAGTTAAATTTAAGTTAATAAAATATGTAACTTTTTCTTACTTTAGTAACTATATAGTCATTTCCGAACCTAAAAAAAATACTTGGTGTTTGCCATATTTAAAAAAAATATATATATTTTTATATTATTACCCAAAAGAAAATTACCCCGATTTTATAGCCTCATTCACCAACACAGCCACAGTTATTGTGTGTTTCACGAAATGCTCCAAACGTGTGCCGGAAGAGAACCCTCTCATCTTGTTTCTCATTTTCTCTCATTATTCCATCTGGGTCTTTGATTGAGAAAATGAGAAAAATGATACAGTACGTTTGATTGATTAGACGAATATGATTTAAAGATTATGAGATATAACAAGAAAATGATTATGAGAGAAACCCAACCTACACGTGCCATATGCTCGTAATGGAGGCACACAAGGGCGGAATTAGGGGGGGCTAGGGGTGGCCCCCGCCCCCCCTAAAATTATAAAATCGAACCCAATATTTTAGTAAATTATGTTTGAGCCTATAAAAGTCTTATGATTTTCATTTCAGTCCTTTTTTGTATAGTTATATGGAGGGACTAAAATGAAAATATTGAAATTTTTTAGGATTAAAATATAGTTTCAGAAAAATTTAGATTCTATTCTGTAATTTTCGGCCCCTCCTTTTTGACAATCCTGCCCCTCCTTTTTGACAATCTGGCTCCGTCCCTGGAGGCACAATGGATGAAAAACGCAATGGAGAGAAGCTAAGCCCAAGTTTAAGTAGATTTAAAGTTACATATAGTATGAAAGTACACGTAAAAGTCAACACAAGTTTAAGCAACAAACTTAAGCCCGCGAACCTAATTTAGCCTAAGAAGATTAATAATTACACGTTAAATTGTAGTCAAGGTCGGAGCTCCGACCTTACTATGTACATACTCTTTTTCAGGACTGGGGTGTCTGCTGCCCCAGGCCCCAGCCTAGCTACGCCCCCAACTGCCCTACAATTTTGGAGCCTCCCAAAATAATTTTTATGATTATTTTTATCATTAAATTATATCTGAAATGAATGACCTTTTGGTATTATATGGATAATAAAGAGTACCGTTTTCAATTTTTTATTATTTTTCAAATATTTAATACTCTAAAATTGTGTAATGTCTTTTTAATTTAGAGTGTCAAATATTTGAAAAATCATAAAACGAAAAAAAAAAAAATTGTTCCATTTTACCCATATAATATCAAAATGTCATTGACTCATTGTGGAACCCAATGATAAAAAAGAATCATGGAAAAAAAAATTGGGGAGAGCCCCAAAATTGAGGGGCAGCTTGAGGAACTTTTTTATTGGTACAAGTCCACGTAAATTTCTCGCTTTCCATTGCCCCTTGAGATTTGATATATTTGTGATCATGAACGAGCGGCTTGTAGATCCCGGCCTCCAGTGAAGGACAGTAAGCTTCTGAAGACACTTGGAATCAGCAAGGAAGAATCTTCGCTTCAAAGGTGCGTGATGACTCTCTTTACAGCAATGGGCATGTTGCTGGATTTTGAAGCAGAAGCGTAATTGAGGGCAGCTGGTTTCAAGGACGACTGAGTAATTTTAACTTCTGGCAGAGAGTAAGAAGGATGATGAGATGTACAATATTTAGAATCCTCAGCATTATATTGTTGGGAAGAATCACTGTCAAAATCAGGAAAAAACGCGAGTGAACCCCAATCAAGCACCCCAAGCCATTTGATCAAGCGTGACGTATACTGTTCATGGTAGAGATAAAATATTACCCGATTAATTTCTGGATTTTGTTGAAGAACCGGGCGCCTATAGAGGCTCGAATTACATCACGTTTATGCGTAGGAGTGTCTTTGGGACTACGTGAATTATCCTACAAAGCACAAACAATTTGACAGCATAACAGTTAGTAATGTCTTCCTCTGGGGGCACCTCACATGCCACATCTTTTTTTCCCCTCCCTTTGCGTTCATCCCAAGAAAGAGTGGGATATAATTCATTGTAACCCCCATGAACCATGTACATGGTTCACTGTGATGAAGTAAAGCGAATATAATTAGCACTTACTTCAGGGTTTTCTCTAGGATATAATTGTGGGCGAGCTAAAGCATCTTGATCGGGCAAATTTTGTACAAAGGCGTGCTCAAGAAGCTTAGCTGCTGATGGCCGATTTGCAGGATCCCTTTCAAAACATCTCTGAAGAAAATCCTTTCCTGCTGAAGATAGTGTTTCAGGTATCGATGGCAAATTGTGCAGGACCTTGAACATGGCTGAAGGCTGATATGCATAATACAGCTAGGTCAGTAAATCAACTAGTACACAATATAAAAGTAAATAGACTGCTAGAATCCGAATATCAGAAGGGCACTCAAATTGCTCATAAGCCATGAGAGATAGCCAAACCTACTAAACGGTTTAAACAAAGACTGACCACCCAATGGTAAAATTTACCTTCCTTTATAATAATAATAGAACAAATTCAATTGGCCTTGAAGGTGTAGACCATTGGGAGAGAAGAAAAATCATTGCTTAGCAAGCGTTGTTTTTGAACTACTACGATTCTAGTCAACTTAATATAGCCTAAATACATAAAGCAAGCTGAAATTAAATAAATAACATTAATACTGCCCTCTTTAGCCTAGATATAGATATGATCAAATTTATCAATATTCTAGTAAACCTACAAAACAAACACGCACTATACTTTGTTACAGATGAATTGAACAAGAAGAATAAGGTGCTAAGGTACTCACCCCTTCAAAGTCACTCCAGGGAGGTTTACCCGTTAGCATCTCGATGATAGTGCAACCTAAGCTCCAGATATCAACAGCATAGGCAAGGTCAGGATTGTCATTTTTTATCATCGCAGCCTTCATGACCTTTGACGGACAAATCAGGGTAAGTAAGGACATGCCTCAGCCATATAAGACAAAAATTATATAATACAAGCAATGAAATACCTCAGGAGCCATCCAGTATGGACTGCCCTTTAAAGAAAGTTCATATGATTTCCCTGTTAGCTGGAAAGGACAAATTAATAAGATATAAAGACTGTGGGAAAGACACAAAAAAATAAAGAAAGAAAGAAAGAGGATGCTGCCTTAAATAAAATTCTAATATAAACAGCTAATAAAGAAAAAATAACATCTACAAGTTAAAAGATTATGTCAGCGTTGAAAGACCATCTATTTGCCCATATATACCAGAACACATGTGTGCAAACATAGTTGAAATGAGTTTAGAACAAGTCAGTCTAGAACACTCACAGCTTTAGCCATTCCAAAATCAGCAAGCTTGACAGTGCCTGATGCATCAACAAGTAAGTTTGCTCCTTTGATGTCCCTGAGGAGAAAAATCATCCATTTTACTAAACATTAGCAAAATACAGCAATGCCAAATAATTGTTGAGAAATCCAAACAGAAGAATGCCCTTTTCCAGAAACTAGCTGCACTAAACAAGAGAACAAGTTCTGCATGAGATATATATTGGTGGAAATTCCAATTCATTCACAAGCACATGATATATTTTTAAGGTTTAGATTTTTACTGTTTCCCCCAGCATTAGCATGTTCCTCATATCAAATAATAGACCTCAAGAACAAATTGGTAACCATTCAGAGAGTTTAATCAGTTATGCTAATTCCTTCCATCAAGCATCACAGTCACCTGTGGATAGTTTTGGTACTGTGCAGGTAAGCCAACCCTGAGAGAATATGCCTTGTAAAATTGCGAACTACAGACTCTGTCATCGCTTCACCGTTTGCCCGAACAAATTTATCAACTGACCCTGGATGAACATATTCCATATATATGCACAAGTGATCACCAATCTGCAAACAAAAAGGTCTAAAATATTTACATCTTATTCCAACCGCAATCGCCTGTAAGCTTTTAATTAGGCTATATTAGTATATGTGAAAAAAGAGCCAATGAAAAACTCACAATTTCACTGCCATAATACTGTACAATATTTGGATGGTGTAGTTGACGAAGAATCTTGATTTCCTGAAACAATGAGAAACAAAACAAAAGCTTATATACCTTCCTATGGGCAAATGTTAAAGATATATGGGGCAGAGAAGAAGAAAAAATTACACACACAAAAAAATTAAAAGAATTTAAACTTCCATATAAACTCTATTAACAGTGCAATTGATTGCAATTATTAAGCTCCTGCACTACTGAGAAAACAAATCCGGGGCTGAGGCTAATAAAAACTGTGTATGCATGTGCAACTTGTACCGAAAGTGCAATTGGTTGCAAAAGTTAGTTTCTATATTAGTAAAAAAAACAGATATTGGCACTAAGGCTCATCTTGTGAACCTATTTTATGTATGCATACATGCCTTGAAAAAAGGAGATTGATGATACCACAGCATACACATGCTAAAAATTTAGCAATCTCGCTTCTACTTGGTGAGTTCTTCCTTTCTTTAAGCAAACAGCAAATATCTGATCTTTCATACTATTTATCAGGACAATGATAACTACAGTATACTAACACAGAAGAATCTATGACAAGATGGAAAATGAAAAAGAATTTATGCAAATGACAATATCATAAACAAGACTAAAATATTAAACTTTAGGAGCTCCTACTTGCTTATAAAACTGTGTGCAAATGATCATAGACAATTCTGACACTAGTTAATGCAACTAATCACATAAGCAGTTAACCTGCAGTGATGATTTTTTTATAGTTATTAATCCATTATGACCAAACAGTCTTCCTGCCCAATTCTTCGGCTCTTGGAATAGTTGGATTTCAATATAATTCTTGATTTCCAATAAATGTCAATTGGCAGCCAAAACAAAAAAGAAAGTTGTATCTATTCTTCTCTCCAATAATGGGAGTCATGTTTCTGTACAAAATAAATTAGAAGATGTGGAGAATAACCTGCTCTAGTTGCTTTATACAGTTGGCAGAGTTAGGGTCATCTGGAATGAGATCCACCTCCTTCATTGCGCATGAAGCACCGGTCTCTCTTTTAGGTGAATGAGAAAACACATGAGTAAACAACAAAATTTTTATCTAAAGCAAATGAGAGCCATTTAGCAGACACTAGAAAACATAATAATCGAACAAATTACACACAGGTTTGTTGCATGATAAACACTTCCAAAAGTGCCCCGTCCAATAAGTTTTCCTTTCTGCCATTGGCCTTTCATTGAAAATTGACTTTCAAATGAGTGATGCATGGGACTAGATTGACACTGCGTAAATGATGGTGCTGGTGGTGAAGCTCCAGGAGGAAGAGGGAGAGGCAAAGGATGTGCGTCAACATGGTTATTTTCTGGCCACGCCCTGGAATGAAATCTATTATCTTGGATTTTGTGATTGAGGAAAGGGCTACGGCACTGTGGGCTACGGAGGGAAGAATGGTCTGGACTTTGAACAGGCAAGTGCGGAGACACTTTCATAAGATGAACAACAGGGTTGTCAAGATATTCTTGAGCACTAAAGAAATTATCAGTGAAATCTACATTGCTTGATCTCCGTGGACTAGCAACAGGACTGGAAAAAACACTTGTTGGGGCACTCTTTGTGGCCACGCCCGGCCTTGAGTCATAAATATTTTCATAGTTAGTATCATGAGAGATTGCTCGTTCTTTACATGAACTATGAGCTGCATTAGAAGCAACATGTTAAGGAAAAGGATCATCCACATTCAACATTTTGAGATGCAACAAGACGGGAGAAAGTACCTGTCAAGAAACTGGCAACCGGGATGTTTACTCTCAAATGAAACTTAGAGTTCGCAGTGGTTGGATCACAAGATCTATCCAGATTACTCCAAGACTTCATTTTCATGAATACATCTTGATCCGCCGTCTTCCTGATGATTTTGAAAGGAAAGAAAACGCACCGCAAAGAATCAACATGCTGATAAATTAATGCATCAATTGATGCTGAACTATAAGTTAATTCCTTTGATGGCGAATAGCAAGTAGAACATTGCACAGAAAGTACACAATAATATTATCTTCGCTTAAATTAAAACTAAGCAAAAGGTTGGAAAATTCAGTTTTATACAATAAGTGGGTCAGAGATCTGATCAGAGTAAATAGATAAGGCCAATTTCTTTCCTTTTGAGTTTGAGATATATAGGTCTACTTCCTAGTTCGTACAAAATTTTCCCTTCTACGCGAAAAACTCACTCGAGGTATTGGAGAAGAATTAAATGATAATCTATGATAACACTACAAGTCTATCACTAATTTTAATACTTCAAATAATGACCATGAATGACTGTTACCTCCCGAAAGCAAATCCCGAATGTTCTACGGAAGGGGATCCGAGATGGGACTGTCCGGGATTAGGACCGGTTGACTCCGGTCGGCGAGTCAACGGTGAATCGGGAAGCGGCAGGGGTTGAGGCACAGCGGTGGAGGACCAGTGTTCAGAACCACCCGAAGAGCGACTCTTGCGAGAGGACGGAAGGGAAGGCATGAGCGAAGAGTCATCATTGAGGTGCAAGCCAACATCATGGTCGGAGAGGTAGCGAAGCTTCCTGGCTCGAGTAAGGCGGCGGCTGCCGGGAGTCAATTGCTCCGTGCTGTGAACGAAACAAGCGGCATTGACAGGGGCATCGACGTCACTTTGTTTGAGGTCGAAAGGAGAAATAGATGAAGGAGTGGAGGGGATAGGAGTTGGAGAAGAAGAAGATTTGCGAGACGGAGGCATTTGATTTCGGGAAATGGGGTGAGTGGCGGGAGTCGTCATGGAAGAGTGGGAGCAGAAGCAAAATATTGCCAAGTCGAGGCCATGGGAGGGAGAAGCAAGACCAGAAAGGAAACAACACGAAACACCTCGGCTATTTCTTGGCCTTGCGGTAACAACTGTATTGTCTATAATTTCCAATTTCAAAAGGGCTGTGTCAGGAATAATTGAATATTCATTTAATTGTCAACAGTGATGACTTTTGAGGTGCTTTGTTAGGGTTTAGGGGCCGAGTCTTCCTATCTCAAGCCTAACTCCACACCTTATCTCATGGAGGGACGTCTTGGAGTCAGAAACACGACCCACCGTTTCCCATTATGTCAATACGTGAGGCACGGAGGGAGGAGAGAGAAAACGGGGCCACCAACTTAAAATCAAGATATTATTATATGAATTACCAGTAATTAAGTGATTAATAAAGATAAGGATAGGGAGAGAAAACGTCACAGGGTTGACGGACTAGGTCATTAGTAGGCTGCTGACCCTGCTGCTCATGTGGCTTCAGGCTCCACAAATATCGCATGGTGAGTTGGTGGCACTCTAAGGTCCCATTTAGTATAAGAAAAATTGGAGGAAGGAAAGAAAAATTTTGAAAGATGAGAGAAAATGGCCTCAGAGAAGATAAGTTGTTTGATAGAAAAAAAAAAATTGAAAGGATGGTAATTCATAAAGAATTAGAAAATATTTATTCTACTCTAAAAAAATAATTAATTCAAAATGAAAAAAAAAATTGCTAAAATACATTTAAAAAAATGGATTAATATTTCTGCTTTTGTTATAGAAACACTTTTTCTGTTAAGCTCATATAAAAGTAAGTAGGTCCCATTATAAAAATAAAAAAAAGAAAATATTAATGAGACTCATTCATCTATATGTGAGTGTGACAAAAAAAAGTTTTTGTAACAAAAGTAGAAACATTAAACCCTTTAAAAAATTATGTTTTTATGAAGTTCGAACTTGTTAAAAAAAATTTCTGCCAAGTTAGAACTTTCTTGCCAAATTCTAACTTTCTAGCCAAGTTCAAATGTTTGCGCTAAGTTTGAATTTGAAAGGTAGAGTTATTAAAAAATATGAATAGTAACGTAGAAACTTGAGATCCCACCAATTTTGGTGGGATCTGATCTTCCCATCTGTAAGAGAAAATTGAAAACTTAGGTTGTCAAAAATATTTGTTTAAGAAGGGGAACTTGCTAAACTTTTTTTCCTTTCTCACCAACTCCGTGTAACAAACGGTGCCCTAAAGAAGAAGTTGGCGGCAGAGAGAAACATCCTTATATGAGTTATGAATTGAATGCCACGTTGAGCGTTGAGACTGAAGGATTTGAGCGTTGAGACTGAAGGAGAAGGGCCTCATTGTTGTTTAAGTCACGGGCGTTTGTCTCGGCGTATGCTTACGCAGAAAGTGTTGTCGTCACTCCGACGTTGAATTCAAGGATTCTTTTCGTTCCTGGTGATGCCTCGTCTAAGAAATGAGCTGTTTGCTTAAATTTTTCAATATACTCATCGTACTGTGTGTGCCTAGGTTTATGGGAAGCCAAAATTAAAAAACTCTTGTCTTCACTCTCCTGTTCATGTCTCACATTGTTGGCCAGTGGGAAATTATCCTGTCACAGCTTGCCAGAAAAAATGCGGATATCTGTATATTGCACGGATCATTTCATATTTAATTAAATAAATAAAAATGTTAAGGTTCATTTTTTGTCCAAAAAAATTTCCATAAAGAGCTATTTTATTCATACAATGTCGTTTAGGAAGTATCAAAAGTACGTGGAGCAATGCATTACCCCAATCATTAGTAACTATTAATTTTAAATATAAAAAACACGCGTCATTGCCGCTTGACGTGTAAAATAGGAAAAATTGATTACAGGGCCCAAGGAAGCAAAATAATTACAAAAAAGACCCAAGAAACATTCACATGCCAGAAAAGGCCCTAGGACCTTTTTCTGGCATTTTTTCAAAAAAAAGTGTACGGACATAGTTGCTAATTGCTACAGATGTAGTTGTTAATTGCTACAAATGTAGTTGTTAAAATGTAGTGTTAATTAGACTGATTTAGTTGTTAATGGGGACTGATATAGTTGTTAACCGCTACTGATGTAGTTGCTAACGTTTTTTGAAAAAATGCCAGAAAAGGTCCTAGGACTTTTTCTGGCATGTGAATGTTTCTTGGGCCTTTTTTGTAATTATTTTGCTTTCTTAGGCCCTGTAATCAATTTTCCCTTTAAAATATCACCTCATCATCCAACTCAACTTCTAAAGACGTAGTGTCCTGACTCCCTTCTTCTCTCCGTCTTTGACCCGATCTCCCTCCCCTTTTTTAATATCTATCAGACACTTTCTATAAGAACCACAGCCACTAGCCCTTGATTTCATGTTTCCCATTTCATAAACCTTCTTTTAAGGCGCTCTTGAAAAATCCAATCTTAATCTCTTATTTTTCCGTCGTCAATCTCCGTTCCATTGGAAATAATGAGTGGATATGTCATAAGGAACAATTCCTGCATTTGAATTACTCCCTCCTCCGTCCTAATTATAAGACATATTTAACCGACTTTAGGGAAATTAAGGAGAGGAGTTAAATTAGTTAATTTCACTTATTTTCCTAAAATGTCCTTATATATATTGTCAATGACATTAACATACCTCCCTAGAATCTTTCTTTCTATACTTTTTAATTGAAATGATGGTTTTGCTATATATATACATATATGTGTGTGTACCCACATATGTATGTATGTGTATGCACACACACATATATATATCTACAACCCCCAAAAAAAAAAAACACACACACACACACATATCTACACACAAATACAAACGCTCACATTCCCCCAACACACACATATACAAACACACACACACACATAAGTGTATGAGTATGTACACATACATATATAAACACACATGTATATACATAAACACACACACATATATATATTTATATATTTATATAATGTGTGTGTATGTCTATATATGTGTGTGCATATATAAATATATATGTGTATGTTGGTAAATTAACGTTAACTAATTGATAAACAAATTAAAATCCAACAATTTAAGAGTTTTATTGACTGAAAAATTCTATACACCTAAATGCATATACTTACCAAAAACTAAACACGCTTAAGAGAATAAAATAGGGATGTTTTAGGAAGAAATTGACAAAAAGTTAAATTTTGTCCTATAATTAGGATCAAAATTAACTTTTAAATGTTATCCTATAATTAAGACCGGAAGGAGTATTTGGGATTGTGAGGAGCTAAAAAGAGGAGTGAACTTGCACAATGACGGCCCAAATGAAAATCTAGCAATTTCCTCTACATAAGAGTTAAAAGTGGATAGAGTGGTTTTATGAGAGATCTCTTAAAAAATTCAGCTATATCTTTTAAACAAATGATTTACCGTAGAAAGTCTTTTTGTTGGTATTTTTCATGACACCTGGTCATTGGGATTGGTTTATGGCCTTTCTTATGTAGCTTAGGTGGAGGGCGAAGATCACAACTTTCAATATAGAATTTAAAGGTATTAAATCGGAAATGATACTCTGAATCATAATCATAGAACTATAATAAAATATAGAATCAACTACTCCGATGTTTTGTGCGTTGAAGATTCACCTCCATCAACTAGCTTCTTCATTCCTCTTGTACGACTTCTAGATATCTCCTCTTTTGGGATTCTTTTTTTTTTTTTTTTTTTTTTATGGTACCTGGGATTTGTTTGTTTGAATTTTATATGAATTCGTAGTTATAGATTTTAGCTCCAACTTGTTGATTCAACATCTTCAATTTGTAATGTGTGAGGTTGAGTCTGAAACCATTGATGTTCAGTCAATATTGGTTGTGTTTAATCTTCAAAAGTCTAATCTTTTTGTTCGTTCTATCATGTTCCTCCGATATATGGTTTTCAATTATTCTTTATTATTATTATTTTTTAAACAATTATGGTTTGATTTCTTGGTTGTTGAGGCCAGCTGCAAAAGGAAGGAAGAGGAGGCAGCTGATGGTGAGGAGGAGGGACGGAGGAAGTGATAGAGCTGATGAGGTGGTTGTGCTGCATGTGTGATATTAGTCAAAATTAACATTTGTTAATGGCCAGGATAACATTACTCCACTTTTAACACTTATAGGGTAACATTGTAAAAAAAACTTTTAGGGTAAAGTTGTTCTTTTTGAAAAAAATTTGAAATAAAAATGAACATTAACACTTAATAAAAACACACCATTTATTTGAGTGTTATTAAGGTCTTATATTCATAAATCATAACCCAAAAAATTATCTTAATTCCAAAAAAAAAGGCTCATAAATCTTGGATGGGCGGGCAGGGAGTATAAAACTAACAAGTTATCTTTGTATTAAAAAAAAAAGAAAATCATACTTTTTTTTTTGTTACAGAAGAAAATCAAACTGTTGCAGGGAAAGAAAGAGTGGTATATTTAAAAGTGATAGTGGGATTTGGTAATGGATGCCAATGTAATAGTTTTTTTTTTTTTTTGATACATGAAAGTTTTAGAAGGGTTCGACATCAGTCCCCTACTAAAGTCAGGGCACGGCCTCGGGCTTTATGAACGCTTACTGGGGACTAATGAGATCGCCTACCAAAGGAGTCTCAGCGACGGCATAGGGGATCGAACCCACAACCCAAGGGCCTAGTACTGAAACCCTTACCATCTGTGCCAACTCTCATTAGCCGCCAATGTGATAGTTACCAGCGATAGTTCAAAACAAGTCACTATTTTAGCCCATAAATGTCTAAGGCCCACAGGCTAAGCTTAACGAACTAGGCCCTCTAATAATTGCTGAAGATTAGGACTGAGCCCAGCGTCAGCGTGAAAACAAAGCCAACCACTAATGAGTATTGTCTCCCATTGTTAGATGACATATTTAAACTGTTAATATTGATCTTAAATATTAGATATATATTTTTATATTTATTAATTTTTTTTAACTTACCTCTATTGATGTGCCTTACATAATAATCAAAGAGAAGAAGGAATTAAGGAAAATGATTATGGTATTTTAAAAAATACATATTATAATAACTAACTTAATTAATTTCCTCAATTCAATCAATTAAACATTAAGGTCTAGATGAAGTAATATTCAAGAATAGCGAATCCTAATACCGTGCGTTTTAATTCTACTTGATTTTTATGGCACCCCTCTTCCAAAGCATTCTACCCAAACTCGTATGTCCTTTATTTCGCACATTTGTGTTTTTTTTTTTTTTTTAACAAGACAAAATGATATTCATTAATCCGAGGATTTATCTGGCACATTTGTTGATTTGTTCATCAGTGACAAAGAAATAAACTTGGAGTTGTTGGGCATTGCTTAAAATTATTGCTTGTTTGACATGATTTTAAAAGTTTTTTTTTGTCATAAGTCGAGATAAAATCACTCAAATATCATATTAATTGTTATTTTTACTCACTACCCTTATTAATTATAAGTAAATATAAAAAAATAATTAATACTTCTTAAAAATAAATAAATAACTTTTGAAAATGATCAAATATATTTATAAGTTGAGATGTCGTGAAGGTTAGTAGGAGGTGAAAAAAACGACAATATGGAGTCTTACATTGTATATATACATGTGTGGGAATACAATCTAACCTGTGTTGCGACTTTGGATTAGGGATGGAAATAGGTCAGGCCAGATCAGCCTTTGGCTAAATAGGTCTGAGCCTGTTATAGAGGAGAAAGGCCTGAGCCCGGGCCTGAGCCTGAATACAGGTTTTTTTTTAGGCTCAGGCCTGAGCCTTCATAAGGTCTGGTTAGGCCTGAAGCCTTTTTAAAGGCCTACTTACAATGTAAGCCTTTAAAAAGGCCTCATATTACAGGTCTCAAAGGCCATAATTAATTAATATAATAATATGTATAAAACTATAATTCACTAATTATACTTAAAATTAGAATATAAGAATGAAAAAATAAAATAAAATTGTATTATTTATATGATATAAATATTATTATATTCATTTTATATGTAAATAGGTCAGGCCTGAAGGCTTACCGGCTAGGCCTTAACAAAAAAAGCCTGGCCTATTTACATATTTATGCCTTAATCTGACCATTTTAATAAATAGGCCAGGTCATACCAAGCCCTAAATAAGCCAAGCCGTAAGCCACCTGATAGGCCGGGCGTATTTTCATCTCTACTTTGATTAAGGGAGATGAAACAAAAAACAGCGTTGGTGTCAGTCTGTCAGGGCTTGGTCATTTCCCCATTTGTTCACCTGTGATTGGAATCTACGTTATCAGCTTTGCTATGTGGTGTGATTCCTTAATTTTTGTTAGCGAACGCTGTCAGGGCTTTGTCATTTCCCCCATTTGCGATTGGAACTTACGTTATCAGCTTTGCTTGTGCTTGTTGCGCATGGCAGACCACGACTTGGAATTATTTGTGCCCCCGCATCTGTCGGCTTTCTGACCCGAAATCTTGGCTACCCTTTCTTTCTTTCTCACTATGTGGGGCCCTCTCCGTACGTCCTATCATATTCATTCATCCCCTCACTCTCCACAATCACAATAATTGCATTACCATATTCCGTGGCGGGCAGTGGCAGGGTAAAATGGTCATTCCACAAGTCAACCACCCAGGCCAAACTTTGGCTAAATAGGCTTAAGCCTGTAATAGAGGGGAAAGGCCTGAGCCTGGGCCTGAGCCTGAATACAGGCTTTTTTTTAGGCTCAGACCTGAGCCTTCATAAGGCCTAGTTAGGCATGAAGCCTTTTTAAAGGCCTACTTACGATGTAGGTCTTTAAAAAGGCCTCATATTACAGGCCTTAAAGGTCATAATTAATTAATATAATAATATGTATAAAACTATAATTAACTAATTATACTTAAAATTAGAATATAAGAATGAAAAAAAAATAAAATTGTGTTATTAATATGATATAAATATTACTATATTTATTTAATTTGTAAACAGGTTAGGTCTGAAGGCTTACAGGCCAGGCCTTAACAAAAAAGGCCTGACCTATTTGTATATTTAGGCCTTTAAATAGGCCTTGACTTGACCTTTTTAATAAACAGGTCAGGCCATACCAGACCCTAAATAGGCCAGAATGTAGGCTGTCTGATAGAGGCCTGACCTATTTCCATCCCTAATCTCACCCCTTATTCTGTATGTAATCAGCTGAATCCCAGTGCTTTCTGCCAATCAAATAACAAACCCCGCAATAAAAATCAAATTATTCAAATTGCTACTAACTTTAACTCCTTTCTATTGTATTTATAGATCGATGGATCATAGATGGTGAGCTTTGTTCCTCTTGTTTCCCCATTTTCCTGCCAGTTTAGGTAGACCTTTTAATATATATTATTCTATCATATTTTAAATATAAGATATGATTGGCCTTTTTAAAAAAAATTAAAAAAACTAATTAAATTACTTAAAAATATTTATATTTATCATTTTTTTCTCTAAACTATTTTTTTTTATATAAATTGATATATAATGTAAAAATCACCACATTAATATGATTAAATTATTTATTTTGATTTCTTAATCTCTTTAAAAAAATCAATTTTATCTTATATTTACAATCTGAACAATGCTATAAGTGATCTTCTATTGGCTCGTTTTTCTTGTTTGATTATTTGGAATAAGCGCTTGTGTTTATGGCCAAAGTGGAGTTTCACCTTAAATAGAACTTGGCAGCCGCACTCAATTTGGTGAAAAAATCGCAATCCCATTAACGACTGATCCAGTTATCTGCCACAGGCATGGGTCATCATAAATTTATGCTCGATGTGTCAATATTTCTAATTGTAATCATTTGTGTCAATATTCACGGTTGACACAAAAGGAATTAAATTAAAGGATAAACTATTAGGGGGAAAATATATAAGAACTTCAAGTGTATAAAATTTACAACGAAGGGTCTTTTTCGCTAAATTAATGATCCCCGATGTGATTCTTCGAATATTGATTGTATTCCTACTTTAAAATGTATATAAAAAATTATGAGGCAACCATTTGTCGTTACGTTGGTATCAAGGCCGTGCAGGGTGTGAGTGCATCACATTAAAAAAATACAAAAAATCATCCTTAGAACATCTCACCCTCGTATTATGAAGATGTTTGCAACATCTACCAACCCTTTAAATCAGAATAAACCATACTTAATTAATAGTTTTGTAACATGTATGATGATATATGCTCACCGATTTATGGCATCATCCCAGAATTGACCACTACAAAAAAATTTAAAATTGACCACAGAATTTGTGACGGAAAAAATTCCGTAAGAAATTATCCACGGAATTTCGTGGGTAAAAATTACCGATGGGATTCCTTACGGAATTCCGTCGGTAAATTTTATCACACTATTTTTTCTGACAAAAAAATTTTTTATGGAAACTTTTTTACCGATGGAATTACCCACGGAATTCCGTCGGTAATTTCAGTTACCGACATAATTCCATGGGTAATTCCGTTGGTAATTTTTATCTGCAGAATTCCGTAAATAATTTCCGACAGAATTTTTTCCGTCGGAAATTCCATGGATAATTTCAAATTTTTTTGTAATGAACTGACGTCCTGTTTGTTGGAAGAGAAGTGAGAATCATGTTACTCAAGTGTGATGAAAAAAATGAGAGAGCTGCTGAATAAAGACGAGCAATGGTGTTTTATACAAATGAATTTATGTGAGTTTGATTTGGTGAATTTATTAAAGTTAAAACATGTCAATCTCAAGGCTTAAAACGACACTTAAAACGATACTTACAGGCTACCAATTATCAGCGTCCTTGCATCTATGGCGATATTTGAACCTTCGACGACTTTAAAATCATAAGACAACTCTTCACCGATTGGATTTAGATTTGTCGGCAATACCTATGAGAGCTTGCTTTGCTCCGTACATACGAATATGCTTGATCCGGTGGATCCAATATGCTGGACAGCGTGTATAACATACTTTAAGGAATATAAAATCAATTTAATTAATTAAAATAATTGTCGGCTCTTATTTCTAGTGCGGAGAACATATCCATTGTGCCTACAAAATACTTGCTAAAAAGCATCGGTTATGACTTATAGCTAACTATCATTACGTACGTGTAATTAACTAGTTAACACATCGAAAATATATATTAAATTGATTTCCTCAAATGTATCAGTTTATATTGGCAAACAAAATATATGAATTTATGTATTTTGAAGATCACGGGGCACAAAATTAAAAAATATTTCACTATATGCGGACAGCCTATATATTATTACACTTGTAATATTTATATGTATTCGATCAATATAATCTTTTCATATTGAGTTTTTTTAATTAACACTTTTTATATTCACGACTTAAACCTTCTGGACACTTTTAAAGAAGTGTGGCGTATTTTCTACTCGTCAACTTCATCAGTTTGAGGAGATCGACGCTTGGACGATAAATAATGATCCCATAAGCGAGGATATGCATGCCACGTGCGTGCCCAAGTCCAATGTCAAGTAAGAATAAAAAAAAAAAATCAGTTTAATTAACATGCACATGAGAGTTTATATTAACGGCAACTTAATATAATCCTATATTAATGGAAGAAGTTATTTTTATAAAATAATATGAAAGGAGTTTTATCTTAATTTGTGAGAATGTGTTTTTCTAATACGGACTCAAACATGTTTTTAGCTTATGAAAATAATAACACTCCACACAAATTTTAAGGGAGTGACAAAATTAGTTTTTGAGCAAATTAAAATAAAAGACCAAGAGAAAATCATATTCATTATAAAGGATTATAAAAATTATAATTACTTAGAAAGACCAAACATAATAGTATGAATTTTAAATTACTAAATTGTCTCTAACCAAGCTTCTTCCATTATCTTTTGTATTTAATTAAAAAATAACTAAAATCAAAATTAAAACCACCCATCGTTATGCTATGTTTTTTGCATCAAGTTTTATATTCAAGCAATCAATATAATATTTAATTAACAATGATTAAACTCATATTTTTTAATGTTTTTTCAGCAAGTTCCATATTCCTTAATCAATATGTCTATAACACCTCGGATTTCTAAAATTCACATAACATAAATATTCTTATGGTTTTTATAAATAATAATAGAAATCTAAAATAATCAACATCTAGAAGGTGTCACTGTCACACTTGAATGGGACAAGTGCAAGGTTTCTTATTAATGAAATAAATCTAAACTTAATCAGAATGTTCATTAAAAGAAAATATAAAATAAAAGAAAAGAAAGTGAATAACTAGAATTTATTGTCGTCATCCTCACTTCCCAGCCCCAATCCTTGAAACCTGTTCACTGAAATTCTGCTCCCCTGAAGGATCATCGCAGCCCAGAATACACATGAAATTCTGCTTCCCTGAAGGATCATCGCAGCCCAGAATACACACATCAGCAAATGCTGGTAATCCTAATTAGGTAAAGGTAATATAAAATAAAATAAGTAAATAAATAAATTTGAAATGATTTGAAATAAAGTACAATAATCACAAATAATCACAAAATAAAATAAAAATAAAGATGACATATACACGTATAAATTTTAAATAGCACAAACACATTAATCAAAGCAAAAAAAAAAAAAAAAAAAAAAATATATATATATATATATATATATATATATATATATATATATATATATATATATATATATATATATATATATATAATCATGTGGTTTTTGCATCAAACATTAATGATTATCTTTTTAATTTATTTAGACCCGAGAAGTTTAGTGGGAAGAGAACATGATAGATTCGGGAAACCCTACCAGTCTACCCGTGACCCGGGAAACCCTGCCAGTCACAAATTATCAAAATTGGCCATATCATCATTCTTCCTAGTGTGCACACCTCAAACCCTGCCAGTCACAAATTATCAAAATTGGCCATATCATCATTCTTCCTAGTGTGCACACCTCTTCCCAAAGTTGCTACTAATGTCCCGGGAAACCCTGCCAGACACCACTTTGGGAAGAACGGATATATCAGTTCACATCAAATAATATATTGAAGGCATAAAGCCTTAAAAGTGTGTTCATCACTTTAGGAGATACCATCTCAAAGCTATCCACCCACAATTAAGTTATTTAATCACACAAAAAATGGATTTCTCAATATATATATTGATAAGTATATATTTTATAATTAAATAAGTTTAGATTCTGAAATATTTTAGATTGAATTTATTAATGCTTTATACTAATTTAATTATCTTCCTACACTTTTCTATCATTTAATTAAATATAAGATAAAATAATAAATTTTAAACGAAAATAAGGAAAAGACAATTTATCATAATCTATCTTGTTATGTAACAATATTATATGAAGATAAAGAAAAATAAAATAAAATAAAATAATATATATATATATATATATATATATATATATATATATATATATAGCTTCTTGAATCAACAAGCAAAGGCAATATTAGATGTGGATAATGCATTGCTTATTTTCTTATGTGAATGCATAAAGAAAAAAAAAGATCTGCTTCTCAAAAGACGTGTCATTCCTTCAATTATACAAATATCATACATGTATGTGCTGGGTAAAAGAACAAGAGGAGATAAATGATTAAAAAAATAATAATAATAAAAATAAAAGATAAAACGATGGACCCCACGGCAAAAAGGAAGAAGAAGAAACTAAAGTATATCCATTAAAAGATTGCAGCAGAAAGGGACGCACAGTAGAAAAGTCGGGACTCATGCAAATCGAGGAGGGAGATATAGGTGTATACAAAAATCATAATCAACCCTTTATGTCAAAAAGGAAAGATTTGTTCTAGGGATTAGGATTACAATCAGTCAATATCAATCAATTCTAATCAACGTTCTAACTCTACCAACAATTAATTCTTAGAGATTAGGATTACTTGGTCTTCGTATTTGCTAAGCTCCTAGAGAGAAAGTCTGCCATAAAGAATTTTTCAGGGAGAGAGCTAATGAGCGATGACTAAAGTTAGGCGGCTAAACCTAACTTATAATTTAGGCTCTTAGGGTTTAATTATTAACTGGGCTTTGTGGGTTGGGCTTTTAACTATTAATAATTAATAAATAATTAAAAACCAACAATATTTACTCTGTGATTTAATATGTCATTCAAAGATGGAATAGGTAAACTCATAACGTGGAAAGGTTTTTTTTTTCACGGAATAGAAAAATGAATCTGCCCATTATATTCTTATATTTATAAAATAGCTTGGTTGAACAAAAATATTTGTTATTATTATACAAGATATATACAAATTTAAATATTTTTATATCGATAAATAGTACAGTTATTTTAAAAAAATTATATCGCACATAAGATATGTTCGTATATTCATAAAATATCCTTGCGGTTACGATCATATAGGATACAAATTTGAATAATTTTATTTTGATGAATGGTACTTGTTTTTTAAAGGAAAATTATATTGTAGATAAAGATAAATATTTGTTTGTTTTATAAAAAACACAAATCATAAAACAATATTATTAAATTCTATCAATCAATATAAATTTAATAGAGTCAAATATATCTAAACTAACTAAACTAATCAAAGTAATCTAAACTAATAAAATTAGATAATACCATACTATTATTATCATTATCATTATCATTATTATTATTATTTTATTATTACTACTACTACCACCATTATTTATTATTATTATTAACAATAATAATAATAATTTGGGGTATTACAATGTCATTTCATTGTTTAGGTATAATAAATTATTTATATTTTCTTAACATTTTATTAACATTAAATGAATTTTCTTAACACGCATGGATCTTATTCTAAAATTAAAATAAATCCTATAAAATTTTTTGGTATAACATACATAATAAATTATAAAATACCTTGAGTTTTGTTAACATTATATAACTTTTATTTTCATTTAATTTTATTGTTGATTTTTTAAAAATTATAATTTTTATAAAATTAAAGAATGTGTATTTTTTTTCTATAGATATCTATGCAAGTTGTTAAAAATAAAAATTGACAAAATTTTTGTTTAATTGGTGAAATGTATAATTTTGTATCGGTTTTAAAAATAGAATATGGGGGAGATTGAGAGAATGTAAGTAGAAATGCAAAAGATTTTCTTAGGGGCATTTTAGTATTTTCAATTTTATATTTTTTTATTTGATCATTCTAAACAATTATAGTTTTTATGGTCATAATCAATAAATATCTTTTCCTCCAACTCTTTCATTCTAATTTTACTTTAATTTTTAGGAAAAAGGACATATAAATGTCATTTCAATTACGAAAACCCCAAAAAGTATGTTAATATTTGTAAATGATGGAGAGGTGATAAGAGACCAAATTGGAATTTTAAAATTTTAGTGATTTTACCATAATGCCCCCTCAAATTTTTAAATAAAAAAATGAAAAAGGACACCTTGCCGAAGTACAAAATGCCCACTGACTGATGGAGCACTAGCATCGATCCCACTTCGCTAGCTTGCCTATCATCAAACTTAGGTGTTGGTGGCCGGAGCTTTGATGATATCTTCAATAATGTGATTAACTACTTTGTCGTAGAAATTGATACCTTAAGCTCCATAAGTTATCAATGTGTACATATCCAAGTTGTTAATTGTTATTCTGAAGTTGTTATTATCTATACTTAACTTGTCAGCGACATCAAAATGGGGTAGTTGGTAATTGCAATTGTGAATTTGTCATTGCCTATAATCAATTTGTTAATGAAGTCGGACATAAATGTTGACAACTTGAATATAGGAAATGACAAATTCATGATAGAAATTACAAAAGCACAAACAAAACCCAAAACAAAAGTTGAGCCACAAACAAGTCAAAATGGGGTAGTTGTTTATTGTTATATTCAAGTTGTCAAGCATGTATGATAGGAGTTTTGACAACTTTAATACAAGTAATAACAGATTCTCAATAGCAATCAGCAAAACACACACAAAACCTGAAACACAAACGTTGTCTCAAAGTGCCCACTTCTTCTCCTTCACTGGGTAAGCTCGATAAGAGAGCATGCTTCATTATCGGCGAAGAGAACAAGCAAGAAAGGCCACCCATTACTAACTTTTGAGGTATGGATGCCGTATTCGAAGACAAAGAAGAAGAAGATTGAGATCCCAATTCTAAGTTGAAGGATGCATACCCATTGATTTGGTAGAAGTATGGTGTCGAACAAACACAACTTAGATGGTTGCCATATAACACTATAGTTGAAACTTGAAACTACCATGCTCGATAGGTCAGCAACATCGTTAATTTTCAAATACCTAAATCATAGAGCCAGTGGCATCATCGATTTTTAGATACCCCAATCCTTATGGTGAGAGCGAGATCAAGGGTGAGAGCCAAGGGCACCATCAACAAGATAAGAAGAGGTTTGTGGAGGCTAGAACAGGGGAAGTGGTGAGATTTGAAGCAAGGGAAAGGAGATGACGGGAAGAGGGAGACAAGGTAGAGGTGGAGAGATCAAACCGGAAGAGGAAGAAAGAGGGTGAAGTTTTAATTTGAGGGGCATCCTGGTCATTTATCACAAATATAAAAAACCCAAACTCTTTGTTCATTACAAATGTTAATAGACTTTCTTGAGTTTTTTAAGTTCGCATAGTATTTATATGTCTTTTTTCCCAATTTTTTAATAGGCTTTTTGAAAAATGTATGCAAAAACACACTTTATATACTTTTATGTTTTTTTATGGCCAAACACACTTTATATAAAAAAGCTAGATTTGTGCTTGATTGTGTGATTTAAGGGTTAACCAGTAAATTTCTTCAAGTCCTCTTCATATATTTACGAGTAAAATATGTAAATTCACAACTCATAGTGTGTGTTGTTTATTCACATATTCTCCAGACAACTTGTTAGTAACAAATCAAAATTAAGGATATTTTAGTACGTAGAACAATCATCTTACTGAGTTGGGGCCTATATTTATTTTTCTTAAACGATGAAGGGATTAATACATACTATAAAATTGAGGGATATTAATAATTTGATTGTTATAATTTTGATTTAGTTTTATACTTGATGCAACTTTATCCTGATAGATTTAATATTATTTTTTTTACCTTGTAATATAATTTAAAACATTGGTTGCTAATGTTTGGAAAACAACTTTAATATGTGTTCAAAAAAAGAAAACAACTATAATTTAGTTATAGTTTTATTTTGTAAAATGTATAGTACGTATCATGTATGGTCAATTTAATTAATTAAGTTCTTAAAGACTGAATGATACGGATTCAAAGTTTAATGACTGAATTTTAACAAAGTTGAAATTATGAATTAAAGTTATCATGACTAATTTCCCCAAATTTTATTTTATTTTGTTAATTTGCACTGCGGAAGTTATATATATTTTTTACAATGTTAGCTATAACGATTTTTCTCCCATGAGATGAGGTAAAGGAGTAACAATTCAGAAATAATTTGGAAATTATATTTATTTTTAAATAAATATTTATTTTTATATGTAGCACAATTTATCGAGTTACTTGTCATCTTTCATGTCTCACAGAATTCCAATGTTTATGTTGGTAAACAAGTTAGATTTTTTTGTTTTGAAAAAACGTAGACAATGAATTCGACAAAAAAAAAAAAAATATATATATATATATATATGATTATGGTATAAGCTATAGTCTGTTCCTAAAAAGAATCATAAAAAAATTGGCCATACTAATGTTATTATTTTTTTAAATATTCTAATCGATTGATATTTTCAAAGTAGGAGGCCACAGCCACAGGAACCCCCCTCACTACTTAGTTAAGAGAAGAGGAGTAACAGATGAAAGAAAGAAGGGTTAAAGTGTAAAAATACATATATGTTTTTCTTTTAGGAGGTCCAACATCATATTTTTTTTGGTGTAAAAATACACACGCCGTTAGGTTTTAGGAGCAAAAATATCACTCCGTTAGTTGACCGTTAATTATGGCGAAATTATCTTTTTGACCTTAAGCCTTTAACCCTTTTCTTTTTTAACTATTTTTAAAATAAGGACAAAAAGTTAATTTTATCATGGTTAACAGTCAGTTAACGGTCAACTAACGGAAGTGGTATTTTTGCTCCTAAAATCTAACGGCGTGTGTATTTTTGCACAAAAAAAAACATATGGTACAGGACACTCCTAAAAAAAAACATATATATATTTTTTCACCTTAACCCAACAAAGAATCACACGGGCATTTTAGTCCATTGAAAACGGTTAAAACAGTGAAGTGTGAGGAGTTTGGAGCCAAGCTCATAGATTAGAAATATAAGAGAGGAGAGAATTGGGGGGGAGTCCGAAGAAGCCGTAGTGGCGCTGAAAGAAAATGGCAGTGACGGACTTCTTCGCTGGCGAAATCGCCACGGAACTTCTGAAACTGCTCATAGAGATATCTCGCAAGTCACTGCTCTGCAAATCAAGTGCCGAACAGCTCCAGACCGACATCCAGCAACTCCTCCCCATCATCCAAGAAATCAAATACTCCGGCGTTGAGCTCTCCGCCATCCGCCAATCTCAGCTCGACCGCATCTCAGAGATGCTCCATTCTGGCGTCGAGCTTTCCCACAAGGTTCTCTCCTCCAGCCGCTGGAACGTCTACAAGAACTTGCAGCTCGCCAGGAAGCTGGAGAAGCTCGAGAAGAATGTCTCCAGGTTCCTTAAAGGTCCCATGCAGGCACACATCTTGGCCGATGTCCACCACACCCGCTTCCAGATGACCGAGCGCTTCGATTTGTTGGATCGCCGGCTGGAGAAGTACTTCGGAGCCATCAAGATTGGCGTTGGCGGCGGAGGGTGGATGGAGGAGGCCGTCAGAAGTATGGAAGAGGGTGAGATAGTGGACGGTAATTCTGGGAGCTTTAGAATTGGTTTGGATTTGGGGAAGAAGAAGGTTAAGGAATTGATCGTTGGAAGACTGGATTTGCCCGTTGTAGGCATGTGGGGCATTGGAGGATCAGGCAAGACTACTCTGGCTAGAGAGATCTGCAGAGATGATCATGTTCGATGTAAGCACCAGTCTCTCGCAACTCTCATGAACCTTTTCTTTATATTTATTCTCTCCTCACGTAGCAATTCTGTGTTACGTTATTTGTTAAATTTCTGTGTCATCGAAGTTACTCTCGTAATCTTTACCATTTCGCGGAGCCAAAAGAGGACAACAGCTTGTTTTGGCCTTAAATATACTTTATCTTTTTTGAACGAGGACATAAGGTGAGAATTTGATCATTTTGCTGCGTGAGGTCTGAGGGTGGTACCATATATGGTAGTTTGATATTGAATGGTATCTCTTAGCCGTTTGTTCTTGTTATGAAATTTATAATATTAGATCTGAATCATCATTGGCCTTTTTCTTTTGAAATGATCTGTTATGGAAGTGGCCAGAGTCGCTTAACAATAAGTTTTTTCCAGGTCATTTCGAGGAGAGAATCTTGTTCCTGACAGTGTCTCAGTCTCCAAACGTGGAGCAGCTGAGAGCCAAAATATGGGGATTTATTATGGGCAATGAACATTTGAATCCTAATTATGTGATTCCACAGTGGAAGCCGCAATTTGAATGCAAAACCGAAACACGAATCCTGATAGTTCTCGATGATGTGTGGTCGCTCTCTGTTTTGGATCAACTTATCTGGAGGCTACCTGGTTGTAAATTCCTAGTGGTCTCAAGATTCAACTTCCCGACAATTTTTTCTGCGAGCTACAAGGTTGAACTGTTGAGCGAAGAGGATGCCCTATCTCTGTTCTGTCACCATGCCTTTGGACAGAAGTCAATCCCTTTTGCTGCAAACGGGAAGTTGGTCAAGCAGGTACCGGTGAACTCTATCTCTTCGCACTGAATGTTCTTCCTAAACCTTAAATGCTATGTTACTTATCTTCTGTTTTTGCATCCAGGTAGTGACCGAGTGTGGAAGACTTCCATTAGCCCTTAAAGTCATTGGAGCTTCCTTGCGAGATCAGTCTGAGATGTTTTGGGCAGGTGTGAAAAACAGGCTATCCCAAGGCCAAAGCATCGGGGAATCATATGAAATCAATCTCATTGAAAGAATGGCGATCAGTATCAATTATCTGCCCGCGAAGATCAAGGAATGCTTCCTGGATCTGTGTTCTTTTCCAGAAGACAAGAAGATTCCCCTCGAAGTACTGATCAATATGTGGATTGAAATCCATGATATTGATGAGTCCGAAGCTTTTGCTATTGTCATTGAGCTCTCAAACAAGAATCTTCTCACCTTGGTGCAAGAGGCGCGGTAATTAAGTGAAAACCATTTTAATTCTGTTGGTTTCATAATCTGCTTTGTTCTAACAACATTTTTTTTTTTTAATATTTCGATGTATCAGTGCGGGAAGCATGTATAGCAGTTGCTTTGAGATCTTTGTCACTCAACACGATGTATTGAGAGATGTGGCTCTTAATTTGAGCAGTCGTGAGAGCATCAATGAGCGCCGGCGGCTAGTCATGCCAAAAAGAGAGAATGGAGTCCCTAAAGAATGGTCCAGATATAAAGTTCGACCATTTGAGGCTCAGATTGTTTCAATTCACACCGGTATATCTATTTCTCCATGCACCTATCAATCCCTTTTCCAGAAAGGGGAAAAGAAACATCTCTGATTGAATTTGCAATGGATTTCACTGTTGCAGGTGAAATGAAAGAAATGGATTGGTTAAGAATGGAATTTCCCAAGGTCGAAGTGCTGATCATCAACTTCTCCGCGAGTGAATTCTTTTTACCTCCCTTCATTGGTAGAATGCCAAATTTGAGGGCATTGATATTGATAAATTATAGTGCATCATACGCTACCATTCACAATTTTCAAGTTTTTGAGCATCTGGCTTCCTTAAGGAGCCTCTGGCTCGAAAAAGTTGCAATCCCTCAATTTTCAGACTTTCCCTTAGTAGGCTTGCGCAAATTGTTTGTAGTCCTATGCAAGATAAATGACGATGTGGATGGGGGGATGACAGATTTATCTGAGGTCTTCCCAAACCTCTCAGAGCTCACACTTGATCACTGTGATAATTTAACTAAGCTCTCCCCAAGCATTTGCGGGATGGTATCACTTCAGAATCTAAGTCTAACCAACTGCCACAATTTAGTCCGATTGCCTGATGAGCTTGGAAAGCTACGATCTCTGGAGATCCTGCGATTATATGCATGTCCGGCTCTGGAAGCACTTCCTTCCAGCATCGGCGAGCTTAGCAGACTCAAGTACATAGACATATCTCAATGTGTTAATCTTGTGCGGATTCCAGTGGAGATAGGAAAACTGGTAAACATGGAGAAGATAGACATGAGGGAGTGCTCTTCAATTAGGGTTTTACCAAAGTCCACAACGTCATTGAAATCACTGCGACTTGTGATTTGTGATGAGGAGGTGTCTGGGATGTGGAGAGATGTTGAGAGGGTCAAGCCAGATGTTTGTGTTCAAGTATCAGAACAATGTTACGACCTGGATTGGCTTAATGAAAGGTGAAGTTCTCAGACGGTTTCATGTTCAAACCGTGATGCCTAGTTACTCGTAAATATTTGTAATTTGTCCATAGACGACTTTTAATGTAGCAGTTAACTTCGCTAATAGTTTACCACATTTGTCCTAGCAACAGCGAACTCTGTTTTTATCTAAAGTACCTGAAATACTACCATAACCTGCATCAATGTTCACTCTGGTTTCTTTTAAATGCCAAGTTCTGGACAATCTTTTGGTTTGACAAAAGTTGCTAGATTGGTAAAAGACGGAACTAACTCCCTCACTAAAAAGCTGACTCTCGATAATGATTTTTTTTTTTTTTTTTTTAAACTGTGTCATAATCAATTGCGTGAGGAGTTTGGAATCCAATCAGAACGAGTTTCCGTGTTCGTCCAAGCGCTCCTTTTTTTGGACGAAAGCTGGCGTCGAGATTTTTTTTTTTTTTTAATAACAGTTTAAAATGACTTTTTAGCATCAATTAATATTCTAAATTTTTTTTAAGATCCTAAAATAATATCATAAAATATTTTTCAGTATTAGTATGTATTTTGAACTATCTTTTTAGTCTTTGTCAGTATCATGAAAATTCTTTTAGATCTTAAAAAGCTTGTTTCAGATACTAAAAATATATTTTAAGGTATTGAAAAATACTTTATAATGTTAAAAAATATTTTAGAATATTTACTGATTCTAAAAAAAAAATTTAGTATAGTGATATTAAAAAAGAGTTTATTAAAACCGTCCGAGCTCGTTCTGAAAAAGACATGGGACGAGCAGGAAGCTCGTTCCGAATTCAATGAAGATATTGCTACGTAACTGATTATCAACATACTAAAGGATAACAGATAAATAAATAAAAGAAGGCGGCTAGAAAGAGTGGTTAGAAAAATTTGGAAAAGTGGTATTCTACTTAAATTCCAAGGGTTAGGACGAAAATTTTGGAATCTTGTGGGGCATGGCATGATGATACAGGCCTCCACTAGCAAGCAGGGCCTATCTGGTTCCTCTTTTCATCACAAGAAAACGCGTCAAGAGAAGAGAAGCTGAGGATGAGGATAGCGAAAGCGACGCACGGGCCAATCTCAGCACAGTTTTGAGGCTCTCGGAATTACTGCGAAACTTCCTCAGTCGCCTATCTACCCTTTTGGTCAATGCCTTTTATTATTATACTCCCCACTTGTTTTTTTTTTTTTTTTTTTTTATTATAAAGGTATAGGTCAATCTTCTAATGGCGTGAATAAGAACCCAACAGAAAATAAGTAAGATCTCTTGTTTGGTATATTGTTTATATTCAATCTTTCCGGAAACTTACCTGCCCACCAATCTTCATATAAAGATGGAAAGATTAGATACCATTAAAATTAATGGGATCTCAAGTTCTCACATCAACAATACGCTTTTAGAAATATTTATTACTCAGAAAATATGATTAAATTCAAACATGGTGGAAAGTTATTTTAGACAACTTTAAATTTGGTAGGGGATACTTAGAAAAATTCAAATTTGATAAGAAGATATTTTTTTTAAAAAAATATATTTTACATGTCTTCATTTTGAATTAATTTTTTTTGAAGGTAAAATATGTATTTTTTGATTTTTTACCCGCTGTTACCCTTTCTTTTACTTCCTATCAAACAATTCATTTTCCCTTATCCTTTAAAATTTTCCTTTCTTTTCCTTTCCCTCCTCTAAATTCATTTCTCTCCTCAAATCTTTCAAGTACTGTCCACTGCTATCCTAATTTTTTTAAAAAAATAAAAATAAATCCCACATGAACTGAAATCGAAAATCTTTTCATCACCAAAGTCCCTTGCGTTTCCAGGCGTATTTGTATTGTACAGTTTGTTCCGGACGAATTTACCTTACTCATCATGGAACATCTCATTGGAATATTCTCGGGAAAAGAACCATCGAGTGTGGTCTTCATTGCTTCTCCATTTTGATTAAATAAAATTTCAATCATTGGTTTAATATTCCATCTTGGCCATTAATTGTTAAACTTTTTTTTTTTTGTGAAAAAAAAAACTTTGAAAGGGATCGACACCAGTCTCCTACCAAGGCCAGGGTACGGCCCCGGGCTCTATGAGCATTTACTGGGGACTTACGAGATCGCCTACTAAAGGAGTCCCAGTAACGACAGAGAGGATCAAACCCACGACCCAATGGTCTAGTCCTGGACCCTTTATCATCTATTCCAACTCTCGTTTTGGCATTAATTGTTAAACTTTTGTTTTGATATCAATTGTTAAATTTAAAGGGCCTGACGAGCTACAATCCAAAAGCTTCTTTCTCTCCCTCCTCCGCCCTGCTCAATGGGATCTTTTTCTAACAAAATCACACGCTTCCTTGAAATTTTTAGTGATGAAAATCCCCATTGAACCTTTTCTTTTTATTTCTGGAGTAGTGGAAGGAATCTCCATCACTAAGAGACACTCTTCCATAATATGTAATCTACTTCTTCGTCAGCTGATAATAATAAAAAGAGGGACATTAAGTAGAAGCTTTTGAGGAGTTGGCCGACGCTGGAAGAGGAGTTGGGGGAAGCTTTTGATTGTGGTTTGTAAGCTCTCCAAGTTTAACAATTAACGGCTAAGATACAGTATTAATTAAATTAATAGTGTGTTTAGTTTGGGAGAATGGGATGAGAGGGAGGGCAATTAATCTTTTGAGCTAATATATTAACCCAAAAGATTAATCCCTCATCCCTCTCAAACTTGAAATTATTTTTTTTCGATGGTTTCAACAACAATCAATGAATATTCTTTGCCGGTAACGTATATTTATATATAGAGTCAAGTAATATATATATATATATAACAACTCCATCCACGGCGTGACGTTGGCACAGAACGGAGAAGGACTTGTGGATCCGACGGCCGAAAATTGCTATAAGAGCGGTGTCCCCATCACTTGCTGGTTTTTCTTCCTCCTTAATGTGAACAGAGTTAGATTTTTTTATTCGCTACCAACCCATGGTGACGAAACCTTTCACACATCACAGTGTTCCATTATTTTGTTTTTTACTGTGTATGCGTTTTAAATTTTTTCAAATAAAAACCAATATTAAAAGACAATACTACCCACCACCTCTTACTCCATAGCCGATGGAGGATACCCAACAACCAAGCTTGACCAGTGACCAACGTTCTCGGGGGATTTTCCTAAAAAAAAGAGGACCAACCATTTAATGTTTTCCCGACACAGGCATGAACCTACTGACTTAACTCTAGCTGCTAGTCGCCATTTGAAGCATGCCTCTTTGTTGGCGCCAAGAATAAAACTCGCGCAACACCTTTAAAAGCAGAGCGGATTGAATTATGCTCAGTTCATCCATGACCTTAGGAGCTCATCCCAAAACGACATCATTTTAAAGGATGAGCTTCTCAGCACACAGATTCGCTGAGCATGTAATTTAGACCCAAAGCAGAACATCATAGTATTTCATGTTTTTATGCACAAGCATGGTATAAAACCAGCCATATTGGGATCATCTGAAGCCGTATTTACACATTGTTTGATTGAACTCTTGCATTTAGGGGCACCCCATGTGAAAAAGAAATTACTATGTCACTTGAATCTATTTATACAAGGTAAAATCAAGTTCCGTGTCAAAATGGAGACATTCTGTCTATATACTTTACACGATCATGAAAATTTACGGCAAATATGATCACAGCAGAGAGCCAGAAACAAGCCTGCAACATACATATTTCAACGGAATCTGGAAGGTATATATTCATTTATCCTGAGAGGATAACTGTAAAATTCATCGTTCCTTCCATCTCCCCCCTTGTGTTGGAAAGGAACCCACCATGGAACTCCTCTGTCATTAATAGTACGCTTTGCGTCGAGTGTGTTGTCAAGAAGTGTTCCAACGATTATTGCCACAGTTGGAGGGGAAGAGAATATGGTGTTCAAAATATCATTGAACTGTTGTAACACAATCACATCAGAATAAGAGACATGTTCTATTAGAAGGAATCAAGAACTAAGAAACCTTGTAAGTGACTTACCCAACCAGCTTTAGTTCTAGCCGGACCACGACCATCAGGAGTTGTGCTGCCAAGAAAATATTGAGGAATTGAGATTCCTAGAAAGAGAGATAAACCCAAAACATAGAGATTTCTCATGGAGTTGTTATTGGCAAACTGAATAAATGAGATCCCAACAGCGGCTGCAAAAAAAGAAGCAAAATGTTGTCACGCCAATTACTGTTATTTAAAATCAAACTACTGACAACTTGCATGCTAACAGCAAAACATACCTACGATTCCTAATAAAACACAGTATATAGCACCAAATATTGGCAGAGGAATTGATGCAAAAAAGGCTCCAAATTTACCTGAAAGAGAAATGGTAACTTAAGCACACATAAAATGTATAAAAACAATAGGCACTTTCATCTGGTGCAAGGTGAAATATATTACCAAAAATGGAGAAGAAGATCATAAAACCACATGATATCTGTACTACTCTTCTGCTCCCTATTTGTGTTAACCCGAGCAGGCCAACATTCTCCCTGTGATGCCAATCATGTTAGTCAGAACAAAACTAATATTTACTAGCATAATGAATGAAAGAGAACTCTCGTATTTAGGTCAAAATTAATAATCCTCCCTATCAAGGTAAAGCACAGGCTGGAACCCAAACCTAAGATTTCAAATAACAACAACAGTAATGAAAATTGCTACAAAAGAGCATAATCAAATATATACCTACTCATAACACGTTCATTAAGAAGAATTAGACAATTACATACATCTTTCTAATTTTTTAAAAACCTGTTACTAGTAATATGAATTGCAAATGAAGCACCAATGTCAATACAATATATTTAGCACAGTAAGTCAGCCACTATAGGCTACAAGCCTACAATCAAGGCATCCAAAACTTTTGAGTAATCATGTGAGAGTTGGGCCACAAGTGATTCTTGGATCAGTTTTGCTTACACGGATGCAGTAGTACCGACAACAGAACCAAATAAGCCTTCAAGCAGCATGCCAAAACCCTGTATATAGGAGGTAAAAAATCATAGTTAGTAACTGCAATTATAACTGGTCTAAATATACCAGGTTCCCATGAGAAGCCAAAAAGTAATCAAATTAAATTGATCATTAAGCAGCATAATGACTGGTACTTCACCTGTAGCCCAATGCTTCGGCTGAGGACATGTGCAGGAGGGGGTGTAGCACCGGAAAGCCTGGCTGCCGCAAAGAATGTCCCAGTTGACTGCATTGAAGGATTTAAAACTTCATCAACAGAGGAAACTCAAGCATATTATCATTTCAGTAATATGAAACGGGCTTGAAAAATTCAGATGATGTAAATAATTAACACTTCCAAGAAAGTGAAGCTGTAACAAATCTGAAATGATGAAAAAATAAAGTTGCAGTTGCTAGACCTCTGCAGAAGTGACAAGTGCTGCCCCCATCATCCCAAAGACGTGACTAGCGCTGAATATGGGGGTACCCCATTGAAATGGATATGGAACTTTAATCCTATAATTAAAAATCAACATATGAGTGATTACATATTTCTGGAAAAGCATTTGAACTCAAAATAAACTAATAAGAGCACCACTGTCTGAACATACCAAGGAGCAGATGACATGAGGTAGGAACGATCTGTGCGGCAATTTGTTTGGGTCCTTTCTTTAGAATTATTGTATGCACCAGCCACAGTGAGGATAGCAGCAAAAGCCCAGATAACGCCGATGCACATAAGTAAAGCAAACCTCTCAAGCACATGTGCAGCAGGATGAACGATGCGCCTTATATACTGCAGAATCAGATTAAAGGTCTTGTCACATAGCAAAGGATAGAAGTCTGAAATTTTCATTTTATATCAAGAAGGGGCTAGCAGCCATGTTACATCTAAAAGTCATCCAAAAATTACACAAAACAGGGTAGAGCCACCCTTGAATGTCAAAATTAAGCAAGTCCCCGGACCCTTGTGGGAATGAGCTAAAGATATGCAGTTCCAAAGGGGAGTGAGAACATAGCATTTCCAATGAGATAAGAGATAATAAACCTGCTGGACTATGACCAGTAGAATGAGCATAGGTAAACCAATCTCCACACAATTTGCAAGCTGCATTTAAGAGAATAAGTTACACCGTTAACACTTTATCCTTTTATCTTCTATTATGAATAACAATATTTTCAAAGTCGAAAGTGCATTAGGGATATTTACCAGTGGGAAGCCCCTCATGAACAAACCAAGACCTACCACACAAACCACCGGTACAATGACTATTGGGCTAAAAGATCTGGTTTTAAAAAGAACCACAAAGAATTATAAAACAAAGAATAAACTAAAGCTGCAACGTTTCTCGCTGCTTTTAAAATATAAACAACGGACTGCATAGAATTTGAGGGGGCAAGAAAACATCAAAAGCAAATTAATACGAAAGATTGGGGTTAATTTACCTTGTTAAATTTCCCCACGCCCTACTATACCCAAGGATGATGTTGACGAAAGAAGAAACAATCAGGGAGCCTTGAACCGTCCTGATTGTGTAGGTAAACCTCTACAAATACCATCATAATTAAATATACTCATATAGAGCTTCAACACCAATATAAGTTATTGCAAGAATTGTCATAACCACTAAAGTTTTTGAAGAGACAAACTATGTGACGTATACGAACCTCATGCTCAGATGGGAAATTGCGGTCACTGTAATCATTTATAATGGACATCACTGAGGTCAAAAAGGCTATTGAAGAACCCATTACCACTGGAAGCCTTGACCCAAACCACGTCTGAAGTAAAGTGTTCACTCCAGACATAAGTAACAATGTTTGAATCACCCGAGCTTTGTCACCCTGCTCAGGAAGACCAACTGTTTTAGTATGCTATAAGAAGAACAAAGCTAAGCTTGTTTGTTGGTTAATGATAGTATGAAATAATAACGAAATTGGGTCCATACTTACATGGCTCCCACCCATTAGAGGCACTAAGGTGGTTGCAATCAGAACTGTAGTTCCAAGCATCACGATGTAGTGCTGAAAAGCCAGTAGAATAGCCACCGCTGCCAAAATAGTGGACAGATTCAGAAAGGTATCAGTAGCCCTGTGGGCTAGGACTAAGAAGAAAATAGTGTAAGCTGGAGAAACAACAATTAAAGAAATCGAAACGAAATTTATATAATTCTTACTCATACCAAATCACTCGAGTTAATATTAGTTGGATTCATTAACGCAATCCACACAATTAATAAGGGAAAAAGGAAACTTTACGGAGAATCAGACTAGAAAACAGCAAAAAGCCATCAGAATGAAGTCACTAGAGACATTTTAAATATGAAAAAGAAATCCAGAAGAAGCCATATCCTCCCTCTTCGGCCACAAACGTAGAGAGAGACATGGGGCTGAGATTCAATTTTTATTTTATTTATTTTTTTAAAAAAATCCAACTCCTTTTAACATCACAAAGACCTTTATAGCTTTTTAGCAAGAATAAAAGAACTTCCTAAAGGAAAATGAACAAAGTAAGGAGAGCAGAATCAGAGAAAGAGGGATACTGACGCCAGGAAGGATTGGAATGGATGCAGTAGTGAAGCTGGAGGAGTTGTTCGGCGGGTGTCCAGGTGGGCCCCCTCGAAAGTCCGAAATTAGGCGGAGGCGGTCCGGGCGGAGGCGTCTGTACTGGCGGCGGATGATGGTGGTGCTCGGTTTCACCCATTTCACCAAATCCTTGATCTGAAACTTGTTAGCTTGCCAATGGAACTAGAGATTTTCCCGATTCTTCTTGGGGTCTCAAGGAAAGCACCGACCCTCAGAAGGAAGGCCTTTAGTAACTGCCCTCATAACAGAGTGATTAAATAAATTAGAGAAGAAGGAAGGACGAAGAGTGGAGGAATAATCTGATGTTTTTTCGCGTAAAATGCTGAGAAAGCGAGCGAGTATGAAAGACAGTGATGTTGGGGGTCACGTTATGTCGCTATGTTTGTCTTGTTGCGATTACCCTTTTGAGTTTTGAAGATGCTTTGAACGCGTGGATATTCAATCTCTGTGTCTTGCAGTTTTCGAGGTCTTCTCCTCTATCTTTCTTTCTTTTCTTTTAAACAAATAAAAAAGACTATAAAAATCTTAAATTATTCTTCTAATTTTTATTATAAGACTCTAACTAATAATTCTTTTAAATTAATATAAATATTTAAAATTAATAAAATTTTTAATATTGTCTCTAATAATTAAACTAAATTTTAATGTTATATTAATTATTGTTTTCACTTACTACCTTTATTAATTACATTTATTAATTATGGGCATAAATAAAAAAAACAATTAATACTCATTGAAAATAAGTAAGTGTCTTATAAAAAAAACTAAATACACTTGTTATTTGGTGTATTATAATAAGGATCGGAAAGAGCACTATTTTATACTCCATATAATTAGCTTACATAAACACACATTTTGTAAATTTTAATTTTTCAAATTTCTTATGTATTAATTTTGAACTAGTTTTATTGTACAATTAGATTATACTTTTTTTATGTATTGCCTGGAATAAGAAAAAACTGGGTTTATTGTTTTATAACTTGTTAACACAGGTAATATTGTAATGTAATGTAACCATAAATGCGAGTATTATTGATGTACAATATAATTGCGCATGCATGAACCCCGTCTCTTGACTCTCTCCGAAGCAGCGAGACTTGAGAGAAATAATTATTATAAATGATTACTCCTTCCGTCCTCATGCATTTATCAGCACAATATCTAAACTCTTGTTTAATTTAAAAACATGAGAGAATTAGATAATTAATATACACTTTCATTTCCCCTTAATTTAATTATTGTTATAAAACTGAAAGAATTCTAGAGAGAAGTCAGAGGAAATTCTAGAGAGATGAATTGAATTCTCATTCAAGTCTAATGAATAGTTACAGGAGACCTCTATTTATAGAAGGATGCAAATAGTAGATTACTATGCGTATATACCATGTCATCCTGTATTTGGAGATTATGGGTCAATGGACATCCACATAATAAGAATATTCATAACACTCCCCCTTGGATGTCCATTTATGAATGTGCCTCGTTAAAAACTTTAACTAGGAAAAACCCAGTGGGATAAAAACCTAGCCAAAGAAAAGAGTACAACATTCATTGATACACTGTTGAGTTTTGCCTCATTAAAAACCTTTCTAGGAAAACCCAGTGGGACAAAACCTAGATAAGGTTAAAAGAGTACAACGTGTATCGTCTCCCCCTCTTGATTACATCATACTTGCTCCTCCTGATGACCACATTGCTTCATTGTCTTTCTATCATCGAGTATTCATTGTATACCTGCAAGATCTAAATCTTTCAAGTAAAATCATAAATATACATGTGCATAAATATTTATTCAGATAATAATATCACATGCACGATAAATGTTTCATGCTACATATGAATTCACTTAATTAATTATTCTCGAGAATTTGATGCTCCTAGCATCTTGAGTCCTTCAGGGACTTATTCTAGCGCCTTATGTTCTTCAGGAACATGTGCTTCTGGCACACACTAATATAGTATGACTCATGATCCTCATTATCATCATTACAACATATGTTATCTTATAAACATAAATATCATCAATGTCGACTTTATTTTTCGGTCCCATCGGATTTCATTCATAATTTATTGAGATCTCATTATATTCACATATATTAGGTACCTAGGTCTCTCTTAGACCACAATACACTTTTCTTGTAATATCTCTTCTGGAGATAACATCTCATCAAAAGATAACTCTTCTGGAGCTTTACTTAATTATCCTCGACTTGATCATCTATATTTTATAGCTCCTTTTCTCTTTCGAGGATTTTTATCTTTATAACCGATGGACCAGCAATGCTTCAGGCGTGCTTTATAACAATTCATATAGGAGCATTTGCATTTGGGATATGTGACTTTGTCACTTTCTTTAGGTCAGTAAATGTTTCTGGCATTCGATTAACTAAACTCTGAAATTGAATTATCATTTTGAACTTTTAGTGCACAATTCCTTGTACGATGATCAATATGAGCCAATGATAATTCATTCTAGTAAATCTTTACCCAATCTGCTTATTTTTCTCCCCCTCATCAAATCATCAATTTTCTTTGTATATCCATCTATGTGCATTGAAGTAGATTAATAATCATTGCACATTTAAAACATTTTAAGATGGAATTATTCTGGCTCCTGACTAAAAGCCAAATTTTACGGGGAGAATTCTGTTGGCTTATATAATTGCTGCAAATATACACAACATATAAATTTTGTTCTCATAATCATTGATCTATCCATTCATGGATACTTTAATACATTATTTCTGGATCATTCAATCTGGAAATTGCGCACATAATATATTGCAAACTTCTGGTTGCAAACATCACTGCAAACTTTGCAGATTTATAATCTCATATGTAAACTTTCAATTTAATATATTTCCAGAGATCCATTTCCAATAATATTTTCATAATCATATCTATTTGAGAACAAGCAGCACATAATATGACTCGGATGATCAAACAAGTCATGCCAACATTCCATATAATTTATCATCAAATCTAATATTCATTTTGGGGGAATCAACATAGAAACATTCACAAAGAATTATCACATAAATATTCACACTTGATATATATATCATTCTCCCCCTCAAGTGTGAGACCTTAAAAATTAATTCATGGAATTTCCATACAATATTCCATGATAATAGCATATATGATAATTAATGCATTATCAATGCATAATTTTGTTACTTCTGGTAACAAAATTTCCATTTTCCAGAATCAACAAACAAATATATAATAAATACAAAATCATCAGGTGTATAATTGCATATTCACGAGCGCAATACTGTGTAATCACAGGCGCATCACTGTGGAATCACAGACGCAACAACTCAGATTGTCGTATGCATATAAAGTCAAAAAGATTCCAGGCTCGTGCTTTATAGGGAGCAGATCTGCAGAGATTTAACAGGACTACGCAAATCTGCAGAGATTCAATAGGATTTAATTCGACTATAAATAAAGGAAGGCAAACGAACATGCCTCACAAACACTCAAGCATCTGATAATACCAACTACCAGATACTCACACATATTTCTCTAAATTCTATTACCATGGCAGGACCAAGCAGTTTTATCCCAGTTTCTGATACATCCGAAACAGCATTACTTGATGCTTTGTTGTATGATGATCAACCCAACATGTCATTTACTTCTTTGTTATCTCCTAATCCCTTTGAAATGTTTATTCCTCCTTCTACTATTCCTCCTTCTGCTTCAAATGTACTTACTTCTCCCCCAAGAACAAGTGTTCTTCCACAATCTACAAGGATTGAAGGTACAACTGAAACAAGTTCATCAAGGAGGTCAGTTAAAAGGTGTAGAACTATGGCTGAACTAATGGAGTCTACCAGTCAAATTCAACCAATAGTCACAACAATCAATGAGCCAGCATGCCAGCCATCAACCACGATCCAACTAGCAACAATCAGCCAACCGACAACCATTAGCCAGCCAATAACAATTAGCCAACCAACAACCACTAGCCAGCCATCAACTACAAGTCAATTAGCAACAACTAGCTTATTGGAATGTAGTTGTTGTCATGTTTTACGAGAGATCATACATACCAACAAACTCCAGTACCATAAACTTGAAGTTCACGGAAGAAGAACAGGTATGATTACCCATGCTGTTTTATTTGAAAAAGTACAGGATAAATCTTATAATACTGACAGGCTTCCAATGTTTGATTTCACAAAGAAAAATTTTGAAGAAATCAAACAATTTCTGACACAGTATTGTATAGATTTACAAGCATCAGGATATATCTTGATGCGTGATCCTGTATTAGCCTATCATGAGGTTCTTTGTGTTGGTTCGGAATGGGCTATAAATCCAAATGACCTCCATGGAAGTTCATTTCAAACCAATATTGAACACTCATTAGGCAAAGGAAAACAACCTGCAGTAAGTATACCCTATGATACTTCATCCCTTAACCAGGGTGAATTATATAGGTTATCTATGGAGCAACGAGAAAGAATAAAGAAAACAACGCTCCATGATTTAAGAAATTATTTTCACTTAACCCTTGATGAAGCGAGTAAACAATTAAATATGTCTACTCACACCATACAAAAAATCTATCAAAAAGGAGGGTTAACTGAGTGGCCACACAAGAAGCTCAAGAAACTTATGACGCAAATCTCGATATTACGAAGAGCTTTGCCTCATCTGGATCCCATCTCAAGAGAAGCAAAAGAAGAAGACATTAAATATCTTCAGAATGAGATGATTAAAGTTTGTAATGATGTTGAGCCACTCGCAATTAAACTTTGTTGAAATAATATTTCCTTTTGTTTAATTATTTTGTTTATGATCATTCCTCTCCCGTATTCACAAAAATTGTTATAATCATAAAAATCACAAAACAACCATAATAATATATTTGCTTCATTCACTTTTGGGAATGAAGTTGGATAAAAATTCATGATCCATAACTCACTGATTTGTTTGATCATGGCAAGAAATTAATCCACAATATTTCTTGACTTAATCACAATTTTGCTACTGCAAGAGCAAATTGGATATATTTATTTACAATCATCCATGATCATACAATCCCTTGTCTCATAATATGAGGGAATATTTAATGCCAAATATACAATTTTGAGGCCTTTCTACAATTGATGGCATACAAAATTATGGATCGAGCCGTGTTTCATAATTTGTCTTCTTAGCTTCAGGCCAACTTGCCTCTTAACTTCAAGCTAATTTATCACTTGGCTTCTAGCCAATTTATGCCTTCTCAATGTCTCAGGCCAATTTATGCCTCATTTATCAGGCCAATTTATGCCTCATATCTCCATGGCATTTTAATCTCATGATACATATGGCCTTTAACAATTTTTCATCAGGATAAATATAAAATATAAAAATAAATAGATGGAACCCACTAATATGTATATATTAGTGTCGTTGCCATAAATAATAAAAAGGGTAAGGGAATATATAAATTGTAAATAAATAAATAAAAATAAAAGAGAAGGGGTATATAATGCAGTAAATAAATAAAATAAATGACTGGAAATAAACGTGCTAAATAAATAAAAAGAAGATGAAATAGGAATGGTAGTAAACTCACAGCGAGACCTATCTCATCCAAAGGTAAGAAAGAGGATGCATATGCAAATGCAAATATATATATAATATATAGAAAGCAGTAAATAATAAAATAAATGGTGCCCACTAAACTAGTGTTACCACCATGAAAAATAAAGCAGTAAATAAATTATAAATAAATGGAGCCCACTAATATATAGTGTCGCAACCATGAAAAGTAAATAAAGCATAATAAAATAAATAAATAGAGCCCACTAATAGATACTAGTGTGCCGTCATGAAAAATAAATAAATGTAAAAGAATAAAATAAATGGTGCCCACTATACTAGTGTTACCACCATGAAAAATAAAGCAGTAAATAAATTATAAATAAATGGAGCCCACTAATATATAGTGTCGCAACCATGAAAAGTAAATAAAGCATAATAAAATAAATAAATAGAGCCCACTAATAGATACTAGTGTGCCGTCATGAAAAATAAATAAATGTAAAAGAATAAAATAAATGGTGCCCACTATACTAGTGTTACCACCATGAAAAATAAAGCAGTAAATAAATTATAAATAAATGGAGCCCACTAATATATAGTGTGCTTTTATGAAAAATAAATAAATGTTAGTGACAATAAAATTAAATGTTAGTGACATAAAAGTAAATGTTAGGAAAGTTAATAACAATAAAATTAAATACACATAAGTAAATGTTAGTCACAATAATAAAATGTTAAATTAAAACACTTAAAAGAAAGAATTAAATCTAGACTTCCAATCTGGAGTCAAATTAATAAAAATAATAATAAAGAAAAAGTTTTTTTTTTTTTTGGAACTGTTTCTGCCAACAGTTTTAATAATAATAATTTTTTTTTTTAACTCTCTCTCACTCTCTCACTGTCGGCAGACCAGAGCAAAAAGAAATTATGAAAAAGACGAAGAAGAATAGATGATGAACTGGAGATTGTGATAATAATTTAAATTGGGCCCACTATTTGAATTGATCAAACAACCTAGAGCTACGGGAATAGAAAAGAAAGAAGAAAAAGACGAAAATAGGAGGATCAATTGAAAATGTGGGGCAATTATTAATGGAAGGAAAAAGACAAAAATATGAAGGAAATGAAGGAACGAAAGAAAGAGAGAAAATGAAATGAAAGAAACGAAATGAAAGGAGGAAGGCGGCTGAAATACATAAGACCAACTTAAGACTCCCTCCTTTTTTTTTTTTTTTTTTTTTTTTTTTTTTTGTCTCTTGCTTTTCCCTTGTTCTCCGGTTTTCCAAGATTTGAGAAAGCTGAGATTTGAGGAAGCAAAAGCTTGAGACCAGGCAAGGGAATAATAAGAAGGTTTCTGGAAAATTGAGTTAAAGCATTGGTATGCTGAAATTCTTGGTGGAAGATGGCAGAGGAGGAAGAAGATGATGATAATCTTAAGATAGTGGTTGGAGACAGATCTAGAAGCATCATCAGGAGTCTGCAGATTGAGAAGAAGAAGATGACGGTGAAGGCATCGCAGTAGCATCAAAAGAAAGAGAGAAGATGAGTGATGGACAGAGGCTCAGATGGTTAGAAAAACCATCGTGCTGATAACGTGTTATAAAACTGAAAGAATTCTAGAGAGAAGTCAGAGGAAATTCTAGAGAGATGAATTAAATTCTCATTCAAGTCTAATGAATAGTTACAGGAGACCTCTATTTATAGAAGGATGCAAATAGTAGATTACTATGCGTATATACCATGTCATCCTGTATTTGGAGATTATGGGTCAATGGACATCCACATAATAAGAATATTCATAACAATTATCACATATTAATATCGGGCAAAATTTTTTATCACAAATTAAAAAGGCGAGACCCCACTTAAGGACTTTTTACTAATGGCATTGATTGTAATACTTTCAAATTAAAGTAATCAATTAACAAAACTAAATTTGTTGGTATTGAGAAAATGAGAGTATCCACACATGCGGCAAGTCAATCACGGGTAAATATGTGGCATTTAAGGTTCACATGGAGGAAGCCTATCACAGTCAGATTGGGGGTTTCTTCAATCAATGCTTCCCATCATTGGACTTGAAGAAAGTTTGATCAAAATTATATTACGTGTTTTTTATGAAAGTACTTTGAAATGGAAATGAAGGTAACATTTTTTCAGGATCTAGAGGGGTCCAAGAAGGTCTCTATCTCTCTGTGCTTTTGTATGGAAATGTTGAGTCATCTAATTGAGGAAGAACACAGGCAAAATAAATGGAAGCCTCTAAAAATGTCTAGTGAGGAACTATATATATCACATTCATTTACTACTGAAGCTTCTATTGCACAAATTAATATCATCAAGCAAGTCATGAACTGGTTTTGTGAAGTATTAAGGCACAAGGTAAATCTTCATAAATCAAATGTCTTTTTCTCAAGAAAGGTAAATTTCAATCGTGTGATGCAGTTGTGTCAAATATTGAGAATTAGAATTACATCATATATGGGAAAATACCTTGGTGTACCCTTATCCATTCGAGTTACCAAAGAGACATTTGGTCATATTACAAGGAAGGTTAGATCAAGACTTTCAACTTGGAAAAGAAATTTTTTAACCATGATAGGCGAAATAGTTCTTATAAAAGCAGTGATTGCTTCTGTTTCTTCTTACTAGATGCAGTCAACTCTATTTCCAAAGGGATTGATTCAAGAAATTGAGAAAGTTAGTAAGAATTTTTGGTGGTGTCAAGATAAATCTGTTAAAAAATTGCATCTTATTACATGGCAAAAAATTACGAAACAAAAGAAAGCTTGTGGATTGGGGATAAAAAATCTAGAGAACTAAAACAAAGCTTTTATTTTGCACAACAGCTCAAACATGATAAATTTTCAACCAATTTTAAAAATTCATATCATTGTACAAATGTCTGATTATAGTGATTCTAAAGGCTATGTGATCATTAAGTTTAGTTTTAGGGAAAAACACCTCTAATGGTCAAACACACGTGATATGTTCCAGATTCATCAATCATTACACACTGGTTCAGTAAATGTTCTAGATTCAAGGGCAAACTTCAAAAATTCATAATTCATTATACACATGTCCAGTGAACCTATATGACCAATCAAATTAAACTTTATCATGTCTACTTTGATTCTAGAAAGTTTTATAGTCATTGAACATCATTTTCTTAACAAAATGCACGTCACAAGCTGACTGCCTTCCAAAAACCCTAATCTGCTAATATTAAGGGAAATTCCCTTCGCAATATTTATTATACTTCCCAAACTAGACTTAGTTGTCTGCCTAATATAAACCTATCTTTAAGTATCTAGACCCAAAATTTAGGATATTAGACGAGGAAGCTTATATATCGAAATTGGCATGTGGAATTAACTTAAGCTAGGAGAGAGATCATTGCATGTGCTAATCAATTGGCAAGAGATGCTCATGTGGGAACTGATCAACCTATTTGGCTGCATGATGTGCCACCGGCTTGTAATGGCAAAGCTCATAGGGATATGTTCATGGTAGAAGAGGGGCTAACTCTTCAGTGTATAATTTTGAATCTTCAAGCTTTGGCTTACCATTTGAATGAAAAAAAAAGTAATACATAATGAACAAAAAACTTAGATATATGTTGTGAGTTTATGTTTACCCACAAACGAAAGCTGGTGGTAGCAAAATAATCAGCTGAGTGGGGTTGGGGTCCACATAAATTGTGATATGATGATGATCTGAATTTTGGTTTATGGAACCACTCGTGATGTCAAATGAAGCAAAGTAGCAAACTAATCACAATCAAACGAATACACACAGACATGGCCAATCACCACGTACACCGCCCATCAATAAAATTTCAAAGCTTTCATCATCAATGCTCGCCTTTATTTTTTGGTGTGAAATAAAGGGAAACCACATTCACATTTTGCCTCGCTAACTATATTACTCTCCCCTCCTTACTAACAAAAACACAGAGAGAGAGAGAGAGAGAGAGAGAGAGAGAGAGAGAGAGAGAGAGAGAGAGAGAGAGAGAGAGAGAGAGAGAGAGAGAGAGAGAGAGAGAGAGAGAGAGAGAGAGAGAGAGAGAGAGAAGGGTGGGGTTTTATGATATCCAAAAAGAGATAAGTTGTGTTGACCAAAAAAAAGAAAAGAGATAAGCTACACTGGAAGCAGGCAATGAGCTTTTTGGAGAACCCATTAAGGAACGTTTGGAGAGCGTTGGAGGCCCCGCAGCTTTGAAGTCTAATGGAGTTAATGTTTTGTGTTTGAGTTGGGCTTTTTTTTCATCCTATTTTTTTTTAAAAAAGTTTTTTTTTGTAAAGCTCCCCACCCAAATTTTTTGGCTATTGGACAAGCACAGACATTAAGATGGAGAGTGTAGGCCTATTTTCCTTGCTTTTTTCCAAGCAAGCAATGAGCATAGGATGCTTTTTTCATCCTATGCTGAATGAATGATTTATTTTGTATAAATATTGAGAATGTTTTTCATGAGGAAGTGCGTTCTACGAAAAGAAATGATCATTAAACTTAATTATATAATAATAATGATTTATTATTCTTTTATTTCCTAAACTTAATTAAAAACTTAGATTTGAAGTTGAAATCTTACCGATGATGCATGCCCCTTTTCATCTATTAATTAAATTTTTTTAGATAAATTCAAATTCTTATTTTTAATTATCACAATATATACAACATATACTTTAATAAGATTTATGTCCTTTTTAGTTTTTTCTATTTGAATTGACTTTTCAAATGTTAACCCAAACACATCTTTTTTTTTGGGAAAAAAACACTTTTGCCAATGTTAATTTAAACACAAATCACATTAATAACATGATTTTTTTCTTATTGAGTTTCTACAAAAGTCAGATAAAAAATAAATCACCGCTTCCATTACCAACTCAATACGTCTATGCCTCAACTAAAAAAAGACCAAAGGTTTAAATCTCATCATTAAAGGGCAAGTTATACCATTAACAACAGCCCCCGCAGCTCACACTGACACAGGCCCCACCATATTCTTTTTTAGACCACCATTTACTTCAACCCAAGTGCTCTCAACCTACACTGCTTCATTCCTTTCTACTACAAGTCACTAGCATTGCATTGAAGCCATATATAAATTAGAAATGTAGGGGGGCGTCATTGGTAATTTTGCAAAGAGGAGGGTGACAGATAGATTAGGGGATGCAGATGCAGACTGCAAAGGGGCAACGGTCGTAACATTTTAAATATGGCGCCAGCATGGGGAAAGCACGTGATCTACGGGCCCACATTCATACAATATGTTCTCTCTTTCGGGCCCACAGAATAATTTACGATCCATGATTGATTCAGAATGAGGTACCGTACAAGAGAATGAAACAACAGCGATTCGGTATGCGTGGCCACAAAATGCTCGTTGTGATGCGTTATTCTTCTTTTTTTAAAAAAGTTTTAAAGTAAAAAATTACATCTATTATATGGATTATGCATTGAAGGGGCAACATGAAAAGAAAAGGTATTGTAAATCTTAACTAGCGTTCAAAAGCTAAGAGCCAAAAGCCATCAGCGCCATTAATTTTTCAGAATGTGCTTTCATGTATGTTTCCTCAAATGGATTTTCAAATTTGCATTATGAAGAACCAAACAACATTTGACAAAAGTAGTTGATCTGGCTAGAGGACTTTAGAAATGTAAAAACCTAAAACTAAAAACATGCACTTTTTTCCCCAGATAATATCATGCAGCAAGCATCGATCACAAACTCAGAACTACAAGGAAAAGAAAACACACTAACAAACAAGTTACAGCAACCTCGAATATAGAGTATTTTATTATACGACACAGAACTTGCAACTTCATTCCAAAACTCACTAAAGACGTCATGTGCTCAAAGAATATTGCACGTGTTCAAATCCCGTTACGATAGCACTGAGAGGAAAAGAAACGTCAGTCCATAGTTTAAAAGTCTCTGGGTACGTATTTACAAAGGCAAGCTGTGAATTGTCATTTACAAGTACATAGTCTGATGGAATATATATATGACAATAAAGGCCTAAAGCAAAAGGCCAAGAGAATGATCAAAAGGAGAATTATAACTAGTAGTAGTGGGGGAGTTGTTGGTAGAATTCGTATCTTGGCGGTAGGTAATGGCTATGTTGGTTTTCTGGAAGGAAATAGGGTTGAGCCGCAGGTCAGCTTCCACCGTGGCCGTCACCTTAAACCGAACCCATTCAATTGTGCGCACCACCTTGCGCTTCTGTGGGGAATTTGACAGCATATCATTCCACAATGGCTCGTCTCCATAACTGATCCAGTCGTCTCTCTTCTCTATTATTCCGAGGTCTCTCTCCAATACTATTGAGAATTTGACAGCAACTACAGCCTCTCTATGTTCGTAGAAGGAAACAGACAAGGGAGACAAGTGTTGTAGAAGCCGCCCATTATTCCCTATATGGCTCCTCCAAATTTTGTGGCCCATACTTAATCTCATGCTCAAAGGATCAGATTCAGAAGGGCACCATGGTTTATTTCTGCACTGGTAATAAGTACTAGAGAGATTATGATTATCTATATCTGGGGGATGAAGCAGAATGGCGCCATCTGATATAGGAGAAGTATCTACGGGCATACGAGGGATTCCTGTTACATGAGCAGCCACTGACGCAGTGCCTCGTATGTGTACTTCAACTAGTTGAATGAGCTTAGATGACGACGACTTATAGGGCCGATATGCACTATACCCTAACCCCTCAAACAGTACACTCAGATCATAACTGGACGAGTAATGCAAGTACACTTCTGAAGCTTTTCTCACTTGTAATGTGATGCCTTCAACAACAAGGATGCGGTTCAGGCCAACATGACAGATATTATCCTGCACACACCCCAAAGAAAAATTATGCTTTTAATCAAACTACGTACAGTCATATCAGAACAAAAACACAAAATGCCAACAATATGTGTGTGTGTGTGTGTGTTTGTATAGACACACACACATGTCATTTGCAACACAAGAAAGATGAATTTTCTTTATTTGTCTGTCTGTCAAGGCTTCGGTGACTAAATATTATCAACCAGTAGGTCTCAAGCTCTATCGAATCCAAAAGAGGATGGACCAGGTATAAATTCTTCCCGTTACTAATTATGATTGCATTTTTTATTTGTCTGTCTCTCAAGACTTCGGTGGCAATATTATCAACCAGTAGAGAAAATCAGTTCAATTATTGCACGCTCCTGGAGGAAGCAAAGGAAACCGAGAAGAAATTAAGAATCAAATAATCTAGAAAGCGAGGTTATTAAAGAAACCAAAAGAAGGCAGAGATAAGTGGCATACCGGCAAGGAAAGGGAGAATTGATGAGGATGATCGACCCATAACTCAACTGGACCTTCTATTTCCAAGGTATCCATTACAGCCAGGGAATTAGTTTCATTAACAAGAGAGTAAAAGTCGGATTTGGGTTTTCTAAATTTTCTCCAAGACCCAAAATGGTTCGAGGAGAATGAGATAGGGCCGAAGTGGTTATCGTCCAACTCAACAGAGAATTCAAAGAACTGGGCGATGCTATACCTCGCCTCCCCAGTGTGCACCTCGGAAATTCTTACGTCCTTCACATTCCAGTTCTCGCTAGCTGAAATAACCCCCACAACATCCTGATATAGATGAAACAACGACAAGTGCTTAGATGAAAACATATTATACATATATAACAAAGATTCAGATAAAGAGTGTTACGGATAAAGAGGAAACAAAAGAATCAGATAAAGATAGTTTCTTGTGGATTAAAAAAGTAGGTAGATAATGGTGCGTACCTGCAACATGTGGGAGAGGGAGACATTGGCTCGAGATGAAGAGAGGATTTCAGAAATAGGAAAAGAAGTTGAAAAATGTAAGGCCGCCTGAGAGAACTGGAAATGGATGAGAAGGAAGAAGAATAGCATGGGAATGCGATCAGTTGCCATCCTAGTCTTCTCAACGAACTTAGCTTCAGAAGTTTTCGGTTTCTGATCGTCTGGTGGCCAATATGAAAGCATGCAACGTATTTACGTAGAAAGGAGTTGGCTTTTCTTTTATACCTTTCCTATCATTTTTCCTCTTTTCTTTATTATTGAATTAATATCTCAACATTTTAAATTTATCCTAAGATAAAAAATTATTATAATTCTATCTGAAAGATATAAAATAATTTTTTTCATATAAGTTGCAAAATAAATTTTGAACTGTTAAAATTATTTTTGTATCTATAAAGTAAAATTATAATAATATTTTTATTATAATAAATATGGGTATTGAGATCTTAATCCAATAATTTAAAAAAAAAGAAAAAAAAAGAAAGGGATATAAGATGAAAGCTAAGTTTATTTATTTCCATTTCTTCATGGCGGCAACGCCAAGATGCCAAGATTTTAACTTCCTTTAATTGTTTTTTGTTTTCCGAATTTTCTTTCCTCACGTCTAGGGCTTCCTAAATTTATCAATTACCTGTTGGGCCTGAAATTGATCCATAATTCCATATGGAGCGAGCCCAAATTCAATTCTTAACATGCTGTGGGGTTGTTGAGGCCTTGAGGGGGCGTGAAGAAGAATAATTTCGGAACAAACATGTACCAAATATTTCACAAGAACTAGTAGCAAATCCATTGAAAATAAATTTTTCATATTATGGGAAAATTAGTTTTTATATCTAATACAAATAATGCAAGAACACAAATCTAATAATTGTAATGACCAAGAAAATAAATAAATCCCAGTATTTTCACGACTTTGCTATAAATATCCATCTGTACATATTCTTAGTTGTGGAAGATTTTTTTTCCCCCTTCAATTCGGCCGAAAAATAGAGGAAGCTTCATTGTCGACCCTAGCACAATGATGAGGCACAGGCAAAACAAATCTAGTATGAGTAAGCATCATCATGGAGCTTTCTTTCCAGAGCCGAAAAACGAAAACAAAAAATTCTGTACTATTCTTTCTTCTACACCTTTCTTTGGTTTTTTTTTCCTGGAAGCCCTCGCTCTCAAATACTCGAGTGAACAACATCTTCACGCCGGACGTTTTTGAAAGTGGATAACATACTCTGGGACAATAAAGCGCGAACCCATCAAGATATTGCCACACAATTATTTGCAGGGGTCAGTTTGCAAGTATCGGATTCCTTGGATGGAGGCCAGTACCGAAACATGGATCTGCCAACAATGTTCTTGATAGGTAGCGGACCCCTATCACACACAGAAAACAAGCATTAGAGATCTTAATCCTCAAACAGGAGCTGCGGCCCCATACATACCCACACGCACAATTCTAAAACTAATTTCTGGTAGCAAGTGTCCATAAGCATGACCTTCTATGAAGAAAAGCATCCACGGATGGGCCAAAATGAATCTTCCATCCCTCCTAGATCAATGTCTTCCAACAAGAAACAATAAGAACATGAGTAATGAGAGAAGAATTTGTTTTTACCAGTTATGCGAATCAAAGCTGTTGTTGCGATTGTCTCCCATCACAAAGACATAACCATCAGGGACAACCTGCAACCAAAACAATCAAGGAAAAAACGCCTAAACGTATTGCCAATGGCAGGATCAACCAACGAAATCTCATTGCAAGTTAGCCTGGCAAAGAACCAAGACAGCTCTACTGTTGTTTGCGTGCCAACTCAGTTGACTTGGCACACTGAGTTTCATGAACCAAAGAAGTTGAATTTAAGTTAAAATGTTGTTTTATGCTTCTTTTTAAATGATTCCTTTGGTTCTTGAGTCAAACAGGGAAAATAAAATTTACATATGTAATAATGTTTTTGAGGCTTTACCAGCGGATCCATCTCATAAGCGAGTGGCTCCAAAATGAATTCTTCTTCTTGAGCAATACCATTCACCAGTAACTTTCCATCAACGACCTACCAAAAAATCCCGAAAGCATACAAGTTAACAATCAAGATGCTATGGTTTTAAAAAGAAGCAAGAATAGTAGCTAAAGAAGCCTTGAACCAAATGCCATCCTTTAATCCATGTTAAAAGCTTACCTCAACACGGTCCCCAGCCTTTGCCACAATTCTTTTTATAAATACATCACCTGAACCATAACCGATTTCCTACAAAGCCCCATATGTTCAAAAAAAAGTAGACATTATTACTATGCCTTAGTATATATTAAACCAACAGAAAAGCAATAGAAGAGATACATTCTTGAATAAGTATATAATACTACCTGCAAAATAGGAGGCGCCTTAAAAATTACTATATCTGAAACATCAGGCCTTCTAAAGAAGAAGGAAACCTGTTACGTCATTCACAAATACTCATAGCAATCAGTATATAAACAGCTGAGGCAAAATAGGAACATTTACCAAGTAAACATAATGTGCTACATTCCCGAATCAACTAGATCACCTACTTTCCAGCTATGGGCAATAGGAAAGCAACATTAACCTTTCTAAAGGACAAGGACATCGCCTCTTAGAGCATGGAAGAGAATTGGGGTTTTCCTTTTTTTTTTTTTTTTGGGTAGGATAAAAGGTGATCTTTCTATGCTAAAAATAGCTTCAACATTAGAACTTCGTCGTTTCCATGACGTAATAACAGTGACCAGAATTCACACCAACTGGATTGGGGTTCAAACAAATATCATTTCTAAGAGGGAGAAGAAGTGTAATGATTAAGGGCGGAAGAAAAAGGTAAGGTCGATATAGTGATATTTGCTGCAGCATCTCTGAACTCAGCAATTCACTTCAAGGCATTCCTATGCAAATTAGAACCAATATTCTCGCCATACTGGGGCAGATAATACATACTTTCCTAAAATAAAAACAAAGACTAAAAATACCATCTAAATTTGTAAAGGGCAAGAATTCTTCAAGGGTACCAACCTTCTCCGCTAAAATACGGTCACCTACATTCAGAGATGGGTACATCGAGGACGAGGGAATCGATCTCGGTTCAGCCAAGAACGATCGGAAAAGAATACTAACAGTAGCGGCAGTAAACACAGCTTTCGCATCCTCTGAAGAGAGTCGTAAAAGGCGCGAAAGCCAGCTTGTCTTCTCAATATCCTTGGAACCGTACCCCGACTTCTCGTTATCTTCTCCGCCAAAGCCATGTGTCCCGCTTTTATCCACCACAAAACTTGTGATAGAGGGAATCGACTGGTTACAGGGAAGCCACTTCGATCCCTGTAGAAAGGGTATAATTGAAGTGGTTTTCCACGGGGAAATACCGCAAACAGCCGCACCCAAACCACATGAACGAGATACACCAGCAGTTGAACTCATAATCGAAATCAAACCCGCAACAAGAGGGTTTTTAGAATCATCACCCAGAATTCCCGCTGCGAGGGTCGTACACGTAGATGCTGAATTCTCAGCGCCGCAATTGGAATTGGGGCGCCTGAGATCGGAATAGTAACTACGCACGCCGCAAGGGGAGGAGGAATCAACATCATGCTTCTGTTGGCCAGGAGAGAATATGTGACACCGGGTCCAGCATTCCTGGAAGCATGGGGTAGAGGTGACTCGAATAGCGGCCGACGAAACCAAGCTGCGGGCGACATAACCAGAATAACTAAAAGTAACCCGGATGGCCATCTCTAAAGAACTTAGTAAGTTGATGAAGATTGGAGAGAGAGCGGTTTGGTAGAGTAAAAAGTGCGATTAGCAAAACCCTAGCAATGAATCGGAGACATTTGGGACGGAAGAGGATCGACGCGGTTGCGTTTTCAGAAGAGATGAAAGCGACTCCCGAGCCCTCTTCAGAAGCCACTGCTACTAGTATCTCCTATCTCATACAATCTAAATCACTCCAGAAAAGTAGGACGTCCAGATTTTCGAATCTGCATCAGGACAGGAGGCACCAAAACAAAAATGGAAAGGAAATTTGCACGTACGACAAATTGAACATAAGAAAACAAATTTGTTTGGATTCTTTGGGAATAAATATTATTTTGATGAAAACAAAAACTAAATTGATTTGGAGAAATGCAAGGAAGACATGCAAGTAATTAAACAATGATGATTTTGTTTCTTTCAATTATAAGAAATTCGCAGTTAAGTTTTAAAGGTGGAGCACATGTTTGGGGCTCCCACATGAATGGAAGGAAATAACACCAAAAGATGAAGGACAAGCATGGGGGCATGCAAAAGTTTAATTTTTAGTGAATATTTTTTAGGATTTATAAGATAAGTTGTGTGAAAATTTTTTATCTCAACTTATGAAAAATAACTTTTAAAATTTAGATTGTCAAACAGGCTCGATGACAAAGTAACCTGTGATCTGCGCCATGAAATGACAAGAAGGTTTCTGGCCATTTCTTTCTCTCTCGCATCGCCATAAACGCAACTGAGTGGGCCTCAAACTTCAATCACACATCCCTCCACAGTCCACACACTCATTTCTCAGCTTAGTCCAGCCCAACTGACAAAAATATTTCTTTTGCTTTTGTCCGCGATGGGGCGCCGTGGGGGCCTTTTCTGGTTCTTTCGGCGGAAAATATGAGGAATGGGTCATGTTTTGAAGAAATGGAGGAGAAAAGAGAGAATATTGAGGGGAGGAAATAATTAATTGGGAATGAGGTTGTCTCCTCAGCTCAGTGTTGTTGAGCATGTTCGTGACTTGCCCTGTCCAGTTTAAAAATAAATCACGCGCATGAATGTGAGATTAGGGGTGGGCCCTCATCCATCCCTGTCCTCCCTCTCTAATCCTTTGAATGGAAAGGATCATATTCAGAATCACTCGTATCTCCCAGACGGCCCCGGAATGAGATCTTCTCCTTATTCTTCTTCTCATTTTCTCTTATCGGCTAAATCTAAGCCTTTGATTGAGAAGTAAGATAAAAGTAAAAGTAGTATTATATTGATTGGACAGATGTGATTTATAGATTATGAGAGAAACACAACCCGAGCCGACTGTCACACTTATACAGCTTCATTCCAAACTCCAAACGAAACCGTTAACATATTTCAAGCTTAAATCCAAAGGACGTACTACACTTCGCGACGTCCCTAGTTGAGTTTGACCGCGTGCCTTTCAAGGAGCAATACCCACGCCTTGGACCCCACCTCATATTATGTCTCTTCACCCCCTTCCCGGCCCTCCCCCTTCAATTAATTTTGTTCGTATTTGCTACTTTTTGACAGCAATAATACATACAATATATAACAGATTGATCTTCAACTATATATGCCTACCCATAATACTATTTCCCCCATGACAATACATATTTCAAACTCTAAATACTACAGATTCAATATAATCAAATAAAGGGCTGTTCTCCATCACTTTTCTCACCTCTCCAAAGCACTCAACCTAGGTATTCACACGATAACCAACACATTTGAATGGTGCCTGCTAAATGTACAAACTTTCACGCTTCGAAGATGGCACATATAGTTTAGGCCAAAAAAGAAAACAGAGAGAAAAGAAGACGGCACATAGTTTACTGTTATTGGATCCTTTTTCTTGCCGCCCGTCCCTCCCTGGCTCCAAACAATCAAAAGCATTTCTTTAATAAAGTCTTGTTTCCTTCCTTGCTTTTTTTTTTTTTTTTTCCAAAGCAACAAAGGTAGGCCCCTGTTCATGATTGTGCTCTCATCATTCCTCTTATATATAATAGCTACTATTATACTAGTTAGAGACAAATAGACACTGGCAGGTGCCAACTTTGTTTGGGTCAGCGAGATCGCCATGGAGGAGAGACCGGAGACTGAGTTGATATCGATACCGGCGACGCCGAGAGTGTCGACGCCCGAGATACAGACGCCGTCGGGGCAGAGGTCACCGAGACAGGGGTCGAAGGAGGCCAAGTCGTCCAATGCATGGACTCCGACGTCATTCATATCGCCGAGGTTCCTGAGCCCCATCGGAACGCCCATGAAGAGGGTTCTGATCAACATGAAGGGTTACTTGGAGGAGGTGGGCCACCTCACCAAGCTCAACCCACAAGACGCATGGCTTCCCATTACTGAGTCTCGCAACGGAAATGCTTACTACGCTGCGTTTCACAACCTCAATGCCGGTGTTGGCTTCCAGGCCCTGCTTTTGCCCATTGCCTTCGTTTATCTTGGCTGGTACATTTCTTCCCTCACTCCTCTTCTATCTCCTTTTTTAAAAATAAAAAAAAATCACCTTTTAAAATTTTAAAATACGAGGTGCATTTGTTTTCAGCGGCACTAGCACTTATGAAGTTGCTTTAATTATTATATCAGTCACTGTTACTTGTTCCTTCTGTCCATATAAACTTTATTTTTCGTTATGCTGAGAAACTTTGTCTCCCGTTAGCCTCACATACTTATTAGACATGATAGCTTAAAGGATTTCTAAGCACGCCTGAGGCAATCTTTTGGTTGTTGCTTTAGCTTTCACTTTTCCCAAAGCTTAAACTAGTTTCAAGGAAATAGGATCACATAGTATCATCCTTCACACGGTCCACCTGTAAAACTGTCCAAATTCTTTCTTTTGAAATCCGTAGACATCTTCTCCTCGACACTTCCATGATTTGAAGGCACCTTTTGACCGAAATTTCTTTAATGGTCTCCGCAATAAGAAAATCTGTCCAAAATTGGATTATTGGACCGATTGATACAGATTATAGGTTGATGAGAACATATACATGTATTCTACAGGAGCTGGGGAATCATTTCCTTGATTATAGCATATTGTTGGCAACTATACACACTATGGATTCTGGTTCAACTGCACGAAGCAGTTCCTGGGAAAAGATACAACAGATATGTGGAACTGGCCCAGGCAGCATTCGGTAAGTTATAATTAAGTTGAAACCAACATATACCATCTACTTCTTTTCCTAACCTCTCTGTGATTTGATGCAGGGGAAAGATTAGGCGTATGGCTATCTCTGTTTCCGACAGTTTATTTGTCGGCGGGAACAGGAACGGCTTTGATTCTGTTCGGCGGAGAGACCATGAAATTGTTTTTCCAAATAGTTTGCGGTCCTACATGTACCTCCAATCCTCTAACCACGGTTGAGTGGTACTTGGTCTTCACTTCTCTGTCAATTGTTCTCTCTCAGCTGCCAAATCTCAATTCAATCGCAGGACTTTCCCTTGTAGGGGCTGTCACGGCCATTACTTACTCCACCATGGTATGGATTCTCTCTGTTAGCCAACAAAGGCCACCCTCTATCTCCTACGCACCTCTGTCCTTGCCGTCTTCTTCTGCTTCTGTTTTCTCTGTCATGAATGCACTCGGAATCATAGCTTTTGCTTTCAGGGGCCATAATTTGGTCCTCGAAATTCAGGTACACGAATAACGTTTCTCTATTTTCACCTTTTAAAAGTAGCTCCAAGGTTTACGCATGGTTAACTTCTTAATTTCAGGCAACAATGCCATCGACTTTTAAGCACCCTGCTCATGTGCCAATGTGGAAAGGTGCCAAGGTTGCATATTTCTTCATCGCAATGTGCCTCTTCCCTGTTGCCGTTGGAGGTTTTTGGGCGTACGGAAACCTGGTAAGAGTCTCCTACATTAGTTTCTTAGTATTTCTTCTACATCAGATACTAAGAAAAAACCTGGATAACTAGTGTATTCGTTAACCGGGCAGAGCTGAATTTAACACGAGTTGTCATTTGTGTGGTTGGCTATAACAGATGCCTCAAGGAGGGATGCTGGCAGCTTTATATGCATTTCACAGCCATGACATTTCAAGAGGGATTCTCGCCTTGAACTTCCTTCTTGTTGTGTTTAGCTGCTTGACCAGTTTCCAGATATACTCAATGCCAGCTTTTGATAGTTTTGAATCAGGGTACACCAGCAGAACTAATCGTCCCTGCTCAATATGGGTGAGGTCAGGCTTCCGAGTTTTCTTTGGATTTGTGTCCTTCTTCATAGGAGTGGCACTTCCCTTTCTCTCGAGCCTCGCTGGTTTAATGGGAGGACTCACTCTTCCGGTGACTTTTGCGTATCCATGCTTCATGTGGGTTCTCATAAAGCAGCCCACCAAATACAGCTTCAATTGGTACTTCAACTGGATTCTGGGTTGGCTGGGAGTTTCTTTTAGCTTGGCCTTTACCATTGGAGGTATTTGGAGCATAGTCGCTAATGGGCTCAATTTGAAATTCTTCAAACCTAGCTAGTTGACCTCCTAAAACGTTCGTGTAATTGCTACCTGTATCACCTTATTATGCTGTTTTGGTTATTTCTGGTATGTGTCAGCTCCTTCCTGTATGCTTTAATATGTATAACAGACTTCAATTCAAGTAAAAAGAAATCGTGCGTGATATGAACGGCCACTGTGTAAGACGCTTTCGTTGCAGATGTTGCTTTGACTTTCCTTTCCGAATACAAATGGACTACTGATTAAATTTTTTATAATAATTTTAGGTACGACCAAAATGGGCCAAGGAAAACGTAATAATGATGCTGCTATGAGAAGTGATTAGTGACAATTATATTTATATTAAATCTATTGCCGAACACAAGTATGAGAGGTATATAGGGAAATTCGTGAAAATAGATAAAAAAAAATGTCAAAATTGAACAATAAGGAAACATTTTTCAAAACTAACATAGTTGGTGGCGCTACGTCAGCTGGCGCCACACGTGGTGCCACTTTGTGTGTGGCGTGCCATATGGGCACGCCACAAAGTGGCGCGCCACGTGGTGCTGGCGCCACTTTAAAAAAAAAAATAAAACGAAAATGCAGGGCGCGTCAAAAGCTGCCTCGGGGGTAGCTTTTCTAAAAGCTGCCCCCGAAGCAGCTGTATATATGTAGGGGGTTCACGCCCCCTATAGTAATTTTTTTTAAAAAAAAAAATAAATTTTACTTCTATTTAAACACCACCCAACACACACACATTTACACCTTTCAAAAGAACCGCGGGAGAAACGTTGGGAGCTGAAGAAAGAAGGAAAGGAGAATACATAAGTTGAAAGTTTTTTTAAGGTATGTTATTTATTGTATAAGATTATTTACGTAGCTAAATTAGAATCTTTTAACAAATGTTCTTCATAAAATGTTTTGTATCTCTATTTGTCTCTGCAATTATGGTAGTCTTATGTCGGTTAGAAAAAAATGCTAGAGTTAGAATTTTTTAAAAGTTGTAAGTTTTGACAATAGAAGACTGTATTTATGTAGTAAATGATTAATAATAAATTTAAGGCGATTTAGATGTATTTTTTTGTTTGTTTGAGAAATTTAAAACAAAATTTTAAATGTAAGAAGTTTAAGATTATTGTATTATAGAATATTTTGACCGATTAAATGTTATGCAAATAGTATATTTTGGTTCATAGAGATATTATGCAAATTTTAATCGGTTTAGTTTTGAAATTATTTAGTAGTACATTAGAGAAAATACCAAAGTAGGATGAAAAACTTAAATTAAAAATAATTATTTGCACATATTATGAATTTTATTTATTCTTTTAATTTTTGTTCTTATTTGTTGATTTTGATTTATTTTACTTAAATGAATTTGTATTTGTTGAATAATTTGTATTTGTTTTGCCATCCATGTCTTTGTGTAAGAAACATGATAACCAAACATTACGGTTACCCTTTTTTGTATCAGTAACACAGGTACCGAAGGTGATTCCCTGACCATGTCTGCAAAACCAATTACAAGAATTGCAAAATTAAAAGAATAAATAAAATTCATAATATGTGCAAATAATTATTTTTAATTTAAGTTTCTCATCCTACTTTGGTATTTTCTCTAATGTACTACTAAATAATTTCAAAACTAAACCGATTAAAATTTGTATAATATCTCTATGAACCAAAATATACTATTTGCACAACATTTAATCGGTCAAAATTTCCTATAATACAACAATCTTAAACTTCTTACATTTAAAATTTTGTTTTAAATTTCTCAAACAAACAAAATATATATATAATTTGCCTTAAATTTATTATTAATCATTTACTATATAAATACAGTCTTCTATTGTCAAAACTTACAACTTCTAAAAAATTCTAACTCTAGCATTTTTTCTAACCGACATAAGACTACCATAATTTTAGAGACAAATAGAGGTACAAAATATTTTATGAAAAACATTTGTTAAAAGATTCTAATTTAACTACATAAATAATCTTATACAATAAATAACATACCTTAAAAAAACTTTCAACTTATGTATTCTCCTTTCCTTCTTTCTTCAGCTCCCAACGTCTCTCCCGCATTTCTTGTGAAAGGTGTGAATGTGTGTGTTGGGTGGTGTTTAAATAGGAGTAAAATTTAATTTTTTTTTAAAGAAAAATTATTGTAGGGGGTGTTATACAGCTACCTCAAGGGTAGCTTTTAAAAAAGTTGCCCTCGAGGCAGCTGACGCGCCTTGCATTTTTGTTTTATTTTATTTTATTTTTTTTAAAGTGGCACTAGCACTTATGTGGCACGCCACGTGGGCACGCCATAAGTGGCGCCCCACGTGGCGGCGCCACTTTGTGGCGTGCCCATGTAGCACGCCACACACAAAGTGGCACCACGCCACATGTGACGCCAGTTGACGTGGCTCCATCAACTAGGTTAGTTTTAAAAAATGTTTCACTATTAGTCTATTTTGACAATTTTTTTAGGTATATTCTCGCAAATTTCCCGAGGTATATAACTCTAATTCAAGAGGCCAGAGAGATATTAGATATATGCTAGTATCTAATAATTTTAGAATCTGACCGCTTCTGCCAACCCTTGAGTCACTCGATTAATCTATAGAATAAGTAAGATAAAGGGAAACAGTAATAAAGCGTACATACAGACTATCATTGAAGTAAACAAATTAGATGTAAATAGTTTCCAAGATGCAGTTGTTGCAACATATGATGGACCAAGCAGGGAGGCACCCGAAGATACTTACAGAGCAAGCAAGCATGTACTTACAGTGCGGTGCTTTCATGCTCTGTTCATCATGTCACAGGGTGGCATAATTGACCACAAACACAGTAACAATAATACTCATCAAACTTTGAGTTTCTTTCAAGTAATAGGCTCATGGACAAGTGTGGACTTTATGAGAAAATAAATTATATATTGCTATAGAAAGTAATTAGAAATGCGCGGTAACTCAACCCACACAATTATTTGCATTACATACTGAAGGATAATAGGAACATATGCAGGCAGAGAATAGAAAACTTTAGATATAAAAGTAATTATGTGGTTATAAAAGTAAGGCAAAAATTACAAATTCTGTTCAATATAGATGACAAAGTTATCTTCAATCTAACAGACGCCGGTTATATTTAACGGAATTTGTGACTTTTGTCTTATTTTTATAATTACGTAGTCACTTTTTCACTTAAAAAAAATACTTGGGCACACACTTGAAAAAAAAACAATTATGAAAATGCTTCCTTATTAGAGAACAGAGTACTATATTACTCATACTTTTATTCTGCTAGAGCTGGGAATCTCTGCCACATAAAGTTGGCAAGTCTCATCATAATCAAATGCACTGGGGATGTGTAGAGTTGATGCGGCATTACAAATCCTCCCCATTAATTTCTAGGCTTGATTTTCACATGCAGGGGATGGAGCTTGTGTGTAGTGAGGCCCACAGTATCCACGTTGTCTTCCTCCCCTTCACCGAGCTCCCACTCAAACTCCTGAACAAATCTACCAATTGCAACGGAAGCTAATAAATATGCCATAAGAGAGCCAGAGCACACCCTCTTTCCTCCACCAAACGCCATCGTCTTGTACAAATCCGCTTGGTCATATTTCTCATCCAGAAATCTCTCCGGTTTCCACAGGAAAGGATCCTCCCACTGGTTCTTGTCCATGTTACATCCATATATGTTCACTGCTATCTGTGTTCACCACCTTATTGTCACTATTGGTCCATCCCATCACTACACATAAACCATAGAAACGTAATTGAATTCAAAAGATTGTTAATTCACCTCCGTTCCTGCAGGAATGTGATATCCTCCCAATTGAGTGGCTTCGTGGACATATCTCAGAGGGACCATTGCGACCGGACTATGCCTCCTTAAGGTTTCATGGAAAATAGCCCCTAAATATGACAGCTTTGATAAATGGTCTTCAGTGACCTTGTCATGTCCACAGACATTTTGGAGTTCCTGATACAGTTGCTCCTGTAATTCACATACAATGCAAATTGAGTGAATATTGACAGATCAATATATTATTTGAAAACCAAAAAAAAAAAATATTGAGAAAGAAATAAACCTGTTGGCTTTTGTTCTTGGCGAGTTCATACATTGCCCATTCTGAAGTCACTAGTGTGGTATCTGATGTCTCAATAATGGTTTCCCAAAGCAGAATGAGAACTTGGTTTTCGGTTAGTTCCGACGATGAAAACAGATGGTCAATATAACAGTTTACTTCCTGTAACATTCAATGAGAGAGGAATTAGGACAACCGCCATCATATTATTTTTCACAAAGATGATACTCTAAGGTAAACCAACCATTCCAGATTGAATTCGCTTAATCTGCTTATCCATCAATGCCCTCATAACAACTTTTCTGCGAAAATCAATTCTGCGAATTTTTTCCTCTAAGCTTTTGTTTGGAATCCATTTGAGATAGGGAAAGAAATCACGCCAATCCACCTCAAGTGCGCCCTCCATCAAGTCAAGTACTAGAATCTTATATATATCATATTTTGTCAAGGTCTTGCCAAGCTCCTCAACGTAAATGGCATTTACATCCTCTCCCATAACCTGGATATTTCATCATGCTCAGTTAACCAATCATCACCTTATACTGAGAAAAATAAAGATATAAAAACTTACTAGCTTTAGAGAGAGTCCAAAAAGTTCAGGCGCAAATATATCCCTGAAATTTACAGCTTCATTAGGGGAGCTCTTCACGTGTTCATTCAACCGCTTTGACATGTTGTCTATCATGTCTTCTTTGTGACCACGATGTATTTTCTGAAAATTGGGGGCGGAACAACAACAACAACAAATAGATCCAATGACTTCTTTAGCAATTACGCGAGCGCAAACATTGAACAAGGCAACCAGAAAGTTACTGTGACCAACCTGTGCATTCGCCCCAAGAACGTTTGTAAGAATATGTCTTTTGATCATTTTGTGAAAATCATCATAGTCACTCATAGCCACCATGCATTTATCATAAGTCAGAACCTTGAGCGCACTTGACAACTTCTTTGATGAAATGGAGGAGTATCTAGTCACCATCGCCTGTAAGAACCATAAAAAGCAGAAGACATTCAACCATTTTTTTAAAAAAAAAAAAAAAAAATCGCACAGACATCACTGTGTTAGAATGTACAGCGTTATTCCTATGTCTGTACAAGGTTCCGGCAGCTAATTGTAAAAAGAAATAGAACTTCCTACTAACTGGTATAGATTATGCGATAGAATTGGTAAAAGAATTAGCTGATAACCATAACTCAAAGTCTCAAACCCATCAATATGAAAACCTTATCAGCGGACGATTTGTAAATATTTTTGTAAGCTCTTTGGGTATGGAGGCATGTCAGTCTGTTAAGTCTTGAACCCACCTCGTCTAAACCTTCTTTTATATATATATATATATATATATATATATATATATATAAGAGAGAGAGAGAAAAAAGAAAAGAAAAGAAAAGAAAGAAAGAAAGAAAGAAATAAAAGAAAAAGGAAAAACTGATATTGATTATCAAGGGTAAACATACCTCCTTGGCTATATCGGTGGTGTTGAGAACAACCATAGTGGAGGCACCAGTTCGGATGGAATATATGGGTCCATATTGCTCAGCCCACTGTGTGAACGTCTTGTAAGGCTTCTTCTCCTTCAGTTGCAGCAGATTCCCGAGCAGTGGTAGTCGTCCTCCAACCTCTGCCACAATTATTTCAACCAATTCCACCATTAATAGTTTCATGCAATGACATTATTTGTGGACAAAATAATAGAACATGGTAATAGTGCTAATTTCCTCTATATTCTTATCACTTTCTCAGTTATTGCATTTGAGCGAGTTGGGTGACGTAGTTAGAGGTTCATGGTTTGGATATCAAAAGAACTTTCACCGGCAAAAGAATTAACCAGAAACAGTAATTCACCTGGCACTGTAGGAAGATTAGAAGGCCTGCTCTTGGAGAAGCTGTTGAATTTTCCAAGGAAGAAGATGAGTAGCAGAGAAAGACCACCCAGCGCAACAGCGAATGCAAAAGGCTCTCTAGGAACCAGTTCAAGGACGTCTCTCACTGAAGCCATTGATCTTTCAGATAGATATTCTCACTATTTCTTACCCAGAATGATCAGAGTCTAATGGGAGACTTGTATTTATAGCACATAAGCTGGTTAGATGTCGCTATTTTTTAAAAGTTAATTTTTTTTGGTCCAGAGTTAATTAATAGAAGGCATTTGTCAAGTTTATATATGACTGAGTATGTGAGTTTATTAGTTTTGCATTTTTAACTTATAATCATGCCAGTATTTAAATTCGTCTCAATGGCCATAAAATCGATTAAACTCGCGCGAGTTTACATATTGAGATTACTGTGTTTTTTTAGTTTTTATAATACGAAATTGTGTTAACTCATTTTTAAAATCGTGTTTGTTTATTTGTTTTAATCTTATTAACTGACTTTATATATGAACTTTATAGAAATTTTTTTATTAGATATGATAAACAGTAAAATTTAATTTCAATTATTTATATTTAAAACATATTTAAATTTAATTATTATTATTTTTAATATTTTATTATATACTTTTAACATATATTTATTAATAAAAGTAAGTATTCTTATAAGTTTATGATTTGAGTTCATAATTTAAGTTTATATTCTTATCACGAGTTTGTTTAAACTCTCGAATTTGATAGCTTGAATTAAGAAAAGAGCTCAGTGACCAGCCATCTATAATTGTTGGTGCAATTTTTTTGTATTATTTAGTGACGGCTAATACAAATACGTAGGTAAGCAGAAGGAGAAACTGAAGCATTAAATGTTGCTACCAATAAGGCTACATGCATGTACCTATTATTATTTCATCCAATGCCATGATAATAAACAGAATCAGATGTTTCTGCACAAGGTGCATTCACAACAACCCTTTATGAATGTATCATAGGAGTAGTATATTTGCATTCATTGTCTGCATTTATATATCATAATATACTTTGAACATTTCTCCTTAGTAAATGTGGCAAATCTGAATTCATAGGTATAAATGTAAAACAATAAATGCTATTAAATGCCCTAAAAATCATTAATTTTGACTAATCACTTGAACTCTTGGGGCTGAATAAAGATTAAAATAAAATGTATTCCGAATTTCTACTTGTATATATACGAATTTGAATAAATTGAATTAGGTTCGATGATTTAGAGGACACATAGGAAAATATTTATAAATTAATGCTTAACAGAGTCGTTATATTGATAGTGAGATTTAAAGGGTTAAGGTCTCAGTTCCTTAAATGAATGGCTTTGCTTTTGTGGCCTCTCCCATAACCGTAATGGGCATCTCCAGGGCAACATCAGGAAACTATTCAAGTATTTTCTATTGCACCAACAATAATGACCATTCCAACCAACCACATTTAAATTAACATTTTCTATTAGTAACGTACGATATCAAATTTAAGGGCTTGAAATACATTTTTTTAAAACATAAATGACTGAATTGAAACTTGTACTAAAGAATTGGATGACAGTTTGCTAAGTCCAATTTTGGTAAATATGCTGTGTTATGGAACACTCCACACTTGCATAATTAAAATTAATGATCAATATCATTAATTATTAGTATAAAATAATAATTATCAGCCTCATACGATGTGGGGATCCTCTTATATATTTAGATGGATGGAGGGGGGATTTGAATGAGTTAATTTATTTATTTTTAAATATGGTAGGTAGAGTTTATAATTTTTAATAAATTTATACAATTTTAAACCATTACAAAACTGCACGTTTATTCCCCTAAATTTATACAAATTTTTGTTCAAGTAATTTATTTTTATTATATATCTTTTCAATCCTCTTAATTCTAAAACTATTAATTTTATTAAAAATGGTAATATAAAAATTCTAAATGTTTACAAAATACTTTTAAGTACTATTTTAATTCTTAAAAAATAATAATTACGGGTACAAAGAATCATTGTTTACGACTGATAATATCAAAGGTAGGGAGCTAAAAGAATTGATGGAATAAGAAATTAAACTGAAACTTTTTTTTTTTTTTTTGATACATGAAAGTTTTGGAAGGGTTCGACACCAGTCCCTACCAAGTGCCCTGGACTCTATGAGTACTTAGAAGGGACTTACGAGATCGCCTACCAAAGGAATCCCAATGACAGGAGAGGGGATCGAATCCACGACTTAAAGGCCTAGTCCTGGATCCCTTGTCATATATGCTAATTCTCCTTGGCAACTGAAACCTTATATTAGTAAATGTATACTTTTGTCTAAAAAACATACAAGATTTTTTGTCACTAAAAAAAAAAGGCATTCGGTTATACCAAACGGGCCTGACTTAAAGATGATATGGGATTTTAATAAAGAAACAAATACGAATTAAATGACCGCCCAGTTAAAAATAGAGTTAGATCATAATCATAAAATTGTAAATTTAAATCTGACTGACATAAAATATAAAATTTATCCTAAATATCATTTTCAATTTGTGACCTACTGAGCCATCAAACTCCATTGCCATCTTTGTTTCTTGTCACAGTCAAGGTCATAAATGGAAATTAAAACCAACCCCTTCCATCCACATTCTTGTCTTTTCTTTGTCGTTCTCCAACGAATTTGTTCCTCTTCAGTGTTCAGACTTCATTGTCACTTGACCCCGCAAACATCGCCTGTGACTTGTTGCGAATGAATGATTTATAGTAGTATTAATTATTTACTTATTATCTTAACTTTTTTTATATTAAAGAAATTACTTAATTATATCTCATATATATATATATATATATATATATATATATATATATACTGGTATATCTTACCATCTTTACATTATATATCAATTTATAAGTTGGGTAAAATAGTTTGAAGAAAAAATAAAAAAATAAAATATTTTAAAGTAATTTAATTAATTTTCTTCGTGTCCTAAAAAAAAAGTTAATTGTGTTTTATATTTAGGATTAAATTAAATAATGTTGATCTACCAATCAAACTATAATCTAAATTATAATTTAAACAAATCAATATAAAAGTTATCACCTTAATATTGGTTAGCCATAAAAATGTCGGTTCATGGTCTAATATATTATAAACATGTTCATTGGCACGACGTAAATTATTTTAAAAGTTTTTCCCCGCCCAGTGAATCCATCTCCAACCCATTCTGTTGGATATCAATATTGTTAGTCACTATAAAACACGACCAACAACAAATAACCAAATATTATTCAATTTTAGCGGGCAATGCAAAAGGCGTAGTTTAAAAGGTTGTTGAAACTTGAAAGTGCCTGTGGGTCATAATTCCTTTTCACTGGTTTCAGTCAATTGCTATTGGAAGTTAGCAAAACACAAAAATTATAAGATGTTGGTTGGGAGTGGTAAAAGAGTTTTGTGCGCCCTATTAAGTAAAATACGTACAAATTTGAATCCTATTCTTAGGAAAAGTACTTATTAGGAGAGTTAGGAAGCCCCCCTTGAACAAATCAAAAAATTAAAAAACAAACACACAAATTATTCTGTTTTAAATCTTATTCCCCCAATAAACTTCCAATTCCTTTACAATATTTCAGAGATTTTTCCACTACACGCTTCCTTATTAGACCTTAGTAATATATTAATCGTACTTTTATAAAACAAGGAATAACAACTAGGAAATAGGGATCTCTGCTAAATCTGCCATATAAATTTCGCATGTCTAAGAGACAAACATTCAGTATCTGGGAAAAAACAGAGGGGGACACATACATGTACACTCAGTGATGAAACTTGGAGCAATATAATAGTGATTCTTCCCCATTAATTTCTTCTGGGCTTGATCTTCACATGGAGGGGGTGGCGCTTGTGTGTGGTGAGGCCTAGAGTGTCCACATTTTCTTCCTCGCCTTGACCGAGCCCCCACTCAAACTCCTGGACGAACCTACCAATTGCGACACAAGCTATTGAGGCGGCCTGCAGAGAGCCAGCACACACCCTCTTTCCTCCTCCAAACGCCATCGTCTTGTATAAATCCGCATTGTCATATTTCTCATCCAGAAATCTCTCAGGCTTCCACTCCAAAGGATCCTCCCACTTATTCTTATCCATGTTACATCCATATATATTCACTGTTATCTGCATTCATCACCATATTGTCAGTATTAGGCATCCCATCACTACACACAAACCTTAGAAAAGTAATCAAGTTTGAAATATCATTTCACCTCGCTTCCGGCAGGAACGTGATATCCTCCCAATTGGGTGTCTTCATGAACATATCTCGGAGGGATAATCGGAACAGGACTATGCTTCCTTAAGGTTTCATGGAAGATGGCCCCTAAATATGGGAGCTTTGACAAATGTTCTTCAGTGACCTTATTAGGTCCACAAATATTTTGGAGTTCCTGATATAGTCGCTCCTGTCACCAAAATACAATGCCATTTGAGCGAACATTCACATGTTCGGTTTGGTATATTCTATGACAATGAAATAAAACACAAAACAAATGGAGGCACAAATGAACCTGTCGATTTTTGTCCTTGGCAAGTTCATAGATAGCCCATTCTGAAGTTACTAACGTAGTATCTGATGACTCAATAATGGGCTCCCACAGCAGCATTATAATTTGGTCTTCAGTCAGTTCTTTTGATTCCGGTGATGAACACATATAGTCGATGTAACAATTTACTTCCTAATGCATTCAATGAGAAAGGAATTAGGATACCCACCGTTATAATTCTTTTACACAAAGTTGTAACGATGCTACAAAACAAACCCACCATTCCAGATGCAATTCGTTTCTTCTGCTTCTCAATCAATGCCCTCATAAGAGCTTTTCTGCGCAAATGGATTCCATGAATTTTTGTCTCCATGCTTTTATTTGGAATCCATTTGAGATAAGGGAAGAAATCACGCCAATCCACCTCAATTGCACCCTCCATGAAGTCAAGTACCAAACTCTTGTACAGCTCATCTTTTGTTACGGTCTCGCCAAGCTCCTCCACATAAATTGCATTTACAACCTCTCCCATTACCTTCAAATTTCATCATGTTGAGTCTACTAATTGTCACTCTATATTCATAAAAATAATTCTTCTTTCCCGTCTTATAGAGTTAACTTCTTTTTAGAAAAATTAAGGAAACTAAATAAATTATTTAATCATATTATTTATCATTAGAATAAATATCATTTTATAAGTTAGGTAAAATAATTGGGGGAAAAACGACAAATGAAAGTCAAATTTACCTTATATCAAGAACCGGATCGAGTAATATAAAATGAAAACTTACTAGCTTTAAAGCGAGTCCAAAAAGTTCAGGCGCAAATATATCCCTAAAATTTACAGCTTGATTAGGGGAGGCCTTCACATGTTGGTTCAGCCTCTGTGACATGTTGTCAATCATGGCTTCTTTGTCACAGCGGTGTTGTTTCTGAAAATTGGGGGACAACGATGATGGCAACAACAACAACAAATCTTTAACAATCACAGAAAAAGAATTAGGCGTCCTCAAACACTCAATGTAACCGGAAAGTAGTTTAACCAACCTGTGCATTAGCCCCCAGTAAGTTTGCAAGAATAAGTTTTTTAACCTTTCTATGAAAATCAGTGTAGTCACTCATAGCAACCATGCATTTATTTGAAGTCAGAATTGCTAGCGCTTTTGACACCTTCCTTGATGAAATAGAGGAGAATCTGGTCACCATCGCCTGCAACCATCATAAAAATCAGATCCCACTCAACCAATTTTTCAATTATCATTCTAAAAAAGTACAAGGAGATCAGTGAGGTAGAATGAAGATCGTTGTTCCTCTGCCTGCACAGGTTTCCGATAATTGATATGGTAAATTCAACTGACAAACTCATACATGATATAGATTATGAAGGGTAAACAAACCTCCTTAGCCACATCGGCGGTGTTCAGAACGATAAGAGTGGAGGCACCGGTTTGGACGGAATAAACGGGTCCATATTGCTCAGCCCACTGTGTGAACGTCTTGTAAGGTTTCTTCTCCTTCAACTGCAGCAGATTCCCAAGCAGTGGTAGTCGTCCTTTAACCTCTGCGACAATTATTTCACCCAATTCCACCATTCATCATTTCAAGCGAAGGCATGCATGCATCATTTATAGAACATGATAATAGAATCATTGCCTTGATATTGTGATCAGTTCATACATCTGAGCCGGTTGTTAATCCAAAAGAACTCGAATCCGAAAAATAATTAAGCAGGACCAGTAATACCTGGCACTGGAGGAAGCTCAGAGTTCCTGCTCTTGAAGAAGCTGTTGATTTTCCCAAGGAAGAAGATAAAAAAAAGCAGAGAAAAACCACCCAGCGCAACAGTGAAGGGCAAGGTTTCTGTGGGAACAATTTGCGAAGCCATCGCTCTATTAGACACAGATATTCGCTCTCTCTTGCGCAGAATGACTGAACATTGAGCAGTGGGAGACTTGGATTTATAGCAGATACTCTCACCCCACATATAAGATGCATTAATGTCGCCAGTTTTTTTTATACGCTTAAAAGATGAATGAGACGGTCCCCTACATGAGTAGCACGTGTTCATAGTAACTTGAGGCAATTGTATTGTGTTGTGGATTTTGTTTTCTCTTGGTATCTGCAACTGCAATCGGCAAAAACTGGTATCGTTATTATTTGCCAAAGAAAGAAAATGCCCAAATCTGAGAAAGAAGGAAGGAAGGATAATATTGGAGAAGATGGAAAAAAAATTACCGGTACGTACGTCGAAGTGAAGAAAATTGAGAGTAGAAATTGAAAGCATACGGAAGAAGGAGGTGAAGGGTGATTTTAAAAAGAAAGGTCTCGAAAGTTCATGAGCAGATAGCGGACAGATCCAAATTGAAGAGAAGGAAGAGGAAAGTCTGATCTTGTAATAATCATAGCTCTGACAGGAGCGTGGGGCTTGGTACATTTATACCTTTCTTCCTTTTTCTTTTCCAAGTAAAAATATTCAATGTGCAAGTAAAAATGTTCACACTATTACTTTCGTTGTTTAATATATTTCTAAAATACAAACCATTGAATACAAATTCTATATCGTATTTTTTAGATCATACATTTTCTTTTCTTTTCTTTTCTTCAGGTTAAATATTTTAATTAATATTCCAATAATTATGGGAGTGATGCTTTGTTGAGTGACTTGAGTCTAATCTTGACAAGTAGCAGTAGGTAATGTCATGGAACACTTGTGCGGTTCAAATTAATTTATTAATAGCATTAAAGACTAACGTAAGATGTGTTGGGCTTGGTTTATACTCAATCGTTTTTATTAAAAAATAAGGAAAAATTGATTATAAGGCTCAAGGAAGCAAAATCATTATAAAAAAAGCCTAAAAAACATTCACATGCTAGGGCATTTTCTGGCATTTAAAAAAAAAAAACGTACGGACATAGTTGCTAATTGCTACAGATGTAGTTGTTAATTGCTACAGATGTAGTTGTTAAAATGTAGTTGTTAATTAGACTGATTTAGTTGTTAACAGGGACTGATATAGTTGTTAACCGTTACTGATTTAGTTGCTAACGTTTTTTGAAAAAATGTTAGGGCCTTTTCTGGCATGTGAATGTTTCTTAGGCCTTTTTTTGTAATTATTTTGCTTCCTTGAGCCCTGTAATCAATTTTCCCAAAAAACAATCACTTTCATAGGAATAGCCCTAAATAAAATGAACAAGTGTTTTTATTGAAATTTTAAAAGTATATTTTAATTTACCCCATTTAATATATGTCATTTATTATTTATCTGTAATAAATTTATAACCTTTATCTTTTATGGATTTTTTTAAAGAAAAAGAGATAGAGAGAAACTTTGAAATTGTAAAATTTTAAATTAGAGATTTTTTAAAATTGAATTGTGAATTACTTATTAAGTTTCTTTATTCCCTCATCAATTCTTGGTGACAAATTTAATTTAAGATTTTGTAATTTCAAGAAAAAAATCTATCTCTCTCTTTCTTTTTATAATACATTAGGATATAATTAAAAATATATATATCTCTCATTGGCGGAGGGAGGAACGACGTGTGCTTTGGATATGAAAGATTCCTCGCTGCGATGAAGGGTGGGAGGCGCGCCGCAGGGAGATTCCACTTTTGGCCTCAAGCAGAGAGCAAGAATAAAATGTGCTTTGGACATAATTAAAAAATACACTCCCATAGTACGTTAATTTTATTTGGAAGACATTAAAGGAGTTTAATAAATTATTTTATGGTATTTGTATTTATATTTTTTTCTTTAAACCAATTAGTTTGATTATTGATATAATTTAAAAATATACAATATCATTATGGATGTATTTATATATAAGTTTTTTTTAACTAAATCTTACTCCCTTTAGTCTTTAATATAAGACATCAACTACTATTTGTCACAAACCAAGGAATGGAAGTTAACTCATTAATTAGGTTCAAAATTAATAAATGTTTTCAACTTTACCCCTACTTTAATGATGTAGATTTAAATGAGTTAGTTAAAAATAAGAGTATAATAGAAAAATAGTAATAAATAAGTTAGTTAAAGTAAGTTGGTGCCTTATAATAAGAATCAGAGGGAGTACCTACTAAGAAGATGTAATTAACTCAATGCTTATGGGTAAATTTTTTTACTTTGTCTTCATTTATAAATGAGTTTTTTTAACTCTTTTTTCCTCTCTCATCTTTAAAATTTATAAGATATAATTAATATGGGCAAACTTATTATAATCTCATTTATTATCTTGAAATGAATTTATAAATAAAGTCATTTTTTTTAGTAAAAAATGACTTATAAATATAATGTCAGAATAATATTTTATAAATTTAAATAACTTATTTAATTTTTTTAATCTCAAAAAATTTAACTCTGATGTAGCACAGTAGCAGAATGAAATGTGGTTTGGACGTGAAAGATTCGTCGCTGCGATGATGGGTGGGATGCGCACCGGAGAGAGATTCCACTTTTGGCCTCAAGCAGAGAGCGAGAACGGCCATGCCAACCGACAGAGAATCAAATATTAGATCATATCAGGCAGGTTTGTTGTCTGCATATCAGTTTTGCTTTCAATCCTGTACTCTCACCGTCTTCATATGTTTACATTCCTTGTCTGACTAACCGCACTCTATTCTATTCTTTAGATACAACAAATAAGATACAACAAATAAAAGGATATTTATCTAATTTAATTAAATCAATATATATTTACTTAATTTAATTAAATCAAAAAGGTTGGTTGAGTTTGTTAATATAATTTGTATTTTTTAAAACACCTTAATTATTTTTCTTAACTATTGTATTCATTTTCTTCTTTAATTATTGTAAAAGGAATACTGATAAGAGTATATTAGGAAAAAACTGACAAATATAAAAAAATATGTTTTATATTTAAGACTAAGATCAACTCACTATATAAGTTTTATATTAAAGACAGAAAGTAGTACTTCGTAAGTTCATATCACTTCTCACAACATTTTTTATAAAGATTAACAAAATAATAATTAAATATTGTTAGATTTTATCAAATTAATCTACTATTTTTTAAAAGTGTCATTAATCATTTTAAAATTAATATCACTCGTAATTTGTAATACCTCAAACCAAATAATCAAATTTTAACTTTTAACTAAAGTATTTCAAAAGTCACTAATAAGGATGTTCAACATCTAAATTATTGAAATATATAATCAGTTAAAAATAAAAACTCACGGTCAATTGAATCCTTAAAACATTTTAATAAGAAAAAATAAAATAGGTAGGTGTGTGTATATATATATTAAAGTAGAAATCATTTTTTGAAACTTTGTTTTTTTTTAATTATTAATTTATTCAAACTTTTTGACTAAATAAAACTTAAGTTACAATTAACTCTAAGTGTTGAAAATACGGAACATTTTCTTACAAATAAATAATATGAATTATGTAGGATGTCTATAATCATGTTTTGCTTGATTTATCTGGGTTGAGTTTATCTCATTATTCTTTTCTCATCATCTCTTATAATCCCTAAATCACATCCGTCCTATCAATATAATACCACTTTAACTTTTTATTTTTATTTTTATAATCAACAGCACATATGAGATTGATAAGAGAAAATGAGAAAGGGACAAAGATCGGATTTCTTTCCGATTTATCTTGTCCCGGCTATGCAGTCACGCGGTGGCCAATAATTGAGTCCCATCTAAACTGGATCATCTATCTCCTATCAATTAGAACTACGATCCCCGCCTGTGAAACATGATAATCATTAATATATAATTAATATATGATATGAAGTGATAAACTTATTCTTACCAGATTGAACAGTGTATTTCCGTTTCGTTGGTAATTAAATACTAAAACCATGCATCTGAATAAGACTAAAAAAAAGCCTCAATCCTGCAATTCCATATATACCACTTTGATCCTATTTATAAATTTTTTTTAACCAAATCTCACATGCCAAAGAAGGGTAGGTATCTCAATAATTATGGAACAAATTTTTAAATTTACCTTCATTTATAATAAGATACTTTTTAACGTTTTATTCTATATCTATTTTCATTGATACAATTAGTATAAATAAAATTGTCATAGTATTATTTGTTACCTAAAAGAGGACTTATAAATATGATCAAATTTTTTGGTAAAAAAAGATTTATAAATAGTGCCATAGCAGTAACTTAGACAACAGTAAAACCATAAAAAAAAAAAAAAAAAGGGAAAGACCCACAGAATTGGCGTAGAGCATTGGGAACTTGAGGACCAATATAGAAGCAAATACAATTATTGATTGCCTTCCAAGTTTATGAAAAAACCGTACTTTTATAATGATACGTAACCTTTATAATTGGTACCGGCCCAAAAAAATAAACTTTATAATTAGTGCATGCGTGTGATTTAACAGTTAATTATTCAAGAGTGGTTTCTAATTATCTACTTAGAAAATTATGTGAATGCAGCAAGGGGTTCACCTACGCTGTCAGCAACGGTCAGAAAAGGGTTATTTAAAAAATTAGGCTGAGATAGCATTGTTCCCCACATATTTTAAAAGGCAAGCAACTAAATTAAAGCAGAGAATTTTAAGTTGTTTTGAGGTCATACCACAACAACAACAAGCATGACCCCATCTCATATGGTCATGTTCTATTTCGTGGAATAACCATAAAATAGAAATAATTTTTTAGACAGATGATTGAGAGGTTGATGTATAGCTCCAAACTTGAAAACTAGTATAGTTCGAAACAAAATTATAGAGGGTTTGACTCCCTCTCTCTCCTCTTTTGCTTAGTTAATTGGATTTGTCATTAGATAGGGTTAATTACATAAATCACATCACTCCATTTTGTTCGATCATCAGCTCACTCATTAGAAATATATTGTTCGCCAAAAAGTCTGATTCAAAAGCTTTCTTGAGGTTATAGTATCAACATGTTTTTAGCTTTCAAGCATCAAGCTAGAAAGGAATAATTGAATATCATTGTACATTGCTTTTGATTTCTCAACTCACAAAATGCCATATCATTTCCCCAGGACTCACATTTATCCCAAACACTTTTTCCTCGAGCATTTCATGATTTATAACGAACTCAACAAATGAATCCTGGGTTCACATTAACTAATACTTGCTAATTAGTATTTTTTTTTAATTTACAACAATAAACATAAAGGATGATTACATGCAATAGATATAACTTCAAAACTAATAAATGATAAACTAGATTGAGCGGTCATAAGGAGATGTAAATATACGAGAAGCTAATGAACATTAATTGGGAAAAGAATATAACGTATTGTTACAACAACTCTTCTTACAATTTGTACTGCCACTTGACATGCGTTGCAATAACATGAGAAGACCAATTACTGCATGTCAGATGACTACAAGTTTTAAGATTGCATATCTAATAAAGAAATTTATTAGATATCATTCAGTAGCCAGAGATGATCGGTGGAGGTGGTGATGCGTACGAAGCGCCAAAAACTGGAGGAAGAATAATGTCATCTTCTGGAGGAGGTGTTGACAGGGGAGGAGGAATGAGTGATGGGGATTGAGTAGGTGGAGGGGGAGAGGAGATAGGTGGAGGAGGAGAATGGACAGGTGGCGGTGGAGAGAAAACTGGGGGTGGAGGAGAATGGATAGGAGGCGGGGGAGAACGTACCGGAGGTGGAGGAGAATGAACTGGGGGTGGTGGTGAAAAGACCGGAGGCGGAGGAGAATGTACGGGGGGTGGAGGTGAAAAGACAGGGGGCGGAGGAGAATGTACAGGAGGGGGAGGAGAATGAACTGGGGGCGGGGGTGAAAAGACAGGAGGCGGAGGAGAATGTACTGGAGGGGGAGGAGAATGAACAGGTGGCGGGGGTGAAAAGACAGGAGGCGGAGGAGAATGAATTGGGGGTGGAGGTGAAAAGACAGGAGATGGGGGAGGTGGAGAGTAGATCGGAGGCGGGGGGGAGTGAGCTGGTGGAGGAGGTGGGGAGTGAGCTGGTGGAGGAGGTGGGGAGTGGACCGGGGGTGGTGAATAGACAAGCGGTGTCAGTGTAGAGTAAGTCGGATGCGAGGGAGATTGAGTCGGTGGGGGAGAGTAAGCTGAGGGTGTAGAATGGACAGGTGTTGGCGGAGAAGAGTAAGTTGGTGACGAGGGAGATTGGGTTGGTGGGTAGCCAGGTCGACGTGGGTGTTTAGGGTTGACGTCAAAAGGATCGGGAGATGGTTCAGGTGTTGAATGAGATTGGGTTGGTGGAGATTTAGGGCTATGTCGAGGAGGTTGAGGTTTAGGACTTTCCTCTTTTGGTGGTTGGGGAGGCTGTGTTTTAGGAGTTTGATGTGGCGGTGCATGAGATTTAGGTGGTTGTTGTTTTGAACCTGAAGGTGGATGGCCACATTGTTGCTTACTACAGTCAACAGGCTTACTTGTCACAACAGAGCAAACACTTGTTTCCTTTTGATTTGACTTATTTGGCAAGCAATTACCAGCATCATCAAACACAAGATTCTTTCTAGAAGAAGCCGCACAACCTTGCTCCTCACCATTGAAGTAGTTATCTACAAATGTGAAATTTATCAGGCGAGGCAAGCTACATATGCTTTGTGGGACAAAACCGGTGAATTTGTTGTGGGCAATTGAAATCACTTCTGCCCTTTTGAGTCCGTCATAGGACTTGGGCAAGATGCCACCAAACACATTTTTGCTCACATCAAAAACTGTCACACTCGCAAGCTTTCCAATTTCCATTGGCAGGCAGCCAGTGAGATTGTTGTTGGCAAACACAATCTCATTCAATGTTGCTCCCATTTTACCTATGCTTTCAGGAATACAACCTTGGAAGTTGTTGTTGGTAAACACTATCACGGAGGCTGAAGAATTCCCGAGATTTTCAGGAATTGTCGATGTAAACCGATTGTTGTTCAAAAATATAGCATCGGCTGGCTTGTTGAAAAGCTCCGGAGGAAGTTGGCCTTCAAAGTTATTGTACCTAAGGTCAATGTACTTAAGATCCGGAAGTGGCAGAATACACTTCGGAAACGGGCCAACAAAGCGGTTATTGCTGATATCCAACTCAAACAAAAGCCTCAACTTGGAGAAAGTCTTGGGAAGAATCCCACAAAACCTGTTTGAGTTTATGTGAATTAAAGCAAGGTCGGTCATTAAACCAAATTCGGCGGGAATAAAGCCTGCGATGTCTGCATGATTAAGATCAATTCCGGCCACAACGGTGGTGTTTGGATCGTCCAACGCGGGAGCACAAAAAATCCCATTATACGAACAAACATCTGGTCCCACCCAATTGTTGGTGGTCTTAAAAGGGTCCGAATACATTGCCAATTTCCATGCTTGAAGTGCAATATAAGCACTCTTGAGTCTACTATTGGGAAAAGTTAGTTCTGTTTTATAGGTCTCTACATAATTATCAGGCAAGTTTTCATTCTCACGTAGTGTTAACAATTGCCGACGAGCAATAAAGGAGGCCTCAACATTAGAAAGAGCATTTGCCAAGGACGTAAATACAACCAGAAACAATATAAACGGGAAGCAACTCGAGACCTGCATTTTAAGAAGGGAAAAAAATGAATGATCTTACAGAGTGTCGCCCCCCTCAGGAAGGCCCAAGGTAACTTAAGAGACTCGTTTAAGAAGGGAGACGTTATATTGACGCGTAAAGCGGCGGAGGAGTGATTCTCCGAAATTTTCTAAGCAGCATCCCTATTTGTCAATGATTCGTTTTGAAGTACAGGCGCCACAAGATTCTCCACCTGTTGAGTTATATATAGCATCTCTAATTATAGATGCTCCATATTTTGGACATGTTTCCTCCTGTGTGCGCCTCCAAGTCAACTGATGCAACTGTACACTGACGGCAAGTTATATTTCACTTTTAATCCAAATTCTAACAATATATAACTGATACAGAAATGTAAGCTTAACTGATAAAAGTATAAGCTTGTATGAGTACTGGTAAAATAGTGAGAGAATATTTGTTTACATGCATGATAATCCGAGCAACTGCAGTCTAGTTGACAGGATTTGCATTAATTAAAATGTATATTATAATAATTTTAATGTAATATTTTGTATAAGTATAAATTATGCTGAACAGGAATTTCCAAAACGAGTGATTCAATCCAGACTTCATATTGTGATATTTTACTGGCAGTTCCAAATTTCAGGCCAAAAAGGGTAAAAAATTATACGTATCAATACAAAGACTAAATATAACACTAACTAATAAAAAGCAGCTGCGAAGTTATTTGTTTTTTTTTTTTTTTTTTTTTTTTTGCAAATCCTGACAATGTACTCCACATCCGGGCCCATATTTCCCCACTGAAAAATGGCAACTAAAACAGGTCTCGAAAACTGAAGTCTCCCACACGGGCTCCAACCATTTGTTTCCTTGGAGCCATGAGTCCCCTGACAAGGAGACCATGACTGTCGATAGTGGGCTGGGTCGGATCCTACGTCGAATCAAGCTACCCATTTTTTTGCTTTATATTAAAAAAAAAATTGTTATAAAAGCATATACAGTAGTTTTTTTTTTTTTAATTCAATAGTAGTATATATGAAAACTAGATCACAACCAGACGAAAGAAATGATAAAATCCTTACAACTACTCCCTCTTGTCTTGTCTTTATTATAAGGCACCAACTACCATTTCTCACAAACCAAGGAATTGAAGTTGTGTCATTAAATAGGTCCAAAATTGATAAATATTTTTAACTTTACCCCTACTTTAATTATGTGAATTTGAAAAGTTAGTTAAAAGTGAGGGTATAATAAGAAAGTAGCAATAAATGAGTTAGTTAATGGCAATTGGTGCCTTATAATAAAGACAAAAAATGATGATAGTTAGTACCTTATAATAAGAATCAGAGAGAGTACAACATGGAGCCATAAATTAAATGTCCGACTGTGCCTGCATGATTATTTCTACCGGGACCATACAATTGCTTATAAAAATATTAAGCCATATCCTCTTCCTATCTTTAATATAATAAATATTTAAAAAATTTGATTTTGGTTTAAAAAATAAGACATATTTTTTGTATTTATCAATATTTTTTTAAAATTTATCCTGTTGAACTCTCTTAACAATAATCACAGAAAAGAGAGAAAAATGGAATTAAAGAAAATGACTGTATTGTTTTAAAAAAGATATATATTATATTAACTAATTTTCTTAATCTAGTCAAATTTAATAAACATGGTTTAATAATTAAGGACTGGATGAAGATTTTTTTTTTTTTTGTCTGGAAAAACATATAGTTAGAATATTTGTTTCTAACAAAATTCATGGTTTTAATGTTACTTAACTTGAAATTAAACCCGCACTCTACCGCTTGAAATTAAAATCAACTATAAACTGTGGAAGGGCCATGTTTCACATGACACTTGGCAGAAGGCTGGAATGTCAATGATTATATTACCCCCTCCAGTTACTGGTAAACCGAAAGCATTCAAACGGCTCCGTTTTTGCCATATGAGAGCGAGAGGGACCAAAAACTAACCAGGACCAACCTGGCTGGCTCAACTCAACTCTCCACAATGAAGGACGCTAGCAAGATTTGCCGAAACCATCTTCCCGGTGGGGTTTTGCAATTTCTTTCTTCTCTGTCTTGAAATTCCCGTGGTGTTTGCCTTTTCTCTGCCTTCCCCAAATCTCAGGTTTCTCTATTTATCTGTTTTCAAATCTCCCTTTTGCTTTTCCTACTGATCATTCTCTTGTTATGAATTTCAGATGCTGCTTGGTCGTCAGAGAGGGCGTACTCGAAAATTAGTCTCTAATATTGAGGGAAAACAAGCTTAATGGCATGCAGTGGCTGTGAGGCGAACTTAAATGTGAGGAGGCCTCACTTCTATGAGCTTTATTCCTCTTCATCGAGCTCCGAGAGACTGGTATTTAAAGTCTTTTTCTCTCCTTTTAAACATTTTTATCTTTCTTTGCGACGTGACGTTCCTTTTCTTTTCCATCATCCATGGGGCCACTATGCTGTTAAAATATTAAATATTTTTTTCTGCCCCTTAAGTGAGATTGAGCTCGAGCTTGAATGTCCAATCTGAATAACGTAAATACCGATTGTGTGCGCTATATGTAAGACCGGATAAAATAGTCCTGTCATATGTTTTTTAAGCTCAGTTTCAATCTCGCCTTATTATTGTAAGGATTTATCATTTTGTCCTCAGGTTTGTGATCAAGTTCGTTTTCATTTGGTAGTTACAATGGCGGGATAAGGATTGAGTTTCCTCTTCAAATAAACATGAATGAAATTAATGTAAATATTCCTTATTGCTATCGTTTGTTGTCATTGCTTTCAGGGAGAGATCATTCCTTGTAAAGATATATGTTACATCTGTGTCCCTGTCCATACCAGTGACAGATTAAACTGCACTGCACTGTGCTGTGGATATATATATATATATATATCCACTGCACTGTGCTGTGGATATATATATATATATATATATATATATATATATATCTTATTTTCAATTTCATGCATAGAAATTTTTTAGAAAATAAAGCTTTGAAACCAAACGCTTTAGATTTGTACAGGGCTGTTTGTTGGAATTAATGGGCGCCTCAAATCTTCCTACATAATCATTTTGTGAACCATTTTTGGTCATCTAATTTCAAAGTGCCTTCTAAGGTTTGAGGAACGCCTGAAAGTTGTAACTTTTGCCTATTGTATGACTTGGCCATGGAATTGTCTTTCTTGGTTACCAATGGATCTAGATTGCATGCATCTTGGAATTCTATTGGTTGTTAAAAATAAAAAATAAAAAAACACTCTATTGCTGCAGAGAATTCCTGCTGGATTCAGCCATTGTATGGAAGGAAGGACGTCTGGTTTAGTCTCATTGACAGGTCCTAGCGGAAATACTTGGCGTGTTCAATTGGTTAAGGAGGGGAATGATCTATTCTTCTATCATGGATGGCCAACTTTTTTGGAAGATCATTTTATAGAAGTTGGTGATCTTTTGGTTTTCAGATATGAAGGTCACTTACACTTCACTGTGCTAGTTTTTGATCAAAGAGCATGTGAGAAAGGAGCAGCATTTATATCTAAATGCAGTCAAAATTCATGTGACCTCGATCATATTAATGCACATAAAAGAAATAGGGAGGATCATTGTTCTTTGAATGTTTTTGCTGAAGGCTTGCTGAAGAAAAAGAAAGGGACTTCCTTTGAGAACCAGGAACTCAAGACGAGTATAGTTAGTAAAGATTTATCCTTCCTTGAGTGGGTAAAACCGATTAGTACATTCAGAGAAAAAGGAGAATCCTCCAAAGAAGATGTACAACTTAGATGCCCAGCCAGTGATGTTGCTGTGCCTTCTCAAATGGAATATAGCAAAGAATGTGAAGGTAAAACTGTTGATTTAATCAAATCGCCTTTTGAGTCTTACAAACAAGGTCAGTATCATTATTTGTATATCAAAATCAAGTCTTGAAATAAACATGCACAGTAAGCTCACTGTATTCAGAAATGCATATTTATTAATCCTGACTACCATGTTTATTACCTAGCATATATACCTATTTATTGTTCAAGTTGGATCATGAGGAAAAGTCATCCAGTAAATTTTCCATATGCTGCTTGATTTAATTGTTAAATTCAATACAGAGGCTGCTATGCAGATTGGAAGTGGGAAAGAAGATGATCAATATATGCATAGTAGAGTTTGTCTGTCAAAGTTATCATCATATGATGAGAAAAGAGTAGCTCAATTGTTTACTTCACCTCTCCCGTATTTTGTGAGAATCATGAAAAGCTTCAACATTAGTGGTTCATATACTCTGGTGTGTTATTCCCTTTGTGGTTCTTATTTTACTTTCTGTATGGTTTTATTTTATTATGTAGGGCTGCCTTTCTGTTACAAAGCACTTTTTCAGTTTGATCACATGTTCCCTGCACAAGGTCATCACCCTTGAAATTATGATTGTTACAAAGGACCCCCCCGGGGCGGCGGGGGGCGCAAAATATATGTGTGTGTGTGTGTATTTATATGTATATGCATATCCATAGACATGCCTACACAATTTCTGAATTTGTGTGGTATAATACAGAATATCCCGTATCAATTTTCAATGGAACATCTTCCAAACAGCAAGATAAAGATCATACTTCATAATATCAAAGGAGAGCGTTGGACTGTTAATTCTGTGCCAACAATAAGAGTACATACGAGTCACACTCTCTGTGGTGGATGGATGGCTTTTGTTCGTGACAATAACATTAAGGTTGGGGATATCTGCATTTTTGAACTTGTGCATGAGTGTGAATTACGTGTCCACGTTGTTGGAGTAGGAAAAGATGGGATAGACTGTCAGGTGGGAAAAGTAGCTTGTAGTAGGCCTCTTACAGGACATTCCATCAATTCCCATAGAAGTTCCCAATATATGCCGATCAAGGCCAAAGTCAATCCAAATTGCAATGTAAATGTTGATCTATCTGATAAAAAATGGCCAAGGATGGGTCAAGATGCTGTTTTGTCTAAACCTGCCAGAGTGTCAAAGGTTTCTAAGAAGACAGGGAAATGCCCTCAGTCAAAAACTGCCCATAATAAGTTGGGTGAGGTTCCTATCTTTTTCTTAACTAGGCTATGCAGTCAGATCCTAATTCAATATAATTTGATAGCTTTACGTTTCTGCTAGCCACTTTTTTTGTGTTCAGCCAAAGAAAAAAAAAGGAAATTACTTTATAATTCAAAATGGTTTTCGGGTGATAATTACTGAGGAAAGATAGGTGTATATCTTTAATCTATAAAAGAATGTGCTATCCAATTGTCACCATTTTCATACTTTTGACTGTGAACGAAGACAGCTGTTCAGAGAAGGCATCGAACTGAAGATGAACTAAGCTCGCAGGCTAAAGCCGGTTTGAGAATGCTGTTTGCACTTGATGAACAAAGAGCAGCTCGGGCCTTCACTTCCTCATTCCCTAGTTTTGTAAAAGTCATGAAAAAGTTCAATGTCAGTGGATCATACACTTTGGTAAGTCATTAGAAGTTTATGCATTGTTTATGTCCACATTCCTTTTAGTAATTCGTGTTTCCTAACATCAATTCTAATCCACTGGATATTTTTTCCCTCACATTGTAGAAAATCCCATATCAATTCTCTGCAGCGCATCTCCCATCCTACAAAACAGAAGTTGTGCTTCGTAATTTAAGAGGTGAATGTTGGACTGTGAACTCTGTCCCAGACACAAAAGGCAGGGCAGTGCACACCTTTTGTGGGGGATGGATGGCCTTTGTCCGTGACAATGACATCAATTTTGGAGACACGTGCATTTTCGAACTTGTTGCTCCGTATGAAATGCAAGTTTATATTTCTGGGATTGGTAAGGAAGGGCTCGACCAACAGAACGGGGAACCAAAATCTAATAGATTAGCTTTAGTTCCATGACTTCCATCTACCAGTAAACACTCATGCTTGTGAGACAAATGAATCAACCTTCAATGGACATGTTTTATGCCTTTAATCAATCCATGAATGACCCCCCTCCCCCAACCCACAAACTGAAACACTGTCCCTTTCAAAAAGAAAAAGGGCCAGAGAAAAGTGTTCGCATAAGAAGTCGACATCATGTTGGTTGTCGGAGACTCATGATTTATTAGTATCGTGTAAATTATGAAGTTTGGCCTCTTTCGATATCTGGCATTGTTAGACCCATTCATCTATGATCATTCTTTTTATTTTTTGAAAACAATCAGGGATTAATCTTCTAGTTGTTGCCTTGTAATGGCAACCATGGTGGAACCTGTTGGGATCTTCATCCCCATGCTAGATGAGGTTTCTTTGGACAAGCTGGGTTACTAAACCTTTTGTACCTGCACTGGGCGCGTAGCCTGAGAAATGAGAAAAAAAAAAATGTTTCCTAGTAGACCAATGAAGATTTAATCATTCTTTAACAGGAAGATTGATCAGATTATGTTGTCATGGGGAGCTGGGAAGAGCTTCAAAAGGTTGGCTTGCTTGCAGCACTAGGCTAATTTGATGGCCTCATGCATTTCTTATTATTTTCCTAGAATTCGTATATATATGTATATATGATTAAATTTTAATCAGGTATCTTAAGGCCAAAAAAATAAAAAAAATCGGATATCTTCATATCTTTTAAAGTTTTGAATCCCAGTCGGATTAAGTATTTATTTTATTATTTAACATTTTAGTTTTTCTTTTATCATTATCGTCATAATGTATGTATCAATTTTTAACTAATTCTTCAATGTCTAAAAAATGACGTGGTTCAGTCAGCACTTTATTTTAATTTAATTTGATTGGGCAGAAATATATAACGTCTTAACAAATAGTTCCTTCTTCCTTTTCTCACTCTGCTGTGCATTTTAATTTGAATAGTCTAAATTAAATTTATTGTTTTTGAAAATTGTTAAAAGTTAAAACCTAAATAAATTTGACGGTCTAAGTTGAATTTGAAAGATTCAAATTTAAAAATAGAAGTAAAAATTGTAAGTACTCTAATTATATTGTACATAAAAAACTTCAACGTGAAAGCTAAATACAATAAATTCATTAAAACAATAAATAATAAATATAAATTTTTTTATTTAGTACTAGCATCTATTGTTGTCAATTTTGCGAGTTGATTTCTGATTTTACCGTTTTTATATTTCTAGCTTACGAAAACGAGTCGAGTCACTAGTAAACTCGTACAACTTGTAAATTCGGTTAAACTCACGAGTTTATGCACCCAAGTTTATCCGTTTTTTACGTTTCTAGTTTATAAAATTATATTAATTTACTCTTAAATTCGTATTAATATATTTTTTTATCATGCTCAACAACTTTATATAGAAATTTTTTTATTAAATATGATAAATAATGAATGACGATGGATTTAATTTCAATTATTTAGATTTAAAATATATTTAAATTAAATTGTTGTCATGTTCATATTTTAATTATTTAATTATACACTAGTAATACATATTTAATAACAACAACAAACTCTTACAAGTTTATAATTTGAATTTAAGATACGGATTTACATCACCGTAATGAGTTTATTTAAAATTGTGAGATTGAGAACCTTAGTAACATCTCACATCTCTCATGAGATGCCGGTGAGGGAAACAACGCTCACGTAGGCTGTGGATTTTGTTGCTCTCATGCCCACTGGAACGGGAGGGTTAGAAACTGAGAGAAGTGGGCCCACACAGCCCCCCTCGTGCTCCGGCATTATTCTTTTCCACAACGTTCATTGATTTTATTACCAAAAAAAAAAACGTTCATTGATTTTTAAGCGAAAAGTATATTTTTTTTACGAGACAATCAATATTTTTAAGATTATCTTATTTTTTCACGAGTACCCTTTATTGAATAGTACTCGTAGTTTTATACTCAAACTTTCTAACTTAATTAATTAGTAATAACTTTTAGGGGAATATTTTTACGAAAAATATATTAACTACAGTTTAAATTTTACAAAATGTTTCACGATGAACCAGAATACCCAAACCCTCTAAAAATTGGTCTTACGAGGAACTGAGGAAACATAAGTTAATTATTACACGACGTCCGAGTGTACCGTGTTACTTAGTATTCAATGTATTTTAAGACTGTTTGACGGTTTTTATTTATGAACTCGTTTTGCTGTTTCTCGAGTTTTGAAGATAAGTAGATTAGATAATCAAATAAAATCCGTACGACGGTCGGGAAGATAAAAGGAGTTTGGTGATTTTTTCAGCTCAGGTAGTGAGTTACTGGAGCTTCCTAGTGCCTTCGACTCTCAAGTCTCAAGGCCGATCCTTGCCCTGCGCGATCTGGGTCAGATGAAATGGGAGAAAATTGTCAAAGCTGTAGATCATGGGTGGACGACATTTACTGGTCCCGTTTCCAATTTGTCCATTTTGCCCACTTTCTTCCCAAGGGATTTGATAGACAGCTTGTAAGTCTCTCTTCCTCTTCTTTTGTGTCGCCGATCACTTAATTCACCCACCAACTCGACCACACAGATTTCATTACATGCAGTTTCAGTGCCCACTCCCTTTGTTTGCTTTCTTCTGATCCTTATTATCCCTTCCAAGGGTTCCGATATCACCTTGCTTTTGTTTGGCCCTCTTGCTGTATGTCGATTTGCCCTCTTTTTTTTTTTTTCTTTTTCTGCTTTTTCAACCTATTTATTATTTTGAAATTGTGATCTTAAGACCAATTGTTATCTCGTGAGTCGTGAATCCTTTCTGCTCGAAGAGTTCACGGTTTCTCTACCTTTGTTGGTTCACTTTTTAAGTCCCCATGTTCGTAGATATCACTACAGAGTATAATGTGGGAAGAGAAGCTGTAAGAGCTAGTTAAGTGTGGAGAAAGCTAATGGACTCACACACACTGGTCCTATTCAATCACCGGCAATAATCTAAAATTGTCTATCGGCTGGTTTTCTGATAATTACTTGCTTCAGTTGCTTAAAAAACTTCATGGTATCTTCTGATTTGATACAGTCACGATTTGGTCCCGCTTGTAATCAGAAATATGTTCTGTATATTTTTCCCTACAGCATTTGTATCCTTTTGAAAATGTGTGAATTAAATTGTATTGAATAAAAACTGCAGGCACTGCCCAAAAGTTTTTCAGATAATTTGAGGAAGAAATTGCCAGATAATGTGATTCTGAAAGGTCCTGGTGGCGATGTGTGGGGTGTTGGATTGACAACCAGAAATGATACCTTGCACTTCACGCAGGGCTGGCAACAATTTGTTAAAGATCACTGTTTGGAAGAGAATGATCTGCTGGTCTTCAAGTACAATAACGAATCACAGTTTGAAGTTCTAATATTTGGCCAGGGGAGTTCCTGTGAGAAGGCTGCTTCTTATTTTGTGAGGAAATGTGGGCATACAAATAAGAGAATCAGATATAAGCGTTTGGAAGAAGTCAATTTCCCTTCTAATATTCGTGCTGAACATGCTTCACCTGAGAAGATTGTGCGTGGGGAGAGCGTTGGAGTGCCAGCCATCGTCCCCACTGAAATCAGTAGTAAAGAGGCATGCGATGCTGATGTGGAATTTGCCTCCCCTGTGACAACAATTCCAATGGCCGCAACAGATGTCCAAAGTAAGCGGAGAGGAGGAACCAGAGGGTCTAAGACATATGGGGGTACAGCTGACTTGATTGCCGGTAATACTTTCACTTAATATGGCGCAGGGCCTAAGCCTTTTTGCTGTTCTTCTATTTTTTCTTTTTTGGTTTGCTTAATAAAACCTGAAACATCTTCTCATGGAAGAGACGAGAATTTATTGAAGAAAAGAGGAATATAAAAAACCTAGAACAATAAGTCTTCCCAGGACAGAGATACAAATTACAAACTCATTATCAGTTGTAAAATATCTTATAAAAAAACAAAATCATCAGTTCAACAGAGTGTTCCAATCTCCTTGCATATCCCCAAGGGGCAAGGGATGCTCTTACCCTTAAAAATGTCATTCACTGAAACCCTCACAGAGACCAAGAAAATAACTCTTTCCCAAGAGAGATGTGATCGAAGAAAATAGCCAATTGCCATTCATGCATAGTCAGAATAACAGATAAATAGAAGCACCCCCCTCTCTTTTGAAAAAAGGGAGGGAGAGAAATAAGTTTTAATTTTATTGGAATCAATATTTGATGTAAATTCTGAATTTGGTCCTGATAATGCTGGTCAATGAATATGATTAGATGCTGAACCCATATCTGCGAGCAGAAGTAAGGCGAATGAAACATTATATATTTCAAACAGAAGGCCTATCACAGAGGATGAGAAGACGATGGTCCTCCAATTAGCTCAGGCAGCGTGTACTGACAATGGCTTCTACATCATCATGCGTCCCACACATGTTTACAAGAGATTCTATGCGGTAATCTGTTGTTTTATAACCTTAATTTCCTTCTTAGGATATTCTAAAGCATTGTACATGTAATTTCCGTGGCATTGTATGCATAATGTTTGGTGTTGGTGCTGGCATTTTATAAACTGCATTCTTGTTTGTTGCGGCGTACCAGTCAATCCCTAGCAAGTGGTTAGCGGAACATCTTTCTCCTTACTCTGAAGATGTGATATTGCGAATGGGAGGGAATGAATGGCGTGCCAAATACAGCTTTGAACATAGTCGTCGAACTGGAGGACTGACTGGTGGGTGGAAACAGTTCGCTGTAGACAATAACCTTGAAGAGTTTGATGTTTGCGTGTTTGAACTAGTAGGTCAAAGCCAGCCATTGATCATGGATGTGACGATATTCAGAGTTGTTGAGGAGGTCACTCCTCTGGGTAAAGTGAATCCTGTTGGAGGAAAACGAGGTCCAAATGGCATCCTATCATGGGAAGCCAGTCCTTAAATCTCGCGGACCATTTTGTTTTCGAGGATGTGCTCTAATGTACTGTTTTTTTTTTTTGATAAAATGACACTATTGTAGTGTTGGATTGTGGGCTAAATGGTAAATTAACCCCACCACCGGCGGGGTTTTTTTTCCTTGAAAAATAAATGGTAATCTTTCGGCGGCAGTAGGGATGGAAATAGGCCAGGCCAGGCCAGACTTTGGCTAAATAGGCCTGAGCCTGGGCCTGAGTTTGAATACAAGTTTTTTTTTAGGTTCAGGCCTGAGCCTTCATAAGGCCTGGTTAGGCCTGAAGGATTTTTAAAGGCTTACTTACAATGTAGGTTTTTAAAAAGGCCTCATATTACATGCCTTAAAGGTCATAATTAATTAATATAATAATATATATATAACTATAATTAACTAATTATACTTAAAATTAGAATATAAGAATGAAAAAAAATTAAAATTGTGTTATTTATATGATATAAATATTATTATATTCATTTAATATGTAAATAGGTCAGGCTTGAAGGCTTACAAGCTAGGCCTTTTTTGTTAAGGTCTGGCCTATTTACATATTTAGGCCTTTAAATAGGCCTTGGCCTGACCTTTTTAATAAACAGGCCAGGCCATACCAGGCCCTAAATAGATCAGGCCGTAGGCCACTTGATAGGGGTTTGACCTATTTCCATCTCTAGGCGACAGGCCATGTTCAAGTTTTACTAGAATGGTTGGGAACGACTAGACCGTATATGATCTTTTTTAAGGGTTTGTTAACTATGAAATGGAAAATTCGTTCATAATAGTTTATAATCATGTAGTGTTGTCTGAAAAAAAAAAAAAAAAAAAAGTAAAACACTGGTTACATTCTGAATGAAAATTTTCGTGATACAAAAACTTGGAGAAGAAAATATCAATAATTTATGACAGCGAGGTTTATCTCGTGTTATTGGTTGAATGATTTTGTGTGGTTCTCACAGTACAAAAAATTTTAGCGACCAGGGACGCAGTTAGATCATTTAAATTTTGTTACAATCTGACGTTTTATGTGGGGTTGGGGGGATTGATGTTTACAATGTGATAGAGGACCATGGGCAAACATTCTCCGACTCACCGTTTTGTAACCAGAACGGTACCTTTTTGATTGGAGGGAAGGGGATGCAGTTGGAGGAAAGATTGAGCCCCTCCCTCGTTTGGTTTTCGGAGTGAGGGGAGCAAAAACATGCTTTCCTCATTTATTTTGGTTCCCTCTAAGGGTGTTTTGAAGGTAATTCAAAAAATCTTGACCAATTTACTCCATCCATGCGCTCTGAAAAAATAAAAGGGAGGCTTCTTCGCTTGCTTATGGTCGGTTTCTTCATCGCATGTCAAGGTTATTTACTTCCTTGGGCCAATTTACAGCGAGTACGGAGTTTTATGCAGACTTTGTTGCGCTTGATCCTTTCCATTTTACCTTAAATATGCCTTCAAATTACATTTATATGCTCCCACAAGTGGTGGATCCTTCAACGTCTCAGCGCTTCTGTGATCGGTCTGTTGACAGTATTGCAGCTGTTTTCTTGGCGTTAAAACGAAGACCCGTTTTAACAAAACTCCTGAATTTTCATTTAACTTCTCAGAAGAAACACAAGAATCTGCTTTTATAATCAAATATATCAAGAAATTGTAATTGATACATCTAAAGTTAGAACAATTCCAATTAAAAAGCAGGGCTGCTACAGTCTGTAGCAGAGGTTGGATCAACAAGCAGGCCGGAAATAAGTTACGCATGGCTTAACAATTATCTCAATGGCGTTTCTCTGATTCTAGTCATGATAAGTTCTTATGCAGAAGGCCTCTGACATGCAGCAAACAGCTGCCAACTTAAAATAGCCATTACCAAAGATGTGAAGAGTTCAAACCCTACGACCTTCGGTAAGTGCCACCCCAAGCCTCGCCTCAGATAGCTGCACAATGAAGAGTTTAGAAGGCACTATAATGGATTAAGGCCAAAAAATGCTCTAGTATAATGACCATAAAAGAGCGTAAACTGATGACTGAGACTCAACTTTATAACACCCAGGTATCCAATCAACATATCCAAGATGTTTTATGATTGGTCATCATATCTAATCAACTCTATACAAGGGAGGGGATAAGATAATTATGGATAATCTCAAAGTGAGAGGCTTATGTTCAATGAAAGGTCCTATGCTCAGTTTTTGATTTAAAACAAGTATTTACAGAAAACTACCGTGCACTGCTAAAATTAAATTTGGAACAAAAGCTTGTTATCCAAACAAACAGTGCTGATACAGGAAATACCTCGTGATGGATGGCATGGTTGCCACAATCCCTGCACACATGTATATTATGGGAATCAGAGTCTTGGGCTTATTTTTTCGGAGCCACATCAAAGATCCTAGTGCAGCAAGAGATATGCTCAACACCTATAAGATTACAAGAGCAGAAACTATGTTTAGATAATTATGAAATACAAAATTGTGAATAAGAAGGAAGTATGTTTATCTGTAGCAAATGACCTACAGTTCTGTCCTCAACCAATACATGATCACACAATCATCAATATCAAATATAAAATTTATATCAAAATGCACAAGACCCACATCTAGTTTTCCAAATTCTCATAGTCTCACAGACTATGTTACTTGTCAAATTCTTTAACCCAAGCACTGCCTGCACGGCAGCCAGAAGCCAGAACACGTGCATTTGAATTTAAACTCCTTTTTTCTAAAAAAATAACAATAATAAACTAACACAAGTCAATGAATGTACCAGGTTTGCATTAGCCTCTAGGCCTTGCAGAATGTAATCCCAAGTAAACTCTAGTCCTCTTGCGCCCACCCAAAGGGGTGCCAATCTATGCAGTACAGAATCAGCAAACGCCCATCCTGCCACAAGAGATCAATTTGAGACATAGAAGAATCAGTGCACTTCCTCAAGAGATGAATAAACATAGGCATCTTTCCCATCATTATATAATGTTATGCCCTGTCACACTCACCAAGGCCAACTGCTTGGAATTTATGATTTTGAGAGATGTTCCTGTGAGTCAACTGGGTCAAGGCAAAATAAAGCCCAGCAACATCTATGAAGCCTATTAAAGCCTTCAGACATTCCTGAGAGGAAAAGAAAAAGCCATTGTTTATCACTCATTAATCATTATAAAGGTGTTAGAAGAGCACAATAACTTCAAAAGCTAAAGACAGTGATTCTAAATAACCTGACCATTTGGTGCAAGGAAAGGAAAATAAAATGAAACAGGAGATTTTGAATATAAAAATCAACTTTAATGTCCTTACTCAGAGAAGTAAAAATATAGAAATAGAAATTGTTAAGTTATCATGACAGTAAAATAATAGACATTACAAAAGGAGGAAGGAACTCCTCCTAAGATACCAATTGAAGCCTTGGAGAATATCAAAGGACTTCAGATGATAACCACATAGCCATTGATTACTATGTTATATGTATATTGTATGTCATAAACTACACAAACTCTAGTCCTTTGATGATAAAATCTAGTTTAAAAAGTACAGGACAACCTCATTTTTGCATAAGATTCCTTCCTTTCTTTTTATATTTAAATGAGCGTGCAACTGCATCCAGTACCTACTTGTAAAAGTAAATAAGTGGCACAGCTTCACAACATATTGAAGACAGAACATATGTTATGCAATAACACGATGGAGAATGAAAGATAGTCAGTTGGTAAAGGGAGGGTGCGTGAGAGAAAAATGGAAGAAAGTATACCATGTTAGAGGCAAAGAGGTCATTGATAAAAGAAGGTTATTTGTCCAAGTAAATTATATTCACATCGGCAACCATGGGATCAATGGTTCTGTCTTAACTTCTAATGATTCAAAGAAAAGTAATAAGCTTACATCTAGGTGCCCTATGTAAAAGTACAGATGCCTAAATGCATACATAAATAGATAACACAATGTAGAAACATACCTGATAAGGATCAAAGCTATCACTCTCAGATACCTTCAGAAAAGTTGCGAGGCAAACAAGCTGCCAGTATAGGCCAAACAAACGAAAAGATCATCTTACTTCGTGCAAATATTTGTTTGATACATATAATAGAAAATTGAGTACGTTTCCCAACCTTAACTAATGCTGTCGCGAGATAAACAACGGCTGCTTTGATAGAAGTACCAAGCGTGTCATATTCAGATCTGCACAAGTAAAATTATCAATGATCAAGCAAACAAAACGCACTAACTATTTTTTTTGTGCACCCAAAGAAGAGTGTAAATAATTCTGAGATGCTTCAACTCAAAAAATGTGTAATTAATTTCATGGTATTGATTACACCTATGAGGCCTTGGTCACATAGTAGGAGCAACTTTTGAAGAGCATTTGATATTTGAAAGAAATGATACATTAAATTTCAATCAGGTTTTCAACAGAACTAGGTTGTCCAACTTTCGGTTTGAGTTATTAAAAAAAAAAAAAAAAACTTCAGAGACTAAGCAACAAACTCATTGGACAATGAACAACATTTAGATAATCAACATAGCCAGACCATTTAATGGCCTGTTTCACACATGGAACGCCATCTACAGTTCGTGCGTGAGAACCAATTTGAAAAATTAACTTCTCAGCTGATATCATCGGTGAGTTTGGATATTCTATTCATAAGCAGCTACGCTAACAGGAAAAGAAAAAAAAAAAAAAAAAGGTCCGTCTGGGGCAATATGAAGGGAAAAAAAGGGCAGTAATTCACCGGAAAAAAGAAGGACGATAGGGCAAACTTATAAAAATTGTCAGATGATCGATGGGTATAAATTTTCATCTGAAAAAAACAAATCAAGATATCAAAAAAAATAAGGGGATACAAAAAGGCAGAAAACCAGAGTAGGGATTGAAGGAGAGAAGGGAAGGAAGGAGGTGAGGGAGATAAATCTAAGAGGAAGAGACTTACAAGGGAGTAGCAGAATAGTAAACGGCGTGGGGGCCGAAGGTAAGAATAGCACAATTGAAAAAATGAAACAAGGTCATTCTTCCCGGTTGCCGATCAACGCCTGCAGGATAGCGGCAAGACCCAGTTCCACCCGTAGCACAGCAACGAAATCCTCAGTTCACCTTGTGATTTCAATCCACCACGCTGGTCGCCGGAACTGATGACGTAGGAAATAGTTTTAAAATACATAAATAAAACTAAAAAAGTTTACCTTAATTACTTGATAATGATTTGGGCAAAAAAAGAGTAGCCTGCTAATAAGGCCATAAATATGAGACTGTCAGCCCATCTAAAACGGGTCATGGGCTTTGGGCTTCTAAAACTATGATTTTTATTTTTTATTTAGGCTTAGCAGACCTGGGGTCCTCCCAAAATTTGGGGAAATTAAAACGTGGGCTTGATGTTTTGGGTTTAGGAAACCCATTAAGAAGACAGTTTGAATTTATTGGGCAAAAATTGAAAATAAATGTTAATAAAAGAATAATTAGATGCAATCATGAGTCTGATGATAGTTTTATAAAAAATGTTAGTATTTTTATAGTTCTGAAAAATTTATAGGAAAAAAGGCATAAACTTTGAAATTCTGGTGGCGATAATTTTCCTGGGTACAGTGGATTGTATGCGTGCTGTTGAAACTTGAAAGGGACCATCATCTGGTGGTGGCTGGACACGCTCATTTGAAGTTTAAGTCTGTCTTCATGGATACGCGGGAGTCGAGCCATTAAAGAAAATTTTGACTATGTGATCGACTCCCCCGACAAAATTTTAGAAACTATTTTCTTTAAGTTCAGAAAAAACTTTTTTCATATGCTTACCTCATAAATAATTAAATATGTTTTTTAAAAGTTAATCAAATACACATTATGCCAAAAATAAAACACCACTCTCCACTCTAGGGTCACTTATTAGAGCATTTTATTCATTTAAGAACCACATATGACCCAAAAATACCCTTGATTAACCTGTAAACTTAAAATTCTTTCTTAAGATTGAGAACTGGGGAGCTAATGATTTTTTTGAAACTTCTAATTCAATATATCTCCAAAATTAGTGGTTCAAAGCTCTAATTTTAGCTCTTGATAAAATCTCTTTTAAGACTCATGTTCATTTCTACCCCATTTGGTCCAAAAATACCTAGTTTTCATCTAAACAAGATATTTTTGCAACTTTTAGCAGATTTCTGAGTCATCATTGAAAACTCATATATCTTTGTATAGACATCCAAAACTTACGAAATAAAGGACTCATTTTAAAAGGTGTGGATGTGAATTTCATGATTTAACTCACACATTAGATCCACTAAACGTGACTTTGAGAATCATGACTCAGACACTATCTACAACAATACTATGCATTTTTATTGCTATGCTAATATTTTTTTTCAGAGTCAAAGTAATGGAAGGGGAGCCAAATCCCCCTCATTCCTTTAAAATCCTTCAAACCAAACTGCAGGACCATAAAATCGGATGCTTATCACTTTTAATATAATACTATTTTAATATTACTTTGATCAAAATTAGTACACACAAGTTCTCGACGCTCAAATAAAAATTAAAACACGAAGAGAAAACATGGACTTATTGTTGTAGAAAATCATTCAAATTGGAATTTTCATAAGGGAAAGAATCTGTGTAATCAATATGCATAATCTGTAAACAAACAATACTTCCACACAAGAAGGAAAAAACGGTAAAAACTCACAAGACTGCCGAAATATGATAATGAACTTTGAAGAAATTCGAGCCCAACTTTCGTTGTGTCCTTAAGACAATTTTTCTCCCTCAATACGGATACCGAAGGTTTTTGAGCAATTGTCTCCCAGGATAGAGCGGATTATTCGTCTCCAGAAAGATGACTCTATCTATCTGAAGCCTAAGCAAATCCAACAAGTTTGCTTTCGGAACGTACAGAATGTATATGCAGTATACAGAAAAAGTGTATGCAGAAAAATGTTATTTATTTTGTGACTAGGGCGCCCTATTTATAGACTTTGAAAAAGCACGATCAGATGGACTTGTCTCTTGTTGGTGAACCGACACGACCGTGACAAACTGACGCGACCGGTGGTGGCGAACTAGTAAGACTTCTTATTCATAACCCATAGGATTTAGTCATAAATTCCAACAATCCCCCACATGGATAAGAAGTTAGTCCATCATGATCAAATGCAAATGATCATGTATGCAAAGTCCGATTCCTCTACGAGAAACAACTGCATCGAAAAGGTAGGGGGTTGCCTTTGAACCTTCTCTAGTAAAAACCTATCGGATATACTGGTCAATCAATGGACGTGCTGCCTTGAACTGTCGACCTTTTAGTATATACCAAGACAATAGGAGTCACACAGTTGCCCCTCTAGCATCGTTGGTTCTCATGCTGTGTCCATTTTGGCCCTGGACACCGCCTAGTTCTGCAAGTGTTCTAGAGAATTGGTCTTTTTAAATTCTCATAGAAGCGGCCCACACTTCACACTCACATAGGTGATTCCTTGTGATGTAAGTCAACATACATCATCTGAACACAACAGATTAAGAAACCATTAAAAACTTAAAAGCTTACCCTTATATATATATGCATTGTCTTGTCTAGGAATGAGTATGAGTTTAAAACTCCACAGTGTTAACAGTCGATCATCACTTAATTGTTTCTTTGAACCTAGTTCGTGGGATCTCCACTCTTTTAGATAGAGTTACCGCAATAATCAACAATGGATCGGCCTTAAACCCATTCCTTTGGACAAATTTCTAACTAACTCTCTAAGAATCACTTTAGTTAATGGATCCGCTATATTCTCTTTTGATTTTACATAATCAATTGAGATGATTCCATTCGAGAGTAGTTGTCTAACGGTATCACGTCTACGACATATATGTCTAGACTTGTCGTTGTACATGACATTCTTGTCCCTACCAATAGCTGCTTGACTATCACAGTGTACACACTACTAGTACCAGCTTTGACCAACTGGAAATGTCTTCAAGAAAATTACGAAGCCACTTAGCTTCCTCACCAGCTTTATCTAAAGCAATAAATTATGCTTACATAATTAATCTTGCAATACAAGTATGTTTAGATGACTTCCAAGACACAACTCCACCACCAAGAGTAAATACATATCCACTTGTGGATCTTGTGCCGTTAAAGCTGGTGATCTAATTTGCATCACAATACCCTTTTAGCATTGCAGGGTACTTCTCATAATGCAAAGTAGAGTTTTAAGTTTGCTTTAAGTAACCCAAAACTCTTATCATAGCTTTTCCATGAAGCTCATTTGGATTACTTGTAAAGCGACTCAACATGCTTACTGCATAGACAATATCAGATCTAGTGCAGTTCATAACATACATAAGACTACCTAGCACTTGAGCATACTCCTTTTGTTTTTCAACTTCGCCAGTATTTCTCAACAGTCGAAGACTAAAATCTATAGGATTCGACATAGGAGCTATGTTTAAACTCTTGAATTTCTCAAGAATTTTAGCAATATAGTGTGTTTGTGATAACACCAATTCATTTAATGCTACTAATGCGATTAACATTCAAATGAATGTAATTCTTGTAACAGGTAAATAGGTATCAAAAGTAGTCTAGGCCTTCACGCTGTCTGTAACCTTTTTACTATTAGCCTAGCTTTGTACTTATCGGTAGTGTCATCTTCTTTTTGAAAACCCACTTAGTTCCTAGAGGTTTATTGCCAAGAGGAAGGTCAACCAATTCTAGGTGTGGTTTGACATAATGGAATCAACTTCACTATTGATAACCTCTTCATAGAAAGGTGCTTCAGGAGAACCTTTAGCCTCTCCAAGTGTTCGAGGCTCATTTTCCAACAGATTAATTAGAAAATTAGGCTCAAAGGATGTTGAAGTCCTTCGCCTAGTACTTCGTCTATGTTCCTCCTCTCCAAGATTATCATTATTCACTATATCCTAGATATCACTGTGTTGTTATTATCATTATTTTTATTGTATGAAAATACGTTTTCAAAGAACGTAACATTCCTTGACTCAATAACCGTATTCACTTGGATATCTGATACATTGAACTTATAAACCAGAAAACGATATGCACTATTATTAAGTGCATAGCCAATAAACACACAGTCTATTATCTTAAGTCCGATTTTCAACCTTTTAGGTTTAGGAATCTCAACTTTTGCTAAGCACCCCCACACTTTCAAATATTTCAATGAATGTTTCTTTTCTTTCCATATTTCATATGGTATGCATTGTAACTCTTATGAGGCACTCTTTAATGATAAAATTAACCATTAAAATGGCTTCCCCTACAAATTCTTTGAACTCTGGTCGTAATCAACATCATTCAACATTTCTTTCAATATTTAATTTTTTCACTGATATGCAACATTCAACCATAATGATGCTATAAAGATTTCACATAATTTGGTAGTGATGCATATTCCAACCATAAATATTTATTTTCTATTGGAGTCTAAATAAAACTACCAACATTTATGTTCAATAATTATGAAAACAAATAATTGACCTTTGGGTTGATCACAAGTCACAACATAAACATGACATTACAGCATCAAGGTTATGGGTAATCACCGTAATTTTTTTGGAAGTAAAATAATTCATAAAGTATTAACCACTTTGGTGATTAACAAATCAATCATACCTATACCACAATATTTAGAATTAAAATAATTCATAAAGAATTAACCACTTTAGTGACTAACAAATTCACCATACTAAATTCCAAAATTTAAATATTTAATTTCATACAATTGCTATTTACAATATTTAAAATCATAGCCACAAAATCATCCATAATTATAAAATTAAGGATATAATTGCTTTTCTACCAATACATGAAATCAACTCTGTTTATCATATCAATTGACCAGATAAGTGATATTATGAATTAACAATATCATGCATGCTTATACCACAAGAGAAATAATAATACATGAAAAATTAGAGCACATTTATTTGTACACTAGATAATGATTAAATTTTCATATCACTGTCATATGCTTGTCAAATAAAATATTTGATAATTCACAAAATTTGCTTTCAATAACAAATAACAAATTAATTAAATTTTCGTTTAATTAATCATGCCATATGACAATTTCATAATTTTTATTTATTTATCATGGTAACAAATCCTTCCTGATAAATTAAATATATAGTGGCTAAAATATTCACAATCGTTAGATTTATTAAAACAAGATATTGTTCTGTATTCCCACTAAATATAATAAGTCCCCACTTTATTCAGCCATATTAATTTAAAAATATTCACAAGATTCTATGAGAGATTTTAGGAGATTATCAAACAAATTAATATCTCCATTGATAATAAAGCTTTAAACGGGAATACATTTTCCGTTCATCCTAAAATTTAGGACTTTAAAAATGCTCATCATTTAACTGTTAATTATATTTGGTTTTTTTGCAACTAAAGTAAAAAACCAAATAACAAAATAGCAGGCATGAACCAGATGATCTAATTATCATATCAAAATTTTATCTACGTATGATAACTAATGTAATTCAAAATTTTAATTAATAAAACCAATAAAATCTCCCGATGAAACCAAGACATAAGATAAATATTATCTTCGCTTTATTAATTTAATCCTCCTTCAAATAAAGAGAAAAAGTAGGAGATATATCAACTACTCTATTGATCAAAATTAATATATTTATTAATTAAATATAATCAAACTTTCAATGGAAGTAAATTCTCAGTGCAAGTAATCAATAATTAGCATAAATAATAATATATCGATTTCTATGGACACATCCATCCTGAAAATTCAGCACATCAAAGATTGAAAAAACCATAACCACATTATTAAATTTTTTAATATATGCCCAATTCTCTTGAAACACATCGTTTAAATCAAAACAACTTGCCCTTTTAGGGCTTGACACAAACGACGTGCCATTTGTATCATCCCTTAACTCCAGCCTAGTCACACTGATGATCCAGCGGAGCGACGATGGTTTCTCGTGTTCATTTATCGATCTCTTCTTTGTTTCAAGATCTTTATCCATGAAGCCAATTTCATGGCCTGTTAAATTAATTTACTGGTGACCCAATCTTTATCCGTAAAATATATTATTGTATCATTCCAGAAAGAAAATACATCTCACTGATACAATATCCAAAAATCTAAGTTTCCAAAGATTTTCCATTTGGCGCAGTAAACTCTGGTTCAGTAGATCATAGACGTTCTTAAGCAAGGAAAGACAAAAACAAAAAGAGGAGAAACATATTCAAACCCATAAAATAACGAATTTCAACGATGAACAAAAAACATCCAACGGTATCCACTTGACATATATATATATATATATATATATATATATATATGGTCATGTTTATTCAGCGGAAGCATTAAAACACGAAGAAGAGAAACGTTTGGGGTTACGTCGTTTCAAACTGAAACCTTTTCAGTTCGAGAAAACAATCATTCTTCTGCATAAAACTGCGATTTATCCCATGACTCAACTTAAAAGTTAAAGTCCCATGTTTGTTGCGCCACTAGATTCTAGGGATGTTTCTATATGGTCATGGGTTCATCTTTTTCCTCTTTCCCATTCTCTACACAATTATGGTAATTTAATGGTCTAGAAATTATTTTTCTAAATGACCCAATTATAAGAACCAGAAACTTTTCAGATCAGTTATCTCCCTACTGTTTTCTCTGTATATTTCATCTTATACATATATGTCATTCTAATACAAGAAACACGAGAGAATCATTCAGATTGGGAAACATAAATTTTAAAGCAACAAGGTAGGGGCATACACGAGGAAGACCATCATAACCACAAGTGGAGAAAAATAAAAACCTTCTATTCCACACAGACAAGAGAGTAACACCCTCGTGAATCATATACAAACATATATATGCAGTGAAAGAAGGAGCCCATATTTGATAATCACACATATGGAAATAAATTACGAGAAAATCTCAGATTTATGGAAATGAATCCAAATTCAAAAAACCGAAAACTTGTGCATAGAAACAATTAAAACGCATATACCATATATGTGTGCGCGCCTCATGATCATGTAAAAACCACAGAAATTCACTAAATTTGATTTTCAAAATCAATAATCAATTCAAACACAAACACAGACTCAACCAAAAATTGTCTGTTGTAGAAAATCATTTAAATTGAAATTTTCATAAGGGAAAGAATTTGTGTAATCAATATGCATAATCTGAAAACAAACAATACTTCCACAAAAGAAAGAAAAAACAGTAAAAACTCACAAAACTGCCGAAATATGATAATGAACTTTGAAGAAAATCCGGGCCCAACTTTCGTTATGTCCTTAAGACAATTTTGCTCCCTCAATACGGACGCCGAAGGTTTCTGAGCAATTGTCTCCTAGGATAGAGCGGATTATTCGTCTCCAGAAAGATGGTTCTGTCTATCTGAAGCCCAAATGAATCCAACGAGTCTGCTTTCGGAACGTACAGAATGTATATGCAGTATACAGAAAAAGTGTATGCAGAAAAATGTTATTTATTTTGTGACTAGGGCGCCCTATTTATAGACTTTGAAAAAGTAAGATCAGATGGACTTGTCTCTTGTTGGTGAACTGAAACGACCGTGACAAACTGACGCAGCCGGTGGTGGCGAACCAGTAAGACTTCTTATTCATAACCCATAGGATTTAGTCATAAATTCTAACACTTATGATAAAATTTTAAATTTTCAGATTCCAGGCTTGCCTTGTTGCCAATGTTTTAATGTCCTCAACAAAGAAATGCCGTGAATTGATAGCTAAAGTCATGTATATTACCATATGACCTCTCCTGTTTGTTTTTCTTAATTATCTCTTCATCGACAAGTTAGTGGGAGAATGGCTAGCTAGAAAGACAAAAGTTATCAAGTGGGGAGACTCTTTGCCCAAATGCTCTATGGACCAGCTACGACTCAATACAATATAGTGCGGCAAATATATCTTTATTATCTGTCTTTTTCTATGTTTCTCGATCATCAACACTAAATTAAATTACCTTCTCATCGAGTTATTCAATGTAGACAGGAACTCTACAATATGAGCAGGCAGGCACCAGTCACGTCGCCAAAGTCAAACAAGAAGGACGACAATTCTCTTGGCCTTTTCTCAAATTTTCTATCGGACCTTCCTGGAATTTTTTATAACTGGCCTCATCTTATTAGTTTAATTGCATATATATATGTACTAGTGAAGAACGAACCGCGCCACAAAAGAAAGATGAATAACAAAAAAATAATGTGCATGTTTTGCCTCTAAAAATGACAGAATCAGTCAGATCGTCAACAAAAACGAAGAGATGAGAATTTCATCAAATAAACTACATCGTTACGTGTAATGCTGTTATATGGGACATGTTTGTGTGAAACTATAAGTTGTCAAATGTTTGGGTAGAGTTAATTGGGTAACAGACAATTACATGGCAAGTATTTATAGGGTGGCAGTTGATGAAGTGGGTTTTGGGAATCAGAGTGAAATGAGTGTACAACAAAAAACTAAAACGAAGGGCACATGATGATCTGTGTAGTGATGAGAGTGAGTGGTCCTCTTATCTGACACCAACCAGATCAGATGCTCCTCTACATATATGCACTCTGCCTGCGCACTTAATTATATTTAGCATCTCATCACTTACACTTCTTACACCCACCGTCTGCCCTAACACCCACCTTTTCCACACTGGTCCACATTCCCATTATCACTCCTCCCGCTAATTTACTTATTTTCACTCTCTATCTACTACTTTTTTTTGTTCCCATGAGATTCGTTCATATACAAGTTCTCAAATATCACATTGTGACCCATTTAATAATAGATTAGACTGCGTGCTTGGTTCTAATCAATTCTTTCTTCTTATATATAGTGGATGCCGATCATATGATTACTTACTAACCTCATCTCAGTGGGTGCATATATGATGCTTTGAAAGCCGTGCAGCGGAAACTGCTTCTTGTGTTCAGTAAAGATTGCCTGCCCTGGTTGTGAAGTCATATATATTAGACGTATCATTATTATCTCATGATTAATAGTTAAGATTGACTGCCCTGGTTGTGTACGTTGTCTAAAAGCTGCCACGCACACTTTACAGAAAGGCAGCAGATATCGGTGATTTCGATTCAACTTTAGTTCACAAGCTAGCTATCAATAGATATTAACCGATAGTAGTAACAATAATAGTAATAAAATAATTATTACTGGAAGGGAGCGATGGATCGAGTTTTATTTTTATAATTAAGTAATGGTATAGAATAAATACATGTGCGTGTGTGTGCGTGACAATGAATGTCGTGGCGCAGAGCACATCAGCCTAAACGGCGTTGATTCAGGTGATTCCTTTGCTTTGCCTTTTGTCGTTTCGCTGGCACCCAAAGGTGATGGGAGAATTGAAGCTCAAACTCTAATACCGAAGCTAACACATGCTCAGGCGTCTCTATTCATTCTTATCTATCTCCCCAATATACATGACGAACCTAATATTCTTCTGCTCCTCTTTTTCTTTTATTATCTCATTTCCTACAAGGCATTTCCATTATGTGTGTGTGTGTGAATGCCCTGCTCAAATCTCGAGTACTGCTTTCATTAGAATAATTAATCACCACCACTCACTTTCACCCTGTCTCAAATCTCAACGTTATATTATTGACGCCCTATATAGATAGTTTCCCCTTTCAAACTTTTGTTCCCATCTATAGGTGGAGCCCTTCTTACCTAATCCAACTTTATACATATATTTTTCAAACCCAAGTTTAACCTACCCTCCTCGATCTGTTTGATTTCTTCACTTTTAAAAAGTCGCCTTTTTATTATTTACATTGTCCATGAGATTTCACACCTCTCTAATTGACTTTTTTGAAGTTAACCGAGTACTTTATGTTTAAAAATCCTTGGCAATATATATAAATATATCAGATCACCTGATTGTCAAAATTCAATTTTAGTTACACTCTCAGATGGATGCCATATATATATTATCAGACTGTGCTAACAGTGGTGCACCGCTGCGCACATGTGATCTGGCAAGCTGGAAGTGATAATTCAAAGGAGGGCAACGTGCATATGAACCAGAATAGCCAGTCACAGTAAAACACAAGCATCCAATGGTCAATGACATATAACATATATACTTAACTATTATCAACTTACAATCCATCCAATGTGTAGATTTAACATCACCTTCTTGCTTGAGGTGCACTAATTCAAAGTTAATTTCGTGCTTCTTCATTATACGTACATGATGCTAATCTCCTAAATAATATATAAATCTCTATGAATATATAAATTATGCAAGAAGCCAAGTTATACGACAGGGCTTATGAATAATATAGTTTTTTGAACCGTGTAATTGGACTATTTGTATTTAATTATTTGAGTTATTGAGTAATTTAAATTTTATAATTACAGTATTAGACCATATATGTGGTTGTATTTATGAAATCCATAATTCAAGTCATATACATGAATAATATAAAAGCATGATATTTGACAATAATACGTATATATATAGTTAATTAATATATTCATGAGAAAGGGTGCGACTGCTATATGTTTTGCATGTATCTTATTAAATTCATAGGAAATTGACTAATAAGAAGAATAAGAAAAGATAACAGAGAGAGAGAGAGGGAGAGATTGATTCGATCTTGAGACAAATACTTAAGGAATATGGAGTAGAACCAAAGCATTTGACAACTACTACTGCAAGTGAAGGATGGATCGGAACGACATGTTGACCAGAGAGAAAAGCCGATCACAAGTTGAGTGATTGTGCAATATAGTCCAAAACAACAATATAATGGAACGAGGGAATAGTTTGAAACTTGATTTGTTTAAAAAGGAAAGGATGATAAAAAAGTTGATGTACAGGAGAATCTAGAGCGCATCAGGCGCTGACCGGGGCTTCCAAAAGGATAAACAAATGATTAAGATATTGCTAGCTAGTGACATTGTTGTCACATTTAATGAGCGACTAAACCGACAAAACCAAATGGAATAAAACAAAGAGGGAGGAGGCATAGGGGTGGGAGCAGGTTCATTAATAAATTAAACATAACAATGCATGCAAGCGAAGCCTCTCTCTCTCTCGTTTGTGTAATTAATCCCTCACGATTAATTAATTTAATAGGGTGTACTGTGTTGTGGGGAGAATACATACAAAAGATAAAGAAGGGAACAAGGTCACGCCCATAAGTCACGTGAGGCAAGCCTGGTTGACGCCGATCAATTTGGTATTATTCTTTTTTCCCCACTCGAGCGTTTCAAAACATGGAATATTTGGACACGGAGAGGGAATATTGGCGAGAGCAGATCGGTTTCGTCACTGAGCGGACAATTACTAGCTGTTGAATTCTTGACGTTGCCACAGGGATTCCTTCTCACGCGCCACCTTCCTTCAGAGCCCGGCCAGTTGGGCCAGAGAGCAAATGGCATGTGGGTGGTCTGATCGGTCTATAGTGGCCACTCAGAGGACATAAATGCACTCACATTTGTCTTCTTTTTAAATCTCATTTTGCACGACATCAATTTTAGTTTGATATGATCTTACCTTCACACGTGTACAGCTCGATGTTTCTTGGCGATTCCTTACCATGCGTGCCTACCAAAGACCTCACACTAGTTGAAACTAAATTTTTGTATATTATCAGATTTTATTCCTTGAGAGCTGGCTTTGATTTCTTCAGTTTGACACTTGGGTTAAGAGTTGGACATGTTAGCCTGCTGACTCATCGCCACCGTTAAATTTGATTCCAGTTTTTCCCTATTTGCAGTTTACGGGGGATTGTAAGAAATAAAAGGAAAGCTGAAGTAAATAAGAGTTGGTCAAAGATGGTGAAATGAAGGGAGGTGATGATGTGTGTCTGGAGTTAGAGCCACGTCTGCATGGGACGGATGCATAAATTGAGCTAAGAACAGGGATGCTTTTAGCTTGTGCCAGTCAGTCCTCGTTCGTAATGAAATGAGGGAATATAATATTCCAGTGGAAGAAAAAGGCAATAAAGAGAGATCACTTAAAACTGATAAAAGTTACAAACAAAAAGAGCAGGGGAATTATTATGCGTCCCCATCCATCAACGTGAGCACGCACAGACTCAATTCCCATCCCAATATTCCATTGAACAGTTTCCCATTTTGTTTTTTTCTCCATTCCCAACCATTCCTTTCCTTTCTAGACTCACTTTATTTCGCTGTTCAGCCGCCCCTTGATTTTTCATGAAGTTGCCTTTTGATTCCCCTCCTACTTCTCTCTCCTTTTGATCTTAATTTTAGTACCTGAGATTTCATGTTATGAAGTTATAAAAATATCACATAATAACAATAAATAAAGACTAGGATTTTTATTATCTTCCCTATATTTATTAGTATTCTTGGATAGATAATGGATCCGGACGACCATTAAAATTTTCCCTTCTCTCTCCTCTTCTGTGATGACAGACTAAGCTCTCAGCTCCCATTAATAAGTACCCACCCTTTTCCATAAACTTTCCATTCAAACCACCTTCCCTGAAAAGCTCTCTCCTTTTTCTACTTTCCTGCTTCTTTTCTGACTCGTGGGCAGTAATCTCTCTGCAATTACTTCATCTCTGCATTAGAATGTCCCTCACCTTCCTTCCTCCTAGTGACATGCATCCCTACCAAAAGCCTACCCACCCTCCTCGAAACCAATGCAAATCATAAGGCATTCATGATTTAATCACAGTTCATCACCTCCTTCTTCAGAGTCTTCGTTCCTCTTGCTGTCACAGATAGATCCTTTTCCACAACTCTCATTCTTTCCCTTTTTCTTTTGTACTTTTCCAAGCCACTGCTTCTGTAATAATTGACCCAAAGCTCTACCATGTTTACCACATCGCATCCTGTAATTCGAAGCTTGACAAGCTTGCCGGACCTGTCCTTAAACATAAGACCACCATGTATTTCAGAATGGGAGGCCAAAGAGGTTAGGAGCAAAACACTTTACAATGATATATACTCAACCTCTGATTCTGGTAGCAGTGCTGGAAGTGACATAAGCCATGAGAATAGCTTTCTTCATCACCTTGGCCATCCTGAGCCCACGTTGAGCCTTGGCTTAGAAACCCCTAATTTGATGAATCATCCCCATCTTTTACAGGCACTCTCAAGGAACGTTAATCATCATCACTTCCACAACCACCAACCCCACATTTATGGCAGGAGCTTTAAACGAAATACAAGAGTCATTAATGGTGCCAAAAGAAGTGTTAGAGCTCCTAGAATGAGATGGACCACAACTCTACACGCCCAGTTTGTTCGTGCTGTCCAGCTCCTTGGCGGTCATGAAAGTAACTAAGTCATATACTTTGATTAGATTGATAATTAACCCTTTCTTTTCAATCTGTAATTTCTGGTGGAAAAAGCTCTAATTTTTTGTTGTGTTGTCGCTGGCAGGGGCTACTCCAAAGTCGGTATTAGAGTTGATTAATGTTAAGGATCTAACCTTAGCCCACGTCAAGAGTCACTTGCAGGTGGGGTTACGTACTACCGTTTCCGTGTAATATTTTCCATTGATCATCGTCTTTTAGTCATTGCAGTTCAGTTATACTGCGTTCTTTTTACTTTGCGAAAAAGTTCCGCGGGCCTTTCTTCTCATTTATATATGTCATGAGGTCTGTTTGTCCGTGCAGATGTACAGAACAGTGAAGAGCACCGATAAAGGGACAGGTAAATTTGTTTCCCCCCTCAAAGTTTCACATCTACCACAGTATTATTCTCTTTGTTTGAGATCTTTAGTGATTGCGGTGTGATATCAGAAGCTCTATGATAATGTACACATTAAAACCATAGTCCTGATGTGAATAATTAAGGCGGTGTCTGAAAAAGCAAGATCAGTGGCTCTAACTGTAATGGGTGATGAATATTTGCAGGTCATGCGCAGGCAGATATGGGTTTGATGAACCGAAGGCCGGAGAACAATGTGGATGTGCATGGAGCTTCAGGCTGTGAGGGAGCCCGTTTATCATCACCACAATCGCTCCAGAAATCCCTCAGGTGATGATCTGATCAATATCCCAGTGAATAATTTTTTAAAAAAACACTTTAATTATTTTCTCGCGCTCCGAAAATGTGAAACTACATACTAGTATTAAGTTTTTGTCTAATTCTGGCCTGCCCGTTATAAATGCATCTTTCGTATCTGTCTTAAGGCTTTGTTTACTTTTCCGATTACGAGTTTCATTGCGCATATATAGATTTTGACGAACTAAACCTGTACTTTTTTCGGAATGCGAATCATGGTTTTATATATAGGTGTCGTCGTCGTTCCCCCTAAGCAACGCCTATCCATTTAATATGGTCAATGGATATATTGATGCCAACCATCATTGTATTGTTTGATGCGTTTGCAAATCTCGATATAATCTAAAAATGACGTTTTGTGCTTAATAATTGATCAACTCTAAAAGGAATTGGCATGTCTTTATTATTGTTCATGGAAATCAATGAATATTATTTACCGTGAATTGTTCCCTAGCTAGCCAGCTTTTTTGTTCTCATGTTTTTTTATGCAACATTTCTAATTAAGTGGTTCTAGCTTGCAAGTTGAGGAAATTAAACATCTCATTACCTTAAACTTCTTGACAATTATGGGGAACTTTTGGATCGGACGATGATTAAAAAAAAAAAACTAATTTTGCCATCTTCATTAATAGACGGGTATATATTAGACTTATGCGCTTTAGTGCTAAGTTATAACTGTACGTGGATAATAAGTGTTTATGAGATTAATGCTAATTATTCTTCTCTTACTATATATACCCACACACAGAGCATCATGGCAATCGTCAATGGAGACAAATACAAATGACAGCGGACAAACCCCCCAAATTGATGATTTGACTCATTCTCACGATCTCAAGGCAAAGGAAACAAAGGTAGACATCGAGAGCTGGCCCATGCTGAGCTTGTAGTGCACAACGCATATTATTATGGACTGTATATGCTAAAGTGTGTAATTAATTATGTTTTCAATAGGTGGATGGAGCTAATAGAGGGCTGTGGAATTGCGTGAAGGAGAGGTTGGATTGTAGCAATTTGTCACGTTCGGATTTGATGCTTGACCTGGAATTCACACTCGGAAGACCCAGTTGGCAATACAGACTCTAATCAGAGTTATAACTCTTCTCTCTCAAGTGTTGTCCACTAGCTAACCACACTAACCCTTTAATTTCCCAGTCATGAACGTTCTTAATTGCATGATATATGGATCTTATTAACGCAGCAAGCGAAGAGCGGAGCACGTGAATTTAGTAGTAATGATCAATAATATTCTCGATTTTGTTCCAATTCATGATATAAAGGTCTTTCTGAGGGATTTTTTTGTATGGAAAATCGTGGAGGAGGAAAGAGATAAGATTTCGCTACGAAACATAAGCTTGAGTCCAAGAATTTGAGGACATTGTCTTTGATGTCATTATCAGAGCAGTGTAAGACTCAATGATTTTATAAGGGTTCCTTTCAGGCCATGGACCATATATGGTTGGTTTGTAATCGGGCAGATCAAGAGGACCCGTATATTCGAATATTGCAACCATCTGACATGATACCGGACAGGTGGATTAAGATTTAAGTCCTACTATATATATATATATATATATATATATATATATATATATATATATATGTTTGAGATATTTGATCTCCTAATTCAGCGAAAGATAAAAACTTTTGGTCAAAAGGAAAGAACAATGAAATTAACTGACAAATCTTAGCTTCCAGCGAAAAAATATTTGGTCCCCTCTTGTCTGTGATTTTGTTTGTTGGCTTGATCTCAATTACTCTTTGATAACTTGGCATGATTATTTGAAACAGATGGATAGAGGTTCTTTAATTTAATGCATTTATAAGAAAACAACACATTTTTTAATAGACTTTGATTGTCCAACTTATATTATTTGGACTGTCACAAAGATTTTCTGTAAAAACGAAGAATTATTCTAAATAAATATAATTCAGTTCATTCGAATTAAGAGATACATTATTTGAATTTATTTAAAATAATGACTAACTCTCCACCACCGGCCGCAAAAAAAAAAATAAAAAAAAATAAAAGGAATTTATATATAGAGGAAGCTAAGGAATCTTTGTAAAACTGCATATGGTTAGAGATTAACTGTTGTCTATATACAAGATATTTTATTCGATTGAATCAGAATGAGATCAGACGCAAAATTTAAGAGAAGTCTGTGCATGTCCGTCCATGGACAAAGAAAAAAACAAGAGTTCACAAACACATACTTTCTTATTTGGGGGAGGCAAGACTATTCGTTTTCGTTGTCGTCCATCTATTCTCCCTGTAGCGTACGTTTTTAATTCCGGTGTCCATTTCTTTGCGGGCCTCGCCTCCATTTTTACCATTCTCCAACTTAGGCCGTCTACACACCCCAAATATATATTTATATATTGCGATAATTAACCTCCAGGTTATTACAATTCTATATACTCCCTCTGATGTTAATTATGAGATCATTTTTACAGTGTAATTTATACTATAAAAATGGCTCTATAATTAGGATTAGAGGTAGTAGTTTTTTTTAATCATTTACTTATACTTTTACTTGGCTTTTATAGAGTAATTTTTTAATCAAGTTTAATTTTTATAGTTTCACATGATTTTTAATCAAATCCTTGTAGTTTTTTATTTATTTATTCAATAGATTCTAAGAATATTCTTCTATAAATATGTTGTATTATATTATTAAAAATAAATTATTCTATACATACTGAATTATTATAAAAATTTAATTTTAACACTATTTTTTATTAATCCACCATTATCTGGTCTTATTAGATAGCAATTCTAATTTGCGGGAATGTAAACCCACAATGAGGACTTCATTACCTCCAAGTAATTTAACACACTTTTTTAAAAATATTTTAATATTCTTCTTAATATTTTAATTGAACTTATATTTGTGTTATTTATTTTTAATTATAATATATATTTATTTTTATAATTATAAAATTTTGAATTATAATAATAAAATTGTATAAGAATTGAAAATATTTATAATTTTTTAATTAAGAATTACCACTTAATTATATTGATTAATTTTATAATTATATAAGCATTATATAAATTTTTACTATTAGGAAGTTATATTTTAATATTTTTCATTTATTTAATTTTTTATTAAATTAATAAATAACAATTAAGAAACCTATAAGGACCTAATTAAAAAGCATATGAAACAATAAGGACATGATTATAAAAATAAAAACAACTACAAAAACCTTATTAAAAACAAGTAAAAGTATAAAGATTTAATAAAAAAAACTATAGGGACCTAATAATTAAGGATAGGTTGAAACTATAAAGACTTGCAAATTAATTAACCATTATATCTGTATAAAACCGCCATTTTTTATTTTTCTCTATCTGTTTGTTTTCCATTAACTTTATATTGAAAAAATTGGGGGGTGTGTGTGTTATATAACACACACACATAATGTAAGTACAATAAATATCACGTCCTCTTTGGCATCCCTCTCGTGGCACTGTAGGCAGGATTCAAATTAAAATTTTATATGGTTGAAGGTTGGTGGGATTTAAGTATACACGCTTAAAATTTAGTAGACCCTCTTATTTCTAAAATGAAAAAAAAAAAACGATGTGATAGGAATAAAGTTTTCAAGTATATGATTAAATCTCGCTACTGTAAGTTTCAGGCAAAAAACAAAATCTCAGTGTGAGCATTTAAAAAGTATGAATTTTGATTCACAAAGTTCAGATATAAATAAGAAATAATCCGTACCAAATTGTTGTAATCTTTCCACTTATGCTGCAGGAACCGCAATCGGATTCGGGTCACCAACAACCATACTGGATAAAGTGGCGTGATCAATGCAATTTTGAGTGTTGACAAAAATTCTGAAGTCCCCGGTTAACATAAATAATTCATTCAGAGAAAACACCCGAGTATTTTTTTTTTTTTTTCAAATGCATCTTACACCGTGCTGCGTGAGGTTGTTTTTATTGAATTATTTTTTATATACATCATCCTCTGTTGAAGAATGTATAAAGGCAAGGTGCAGCCAGCAGGCAGGAAATTATTTCTAAAAGTCCCGGCATGCATGCTTCATGGCATTGATCTGTATTATAAATCAACCAACCCAATTCACCATCTTGTGATATCCAATGATCGAATTCAGAACAATGACCCCGGCTTTGCAATTAACAATCGTCGCCATTTTTGTACCACTCTTGTTCCTGTACTGTGCCATAACCGTGAGAAAGAAAAATAATGCAAAAAGAAATGGATACAGTGAGAGGCAAGAGGCTCCAACGGTGGCAGGAGGTTGGCCAATTATCGGTCACCTTCATCTTCTAAGTGGAAAGAACAAGCTTCTGTATCGAACACTTGCAACAATGGCGGATGAATATGGGCCAGCTTTCAACATCTGGCTGGGCAACCGCAGAGCATTTGTGGTGAGCAGCTGGGAAGTCGCAAAAGAATGCTTCACCACCAATGACAGAGCACTAGCTTCCCGTCCCACCACCGTCGCTGCCAAGCATATGGGCTACAACTACGCCGTCTTCGGTTTTGCATCTTACAGCCCCTTCTGGCGTGAAATGAGAAAGCTCGCCACTCTCGAACTTCTCTCGAACCGCCGGCTCGAAATGCTCAAGCACGTCAGATTGTCTGAGATTGACATGGGCATAAGGGACCTTTACAACATATGGCTCCAAAGCGGGTCCGGGTCGGTGCTTGTTGAACTGAACCGATGGCTAGAGGACTTGACGCTGAATATGGTGGTTAGGATGGTGGCGGGAAAGCGTTATTTTGGCGCGTCTGCGAAGGGTGGCGATGAAGATAATGAAGAGGCGAGGCGGTGCCAGAAGGCGATCAGCCAATTCTTTCATCTGATCGGCGTTTTCGTGGTTTCCGACGGCATTCCGTTTCTAGGGTGGTTGGACGTTGGGGGCCACGAGAAGGCCATGAAGAAGACAGCCAAGGACTTAGATGACATCCTTGAAAGCTGGCTAGAAGAGCATCGCAAGTATAGAGCTCGCGGTAGTGGTGGTGACGAGTCTCAAGCAGAGGGTGGACAAGACTTCATTCATGTCATGTTGTCTCTACATGAACAGGGCCACCTCTCAAATTTTCAATACGATTCGGACACAAGCATCAAATCTACCTGCCTGGTACGTGGGAAATCTATTAATTTTTTTTTGGGAGAATTTTAGTTAAGTCCAACACGGAGACGATTAACCAAAATTCCCCTATTTATTTTCTTCATATAATATTATAATGTGACATTATATTATAAATGGGTATATGTTAAGCAGGCTCTTATTCTAGGTGGCAGTGATACTACGGCAGGCACGCTTACGTGGGCCATCTCTTTACTGCTCAACAGCCGCCGTGTATTGAAGAAGGCACAAGAAGAATTGGACCTGAACGTAGGAAAGGACCGGCGGGTTGAGGAGTCCGACGTCAGAAAGCTTCCATATATTCAGGCCATTATTAAGGAGACACTGCGCCTGTACCCTGCAGGTCCACTATTAGGCCCAAGGGAAGCTATCGAAGATTGTAATGTGAGTGGTTATCACGTGCCAGCAGGCACTCGCTTGGTGGTTAACTTATGGAAGATACATAGGGATCCAAGGATTTGGGAAGATCCATGTGGTTTTAAACCAGAGAGATTTCTGACAGGAGAAGCAGCTGATGTTAGGGGCCAAAACTTTGAACTGATTCCATTTGGATCAGGAAGAAGGTCGTGTCCTGGCATGTCATTTGCACTCCAAGTGCTTCACTTGACACTTGCTCGTCTGCTTCAAGCTTTTGAATTTGCAACTCCTTCAGATGAGGCAGTTGACATGATTGAGAGCCCTGGTTTAACCATTCCTAAGGCCACTCCCTTGAAGCTTCTGCTCGCTCCCCGCCTTCCTCCCCATCTCTATCACTATTGATCGACTTTAGTGCAGTCATGGCGACTGTTTAAACAAATAAGAGTTTTGCCGTCACTTGTGCTTTATTCTCTCTTGTATTATATTCTTGTTCTTATGAGTGTGGGTCTTGCATCAGCTTCCTCTTCAATTTTCATGACTTTAATTTCTCCAGCAGTTTAATGTTTCGGATACAATATGTGTAATTCTACCTGTGTTTTTTTTTTTGGCTGTTTTCAGAGGAATAGTGTTGTTCGGTTGGAAACCACTTTCCATAACCATCTTTGGATGGGGATGGGTAGGGAGAGCTCTTTCAAATCTAGGCCATCCAAATTTGATTTGAATGGTTCAGATTTAATTTTTTTTCAACTGTTAATTTTTAAATGAAAAAATCATTTTTAAAAAATATCTTAGTTGAGAGATTATTTTTATTTTAGATTCTCTATTTATTAAAACTATTATTTTTTAAAAAATAAAAAGTAAAAAAAATTAAATCTTATGAGAAAAGCACTCCCTTCCCTACAGTGATTCCTGTTCTGCAAAGCTTGTTTTTAATCTGCGCAATTTTTTCCCGTTTGCATTGTCTCTAATTTTTAACAGCAGTTCAGTTTCCCCGCACGAGTTACGACCCAAAAACCACCCACGTGGTATTCAAATTCATGTTGCTCACGCCTTGCCCTTAACAGGCCAAGCCTGTTCTGTAACATACTGGCCTGTGGCTTGTTATAGGCCTACTTTTCGGCCTGGGCCTGGCCTGTGGCCTGTTAAGGCCTGTGTTTTTTTTTTTTTTAAAAAAAAAATTTAAAAATTTTTTTTTTTTAATTTTTTTTTATTTAATTAAGCTAACAGGCCACAGGCCGAAAACAGACCTACTTTAAACAGGCTAACAACAGGCCAAAATTACATAAATTAATACTAATAATATAAATAACAGGCCACAGGCCGAAAACAGGCCTACTTTAAACAGGCTAAAAACAGGCCAAAATTACATAAATTAATATTAATAATATAAACAGGCCGGCCTAATAGGCTTAAAAGGCCTCTTATCAGGCCTGTTAAGGGAAAACAGGCCTCATAAGAGGCCTTGGCCTGACCTTTTAGCCTGACAGGCCAGGCCTGACCAGGCTTTTAACAGGTCAAGCCACAGGCCCCTGGCCTTTTTACACCCCTACTCACGCATACCTGTTAGAGTATAATAGTGAATTGTAAAAAATAAATTATAGTTGTATCTGTACACACATGCACGAGTCACACTGAGCTATGTTACTATACCCTAGCTGTATCCTATTATATAAAGTGAAGGATAAAAGGTCTCTGCATTGCTAGGGACTAGGGTATAATACAATAGCTCGATGCGAAGGATTCCGCAAGGAGGGTCCTCATTCGATGTTTCTCTCTTTATGTGCTTCTCTCTGTTAGATAATTAGATTTGTGTGAGCTGGCAATATCAGTTACAACGGTCTAGATGTACAGCTGTTGATAGGCGACTTCGGCAAGTGCACCGGTCGTTACAAGTAATAAAGTAGTGAGAAAATATCGTCCCACGATGAATAGTATCCAATCACTAATTTACTATTTACGTTTTAGTTGGATGGATAAGTAAAAAAGAATAGTTGTAACTAAACAAGAATTCTAAAAATAAAAGAAAGAAAAGAACACAAGATTAAGAATCTCAAGAAGATGTTTAGAAAAGACAATTAATCAAGAAAAACGCAGCTAGGGCTTAGAATCCCCCTATGCTCATTTAAGTATTTGAATTAAAACCCTAATTGATTATGATTCTCAAATTGACGATCAATTCTCTAAAATTAGACAAAGTCTCAATTTCTTGATGCTACCTTAGTCTGTTTATCTTTAAAAACAACCTAATGTCTTAGTATTGTTTAAAAAGATCAAATCTTTAAACCAAAATTATAAGATCGCATAGATTCGTAAGCCTATATCTAGGTCATGCAATTCTATGATGAATTAACAGGTTCCGATTAAATGCACCAACATCTCTATTGTTATACATCAACTTATGGACAATCTTAAAGGTGATCAATCTTCAAGTAAGCATTAAGCAAAGGAAATTCATTCAATAAAGGAAACCATGATTCAATCAAGAATTCGAGCAAATACGATAAACTTGCAGAGAGTTCATTCTAGCCCTAACTACAAAAAGAAACTTAGTCAAGCATGGCTAGATTAAGAAAACAATGAAGAAAATATCAAAATAGAATAGGTCTTCGATAATTGGGAAAGGTTGATCTCCACGATGAAGCTTTGATCTCCTTTCTCCAATGCCGTCGGGTTGTTTTTTTTTGTGCAAAAGGTTCAAGAAGGTCCTTCTATTTGCTAGGATTTCTTCTTTTAATATTCTAGGGGCCCTTGGACTTCAGAACCATTAAAGAATATAAATTTTCTTTCCTTTTTCAGGCCCTAAAATAAAAAAAAAAAAAAAATCAGATTTTCGCAATTCTGGCGCCTTAGGCGCCAAACCCTTTCTTGCAAGACAGAGAGTTGGCGCCCTGGGCGCCAAATTTGCACTAGTTGGCTCCCCGGGCGCCAACTTTAAAAATCCAGTCAGAGAGTTGGCACCCCGGGCGCCAACTTTGCACTAGTTGGCGCCCTGAGCTCTAATTCCAGAAAGGGTCCAAATAGTTGGCGCTTTGGGCGCCAACTTTGCTTCCTTCGTGGCTTTGTTTTTGCCTTCCTTTGGCTCTTTAAATTGGCTTCTCTTATGAGTAAAAACCTGCGAAACACACGAGAATACTTGTGAGGGTATGTCTAACATCAAATCCATGTTTTTGTTATTATTCCTAAGCTTTTTAATCATATTAACTCAAGTTTACGCTCAATTTGTGCCTTAAAACATGGTAAATTCACCGCTTATTAGCTGTCATGTAGTTAGAAGTTTGTTATATTGTTGTTACACGTAAGCTTCCATTTGTCACTTGAACTGGGTGTAAGCTCTTGTATATAAACACAATTGAAGAAATGAATAAATCATCGCTTCAGATCCTATTCTATACTCTTCTGCTCTCTGCGCATTATCTCTGATCCTTCCTTCTAGTATGGTATCAGAGCAGTGACGACCACCATCATTGTTCGATTCTGGCAACTAGATTAGTTAACGGCAACAACTTAGTGATCTCTGTTTTTTCCAAATCAGATTGATCCTAAGCAACATGTCGATATTGTTTGGATCTGGATATACTGATTCTGTTGCGCTATCAACTCAAGCGACTCCTACGAGTCGTGGCTTCTCCAACAAGAAGATCACCATCAAGCTCGACGATTCTAATTCCCTACTATGGAAGCAGCAAGTATACTTTATAGTGAAACAGCACAGAGTCCACTCCTATCTTGATGGAACTGTGATTCCACCGCCAGCTAAGATCAGAGGAGAAGATGGCACACAACTTGATAATCCTGACTTTGAGGAGTATGAATTGCTTGACTCAGCATTGGCTTCTTGGTTGTTAGCTTAGTAGCTTCCAACATTCTGCCAGATCTTGTTGGATTAAACACAACTTCACAAATATGGACAAAGTTGAACCAAATGTTCTCAAACAAGTCCGATGCAAAAATTCTCTCCTATCGAAATCAACTAGCCAATCAAAGGAAAGGAGATTTTTCCATGAGAGATTACTAAGCAAATATAAAATTGGTGTGTGATCATCTTGCGATGCTCGGCGAAAGAGTGGACGAAGCTACTCATGTGTCACATATCTTGAATGGACTCACTACAAAATATGAACCAGTGATTGCAGTCATAAATGCATCTAAACCGAGGTTCAATCTTGACACTGTCTCAAATATGCTCTTAGATTCTGAATCCAGACACAATATTTCTCACCAATAATCTCACTCATTCAGTCAATCTAGTTACTCATCCGTCTAAGTCTGTGTCAAAAAGTCAATCATCTGTTCCCTCTGCTAAAATGTACTCGGATGATCCTAGTGATGAGGATTCATTCACTGTAATATGTCAAACGCAAGGAGGCCCTGTTTCAAGTCAAAACAACAGAGGATATCGTCCTTCTGGATTCCCTCGCGGAGGAGGTCGAGGAAACAGTCGAGGCAGAGGAAGGTTCAATAATTGGAGACCTCTCTGTCAAATCTGTCACAAATCAGGACATCTTGCAGATCGCTGCCACTACAGGTATGAATATCCAACTTCACATGGTTCACCCTCTGAGGCTCAAGTTCACTTCGCGATTGGATACGGCACACCAGAGTTTTACTCACCTTTTGAATACTATCCTGTTGCTGCCAACTCATCCAATGAATACTATCCTGTTCCTGCTAACTCATCCATATCTTATGCATCTTCGCACTCACAAATTCCAAATCAACAATCACACTCTGCGGCTGCTAACTCTATTACTCGTGTCTCAATTGACTCTCCAAAAATAGTCAATACTGAACCTATACCTACAAATTCCCCTACGGCTCAAGCTTTCTTAGTAACTCCTGCTATAGTTTCTGATTCAGTGTGGTATCCTGACTTAGGAGCCACAGAACATATAACTCACGATGAAACGGTGCTTTCACCACAGTCACTTCACAAAGGTGCTGGAACTGTCCAAGCGGGCACTGGCGAATTATCACCAATTCAAGCTGTTGGTAAAGCATTTATATCTAATTCTCATTCTCAATTTAAGTTGAATAATGTCTTATATGTGCCTAATATGAGGAAAAATCTATTGTCCATTGCTAAATTTACACGTGATAATAACATCTCCGTTGAATTCTTTCCTAAAAAATGTGTGGTCAAGGATCTGCAAACTGGCCGACACTTGATGAGTGGAATTGAAAGACGTGGCATGTATCCATTAATGGCCACTGTGAAGCCCAGCTCTAACGAGAAGTTCTGCTTGACCACTGATGGTAACAAAGCATCTGCTTCTCCATACAAAAATCTGCCCAACAAACCTACGCATTCTAAAGTCCTATCCAATAAAGCTCAGGCCTGCACGGTGTCAACTGAATCCCTGTCTCTGTGGCATCAACGCCTAGGCCATCCCTTTCTCACTACAGTGAAAGATGTTCTCCTTTATAATTCCATCTCCTTTTCTTCTTTGCATAATAAGAACTTGTGTGTAGCTTGTCAATACAGGAAAATCCACAAGCTTCCATTTCATGCTTCATCTGCAGTATATAAAAAACCTTTGGAATTGATAGTTATGAATATTTGGGGACCTGCACCATTTCAGTCTTACGGATCAGTGTATTATCTTGCCTTTGTAGATGCGTTTAGCCGATTTACGTGGATTTATTTTCTGCATAAAAAGTCTAACGCTATAGCTAAGTTTAAAGAATTCAAGCTACTAGTTGAAAACAAATATCAACATAAAATACAGCAAGTCCAGTCTGACAACGGAGGAGAATTCTTGATGTTTTAATCTTTCCTAGCTAAATGTGGAATAGAGCAATGCTTCTCCTGTCCACACACCTTAGAACAGAACGGATTAGTTGAAAGAAGGCATAGGACCATCGTTGAAACAAGACTCACTTTATTAGCTCATGTTTCACTTTCCATGTTCTATTGGAAAGATGCTTTTCATACTGCTGTCTTTCTATTAAACAGACTACCATGCAAGGAATTACCGAAGGGAATGACTCCATATGAAAAATTACATGGCATTAAACCTGTTTACTCTATATTAAAGGTTTTTGCTTGCATATGTTTTCCTTATACAAGACCTTACAATAGTCATAAAATGGAGTTTAGATCTACAGCATGTGTCTTCTTAGGATACAACCCACAGCATCAAGGATACAGATGCAAGGATTTGATCACAGGCAAAATTTATGTGTCTCGACATGTTAACTTTGATGAGTCAAAATTCCACACAACTGGTACCCAGTTTTCTGTCAAACAGCACATTACTGATACAACAACCAATGTCGCCTCCATGTCCTCCACTATTCCTCGTATTATACCAACCCCTACCTCATCTATCAAACTTGTATCAGCAACCATCCCTTCTGTTACATCCACAACCTCAATTTCCCTTTCATCCACATCTCCAATTCAGGACCTTCAAAATCAACAACCTCAGTCAAATACACCTACTGCCATTCAACCATCCCACTCTACACCAAGGTCACCCAAAACCACATCAAAAACTAAACCTACAAACAACTCCAAACCCAATACCCACCCTATGGTTACCAGAAGCAAAGTAGGTATTCATAAGCCTAAAATCTTCACAGTTACAGTACCAGAAGATGTCATTCCTCCGACCAATATTCATGAAGCTCTAAATGATCCTGGCTGGAAACAAGCTACATTGGATGAGTACAATGCATTAATCAAATTTCAAACCTGGGATGTAGTTCCACTGCCTTGTCATCGAAAGTCTATTAGTTGCAAATGGATATGGAAGGCCAAGACTAATGCAGATGGTTCCCTTGCTAAAAGGAAAGCTCGCCTAGTAGCTAAAGGCTTCTTTCAAGCTGCTGGTATAGACTATGTAGATACATTTAGTCTAGTGGTTAAATTTGCTGCCATTCGCATTCTACTTACTGTTGCTGTCATGTTCAAGTGGAAACTAAGACAATTAGATTTTAATAATGCTTTCCTCAATGGTGATCTTATGGAAGAAGTCTATATGGATGCTCCACCTGGGTTTGATCTAGGATTTTCTTCATCAAATGGTCAACCATTAGTGTGTAAACTGAAAAAAGCCATCTACGGTCTCAAACAGGCACCAAGGGCATGGTTTCACAAGCTTTATTCAGCACTTCATACCTTGGGATTTGTTGCATCCAAGTCAGACACATGCTTGTTTATAAGAAAAACTCATTGTCATGTTATATATTTAGTTTTTTATGTAGATGATATAGTCATCACGTGCTCAAGTGATGATGAAGTACAGAAGCTAATTACAGCAATGAGTGATCTGTTCTCTCTAAAAGATCTTGGAGATCTGTCATATTTTCTGGGTATTGAGTTTCACTCTACTAACCATGACTTGCTTCTGTCTCAACGGAAGTATATTCTAGCTTTACTCAATGAAGTTAATTTTCTACAAGTAAAATCACAGTCCACACCCATGGCTAACAATCTTCATCTCATGTCAACAAAAGGCAATCGTTTTCACAGTCCCAAACTCTACAAAAGTGTTCTAGGGAAGTTGCAATATCTTTGCTATACAAGACCAGAAATCTCTTTTGCTGTAAATAAACTTAGTAGATTCTTACAAGACCCTCGAGATCCACACTGGATTGGAGTCAAATGAATTCTCAAGTATCTTGCTGGTACTATCAATCATGGACTGCTCATTAAATCTGTGTCTCAGTTAAATATACAAGCATTTGTTGATTTTGATTGGGCAACCAATAGAGAAGACTGTAGATCAGTAAGTGGCTATTGCACTTATTTAGGTCCGAATCCAGTTGTTTGGGTATCCAAGTGTCAACCAATAGTCTCCAAGTCAGCTACAAAAGCAGAGTATCGAAGTCTGATGCCTCCTCTGATGTTGTTTGGGTTGTAAAGTTATTACAGGACATGCACATCCCAATCATTGAAGTTCCAATAGTATGGTGTGATAACTCTGGTGTAATTGCACTAGCTTCGAATCCAGTCCTTCATTCGAAAACAAAGCACATAGAAATTGACATACATTTCCTGCATGAAAAAGTTGTAGCAGGACAGATCCAGATCAGTTATGTTCCCTCAAAAGAGTAAGTAGCTGATGTTCTAACAAAACCTCTGGGAAAAAGCATGTTTCTTCCATTTAGAGATCGCTTAAATGTTTTAGATATAAATTGCTTGTCACCAAAAAAAAAAAAAACCAGTTGTATAAGGAATATTAGATAATTAGATCTGTGTGAGCTGGCAATATCAGTTACAACGGTCTAGATGTACAGCTGTCATGTAGTTAGAAGTTTGTTATATTGTTGTTACACGTAAGCTTCCATCTGTCACTTGAACTGGCTGTAAGCTCTTGTATATAAACACAACTGAACAAATGAATAAAATCATCGCTTCATATCCTATTCTACACTCTTCTGCTTTCTGCGCATTATCTCTGATCCTTCCTTCTAGTACTCTCATGATGAGTTTTTTTTTTAGTTTTTTATATATTTTATTTATTTAGATTAAGTTATATACTCTATTTTGATTTTTTTTCACCTAGTAAATTAATTAATTTTTAATAATATATTTAAAAATATTTTTTTCTATAATACCATTATCCTAAAAATTAATTAATTTGAAATATTATGTGTAAAAAATATTTCAAGATATAATATATAATGTAATCTAAATAAATAAAATCTATTAAAAACAAAAAAAAATGCCATATCCCTCAAATTAGAGGAATGATCACGAAAAAAAAAGCACATAAGGAGAGAAGCTTGGAAGGAGGATCCGTAAGCAAGCGAAACCCGTCCCCAGGCCCACCGAAGTATTGATTTTTTTTTTTTTTTTTCCAAAGAAATTCCACCTTCATATGGTAGTTTCTTGAGGCCGAAACGAAGGCAGGTATATATTCTTGGAATTGTCCCCGGTCAATACACTGACCATGAAAGGTTTAGTTTCTTAGATAGGGAAAATCTTTCACCCATCACTTTTAAACAGGTTTCAACCTTCAAAACTGAAATGTCTAACTATAATAAGGCGGCCATTAACACAAATGCAAAATGATTTTACCAGCGTATCAGAGCAGTGTTTTTCAACAACATTAGGCAGAAAAATGAAAACAGAGAGGACAAGATTCTTGAAAAGATGCAGGGTTTGCGACTATAATGAAAAACTAGGGCGCCAGCGACGTCTTGTTTCGGGGGAGAAATCGAAATATCTCCTTTTATTTTAATACGACTGGGCAAAATTTTTGTTTTACTGATTGATGGTGCGGAGAAAGCGAAATCCAATTAGTGTCCTACTCATGAAAGGAACTTATAAGAGAAAGGTACAGATAGTAAAAAGTATGGTTTATAATAAGGATTTTATTTATAGACGATCTACAAGTAACTCTGTTTAAACGAGCTGTCAATAACTGACTGGCGGCTGAAAAAGTCGTACAGTAGAGATTTGAGTAGGAGACAATGATACAAGTGATGACAACTGTGCAGTTACGTGTGAAGACCGGTGAAAATCTGCCAACTTCCAAAATCGGCTATTTGAGCCTCAGAAAAGTCTTCCAACTTTTTTAGAAACCTTTTAAAATATAAATTTTAAGAATTATGAGATAAGTATAAAAGAAGAATTTTATCTCAACTGACGAAACCTATATTTTAAAAGGTCTCAAGCAAACCCTTGCTTTGCTATCCATGAAAGCGAATATATAAGGGTCATCCAGGTTCAACTCTTGCCCACAGAGTTAACATATCACCCTTGGTGCGCAAAACAAATCAGACCACAACCCCAACATGGGTTCAGTTCTGAGTTGCTTAGATGTTCACACCAGCGTAGTTGCCCTGCTTTCTCTGCTGTTATTAGGAATCTTTCTGACAAGGAGGTCAAAATCTTATGAGAAGAGAGAGGCTCCTATAGCGGGTGGTAGCTGGCCCATAATCGGCCACCTTCCACTGCTAAGCGGTTCGAACATACCCCATTACTCTCTGGGTGCTCTGGCCGACAAGTACGGACCCATCTTCACCGTCAAGCTTGGCTCTCGACGTGCCCTGGTGGTCAGCAACTGGGAGATGGCTAAGGAATGCTACACCACCAACGACTTGGCCGTCTCCTCGCGCCCTAACCTTGTCGCTCTTGATAACTTCAGCTACAACCAAGCCATGTTCCTTTTCTCACCCTACGGTCCTTATTGGCGTGAAATTCGCAAGTTCGCTACTCTCGAGTTGCTATCCAATCGCCGAATCCAGCAACTGAGTCACGTGCGAGTCTCCGAGCTTGATTCCTGCGTCAAAGGGCTGTTTCAACTCTGGACTCAGAACAAGAACGAGTCGGGCCAGGTTTTAGTGGATCTGAGTCGGTGTCTCGGGGAATTGATTATGAACGAGGTTCTTAGAACGATGGCGGGGAAGCGATATTTTGGCGGGAAAGCTGAAGTTAATGAGGAGGAGGCACGACGGTTTCTGAAGACTTTGAGGGAGTTCGTTCGTCTGATGGGCGTGTTCGTGTTAGGGGATGCTATTCCTTATCTCCGGTGGCTGGATTTAGATGGACATGAAAAGGCCATGAAGAAAACTGCCAAAGAGCTCGACACCATTTTAGATGAGTGGCTAGAAGAGCACCGACGCAAGAGAGCCTCCGGCGACCATGAAGGGGACGAAGATTTCATGGACGTCATGCTCTCTGTTCTTGATGGCTCACAACTGGGAGGATATGATGCCGATACCGTCAACAAAGCTACCACATTGGTATGTATATACATGTGTGTTGCATTACTTGCGCGTCATTTTGCAGTTGAGGACAATAGTATAAATTTAGTATAACTTGTAACGAGAATTTGTAATTTTGTAGATATTAATTGCTGGAGGGGTTGATACAACCACAGTGACCCTGACGTGGGCAATTTCGCGTTTGTTAAACAACCCCCATGCTCTGAGAGAAGCACAGAAAGAATTGGACATGCAAGTTGGAAAAGAGAGAACCGTAAAAGAGTCAGACATAAGTCAATTGGTATATCTTCAGGCCATAGTGAAAGAGACACTAAGATTGCACCCACCAGCGTCTCTTTCGGGGCTCCGTGAATTCACAGAGGATTGCACCGTGGGGAGCTATCTTGTTAGAAAGGGAACACGACTCATTACCAATTTGTGGAAGATTCAAACTGATCCCACTATTTGGTCAGAGCCCTTGGAGTTCAAGCCAGAGAGATTTCTCACAACCCATAAAGATGTGGATGTGAGAGGGCATCATTATGAGTTGCTTCCATTTGGAAGTGGCAGAAGAATATGCCCAGGAATATCGTTTGGTCTTCAAACCGTGCATCAAACTTTGGCTACGTTCCTGCACTTGTTTGAATTCTCAAAGCCAACTGATGAGCCCATTGATATGGCTGAAGTTTTTGGACTCACTACCATGAAGGCTACTCCTCTCGAGGTTCTCATCCAACCCCGTCTTTCTTCCCACCTTTATGATGCTTTGTGAGCCAGCTAGACACGCAAGGGACTTGAAATTTCATGTTGAGTAAATGAATTTGACCAAGTCTATCCGGTCAATCATGTCATGTGTCGCCGACTCGCCGTACTGTATCTCTTTAGCGTGCAATGAAATAGTGTTTTTTTGGAGAATTGTGCGTCCCGTGTTGATTAAAGAAATAAAAGCCTGTATGTTACGCGATTTTTTGACCCATTTTTTTGGTTAAAACTCAATACACATGAAGTTGTGAAGTAGTACAGATCAAAATAAGGTTTAAAAACTTATCATACAATTCAAAACAAGCACGGTAAAATAAATAACTCTGGTCACTTTAATTCTAAGCTTAACCTCAATTTAAAGGGTAAAATATGAATAATCACCGGTCATAAGAACATTCTATATTGTTAATGTAGATATTAATCAACCACAAACAATAATAAAAAAGTATAAATTATACAATTCAATTCCCAAAACTCAAATTTCTTCCACAACCATTATCCTCAACATCATAATTTTCTCAACAATTTAAGGTTATATATTACTTCTCATGAATCTAAATAAATTATTTAAACCACATTTAATCAATATAAACATTAAATAGAACATAAAGCTTAAAATTTTTTAAATATAAAATTAATTTTAAATTTCTGCAATAATGACCAACTAATAAATGTAAATTGATTAAAATTAATTATTAATTATCATATACATATATATATAATTATTTATTGTCAAAATTCTTTCAAAATCCTAACTTCAAATTTGTTACTAATCATCGTAATATTACCCTAATTAGAAACGCGAGCACTACCATGGATCAATGTACCCCAGATCTTACTAAGGGCCACGTGCCCTTATTGACTCAAGGGCCTTCACCCATTATTGATGGATGGAGTATTTAATACCCCACCAACCCCATTTTGACTAAAGGGGCCTCGTGGCCCTCTAGTTCCTTTATTTTTATTTATTTATTATAATTAAATCTCAACAGTAAAAATTATGATGTTAAAAATTTTCGCAGCGAATTATAATTATTATTTTAAGAGAGTAGGTGTGTATAAATAAAGGAGAAGGAGTGATGAGTGAGAGAATGGAAAAGAATCAACCACGGGGGATGACGTATGAGTAGGCTGTGGAGTTGGAATTATAGAGTAGTTGCCAGAGGACAAGGTCAGACAGGCAATTCAGCTTAATGCATGTGCCACAAGCAGGGACAAATTCTGCTACTGAAAACTAGACTCTACTGGCTTTGTTACGTATCAATGAATTCGTGGTTGTTTGAAAGAGCCTCTGAAATCAAAAGTAGCTTTCATCCCAATTTATGGGAATAAATACTCTCTCTTTCGTTTTAATTATAGGACATATTTTATCAATTTTAAAGGAATTAAGGATAGTAGTTAAATTAGTTAATTTTACTTATTTTCTTAAAATTTCCTTATATAAATTTTAAATGACATTATTTTGATCAAAATAGAAATTTATCCTTAACAACTCAAAATTCTGTTGGAGTTTTTACTGCTACTGTGCAATCTAACAGGGTCTATCAAAAAGAGACCTGATAATGTGTTACCTATCCTTAAATGCAGCATATATTGTTTCAATACTTTAAATACCCTGTATAAATGAAAAATACTCCTTGCAAATTTGCTTTTTCATGTGGTGCTATATTAATTAAGGTGTACTATTGAAGAGATATTTTAGGAAAAAAAATTGAAAAAAATTAGAATGTTGTCCTATAATTAAGACAAAAACTAACTCTCAAATATTGTCCTATAATTAGGACCGGAGGGATCGGAGTATTTTGTGACCCCGAAACAAGAAATGTGTTTGCGTTAAACCAGGAATATGGAAAGAAACCATGAAGAAATCAATGTAATAACCAGTACGTGAGGGATATCTTGATCTCTAATGTTCCCTGAAAGAGAGAGAGTAGATCGCTTGGGAACGTCATTTCTCATTCTTGTCGTATAAAAAAAAAATGTCATCATACCGTTAAATCTTTTAGACAACAGGGTATAAAATTGTGAAGAAAGGGAGTGACAACTTACAAGGAGTTAGACTGCTAAACATAGCTGCGAAGGTAAGGGCGACCATTAAGGGTTGAAAACCGATCAAAACTACAATTCTTTTAGTCAAATAGAAATATTTCGATCTGGTTATGAACAGATTATGTGGCCAATTAAACTTTTTCTTTAAAAAAAAAAAAAACTCAAACTCTTTTTGCAGCATACTTTTATAGTACCATCATGATAGCTAAAATCTTACTAATCTCGAGTTGTATCCCACAATTCTATTTAAAAACAGGCAGCAAAAATACGAATTTGTTGATATGCATCTTACTTATGCATGTATTTTGTGATTCAAACAGCTATATACAACCCAGAATCGGAAGAATCATGCGGCATCAACAATTTTGAATAAACCGGATTGTGCACATATCACGTTGGATTTGGTGCGATTTGACTTTAGAAACCCACTTTATCCTTTTTTCTTTCTTTTTTTTTTGATTTTGTCCAAATTTATTTAGTAATTTCTTTTTACTTCTATGATTATCCCGAATTCCCCCTCACATGTCCCAATTAAAACCCTATTTCTTATTTCTTTTTTCCTAAAGATTTATTTGCTTTGAAAATGCTAATATGAACAAACCTTTAATTTGATGTTCTCTTACCTAAAAACTACATTAATATCATCCGTAAAATTAATCATGAATCTTGATAACCTTGGTTCCCATATCCAAATAAATATATAACAACATGAAAAAACAAACTTCAATTTTATATACTTGAGAAGTAAAGGTTAAAAGTGTGAAATATGTATTTGAGAGGTAACAATATTTGTTTAAAAAAAGCGATGATATTATATAAGCTGATATATACTGAATATAAAGCATTATTCTATACACACACATATATACTATATCTTTATCTAAATGTATGATCTAATTTTTGTGTGTAAACTACACCACAAATGAAGTCCTAGGACATGACAGGGGAGAAATATTTTAATTGTGTTTATGATGTCAACTTAATGATGATTAACTGTTAAATTAATAAATCAATCTAATATACGAAGTGCGTGACAAGATTATTATCCCGCTAGCTATTTTCAAATCTGACGGCGCCAAAAAGAAAGATAATGAGTGCTTAGCTTGATCAACCAGATGGGGAACTGACAAGTAGGCTGGTTTTAGATAAGAGCGCAAAGCATGGTGATGATTTGGTCGAATGAACGTGTTTAAGGCCGATTCTATCAATCGGATGTTTTTGACTAGTCATGACGAAAACGACAGAACTGGACCTCAGCCCACAAGAATCCACAAGAGACATAGTACATCTGATTGCAACTTGTGAGGTACTTGAGTAGTTGTGTTGGTGATTAGCCTCTGTGCCACTTAGTATACATACACCAGTACCTAAATCAAATTACAATTCATCAACTCAAATAAAGATACCCCTGACGGATCATCGCTCATATCGCCATGACTGTGAAGCTTCACTATCTTGATGCAGGCATTGCCGGACTGATCGCCTTAGCGTTCATTTTCTACTACATGTTGAGGAGGAGGGATCCTCGTCGAAAGCCACCAGAAGCTGCCGGCGGTTGGCCTCTGATCGGTCATCTTCCCATCTTAGGTGCTTCTGGGCAGCCTCATGTAACCTTAGGAGATTTGGCTGATAAGTATGGACCAATATTTGGCATCCGAATTGGGATCCACAAAGCCGTCGTCGTGAGCAGTCGGGAGGTGGCCAAGGAGTGCTTCACCACCCATGACGTCATCGTCTCCTCTCGTCCCAAGTTCACAGCTGCTAAGATCTTTGGATACAACTATGCTAGCTTTGGGTTCTGCCCTTATGGTTCTTTCTGGCGAGAAATGCGAAAGATCACGGCGTCCGAGTTACTCTCTACTCGCCGCTTTGACATGTTTCGAAGTATCAGAGATGCAGAGGTACATAGCTCGTTGAAAGAGATTCAAAAATTATGGACCAACGAAAGAGGCGACGACTCCGGCACTGTTTCGATGGAAATGAAGCGATGGTTTGGAGACACAAATCTGAACGTGATTCTGAGAATGATCGCCGGAAAGAGATACTCGGGGGACTCTATGAGGCGGATTCGGAAGGCGTTCAGGGAGTTTTTACGTTTGTCGGGACTGTTCGTACTGGGAGACGCGATTCCATTACTGGGTTGGCTCGATTATGGAGGTCACGTAAAGGATATGAAAAGAGCAGCCAAAGAAATGGACATGATTATGTGTCAGTGGTTAGAGGAAAATGGTCAAAAGAGAGCCTCTGGCGTGTCTAAAACAGAGCAGCACTTCGTCGATGTCATGTTGTCCATAGTTGACCGCTCTGATCTTGCTGGCTATGATGCTGATACTGTCATCAAAGCCACTTGCTCGGTAATGAGTAATATTTTGGCTAATTCAATTCATCATTTAATACGTTTCGATAGATTATTATCTTATTAAGTTCATGTCAATATATATTGCATGCACGCAGACAATAATGGCAGGGGCAACAGATACCACATCGATCACTATGACTTGGGGGCTCTCATTATTACTGAATCATCGCGATGTGTTGAAGAAAGTACAGGATGAGTTAGACGAGAAGGTGGGAAAAGAGAGGCTGGTGAACGAAACAGATATAAGTAAATTAGAATACCTTCAAGCAGTGATAAAAGAGACACTGCGATTATACCCAGCTGCGCCACTATCGGGTCCACGAGAATTCACAGAAGACTGCACCTTAGGGGGGTACCGTATAGAAAAAGGCACACGCTTGATATTGAACATATGGAAGTTGCAGAGAGGCGAAGGGGTGTGGTCGGAGGCGTCGGAGTTTAAACCGGAAAGGTTCTTGACGAGGAGGCACAAGGGGGTTGACGTGAAGGGTCAACATTTTGAACTGATTCCGTTTGGGGCTGGAAGAAGGGCGTGTCCTGGGATCATGTTTGGGCTCCAAATGACACAACTTGCCCTAGCCGGTCTTTTACAGGCATTTGATGTCACCACCCCTTCTGATGCGGCGGTTGACATGTCCGCCACCTTCGGACTCACTCATATGAAAACCGCCCCGCTTCAAGTTTTACTCACACCTCGCTTGTCACCTTCTCTTTTCATCTGAATTTGCCCTATGTTTGAATTTAGAAAAATTGAGGGGGAAAGAATTCTTGAGGGAAAATTCTAAAAAATAACAGATTTTTAGAAGTTTTCCTTTTTAGTATTCGCTCTCCCTCATTTCACCCCACTTTTTTCTTCATACGTGTCTAATAGCTAAGGTAACATATTCTGTGTTTATATGGCCTGCAAAAGTTGAAATTAATGTGTTGTGTATGCGGGTGTTATGTATTTATGTGTGTAAGTCATGGTTTCTGCATCATGAAATTAATCAAAATCCTGTTTCTACTTTGTAGTTTAATGAAAAAATGATGATATTCTAGCACCTTAATTAGGATGTTTTATGGCGTCCTGCCCCTTCCCATTCTTTCCTCCACCTTAACTTAAATGTACCGCTTCTACCTCAATAAGAGTCATGAAGCCGATGATAATCTCTCCCATTCTTAATATAAGATTTATTTATCTTATTTAATTATATTAAGAAACTTAATTAAGTTAATTAATATAATATATATTTTTCTAAAATATTCTAATCATCTTCCTTAATTCTCTCATTTCTTCTCCTCCTTAATTATTGTAAAAAGGTACCAATAATAGTAACATTAAGAAAATATTAACAAATATTAAAAATAGGTCTCATATTTATAATTAAGATCAATTCTATAAATATGTCTTATATGAACAATTGAATGAAGTATTATAGATACTCCAGATTTATCACCAGAGCGTTAGGTCTTCATTAGCCCATCGATCAAAAAGTGGCGTGTATTGATCGTTCTAATCCAGCCTTTTAAAAAAAAAAACAAAACATATACTAATGGTTAGGAGTATTTTATTTTGTCTTGATAATCAATGGAATTTTCAAGCAACTGTTAAAAAAAAAGGGACTAAACTGTACTTACATTTGCTTAAAATTTAACTACACGACATACCATTTATTTCAAAAAGCATATTCTACTTAAAGAATAAGATATTGAAATTGATGACATTGATTTATTATCATTCTCTGACTCGCCATCAAGAACTAGAGTAACGTATTTACAAGCATAATGCCTTTAATATTTTTGCGAGTTAAGTAGTAAATCTATCCTGGAAGTATACGTCGAGGAGCAATATTACCCTGAAAGTTTTTTTATGTTCAATTTTGCCCCAAAAGTCTAAAAACGTAGCAATGTTGCTCTTCTCCGTTAAAAAACTAATGTTGACCATTAAAAAATTGACGTTGACTGTTAACTTTTTAACGGAAAATAGCAATATTGCTACTTCTTTAGCTTAAAAAAAATTTAGAGTAACATTGCTCTCAGGGCATGTATTTCTAGAATGGATTCGCTGCTTAGCTCTATTTTTGCCAAGTCATCTTCAACAGACAACTTATATTTAACTTTTCTAATTTGCAATCCAATCCATCACATTGGGAGCGGTGTTGTTGCTTATACCATGAGATCGCGGAGTATCTGTAAGATCCAGACATAATGTAAAGTTGTAATATAAAAATTCTCTACAAAAATACAGTATTAATTAGAGAGTAAAAATTACTGTAGCTTATTTTTTAGATCAGTTTAGCATTATATGGCTAGCTTATTTGTAGAGCAATATTCGATATTGGATATAGTAGGGAGAAAAGAAAAGAAAAGGAAAATCTTAAAAAGATTCAAGACATCGCGCGTGTTCGAAACGTCAAATTAAAATTGTGTGGCGACAACAAGTTAGACGGAGTCCGTAGGAAACGAGAAGCTGTAATAGGGCAAACATCAAATGAAAAGGTAAGTTTTATGAGGCTATCCTATTAAACACGCGAGTGGAAATATGTGCGCACCGTATTTATCTTTTGTACAAAATATTCAACGGCGGCGTCCCCATCGCAGTGATCAATTCATGGAGTTTCGATATATATAGTATACTGCAAGAACATGTCAGTTCACTCCATATTTGGAGATCAATTGAAAGTGTCATATATCGAACAATGATATATGGATCGGATTACTTGTTTTCCTTTTGTTGTGGGGACATGCTGTCTGTGTGGATTTTAGCCAGAGCCTATGAGAAATTATTATTTCTTTATCTTCGTTTTGGAGATCTTCAGACAGACTTAATTAGATTCTCCTTTGGACAGTGCTCTGCTTGCATCAGAATTCTAAAGTAAAATAATAAAGAATACTGATTTATTGGCATAAATCCTGTAACACACTACTAGAAAACAGTAAATTTGTGACGGAATTTGTGAGGGAGAATTATTCCGTCGTAAATTTTTGGGTTTTTGCGACGAATAGTAATTGGCGTCACAAATTTCAAGGGAAAAAGTTTTCCGCCGCAAATTGCAATGGAAAAAGTTTTTCCGCCACAATTCTCACTAGCACTGGTAGTTTCCCAACAAAAAATTGTGGCGGAACAAATTTTGCCGCCGCAATTTGTGACAGATACCTTGTTCCGCCGCAATTTGCGACAGATACCTTGTTCCGCCACAAATTGTTGCGGAAAAATTTGTTCTGCCGCAAACTGTCGATTCCCATCGACAGTTTGCGGCGGAACCGCTTGTTCCGTCGCAAAATGCGGCGGTTTGCAATGGAACAAGGTGTTCCGTCGGAAACTGGCGGTGTAGTTTTGCGACGGAACGCCATTTTCCGTCGCAAAAGGGCCGGTTTGCGACGGAACAAGCCGTTCCGTCGCAAACCAATTTTTAAAACCCCCCTATTTCTTCTTCTTCTTGCACGTCTAAAGCTTATTATTCATTGGAGCTTTCTTCATCCATCCTCGTCGGAGCTTTCTCTCCTCACCAAGTTCGGCCACCATCCCACGGAGCTTAGCCACCTCCGCCTTGAGCCCTTATCCGCCTTTCTTGCTCTTCTTTCTTCGCCTCAAGCTATGAACTTCAACGGGTATGTTTTATTTTTAATGATTTGTTGTAGAATCCTTAATGTCGGTAACTTATTTTTAATGATTTCAAATCTTGTATAGATTTGTTCATTTGTGCAATATATGATTTCAATTTTTAAATTCTTGCTCTAGCTATGTATAAATGCCTTAGGTTTTGCATATGGTTAAAGAAATTGCCGACAATCTACTCTAAAATACTTAGGTCCTTAAACACATTTGAGGTAGTTAGTGTTATTTTTGCAATGAAAGATTTTCTAGGCAATCCCAACAATATACAAATATGTTATAGGATGTAAAAATTAATAATTATAGTGTATATAAACTAATTGTCTTTAAATTCTCTAAATTGAAATAAAAATATGGTATTACGTCATTTATTTTGTTCCAAAAAATAATGTTATCTTAATTGCATGTTTATTAAATTAAAAACAGCACAATAGTTAAGAAATTAAAAAAAAAAAATTGCTATATTATTCCTTGAAAACATTATCAAAATGAAAGGGATAAAAAAAATACAAATATTATTTTATATGAATTAATTATACAAGATATTCTTATTTTGCCTACCTATAGAATGAAGTTGGATTTCTTTTGGATTCTATTTATATCGCAAACCATTACTCCCTCATTCATTTAAATGAACTAGGACAAATAAATTGACTTTGTAATGTTGGTTTTGTAGAAGATAATAAGGTAAAGGAATTAGAACAGACGGTGAGGGAGCAAGGGCAGATGTTTAGTGAGATGCGAGCACTTCTCTAATCCTTATTGAAGGGCAAGGGTACGGGGCTGCCTTCTGGTGGTAACGACAATACTGGTGGTAACGATGACCAGACTGCTACTGTTTAGAGTTTATTTTGGAACATTATATTTGTAATATTTTGTTTTTCCAATGTAGACTCGTAATATTTTGGAACATTATATTTTATTTTTATGATATATATTTTATTTTATTTTCTAATTTTTTTTTTACATTTTTTATGAATTTTTTTTGTTTTATGATTTTTTTTTTATTTTTTTAAAATAATTTAGAATTTTGCGAGGAAAAGTTTTTCCCTCGCAAAATCTACCAATTTGTGAGGGAAAATTGTTTTCCCTCGCAAAATACGAATTTTTGCGAGGGAAAATTTTTCCGCCGCAAATTTCGAATTTTACGAGGGAAAACACATTTCCCTCGTAAATTGTGAGGAAAAAATTTTTCGCCGCAAAATTTGAATTTGTGAGGGAAAATGCATTTTTTCATCGCAAAATTGATTTGCAATGGCTTTTTTTGCGACGGACACTTTTTCCACTGCAAAATTATTTTGCGATGAAAAAATTTCATCGCAAAAAATGGATTTTCTAGTAGTGACAGCGGGATCTATACATGTTCTGTTGGAGAAAAGATCTCTATCCTTTAAAAAATGCCTGTAGTGTATGTATACGTTTGTGTATTATAAAGTAGGAATATAAGAAAGGCGGCAACGGATAGAATCAAATATATGAAAAGCATATGAATGCATGCAAATCAATTAAAGACATGTAGGGGATAGGATAGGACTGAATCTGATTCCGTTGATGTGGTGTCAAACTTGCCAAGTCCCCGAATCCCCAGAGAAACATTTGTGTGTATGTGTGTGCAAATATTATTATATAACCGACCAACGTCTAACCATGAGATCGATGGAGCCTCGAACATGACGTTGGGATGGCCCCGAGCCATTATGATTAAGGGGCTTCACCCAGAGCGTTCACTCTCACATGAACCATTTGACGAGGGAAACATGTCAGGGAATTCAAAGGCCGTGAAGCTTCAAAACGCAGAGGGGATGGAGGAAGTCCAGGAAGAAGAGGAGGCCGCGAGGGCGAGGGTGACGAGGGAATTGCAGATAAACGGCGGCGGCAAAATGGGAATGGACAAACAGGTAATCCTGAAGCGTATTCGTCAGAGAAAGAGAATCAACAAGTTCACAGCCGCCCTCCAATCTCTGGTCACCTCTCCTTTCTCCAAGTCCAATGACACCCCTACCCCTACCCCTCCCCATAATTCCTCCTTTCACGATCATCTCACTTTCTTCTGATTAACCTTTTCCTGTTTTCGTTTACTATCACCAGTTCCCGGCCAGCTGCCTTATTCAATGTTGTATCTAAATAATAATATGCCGTGCCTTCCATTACTTGCCTAATCTGTCCCTTCCTGTGCTCAGTTTCCTTTTTCCCCCATTGATCAAGCCTTAACGCGTTCAACTGACTGGTAGGTATAGTAGAGAAGGGATGTTGCTGATGGAGTGTTGTCAGTAGAAGATGGAGGAGCTGGTTCATATTTACTCTACTTTGCTGTTTTATTAAGTAGGACTGCTGTTACTGGTAGTTGTTGTTGTTTTCAGACTTTGAATGATGGTTATGTATATGATATGTATAGTTTATTTGCCAGCAAAAGGGAAAAAAAAACATGTTCATCATCATCTAACTGCAAAGGGACCTGGGTGAATTGTATTTCTTTTTGGTTTTAATTCTCCCTCCAATCAATTGCGTGCTTATATTACAAGTTCTCTTCTTTACCGTCAATTCGTTTCATATCGCTAGCTAGTCAGAGAAGGATGAGATTAGCTAGAGTGATTTAGACGTGGGAATAGGGAAAAAGTAACTAGAACAAGTGGGAACTAGAAACACATAAAAATACGTTTTTGTTATTAAAACATAAAAATACGTTGGTTACAGGGGAGGGGGACAAAAATTAAAACCGTCGGGCTTGAGATGAACCACTGCCCAAACTCCGGAGCATACAGTCCTGTTGTATTTTTGGCGGTTCAAGAAGCTCTAGCAGCAGTTCTCATGGGCCAAAAATATATAGTTGGAGGCCCACATATAATCGTTCTTGGGCCTCACTTTTCTCACACGGCAATACTGTTTTTAACTCGACTCGCCTAAGCTTCCATTTCAATTTGTTTTTTTAAAAAAAAAATTATGCCCAAGGAGGACCAGTTTCCCCTACTTGCTGCTTTTTTTTTTTTTTCTTTATCAATATATTTGAGACAATCATATTTAAGACATTACTGGATACTAAATATAGCTACTTCTCCAGGCAGTAATTCAAATCTTTGTTCGCTATGTTTTAAAGGATTAACCCCCTGTTACTTCTATGCTAGATACTTTCTCCCCCAAAATCTTTTTTCCATAGAACCCATCCAAACCTTGTCCCGAGAAAGAAAAAAAGAACTCGTCCAAACCTTTTGAAAAAGAAAAAGGAACCGCAAAGACGGTTGACAAAAAAGTGGATCAGAGAACTCTGTAAAAAAAAAGGTTCTGATGATTGTGTGATTTGAATACGATAAGCATCAAAAGAAGTACAAAAATCATACGAAAAACGTCCCATGAGCTTTCTATTATACTCTATACAAATGGATTTCAGCATGGGGGAAGACACCTTGATTATTTTAAACTTTTATTCCAGATCTTTGAATTCTTATTTGGAGGCTTAAAAATTTAATAGATTTTTTTTAAAAAAAAAAAAAATCTGCGTTAAATGAGTTGGAGGATGAAAATTAAATATCTTTTTTTTGTGTCGTGATAATCTGCCCAATCATGTGAAAGGGAAAAAAGGAGCACATAAAGCAGCTGGGACTCATAAAAGAGGATGGTCAAAGTGTGATTCAAGTTTCGAAAGGCAAAGGAGGGATCATTTGAATGACCGGCAAATTCCCCACCGAAGGAGGGAGTATCGTTTTGGGTCAAATTGATTCAAGTTTAGTTGAACCTTAACAGAGTTTAATCAAAACCAAATTGGAAAAAGAAAAGAAAAGAAAAGGTGAGGTGTTGAATGAGACATAATTAATAGTAAAATAAAGGGTGAGGGGGGGTAAAAGGAGTTCGTGGCTGCCAACTATAACTAGAATTCAATTTAGGTTCACGAGATGTTCATGGTACGTAGTCGAATATGGTAGTTAAAGTGGTGTGAATTTCACCTGAGTGGATATCGAACAAAGCAACTATATATCTATCTGGCCGGTATTTGCAGTTCCTCTTTTATTCTCATTCAAAGATATACGTGTCACGGAAGACTCGACTCAACTAGAGGGAGGTCAAGCAGAGAGAATATTATATTCCTAGTCTAAGACATGGAGGCTAATTGGAGATGAAGCTACTTCACTTTGGCTGTCGCATATATATACACAATGCGTACGTAAAAGCAGCCCCCACACCCATTAGATGGTCAACCATAACTTTGATTAGATTGAATTAGCTTCCGTCTCATGCACTACAGCCAATATATTCTAACCTGATAGCTTCATTGTCATGTTATGTTTCCTTATATTCTTGTCGATGAGGTGTGTGGATGGGGAATAAATAAACTGTGCTTATTTAGATATTGTGATCATTAGCAGCGTATCATTTTCAGAAATCAGAAATGGAATACTAAGAATATAATTAGAATGATGAACACTGCACGTACACGTTTGCGTGTTGAAGTGAAGTTTGAATATAGGTTTAGGGGTTAGGTGGCAGTCGAATCGTTAGGAACAATGGAGAGGTGGTGGTGATGAGTGGGAGTGAAATTCAAAGTCCCCGGCAACAAAACTCTTTCCCTTCCATATTGTGGTGGTACAGTAGATTAGTAGGAACCAAAGGCTTGTTGCTGATGAGTATGTTTATAGGATATATATTATGCGTGATGAGCTCGTACATGTAATCTACGTATATATGGCTACCTTTTCCCCATTCTCCTCGGCCCCATGCATGCTGCCTCCGTCCTCTTCCATCTTTTTACCCCACTGATTGAATTATGCCACGATTAAAATTAATTAAAAATAATATTTTTTTTAAAAAAAAAATATACATTTATTTATAAGAGGTAAGTGAGAAAGAGAAATAAAATAAATATAAATTTCATCACTGTTCTAACCAATATAATATATATAATGAATGAGGGATAGAGATAAAAAAATTTATTAAATGTTGAGATAATTTTTATTGTGTTTCTTCGGGGGAAAAAAAAAAAGAAGTACTGTACTTAATACCACTGTATTTTATTAATAAGTCCTTTTTCAACAAAGAAATCTGTTTATATTATAAGCTCACGTAATAAATGTGATTTTATAATTTTATTCCTGTTAATTGCAATAAACAAAAAGAAATTACTCATGTAGACTTAGAACCCTTCATAAATAAAGACAAAATTATAAATTTAACTCATAATTAATAAGTAAATTAATTCTTCTTGATGTTTTTTACCTTAGTTAATTAGGACTTATAGACAGATTGAGATCAGTATATGATGCGACCCAAACCTTATCGTTAGGTTAGGTTAGACTCCGAGGGGTACATAAAAAGGGTGATCCCCACTTGATTGTCAAGCAGCAGGATCAACATGAGGTTCCCAATATAATCCATCGGGTTGAACAGGATCGGTCCCGTGATTGATCTTTCAAGGATGATGTCTCATTGTCCATCCATTCATAAGTGATAATCCTTTCATACACTTTTACGTCATCTTTCTTTAAAAAAAAAAAACACGCATGAAAAGAAGACAAATATAATGAACTGGACCAAAAATAAAATAGGTGTGAAACAAACATCCCCCACTCTGGCTCGCGCAGTCTTGTTCACAACCTTTTGTGCTGTCTCATCTAACAAAGACGCCATTTCCACACCCCGACCCCAACGTCTCTTAAACTGGAGCGCCCTCTCTTCATTATTGACCCACGATAAACTTCCCTCCGATCATCCCAACACTTCCACTCTAACTTCAATGATCGTCTCTCTTTTCCTTTAATAGCTTCTTCTTTACCTGATCTCTCATCTCTCCCACATCCATGATCATAAAGCACTCGCTTCTCTTCCTTTTGGTTCTGTTTCTCCTTCCCCTGATCACCGCCCAATCGAACCGCCCTCACTGCCGACAAACATGCCCTCCGCAAAACTCCCTCCCAAACTTCCCTCAAGTATTCGGCTTCTCTTCCGGCTGCGCCATCCGACTCAACTGCACGCCTTCCGGCAGAATCCTCATCGGAGATTACCCCGTCTATTCTATTAACTCCGACGCCATAATCGTTAGCGTCAAGTCCCAATGCAACCGTCCGTTTCGCACCTTCCATCGGCTCTTTGGCCGTAGTTACGCGCCCACGTCGCGAAACGCCATCCTTTTGCAGAATTGCAGTGAAACGGCGGTCTCCCCTTGCGTCTTACCGGCAACCATGGTGCAGACTCACTTCGAGTCTGAAAACTGCAGCTCCGGCGGCGGCAATTTGAGCTGCTATTACGAAAATTCTACCGTTGATTTTATGAATCTCCAGAATTTAACGAACAAACACTGTCAATACCTTATGTCGTCGATAGCGGCAGAGGAATTAAGGAACAGTTCCGATATCAGTGCGGCGACAGCGGTGTCGTTGGAGGTTGAGACGATTGAGCTCGGGTGGTGGCTGGAAGGAGAGTGCCAATGTTCCAGACACGCCAACTGTACGAAACTCAAATCTCCGATTGATAAGAAGCCCGGGTATCGGTGCCGTTGCAGGGAAGGATTCACGGGCGACGGATATTTAGCCGGAAATAGTTGCCGGAAAGGTCAGTACTGATTGAGGAAAATATTTTTTACTGGACTTGGAATAATTGTGGATGGACTTTTTAGCGCAATGATCGCCATGATTAAGTGAAAGCAAAGAGCCCCGTTTGTTGACCACGGTTCAGTTTTGTTTGATCAAATGGCGTTTTCCTCACCATCATTCCAAGTTTTCATCGAGTCTATACCATATAGTCTACCGACTTTATTATTTAATTTTAATTCTCATATTCTATTTTGCCAACATGATTGACACGGGTATATTATTTTATTTACTTTGATTCTTCAAAATTAAAATGTTTTATAATCAACTCTTTCTACATTGGAAATAATTTATACGTTAGAGCAATTTATCGTTCAGGAGGCTCATTGATATAGCTAGACGGGAGGATAACGCACTCTAAATCCAACTCTTATTAACAATATGAATTGTTAATTATTAATTTGAAGAATAGGAAAGGGAGAGAGAGATTAAGGGCAGGTAGGAGTGGGACACACAGGTTAATTTTTGATGAGTACGTAGAGCCAATTCACCCGGATGCTTTATTTTGTCTTGGGGTAAGAAGGACAACAATTTACAATTCAAATGGGACAAGGAAGATGCGTCATAATGGCCTTGAATCATGGATGACCCCACAATTGATCAGTCCAACCCTTGATTAAGGGAATTCTGAAGTCAACCTTACTAATCAATTAGCCTTCTGGTCAAGACTTCTTTCCATAATTTTCATCTCTCTCTCTCTTGGATTGTTCTTTTGGGCACCACCTAGGTCGGGGAGCATCGCAATGCGGGCCAGCATATACTCTTAATTGATTCTTGTTTTGGGACATGTTATAATGCTGCCCTCTGCCTCAATACTCATTAACATTTACTAACAGAGTGAGGTAGAAAGACTAACCTCATCACGACAGCTTTGATAAATCAAAGTGCTAGATTGTGCTCAAATAATCGAATTTTTTTGGCTTGATTGAAGTTTGATATTATCTGATCATACGTGGACTGATGTTGAAATATATATACTTGCTGCAAATTATGCTACCTTCTTTTGCCTCAAAATATAAGCCCTACTAATTGTTTTTTCGTAAATTTGGGCATGTAAACGAGCAGCCTCTTCATCCTGCAATCCAGCAAGGTACATGTCTGGCCAATGTGGAGGGACAACCAGATTTGTTGTCTTAATTGGAGGTTAGTTTTTCTATTCCATGTGTTGAAAATGTCTTATTAGGGACCCTATTACCTTGATGAAGAGGTCCGTCTTTAGAGAAACCAAAAATAATAATAATAATAATAATAATAATAATCTACTAGCTTAAAATTAAATGAAAATTAACCGATAATGACAGACATATAGCACATGAAGTTCGTATGGTTTCATTCTAGGCATCAAGGAATTAGTAAATCAACAGCCGAGACTAAGTTCGGATGCTCCGCATGCAACCTAGCATTTTATGTGACTAAGGTAACTTGTTGTGCAGGGATGTTCTTTGGAGCTTTATTAATGATCGGTTTCGGTCTAATATGTTGTTTCTTTCGTCGGCGCTCCAAATTAAGAGTCACAAAGAGCACAAAAAGGCGCTTGACTGAAGCTACCAGCAATTACAGCGTTCCTATTTATACCTACAAAGACATTGAGAGAGCCACAAATAACTTCTCAGAGAAACAGAGGCTTGGAACAGGGGCATATGGGACTGTTTACGCTGGAAAACTTAACAATGACGAATGGGTTGCCATTAAGAGGATCAAATACAGAGACACTGACAGTATCGAGAAAGTAATGAACGAGATTAAGCTCATTTCCTCTGTGAACCATCCCAATCTAGTCCGCCTTCTGGGTTGCTCCCTCGAATATGGAGAACAAATCCTTGTCTATGAGTTCATGCCCAATGGAACGTTGAACCAACATCTGTTAAGGGAGAAAGGGATGGGACTTCCATGGCCGGTTCGACTCACTATTGCTACTGAAACAGCACAAGCCATAGCATATCTCCACTCTGCCATCAATCCCCCCATTTACCACAGAGACGTCAAGTCAAGCAACATATTGTTAGACAACAATTTTAGATCCAAAGTTGCAGATTTTGGTCTTTCCAGACCTGGGATGACAGAAATATCTCACATTTCAACTGCCCCACAAGGAACGCCTGGCTATGTTGATCCACAGTACCATCAAGATTTTCACCTCTCTGATAAAAGTGACGTTTACAGTTTTGGAGTTGTTCTTGTAGAAATCATAACAGGATTGAAAGTGGTGGACTTTACTCGTCCCCAGAATGCAGTGAATTTGGCTTCTTTTGCTACGGACAGGATTGGGAAGGGGCTTTTGGATGAGATTATAGATCCATTTCTCGAAGCACATACGGATTATTGGACCCATTTCTCCGTACACAAGGTGGCCGAGCTAGCATTTCGATGCCTTGCATTCCACAGGGACATGAGGCCTTCCATGACAGAAGTTGCTGCTGAGCTTGAGCAGATAAGACTGAGCAGGTGGACAACCTTCGAAGACAGCAACCATATAGCCTCAACGGAGTTGTCTTCTTCTTCTCCTTCCTCTTATGAGAGTGAGAAACCTCTAAGTGTGAAAGAAAAGAAGGCGGAACCGGAGGGTAAAGGCATTGTCAAGTTGCAGACTGAATCTGCAGCGTTAAACTCAGTTGAAAGGGCCCAGAACTGTTCTCCGGTCTCAGTGCAAGACCCAGACTTTTGGCTGAGTGAACAAAGCTCTCCTTCATCAAATAGTTTGTTGAGTAAATCTAAATCATTCGGGTGACCTCAAGGGCAGGAAAGCACAGCCTTGGTGGGCCCCGATATTTCTACAGTAAAGAGCTTTTAGGATATATATATATAGATCCTGATGTGCTGCCTTGTTTAAGCAAGATGGTCGGCTATCTAAGTTGATAGTGTCCAGCACGAAAGCCATTCACTCCCCTAATATTCAAACGAATACTCCGGAATCATGAATATTCCAATATAAGGGAAGAACTTACTTGGCTTTACCCGTGTGTATATACTATAAAACCTTAAATAATATAGGTATCCTTATAAGTAATTTGTGGTGGAATATTGTTGACCAAGTCAACAAGAGGAGGAGGATTGATTATGAGCAGAACAAAATAATGGATACTTGAATAGTTGAATAGGCCTGGAATGTGCAGTGATGGATACGTGGAAAGCCGATGACCCGTTTGAATCAGTGGTAACATTTTTAGATTAACGGTCACAGAAGCGACATTTTCAATATGAATTTTATAACATAAGATAGGATAAAAATTGGATTATAAATGTGATTTGCATTTGGATTAATGGTGGTAGAAGTAACTTTTTTGTAAACTAAAATTTATTTAAATTATTATTTAAAAAGTTAGTTGATATGGAAAAAAAGTATAAATATTAATGGTATATATTGTGATAATTGTAAAGAAAATTTTAAATTTAAATTTGATAAAAAAATATTTAAATTATTATTTAAAAAATTAAAAAAACAATAAAGTCCTTAATTAAAAATATTTAATGGATAACATGTTGATACTAAATAATATAGTACATTACAAATTGGATTACTTATCCCTAATAAGTTGGTTGTCATTGTAGGAAAAAGGAGCAAAAATTTGAGAAAAACTTAAAGGAACAGATTATCAAATTGAGAGACAACAAATAACCACCTTTGCATACTCGAATGAACACTAACATAATCAAACGAATTAACGGAAAATTGAGGAACAGAAAATAACTGGAATAATTAGGTCAAAGCAAAAAGGAAATCACAAATCGTAAAACCAAGATATATGACAATAAGGAAGTGTATCATCATCTGGGGGGGAAAATAGATCCCAAAATCCATCAATCCCACAAACTCAAGAACCAACTTATCAAGAATCCAAATCACACAACAAATCCAATACCAATTTCCTGAACGAAGAAATCAAAAGATAAAAATGCCAACAAAAATATATTAATCCAAACCCAAAACAAACTTGGGGTTCAAAAGATATTCGTTGAAGAAGAGGCCAGTGATGAAGGCTGGGTTCGTCATTGCCGTCCGTGAGCTGTCGAAGTGCTATCGAACATTTTTATGATTTATAACATATCTGTGTTAGGAGGGGAAACGAAATGGGCTACGATTATCTGGAAAAGGAGCGACGACGGACGACGTAGACCATGATGGACGAAATCGACCACCCCGTTCAAGCGGCAGTGAGATCTCAGTCACCACCTTCGTCTTTGTTTTCTATCCGAAAACAAATCGCAGAACCAAGAAATATGAGATCAAAACAGAATAGAAGAGGAGGTAGCTCGCATATGGCAGGTGGTAACTTCGGGTAATGAAGAAGAGGACTGCGCATAGATTGACACAAGAGGACTGTGCAAGCTGAGACCCGATAATGAAGAAGAAATGAGGAGGTGGCACGTATCATTAATGCTGGAAAAGGACAAATGAAGAAGAAGAGAGGAGGTGGCTTTTATCTGTAAAGGGATTGAGTTGGACGCTAGACGCAGCAAATTTTGGCCTCTCTGAGAAATAGCTTTTTTTTAGATAAGCTCATTTGTTTGTTATGCTAACCCAAACACCAAAAAACAGTTAATTTTCCCCCACTAGGCTTTTAAGGTTTAAACGGCATGTCAAACAGGTACCCTATCAATGAACTAAAAAGGTTTTGGCTTATACCTTAATCCAATGGGAATAAGCCAAATGAGGTCGTGAAGGGGACTTGCATTGCCAGCAGCTGCACTGCATAAATGTAATTGATTGAGGGAATTTAGTGGCAACATTTGGGATTCAACATTTAACCGGAATCTCATATTTCAGGGCCTTTACCTGCCAAACAGAGCAGGATCATAAGTTATCCTCAAGGAGTGATGGACAGGTATTTATTTATTTGTTCATCTTCTCTTTCTCTCATTATGTTTTGATGTGCGTAATAATACTTGAAAACTGTAAACCCTATATTTTAAGAGAGGGGAGAGAGACTGGCCTGCTGAAAAGATTCCGCCAGAACAGATGAACGTGAATGATTTGGGATTGGACGAATTAAAAATTCTGCGTTTTATATAAATAAAGAAATAGTGGGTTTGGAACCACTTTCCCTCCCTTTCTCCCTTTCCTAAGGAAAGGCAGGGGGGAGTTCGTTTGTAACAGGGTGTCCAGATCTGATCTTAATGATTGAGATCAAAATTTATTTATTTATTTTTTTTAAAAAAATTAATAGATAGGGAACCTAAAATAATATTGATCTTTGAACTAATAATTTTTTAAAAAATAATTTTTCATGTAGAAAAAACATTAAAAAAAAAAGATCTTGGTTGTCCAGATTTAGATTTGAACGGCCTGAAACTCATCCATACGGATGAGCTCCCCTGCCAGGGAAAGTGGTTCCTGCTGGGTTGGGGCTGCTACCGCATGGGAAGCTCACAAGTGAATCTCCCTTATTTGCCTTTCCTTTGGAAAGTCAGGGAAAGTGGTTCCTGCTGGGTTGGGGCTGCTACCACATGGGAAGCTCACAAGTGAATCTCCCTTATTTAGTATTATAATGGCCAGCAGCCAGTAGCATGTGGGTGAGCAAAACGAGCCTTCCTTTTACATATCAATGTATCATCATTGACCTTATGAAGGGAATACTACATTTAGTATTATAATGTTCAGCAGCCATTAAAAATAAATAAAAAAAAAAATTAGCATGCGAGTGAACAACATGAGCCATCCTTTTCACTTTATGGAAAGTGACCACATATTCCATCCCACTCACTCTCTTCACTTTAGGGAATTTTACTTTTATTTTTTCTTTTCCTCCTTAATCATCATTAGTTCATTTGAAACCTTGAAGAATCCAAACTCCATCTACGGAGGCTGGGGGAGTCAATACACACTCCTGCCCATCCCCAAAAGAGCGGTTTTTGTTTTTAGAAACAAATTCAATAATCTTTTATTTGAGTTAAACTGTATTTAACTGTCCAAGATTTTTTTTAGTAATATACAATTTCAAGTTAATTAATTTTTAGAGAATCCGATCTCATAGAGTATTTTTTTCAGTTAGCAGGTATTATTTGACAAAAATTTCATGCCATCGGATGCACTCAAAATTAATTAATTTAAGATACTAAATATTAAAAAAACATTTTAGAATATTGGATGAACTTGAAAAAAATATTTTATGATAGCGACAAAAACAGGAAAAATATTTTTGATTGCGATATATGTTAGAAATTAATTAATTTAGATACTTGGTTCCTATAATATTTCAAAATGCCATGTAAAATTTTATCTAAATAAATAAAAATGTATAAATTTTTTTAAAAAAGGGTCCATAACACCCCCGAAAAAAAGAAAAGAAAAAAGGCTGCAGTTTTAAGGGATAAACAAAGGCCGTGTTCATTGATCAACAAGGCCATGCTACTTTTACATAGTGCGATCAATTCATCATAAGTAACAATACCTTATTTCAAAAGAAAAATATTTATTATCACAATCTATTATGAAAAAATCACATTAAATTAAATCTACGTTTATAATTAATCATGAATATTACAACTGTTAATCTCGTACCTGGTGAAAAATCCGTACAAAAAACTAAGGGTCTGGCCCTATGAGACAATTTGCTCAGAAGGTGGCCGAGGCGGATGCTGGATAGTGAGCCCAGCCAGGCTGCGTCTAGAAGGTCGCTCTCTTGAGAGATGTGACGGTTATGGAGGAACCCAAGGCCGACTTTCCCGCCTGAATATCGAACGAATCATACCGGAGGAACAGCTCCACCACCAGTAGTCTCGACATCAACGTTACAAAATTCTTCCCCGCACATTGTTTGTTCCCCACCGTCGGAGATTCTGTCTCCGGCCCATTCGACCACAGCACGTGCTTCAGCAATTTCTCCCCCTCCCCTAAAAACCTGTCCCCTACGAACTCTTCCGCCCTCTCGAATATCTTGGGATCCTTGGTCGCGAATGGCTGATACCCGAATAATATCTCCCCTTCTTTCACTTGGAATTTGTTCTCGTGGTTCTCTATCACCAAGTCTCGCTTTGCTCTCCCGTACTGCAGCGGTACCGGTGGATCTATCCTGAACGCCTCGTACACCACCGATTTCATTAATGGCATCAGCTCTATCGCTTTCATTGACACCTGTCCCTCTGATCTCACCGCCGATCGAATCTCCTCTGCTAGCTGTGTGTGCAGTTTCACCCCTGCTCTGCCGATCCACTTCATTACGTTCGGGAAGAAGAGCTTCATTCCTCCAAAGGAATTGAAGCACGTGGCGAATAGGAGGTTGTGGCAGGCTTCTTCTCTCGACACTCCCATCCGCTCTGCTTCGTCCAGCACGAACCCGGATGAGTCGTAGAAGAAATCGTAAAGCCTCTGGTAATCGGCTTTCACCAAGAACGGCGGCAGACGGATGCTGTGGAATATGGAATCTTCGATGAGCTTGGGAAGGCCCAGGTTCAGAATAGGACTGAGCTGGAACAGCACCCATTTCTGAACGAGCTTCGGGCCGTCGAGTCCCAGTTTGGTGTCCACGGGGTTCGACCCATAAAGAGCGCGGGCCAGAAAGTTAAAGGCGGCCTGATCGTGTGCGTCTCCGAAATTTGCCTTCCCTTTGGCGGATAGCTCATTCTCTAAGGTGTCGAAGAGGGCAGTGTAGCAGGAATGGAACTCGGGTATGACGTGATCGCGGCGAGACTTGAGGAGGAAGAACATGAGGCGCTTGAGCGGGTCGTGTTTGGGCTCGGAGGGGTCGAGATAGGAGAGGACTCGGTAGCCACCGGTGAGTTCGAGGGAAGGGACGTAAGTGCCGGTGAAGAGATCCCTCTTGTCGACCCTGTTGAGATCAAAGAGGACGGGGAAACTCTTGCCGTCGAGCAATACGACGACCTGGGGGTTAGGAGCAATCATGGGTCCGGGGGGCATATTGGTGCGAAACACCGTTGACTGATACTTGTGGATGCGTGATTTGAAGTATTCGTCGCGACCTTGGTTGTAGAAGTAGTCGAGGCGGTCCTTGTAGGGACCAATGAAGGGGATGCCATAGTCTCCGGGGATTTTGCGGAGAGGGAGGTTGGAGGAGTCATGAGCAGCCACCGACGGCAGGGGGACGGAGGCGGAGGCTCGGATGGGACGGAGGAAAGAGGGAGGGGGAGAGAAGCGATGGGATGATATAGAGGAGGGAGGAGAATGAAGATGGAGAAAGGAGGAGGAAGCCATGAGTACAAGTGGGGAAGACGGGAATTGAATTCAAATAATGGACGTCAGAGAAAAAGAAAAGGCGTTTGGTGGGGGGGTGATGAATATGGGAGAGTATAATAATAAAATACGGGAGGAGTGAGGAATGGGACAGTGAAGGGAAACAGAGGAAAGACCGAAAGGGTGATATTTATAGAGGGGTGGTGGCGGTGGGCCCTTGCGCCTCGACTTTCAATACTGAAACATTAGTCTGATTCTCATTCGTGAAAATGTGTACATCGTTGTTTTTCCCTCCACCGGCCTTTGTCTATCCAAGGGACTCTCCTCGTCCCTGTGGATTGTTGATTGAGAGAATAAAAAAAAATTAAATAGTAGAATGATATTTTAAATTAATTAGACGGATATAATTTAAAGATTATTAAAAATAATTAAAAAAATAATAAAATAAATTTGACCCCACTTTCCGTATTTTTGCGGCTACTTACTCCCAGTCCTTTTCATAATTGATTCTCCTATTCTTCAATTTTTTTATGCATTTATTTTGTGTATATAATGTAAATAAATTAGTCTTTTAAGGAATATGATGAGTATGTCAACATAAAATATCATATAAGTACTGCAAACGCTTGTTTGTACTCATAAGAAAAAACACACAGTTGAATGAGTGATATAAACTGATTTTTTAATATGATTTATGAGATATGTTTGGGAGAAGATTTTTGTTCAATTTGTATTTAAGGGGTATTTTCATGCCAACCCAACGTCGCCGCCTGTACTCCACGTGGATTGCATCAAAGTCACCGCAGCAGTGGCGGTGAGAAGAGGAGAGATAGGGGATTAGAGGTGGGAGGTGATAATGATTGAAGTGGAGGGACTCAGTGCCTGGTGGTGATGTGAGAGCGTCATTCATATGCGGTTAATTTTTTTGGGCCAAAACCATACAAATTAAAAGGGAGGGGGAGAGATGTTGAAGGATTCCAAGTCGTTGAAATTTTATGAAGAAAAAGGGAGGGCCCCTCACAAACTCCCATGTATATTCCGGCGCGTTTGGGTTAGCAATGATAAAGATAGATGTCATTTTTTTATCTGACTTTTATAAATTTAATATAAGATTAAAATCATATATAAATATAATTTATGTTTAGATTAACAATAAAAAAACAAATCTACGTTATAAAAAGTAAGTTTTTAACAGCTTCTTCTTAAAAATGACTTATGACCTAAAAGCCAATTTTAAAAAAAAAATGTTAATCTAAGTACCTTATTTTAATACCACTATACTGTTTCCCTTTTTACAGTATATTTTCAGCCCACTGTGCCCATCGTCTTCCAAACATGCTCTAAATATGGGTTGAAGTTGTCAAAGACCGGAGAGGATCTTCACATAATCCATTCTAACCTATTGATTCAAAAGAGAAGAAAAAAAAAATAAAGAATATAACTTAATAATGTAGTCTTTTAAATTAGTTAAATAGATATAATTTAAAAATTATAAAAGATGATAAAAAAATAAATAATGAAATAATCTTAACCTGGCTTTGACAAGGTAGTTGTTGTATTACCTACTGCCTACGTTCACCTATTCACACTCTTATCATATCCACGTCATATTTACTCCCCATATTCATTTTCCACCTGGTTTTTAAGTTACCTTTCAAAACTATGATAAAAAAAATCAAGATAAAATTTATCTAACTTGGTTACTTTCGTATGTTATAAATTATATTATAAAAGGTTAAGATGCAAAAATACACGTATGTTTTATCTCGAAGAGTGCCCAACACAAAGTGTTTTTTTTAGATGTAAAAATGTACATGTGGTTACATTTTATGTGCAAAAATACCATTTAACCGTTAAGTTTGACTTTTTTTGCTGACTGGGTGTTGACATGGCTTTTTTGCACATGTGTTGGTGTTCTTTTTGCCAAACCATATGTGTATTTTTGCACTTTTTTTCCAAACTACATGTGTATTTTTGTACCTTTGAAATGTCACATTATCGTCCAATCAGCAAAAAAAGTCAAACTTAACGGTCAAAATCAAATTTAAAGGTCAAATGACATTTTTGCGTGTAATTTGTAATCACATATGCACTTTTATATATAAAAAAAATCACTTAGTGTTAGTCGCTCCTCAGAAAAAAAAAACACATGTGCATTTTTACACATTAACCCTACTATAAAAGTAGCTTATACTATTAACCTAACACAAAGTACTTTCAATTCTCTTGTTTTTTAAACCATTAATTCCTTCCCTTTGTTATTGTATAAGTATTATAAAAACTAAAAAGCAAGTTAACTTTTTTTAAAGATTAAATAAACTAAATAAATGATATAATCATAACATAGGACATATATAGTGTATTATCATACTATATGTCATTTTATAAATCAAACGAGTTAGTTTTGAGAAAAATAATAAATATAAATATCTAATGTAACGGATTAGTTTGCTTAAACTCTTTAAAAAGTGTCAAATATCTCTTATATTAAGGACCAAGAGTATTATTAAGTAGTATAAAAACAATCAACAGAAAAATAATAAATGCATCTTAAATAGTATTATGAAATTATGGAAATAGTTTGTGAAATGGCAATGCAATTAATTTTTTATAAAAATAGTTTCCTTTTTAAAAACGGTTAAAAAATCGTTAATGGTAAAATTTAAATATTAAATTTTCCCCAAAAATAAATATTAATTAAATAACAAATACATAACAAATGTGCCTGCTCAAAAAAATAAAACACACACACACACGAGGTGGAAGAATATTACATAGAAACTAATAAATACTCATTTGATCCTCTTAATAACTCTATTGTATGATTCAACAACTTTCTAACTTTATCTATATTCAATATTTATTATAAGCCATAAAAATTAAGTCTACACAATAATAAGGTCTACTATTAATTGAAAATGTACATATTTATTTTATAATTTTCAGTTTTAAAACGTGCTATACATATATAAAGGGCACTCTGATCGGATCTCATGAAATAAAAGTGAAACAAGAAAGCATGGCTGTGTCTCAGTTCAGACGGACGGCCAATGCGAATGTGAGTAGCAGAAAATAAGCATGGAGGAAGGAACCGACCATTTGATTGCCATATATAAAAGGAATGTTCGTGAATCATATGCTTCCACCGTTTGCTGTTATATATTAATTATTGTCGTCCAAGGAAATATATACTGGCTCCTGATTAAGCATGCTGCTATTAAAACGGCTGATTCATTCAGGAGCCTTGACTGTTGACTGTTGACTTTTGACCAAATGACCCGTTTTACATGTTTCACATTTAAACGAGTCCCAATTAGCCGCCCACTAAACATGACTCTCGTGCCTGCCTCTAACATGATACTAGTACAACTTGTGTGTTTAATTTACTGCCTCAACAACCACACAATCTTCCTCGTTCCCTCTTCTCTTCTTCCTTCATTCTTGGATAATGTTGATTTTCAATTAAGGAGCTCCTCCAAGAGCAACCCCAATAATTATTAATAACCAAAATGCTACCTCTATCCTTTTTTTTCATAACTCTTTGGGCCACCTAGTGCCGACTTTTTCTTAGAGTCATATTATTAAGTATTTAAGTAACCGATTAATTTTGATTGAGATTTTATGACTATAATACCTTCCCTCACTTAAGGTCTTATTGAATAAGATGGAATTCAAACTCAGTTCATCCATTTTTTAACTTGGTCGATTCACCACTAGCCTAAGTACCTTTGGACTTTCTAGTAAAAAAAAGACATAGATTAAGGAGAAAGCAAAACTTATGCACTATATCAGGATAATCCTTTTTGTAGTTTTGCCTTCCATTTTTTTTCTTTTGTATAAACCCATAGCATCCCCAAATTATTTTACGGGCTCAGAGTGTTAAGGTTAAAGCTCTCCAACAATAGTTTTGCCTTTGTGTTTAGTCCCACACAATATATACCTCCAATAAATGCTTTCCAAGTTTCAATTCAAGGCTGATTTCCGCTCATCTTCTTTTAGCACTCAACGGACTCAGGTTAAGAAAACCATGTGATAGCATCTGCTAGCTCGTGGTCTAAGGCATGGAATAATGTAGTGGGCCAATTGTGGCCTTTTAACCCATATTTTGCTCGTAGTCGCTGGGTTCAAACATCACAATCATCAATCAATATTAAATGAAAAAATATGTTGTACCCAATAAATAAATGATAAAATATGTATCCAAAATTCTTATTATGGGAAAATAAAAAGCACTCCACCTATCCTAATTATAGGAAAATATATGGAAGTTGATATTGGTCCTCATTTATAAGATGAAATTCTATTTTTTTATCAATTTCTTCATAAAATATCTCTATTGTTTTCATAGTGGTAGAGTGTTTTACAAATTTGTAAGCTAGAGTGGAGTAAAACAAAGCACTGAACAAGGATGCTACACTGGCTGGGATGATGTGGAGGCGGAGGGGAAAAGCGTAGTAATAGTTTTAAATAAGAGTATTTTAAGAAAACAAATATAATTAACTAATTTAACTACAATCCTTGATTTCTCTAAAATTTGGTGATATGTCCTATAATTAGGACTAAAAGGAGTAATAGAAATGTTTTCCCTAAAGAAAAGGGTAATAGGATATGCAGAGGGATCTTGGGGCAGTCTTATAAGTAGGGTTGGGAATAGGCCAAGCCCCAACCAAGTGGCCTACAGCCTGACCTATTTAGGGTCTAGTTAGACCTGACTTGTTTGTCAAAAAAGTTAGGCCAAAGCCTATTTAAAAGCCTAAATATGTAAATAGGTCAAGCCTATTTTGTCAAGACTTAACCTATTTATATATTAAATAAATATAATTAAATTTATATGATATAAATAATATAATATTTATTATTTTTCATTCTTATATTTTAATTTTAAATTATATTTATATAGATTTTGATAGGTTCAAAATGTACAAAGCCTATTTATGGCCTCTAAGGCCTACAATATGAGGTCTTTTCAAAGGCTTCAGGCCTTTAACTAATTAGAAATAAGAGTATTTTAAAAAAACCAATATAATTAACTAATTTAACTACAATCTTTGATCTCTCTAAAATTTGATAATATATCCTATATTTAGGACTAAAAGGAGTAATAGAAATGCTTTCCCTAATTAAGTCGTGTATTTTAAATAAGTCAAGACAATGGAATAATATGAATTGTAAGGCACGTTCCGTTCGACATTTTGGCTTGATGGTGAGAGCAATATTTTGTCACGCCAATCACAAGTCACCTGGTCGAAACTGGCACTCTTCTCTTCCGTTGAATTGTGAACCGCGCATTTCTCCTATCAATAATTAGACTAAATTCATCCCAATTAGAGAGGACCTTTAGAACGCTACAAATTCAAATTGGATTCACATTTTATAATAAAGCCAGAATCATTCTCGTGCTCTGCACGGAGGACAACTAGATCTGAGAAAAGCACAAACAACGAGGAGCCTTACATAGAAGTTTCGGAGTAAATGTTACTATGCTTGATTGGACTGTATAATAAATATCGTTGGTATAAAACGTAAGGAGTCTTCTATTCAACACTGGGAATGAAGAATCAAGATGTGAATTTTCAAGCAATGGAAATTTAGGAAGAAAGGAGGAGAGGAGGTGGGAACAAGCAATGGTGGGACCCAAAGCAGGAGACGAGATTTGTCATTTGTGCAAGTTGAGGGCTGTATTTGGGAAACGACACGAGCGATCCGTATTGGAGTCGTGCAGGCTCAGCAATTGACGGCGGGGCGGCCAATTTAAAAGTAAAAGTCCGGGAGGGCCCACACGGTTGACACGTGGCGGGCTTTGCCACAACAGTCCAAAAGCCTCGGAATCTTGTCCTCCGCCCTTTAAACACACAATGCCTCCTCCTTCAATTCGATCGACTCTACAATGGCAATCACCAGAATGCTTCGCCCGCCCTGCACTTCCCCCGTCCACCTCGTCTCTTCTTCTTCTTCTTCGTCTTCAAGTCGCCGATTGTCCCAAAGCCACAAGGCCACTTGTCTAAAGCATTCACCACTCACTTCCCAACCTCAACCTCTGCTTCCTCCGTCACCATTCTCCGCCTTCACTTCCACTTTTGGGCGTCTTCTCAGCTCTCTCAAACCTAATCCTTCTTCCGATCTACACCCCCAGATGCTCATCCAAAAGGTATGTCTGTCTGTCTGTCTATTACTTATATTCCTCCATTAATTTCTGCTCACCCATCATTTCACACCCTCATCATCTTTAGCATTACCATCACCTGCAGCCATCGTTGATTGCCGATTTTTAACATTGTTTGCCGTGTTAGGATCTCTACTCTCGTCCCTATTATGTTTCATTGAGGTCATTTCATTCATTCCGCCACATTTTCTCCGTTTTTCAGTTGCCCTGTCTTGTCATTTTCACTTTGACTAATATATAATATATCGCATGCATGCATTGCTAAACTTAATGCAGGGTTGTTCGCTTGTAATACAGTCATACGCACAATGTTTTCATATCTGGTCAAACAGGTTGGATCAAGGACATGTCGCCAAACTACTAATCGAAGCCATAGGTAAATTTGCATGGTGCTCTCTCTCCTTCTTCTTTCTCCACCTGCACGCCCTTAAAACAGAGCATGACATCGTTAGCCTTTTGTTTTCATAATTTTGGGGCAGATATGTTCCTAGTAGGAACTGGCATGCTCATTTTTGGGGTGGGTTTGTACGTCATGTTTGTTCGATCCAAGACTGAACAACAGACATGGCTTCCTGGACCGGACTCTCAGGTCAGAGCGCCAACATTGCATTATCTGTTTCATTATCAACTCAACCTCGGACATATCAATTTACCATTTTGACTGTAAAAAACTGACCTGAACGGCCGATGCAAGGCGGTTTTTCATTTCAGTCAACACCGAGGTGGGTAAGAATAGAATCAATTGGAGAGGCAAAGTCGAAAATTGGGCATGCGGTGATGCTGATTCTTCAGGTGGGAGTAGTGGATAAGTTGAAGGACGTTTCTCTGGTCACGGGATTGGATCTTGCGTGCTTCGCAGCAGTAATATTCACATCTTCGGCTTCCATTTTTCTGCTCTCTCGACTTCATCGATAATGAAGTCTAAGGAGTTTAGGCTCTATAAACTTCACCCAAAAATTGAAGCTCGACCGATGGGGCCGGCTTTTTAATTGCAAAAGATTTTCTTTTTCTTTTCCCCAATAAGCAGGATATGGGTACATGGGTATCCAATGAGACCCAATTCATTCATAGTTTCATACGAAAAGGAAGAAAAAATAGAGACCCAATTCATTGATTGTATTTGGAGTTTTGTATATGTCATCGTTTAATCACATGGGATGTTATTAAAAAATACGTATGAATCTCTCACATTGTGAGATATGTTTATTTTGATTTCAGTTTTTTTACAACTCCCGATCCAATCCAAACAGAGAAACCATGAAACCGCTGTTAAGAACTTACAAATGAAGTTCTCAAAATAAATAAATAAACGTATACAATAAATGTACTTTTGTGTCCCAAAAAAAAATGCACTTAGCAATATTTGAATACATAAAAAAAAATCCCACACTGGTTACTTGAACATCGAGGTGGAGGTAAATAATTTAAAGTAGGTCCTACAAGATTGACTTGAGTTATTTTCATAGAAAAACCGATCTAATACACACCTAAATCACTAAATTCAATAGGCAGAATAGAATGAATCAAATTACTTACGGTGCACGATTAAAAAAGAATGGCAATACATATCTATCAAAAGAAAGAAATATATGAAAATGAATTTTTAAAGTCCAGCTAAAATGTCTTTGATTTCATCTACAGAAGGTATTTTTTCCAACGGGTGGGTCCTGGCGACGAGCTGAACAAAAATTTGATACTTATTCACAAATTCCCTCTGGACAAAACAGTCAGATAGCATCATGTTATTATTCATTGCTTTTCTTTATAATTAGTTTATCAGTACTAGTTGTGCACTGTGCTCTTGATCAGACTCACTCCTTCAATTCGAATATATCAATTTACCACAGTTTTTTTTTTTTTTTTTGGTTATCGCTTTCTTGATTCTCTTAAAAAGGAGGAGGTAACTGATTGGCCAAATGAGCTCATAACAAACATACCTTGCATGTATCCCACAAGGAAGGCAACAGCTCCTCTGAAGTCAAGTTCTTCTGTAGTTTCTTATGCATGGCATAGAAACACCTATCAATCTGCTAAAGACACGGTAGCAAAAGATAAGTCTAACACTTACCACAAGACATATTCTAAGTAAATAAATATGCATCACCCTACCCCTGTTAAGCTGATTTTTATAACCTTCCTAAGATCCCCTTTTGACATCCCGACCTGGTAAGGAATCTGAAATTGATGCAGAACAACAAAGATATATATAATCATGAATAATTCTAGACAAGCGGAGGAGTTAAATAACGCAAATCTACAAAGAATAATCAAATTTTGCGAAGAAATCAGCACACTTGCCTCTTCAGGTGCGATAGTGGACATAAAGTCCTCAATCTTTTTAGCAAACTGGAAAAGACGATCAAATTGCTTCCCAAGGAAAAAGAAGGATAATTAGTCAAGTTCAGCACATCATGCTTCATCAAACGATGAGAGAGAGAGAGAGAGTATATATATATTACACAGTAAATAAGCATGCTTATATGGCGCGTGCAGGCTTGTTCATAGCATTCACTGGCCTTGTGGTAAAACTTTGCCAGTGTGGGAACAACGTGAGCGAGGTCATACAAGCTGAGCAAAATTAACAACATAGCAAGTTAAGAAAGTGAAAGTGTCTTTCTTTAGAATATCAGCTCAACCTACACAAGACAAGAACCTACCTATTTTGAAATGCTGCATAGTTCTCTATAAGAAAAATTTCCTTTTGATCTGTTTGTTGTGAAATTTTATCTAACGTCACAAACATTATGCCAACCTGTCAGGCAGCCATTCAGCCAGCAAACAACAATATAGCAAAAGCAGTCACAATATGTTGAAATAACAAGGAAAAAAAAAGGCTAAAGGCTGTTGAAAAGCAGGAAGCAGAATTGAAAAAAATTGAGACTATATGTGTGATGACAAAAACAGTCCATGAGGAAAAATCCACAAGGTTTTAACATCTTAAAAGTTCATTGCAAAACCTAACATGCATTATTATCTCTAGTTTCTAGAGCATATTAAATTACATCTGACTCTGAAAAATTATGAAATATTAGAAAACACGCAAGTGTAAGATGAAAAGTACTGACAAATTTCACATATGCTTGGTCAACCAAATCCCTTGACTGCCCTTGAATGTATTGCTCCATCCGCGTTGCAAGGGTTGCAAATCTATGAAAGAGTGGGTAAGGAAATATATAATTGACGCTCATCATGAAAAAGACTTGAGATATGAATCGTATCATGTATAAGCCGAGGACAATGATATGCAACGGCTACATCTTTTAGACACAGAAAATATTTTTCCCTTAAAAAAACGTCATAATTTAACCATCAACATAAAAATCATCTTAGGCCAACCATGAAACTGAGTTATAGGGATATACATGAACTGTATAGCTTTTGTTTAGTCAGGATGAACAAAATCAATCAAAACAACAGGCACATGTTTCATCCAATTACTCTCAAGTATGAGAAAATTAGACGTTCAACAATATCAGGGACAACCCTTTGAGTATTAGGCGTTTAAAACTCTAAGACCCGTAAAATTAACTGTTATGTGATTTTTGAGCAACCTTTTGGATTCGTAAGTGGGAGAAACCATCTTTATAGCTGCAAAAGCATTGCATTTTCAGAAATAGGAAAAACCAAATGAATAGGGTTCACAGAAGAGTGGGTATTAAAAAGAAGTAGAGATTGAGGATCCATTTCACCTGGGAATATAACCCAAGATACCCGTTTGGCGCCCAGTGCGCTCATATCTTTCAATCTGATGGCAAGCTTCATCTACAAACTATACAAGAAGATGTTGAATTAAAACAAATGGTTTGGCAGCATTGCCTTCGGAAATGTATTTGGCACAAGGAAGTTCTTAGTAATGTTATATCACATACACGAGTGAACTGCATGGATATGTAAGACTCTAGGTCACCAAGCACAAGGCTAACAAATCCTGCTGCATCAGCTTTCTGATCAGAGAGGAAGCGCTCTGTTATTCCGTGCATTGATATGCAGCGCAAGGGATCAATTTTGTATGCCCAATCTACTATAACATAGAAATCTTCCTGAAACCAGTAAGTAGTTTGATCTCAATAAAATGTATGATCTTTTGATCCTGCAAATCACTGAAGGGTGCCCAACCATGAGAAACAATTTGTAGCTATCAGTCCAAGAACATACAGCAGAACGTTCATGTTCTGTCTTTAAAAAAAATAAAATAAAATAACAGCAGATGGGTTAAAACTGGTCTTCTCTTCGTCTTTGTAGGCCCAGGATGCAGACTGCAATCTGCATAGCTCTACAGGCTGCCTTGATCCTAGGGTTAGCTCATTCTGGAAGTTAGTTCATTATCTTGCCAAGGATGTTGGTGGCAACTACATCAAGTTGCTTCCAACTTAGGTTGTTAGCGCATAACTAACTAGGTGCCATTATTCACAATGCTATTGAGGGGATTGCTTGAGACAACCTCCTCACAGAACCTCATAATTTCGTCTCATAAATATCAGAAGCTCAGACATACATTGAAAGCAGTACAGAGAAATTTCTAGGCATACCTGGATTCCATCAAGCATATCCTGAAGGAACTCATTTAAAGATGCAAGCTCCGCAGCATCAATGCCTGTAAAATTAAGCCAATTGTGAAATTCTGGATAACTAGATGGTGCCAGAAGAAAAGGTTATTGTTGGAAAGCAGAATAACAAGCACCGGATTTGCTATCATTCTCGTCAATGTTCATAATCCCCAAATCATCATCGTTGGCTTCAGAATCATCGTCATCATATCCATCTTCATCACCATTAATAGTGCCTCCTGGAGGAAGAGGAGTCACTGTGGGAACTTCGAAACACATGAAGGCGGCAAAAAAAGAGCTCTGCAATTTATGCCATGAGGATTTTTATTTTCAATTTTTAAAAAATTTTGATAAATTAAGAAACTTCAACAGTTAATAAATAGGGAAGAATTTCACCTCATCCACAAGAAGTGGGACAAAAACTGCAAGCATCTTTTCATAAGCCTCAGAAAGTGAAGAAGTGTCAACCGTGTTTGCATTCTGACCTAAACCTATGATACCTTCAAGCCAAACAGTTGGGTTTTTAGGTGCTTTAGTGTTAGCACGAAGTTCATCCGAAAACTCACGGGCCTGCAGAAGGAGGCAAGAAACTCAAGACCTCCATATGCACACTTTCTCAAGGCAACGTCGGTATATTAACGGACAAGTCATAGAATTCAAACAATAGGCATGGCACGAATTCTTTAGGCAAAAGATAACGTGATTTTCTGATGAAAAGCAAATGATATCTGTTAACAGGTACAACAGGACTAGGAAAGGTTTTCAATAATTTTCACTGAGGTTTCAGCTTGTATGCATGCATTAAACTTTATTCTATCAGGAATATATCTTGCACGGTCCTTTATTTCCCTCTTCCCTCCCTCTTTTCTCCACAATAACACGACTTCAAGCCTGCAACTTCATTTTCCTGTCTGAATTATGTTTCCTTGAAGGACAAACTGTCCAGTTCAAGGTAATGCCAAGTAAGCAAGATTCTAGTTAAAACGCATACGAGTAATTTCTTTCCCCATATTGATTTATTGATTGTGTCCATGAATAGCCCAATATTTTATGCCAAGACAACAAAATATTATAACTATTGATGAGATACAACCTGCACAATTTAAATTAGTTTAATTTTGGGAAATGGTTGATCAATCCTAAATAAGGTCAATCTTATATTCTGTCTCCTTGAAGATGGTCAAGAAATCGTTAGCCAACATTAAATAAGTATATAAATTACTTAATTGCATATAAAAGTGACTTCTGCTTCTCTGTGCCAACTGCCAACGATATAAAAGTGGCTTCTCAATTCTTATTGAGATGAAGTAATTCATAAAAGTAACTCAAACACCAGAAGACTAACGAACAAATAACACTAATGCGGAGTATCAATAGTTTGTAATCTCATACCTCATTTCTGAGAAGCAAGTTGAGAGAACGGCAGTAAGCTTTCCTCAATGTATATAAGCAGTTTTTATCAAGAGACTGCAAGTGAAAATAAGAATAATTTGGGGATAAACCAGAAAATGAAGCACCAATTATGTGTGCTCAAAACAAAACTTCAGAAATCAGAAACAAATTATCAAGTTTTCCAAAATTTAACCTTTAAAAGTTGCAAAAGGCGGGGATATGTCCTATATCTGCACCGTAACTCAGCACGATCAGGCTTCTTCAACCGTCCTTTCTGTTTAAAGCAAGCACACAAATTGATGATTAGAATACCTATGCTTTTTCATGTTTATAATTCTTTTAAGAACCTGAACAAAAAATACCTGGGAATTGTATGTATCATGAATCATGAAATCCACATAAGTTTCAAAATAATTTGTTAAGAAATCAGAAGCTCTCTTGACAAAAGTACTTTTTAAGTTTTCAAGTTCTGCACGCCTGTCTCTAACCTGTATGGATAGCCGGAACCAAAGTTCAAACAAACAACTTTCTGTAAACCAAAAAAAAAAACGCACTTTCTGACCCATGCACATATGCATTATTGAGTATTGACCATAAGCATAGTACTCTCTTTGCATGACGAGCTCAAATTCACAATATAACTCTCACTCACAGGCTTTCCTACCAATCAAAACAGTCAAAAGTAATGGGGTAGAATTCATAATTATCACCTTAGATGTCAAATTATATACAATTGAACTCTCAGCAGACAAAATGTATTTGCCTTAAGATTTAAGATTTACAGTAGAACTCTCAGGCATTACCTATCCAACCAATTCAATTTCTTTTAATGCCTTCCTAACCAACAAAAACAAGGTTGCCTTGTGATATAAATAGTTTACTAGGTGGTTCTCAAAAGTGAAACAAGAAAGGCATAGAGAACATACAGCCCTCATGTTTGCAAATGAAGGATCTATGTTCGGCACTTGGAGCCTAGGCAAGACATCCACCAGCCTCTCACATGCTTCCACAGTCCGATGCACACGCGCCTCATCAAATGAACCTCCTGTCAGACTAGCTGCAAGCTGAACCCAGTGGAATATTGAAGTAAATACTAAGCTAAAGTATAATTGTCAAATTCTAACCATGGCATTTAATTCTCCCAATAAAGGTATACCTCAGGAGGGACATGCAAATTCTCAAGAAGCTTATCAACTTCCTCAATAAGAACTTTGTTGTTTGCTGATTGCATTTCCAACTTGTTGTTGCGTGTTTCTATCTGTACAGTAGAAAATCAGAAGTTCTATGAGAATTATACTGCCTAGTGCCTACAATACTTGGAGAAGTAACATTTCAAGGTCTCAATTTTTGCAGAAAGGAACTCCTGCAGCACAAGATTGGCCACCTATTAGGTTTCCAGTCATGACTCATGATCCGATTTTTCAAAGTTAAAAACATCTATCTGTGCCTGCATAGTTTTCTTCAGCTTTTAATTATCATTTAGAACCACATTTCTCTTGGTTTTAAGTGCTGAATCGACAAGTTACATATTTGCTTAATTTATGTCAAACTTTGAAACAAAAATTAATTGATAATTACTCACTGTTTATGAACAAGCTATTCTAACAATTCTAAGTCCTTAAAAACAATAAACTTAGAAAAGATAAAAGCTTCTAGATACACTGTCTACATTTTATTCTTAACCAATTTTAAGGAATAGGAAAGTAGAGCGGTTTCTCCTAACAGTTCTACATTATAAGAGAGTAAAATGACAGAGTGAAGATCATTTGGTCCACCATTAATGTGGTCTTTCAGTCATTTCTGTTTGTTTATTATTTCCTGTTTCGTTGCTTAATATTTTTAAAATTGCCCATTTGGTCCAGCTCTGGATAAATTGCTCTATATAATCATTGTCATAAACTTATCAACAAATCTGAATATTTTTAAACATGAAACTAATTAAGAATTTCATAGAACGTTAGCCAATGTGACAAACTAAATAAAGTTTTATTAAGCAAATATGTTTGATGGCAGAGCATAAACCATGCACTTTGGCGCACTGTTAACTTTTCTAATTATAATTCAATATATTGTCTTTTTCTCCTGTATAATTATTGAAAGTTTCTACTCCTGTACTAACAAAAAATACTCCACCCTTGTTTTAGAGTATGCACAGGAACTAGTGTTGTTCTCTATGATTGTAGCAGGCATTTCTATAACACCGCTAATCAAATTGCGCTAAGCAAATTAAACATGAAATGTAAAAGTCCCTACTGATTCAATATCCTCCCTCATGTGCCTTAATTTGACATTGAAAATGCACAACCATTCATCCATGTCTTCCACACAATTTGCCGCTGCTTCAAGCCCTTGCAAAACCTGCAATGCAAAAATTATTTCAATCTCCTAATATGAAATGAACTAGAATCGAGAAAAAAAATTGGTGAATCAAGAAAGCAGGTTATGGTTGGTGAAGAAAGCGACAATGATGATATACAGTCAAAGCTTAGAATTTCGATGTGATTTAGAAGCTTCACAGGTTAAATTAGGTATAAAGAGGTTGATCTTAAGAACAGTTATACCTCATCCACCAGAGGTTCACTTTCTAAGAGGGCATGCACATTTGCTGCTTCCAGAGCCTGAAGCTCTCTCTTCAGCCTTTCAGAAAACGCCTCTGCTTCGCCAGTACCCATCATGGCATAACTGCTTATTCAAATATTGACAAAGGCAGAACAAACAAAATCAGTGGGAAGCTCAAAATGCAGTTTAGTTTCCATGTGTAAAATAGAGATCACCACTCAGTTTATTCGAACTCACAATCATCACATATATTCAATACTATCATATACTAAGAATGCCAATAAAGATTGAGAGAAATAGCGCCTACGTTTCGAGAAGGACCTTCACGTCCTCTTCTTCTGCCTGAGAAACAAGTTCCTTCTCTACATTGACTTTCAGTTCTGTCTCAGCCGCATCATATTCAACAGGACCACCATCTTCTGGGTTTGCATGAGCTTGGGCTTGTGCAGCAACTGCGGGTGTGTTCTCCTATTTCACATTTGTTTTGAACAAAAGGTAAACAAACGGGTACAAAAAGAAAAACATTAATGGTCTTTTCACGTGAATGTAACCATATAACACCGTCATTCACACCTTAGCCCAGATAGCCATCTCCACAATATCTAAACCAACAACTTTAGGAAGGCGAGCCAGTACATCTTTGCATGTATTTAAGATATGGATTAGGATGCGGTTCCTTCAAGAAAAGTAATGCACAATGATTACAATTTTTTGTCCAAACATGAAATTTTACTACAAAATTTTAAATTTTTGAGATTATACTTTTCTCTCAATGATAAAACCTGTCATCAACATTGCGCATTGTCCACTGAGCTGGAGCCCCACTATGGCTTCTGATGTTATTATCAAATGCCTAAAAGATGCAAATTCACCATCTAAATAAATGTAAGATGGAAAAACATAAGAACAAACTTCAAAACAGGATAAGATTTCTTCTCCATTTTGCTTCAGCGGCACAACTGAGAACTCCGTCCATAGAACGCAGACAGAAGATCCTCTCTGCTGCGCAATTGCTGTGCAGCTCATAGAATGAAAGAATAGACCATTACCAGCGTAAACGTACATCCACTGGGGTCAGCTGTTACAAGTTCCATCTTTGAGAGGTGTTTCAACTTGTATGTTTTTGCACACTGCAACCCCACACAAAAATTTAGATAGAAAGCATGATAGTATCTACCAAATCTTTTGTACTTCAGTACCCTCAAACATCAAGTAACTTAGTTTCATTTTATCTGTTCCTTATAATAAGGAAAGAAAGCGCACATTTTCCAACTTTATTGATCATTATATAAATTGAGAAGCGGAGAGGGTAGGTGTGTGGTATGTCAATAATAAGTGGGTAGGAGAAAGTCACCTCAAGAACTCCTCCATTGGAGTACTTTAAGACTCGAAGAAAAGCTTTTGTCCTCTGACCTTTCGCTTTGACTGCATGAAATAGCAAGACGTCAATAACAATACTTCAAAGGCAGAATTTCACTACCGTCACAGAAATAGCTACAGTTATGAAGAATAGTTGGCGGCAGAAGGGAAGTTAATCATCATAATCTGATAATGCTAGAGGGAAAATCACGTAGAAAAATAATATTAGAAAAGTTCCCTAACTTATTACTTATTGATGGTGACTCTTCCACTTATTATCATTACTAAGTTAGGAGACTTTTCTATTATTATTTTTCTTACTTCAAACTTGATATATATGTTTTTCATTAAAATCATTGTTTGGTGGGTTAAAACTGCCCATGTGTCTGGAGTATTAATTCTTTTAGAATGTAGCAACTAATATAATGCAGAAAAGTAGCATGTATTGAAAAGAAGGGAAAAAGTGCTGGATTCCTTAAAAATGATGTTTTGGGTTTAAATCAGAAGGACTTTGTTGGGAGGGGCAAACTCCGCTTTGCTGATCTCTACGGGAGGATTGGTCTCTAACCATCCGATGCTGCCAAAAAAAAAAAAAAAAGAGGGGAAGAAGTGAAACCGACGACGTACGGCAGAGAGCGAGAACCCTGGGCTTGGCCATTCCCTGACGGCCGCCGACGCCGAGCATGCCGGATTTTCCCCAGATTCCACGACTCTTGGCAACACGAATTGACATAACCACCTTGTGTTTGTGGTCTTCATGATCAACTGCAGCCTGGCAAGCTCGACGTAGTTCAGCATCTTCTGCGCTCGATTTCGCCATTTGCTCTGATCGATTATCTCAAGGCCTTACTCTGGTTGTCGCACGCGACGTTCCCTTCTTTGGAGTAAACATGCAACAAAAACGGTCACGGTTACGTTGCATCTTTGTTCCTGTACCTTTGGCGATATTATTTTTTGGGGGAAATTATAAAGATTTGTTTAAATTAATATTTACTGCAAACAAGCTTCTGAATTTCTGATGGCCCACGACCAAAAAAAAAAGCTTCTTATATTATAACAGTATAACTACAATATGTATGTTTAACTAAATTATTTGATATACTCCCAACCATCCATCCCGAAACAGTGAAAACGAATTTAATTTCTTGGCATGCATTGAAGGAGTTATCGACCTAACGTGGCAAACCGCGAGAGATAGAATTGCATGATGAATATTTAAGTTATAGAATTATTATGTCGCATTTACTTTTGTCTAAAACAAACATTCTCTATGTTTGCATTTTTCTTTCTTTTAATTTGTTTTTCTAAAACTTATGGAATGGATCCTCGTAACTTTACTGTGGCTACGCCTACGTTTTCGGATGACGGGTTCAGGTAGCAGATCGAGTAACGATTTTTTCCCCATCTATATACACTAAATTGAACACTGCACAAAAATAAATACCGGAGGAAATCAAGTCCATGTATGTATATATGACGCTTTTGTATTTTTTTTTTTTAAAAAAAGCCATTCACTCACACTCTCTCTCTCTCTCTCTCTCACTGTCTCTCACACACACTGCTTTAATTTCCTGTATATTTTTATAACCACAGATGCGAGCTTACTATCTCACTTAATATAATAGGGTAAAGGTATAAAAATGCACATAAACTTTATCCTTAAGAGCACCAGCACCATATACTTATTTTAGAAGCAAAAATACTAACGTTATTATAATATGAGAGCAAAAGTCACACTTCTTATGTTAAGAAATATTATGTTTGACCGTTAAAATGACAAAGTTAACTACTAGAGTTAAACACATATCTACCACGTAAACAAAGTAGATCACGCAAACACAGAAGAAAATCCCAGTTGACCACTTAACTCAGACGAAAGATCCAGAAGCAGCGCAAGACCAGCGTAGTCACCATGCCTCCTCAGACTTTTCCCATGCATCTCGAGCCTAGCGCCATTATCCCCTAGATTTTCTTCCTCTACCCGTCAGTTTTTTGGATGGGAGATTGTTGTTGGACATGTACACACACACACACACACCATGCTTTCTGACCCATTTTCACGTTGCCAAAGTCGAGAAGGAGCCGAGGGTGAAGGAGAGACCGAGAAAGGGAGAAGGAGTGTCGGAGAGAGAGAGGAGAGCTGAAGCTAATTATTCCCCTGTTTTGCCATCAGGAAGCAGGGCTGAGAATTCAGTCACGGTGCGTATTGTTTCGGCTTATTCTTCAAGGTAAGCACCAGTCCCTTGCTCCTTCGTTTTCCCTCCGTTTCCCATCGCAAGTGATGAGGATTAGAACATAGAGAGCAAAGGCGTAAGCCTCTGCTTTAGGAGCAACAAAACAAAGATGTTTTTGGCATCATTTTTCTGTCATGTCGTGGCTGTGTGTATATGTAGACATGTGGTTAACTCATTTTCATGTCCAATATCTGCAACAAAACCACTCTTTTGTTGGTTTAGATACAGAGCTTTACTCTCTTCATCCTCCCAAGAAGCGGTCTTATCTCCTTCCTTCGTCGCCGTGGCCGTGGCCGACTACTTGTTTTTCCGTTGAATATGCGACAAAGATGGGGGAAAGTGGCAATCATCACCAGCGACCGGCAACGAGGTCGTCGAGATTGGGTGTGAGGGGTGGAGTGGGAGAGATCGTGCAGGTTCAAGGCGGCCACATTGTTCGTTCCACCGGATGCAAAGACCGTTACAGTAAGGTGTGTACGGCCAAGGGACCCAGAGATCGGCGAGTTCGTCTCTCCGCTTATACCGCCATTCAATTCTCCATTCTATGCACAGTCAGCAGCTCCGTTAGTCAACATTGCCATTTTAACGGTCAAATCATATGTCAAGTAGTCTAAAATAAAACTTCAATTTTTTACTCTTAGTTTGTAGTAATATAAATGAAAACAGCATATGAAGTCCGTACTCATAAAAAATATGCCTTATTTCTTTAATTTTTTTTTTTTTAGGTTTAAAAAGATATGCCTTATTTCAATCCTATACTTATACGGATTCTAATTGGATGAAAGAAGCTAAAGGTATGCCCCAACCTGTGAATGCCAATTATAAACGCAAAAGTAAAACAATGACCAATAGTATGAATTTTTTTTATAACGCGCCAATGCCCAATAGGACCGACTAAATGAAAGACGAATTGGTTACTGTTTTTTTTAAATGATCCTTTATAATTAAAAACATAAAATCTTAATTTTCAAAAAACTGAAAAAGAAAATAAAAGAACAGAGGAAAAGCAGACGGGGTTGGGTTGAGAATTGCTAAGGCAAACTGGAGATTGTGTAGAAGAGATTGGCGGGAAAGAAATCACCCCCTATCCGTACCCCCTCAGGCTATTGTATGATTTGGGCCTCTCAATTAACTTCATTAATCAATTTACATAAAATTATTAATATACGCTTATAAAAGAACTGAAGGGAGTATCATGTAATTTTCAACAAATAATCTTAACCAACATATAACATTTCAATTTCTTGTGCTTTTCCAGAACAAATTATTGCATTTTAAAAACTTGAATGTCAAAATTATACTAAGATATAATTAAAGCAAATGGCACATGCACTCTTCTAAAATATAATTAGACGTAATAAGGATATTACTCCTGGATCCTTAATACCACATTCGGTCCTAATTATAAGACAAAATTAACTTTTTTGGGGGAATTAAGAAAACTAAATAAGTTACTTACTCATTTCATATGTTGTGTATTCTTAGATTATATATTAGTTTATTAGTCAAACTAATTAGTTTGAAAAAAAAATATTCTAAAGTAATTTAATTAGCTTCCTTAATTTTTCCAAAAAAGTCAACTATGTCTTATAATTAGGACCGGAGGGAGCATAAGATATATTTGAGGAGTTAATCTTGATTTTAAATATAAGACAAAGCTATCATATTTGTAAACATGTTACTAATTCATACCTATTATGCTTTCAACAATAATCAAGAAGAGGGAATGAGAGAATTAAGAAATGTTATTAGAGTGTTTTAGAAAATAAATGTCATATTAACTAACTTAACAAACTTTCATAATCTAATTAACTTAGGTAAATATATATTATATTATATCCGAGAATTTATCACATGTACCATCACTATTCACAGGTAACCCGCTTATCCTTTTTGTCTGAGATACAGAATAACAGATTCCAGGAAAAAACTTGCGATTGATACAACTGGCATACTTATCCAAGCCAACAAAAGTCAAAACACCAACTTCAAAAAACAACATTTATTCATATTATGCACAGTCATTGGAGATATTCAGAAATTTTGCACATATCTGTTGAATAACCTGCTGCATACTAAAAGTTAAAGAAGAAACTCGATACCAACGACAGGAATCAATACACATGCAAAAGCAATAAAGACTGCAGACAAATCATAAACAAACCTGCGAGCAGTAAAAATAGCAAGCTAATGCTGTATTCACCAAATCATTGGTACAAGTCGAAAACAGAGGAGTGAAAAATTAATACTTTGAAATCTTAGTTTTTCTCTACTTTACTCCGTTCAGATTCTCCATCCGGCCATCCCTGTCTCATACCGTTTCTAAAACGAAGCCTACACGGGAAAACCAATTGACAGCTTCAGATACAGTCAAACTCCAGAACATGAGAGACAAACTATACATGTAAACTTTCAACCTTTAACGTTTTGAAAACTGGGGAGCTTTACGAGCTTTCTTCAGACCAGCTTTCTTCCTCTCAACCACTCTTGGATCTCTGGTCAAGAGTCCTTCCTGTCTCAGAGGCCTTCTGTGATCCTCACTCACCTTTAGCAAGGCCCGAGCAATGCCAAGGGAGATTGCTTGAGACTGACCAGAGAGGCCCCCGCCCTCAGCTTTCACAAATACATCATAACTATTTTCATATCCTAAAGTTATTAATGGGACCCTAATGTATTGAAGCCACAATGGATTTCCCTGAAGATATTCCTGAGCAAAGAAAAGTCAATAAACCAAATGAGAAGGCCTAAAGAGAAACATACAAATTTGACAAGCAGATGTTCGCGCTAAATATAAAACCCAATAGGAAGAAACAATCAAGAATACAATGTCCTGGTCAGGTCACAAATATCTGTAATTCTGTATTGTTTTCTGATTCCAACTCAAGCATTTTTATCTTCATGCTCAAGAAAGGTAATATGAGAGGTTTAACCATGTGATTACAAGGTTAAATCCCTGGGTAGTGAATAGTGATAATCCTTCGCTCACAAAGTTTGTCCAGGGAAATTTCAATCAATTGGTTTTTATTCATCCTGTCACCATCTCTATATCACAAAGACTTATATTATAACTCCACACAATACGCCTACCTGTTTAACACTCTGGATTGAAACAAATATCAACCATTGATTACCAGATGTATGACAACAAATTTTGGGAATTTACTCTAGAAAAAAGCATGTAGATTGCATTCTTCCTTCCTCCATTTCCACCAGTTCTACCTCATACTGACCACAAAGTCATCTAGTAAAGGATTGACCTAAGCATCTTCCATGCCTAAATGCATCTGGAAGCCCAGCGCTACTTGTTTTTCATCAGTGACTTTTAAAAAATAAGAGCCGTAGCTACAATGTAAGGTGTCCGGCAAGTACTAGAAAGCTATTCTTTACTTACACAAACACCCGTATTCAGAAAAATATTATGTCAAAACATCCCATGAAAACTTGCCATCTTGGTCCCGGGCTCTAGTGCTTAAAAGCATCTCAAGCTGAACAGATAGAACAATTGAGAACACATAAAACATAGTAAATTGCTATTGAGTAAAGGATTGAAAACAGCTGTTAAAAACAATAGAATGCAGAAGCTGCCACTCAATCAGAAAACTCTGGACAAAACTTTTCTCACTAAAACAAGCGGCGGGTGGGAATTAAATGTGTATATTGCATAAATACAGGGGATGAGACCTTAGCGTCACGGTAATTGATAATGAATTTGCCTGTTCCTTCCTGGAGAACAACCCGAGCAATGGCGCTTTTTCGACGACCAGTGCCTATGATTGTTTGAGCAGCGAAACCCCCAGGAAGCCTCGATTTGACGTATTTTTTCAGGTCAGCCGTTTCCAATTCCGCCGGAGATGCGACAGCGGCGGATGCAACCAGCAAGGGTATTCGGGACACGTGGGTGATTGAGGTGGGTTGGGTTCTTCCAAAAGAGAGGCTGCGCGGTTTCTGGGAAATATGAGAGAAGAACGAAAGAGATGAGAATGAAGCTGTAAGGGAAGATATGGAGAGTGCCATTATGTAGAGCTACTTCACTGCCCTAACACAATCTCTTACAATCGAAGTCAAGAGGCTTGTGGATAGCCAAGGAGGAGCAGCATCTCTTTATTATAGCAGTAATGGGAAAATAATATTTTTAACTAATATTTTACCTTTATCTTCAAATAGTGCCCCAATTGTTTAAATTTATTTGAGTGACTCCTTATAGTTTACAGTCGTTTTCAAAGTAACAATGTGGCTTGGCACTATTACGGAAGATAAATCATATGTGACCATTAAGTACAAATGTGGCTACTTCTTGCCTGCATACTATTTCTATCGATGACTCAGAATCAAGCTATTTCCAATTCCCTGACCCTAATACCACTTCTTTGGAGAATCTTACATTAGCTCAATATTATTATAGTTTTGAAAACTTTTCTATGCATTAAAGATTGTAAGTTAAATCGTTTGTAATTTCTGATTGTTAATGCATGTCCTCTAATTTTTTCTAGAAAAAAAGTAATGAGCTAGTGTCAATTGTAGAAAGAAGGACAAAGCTTTGAAGAATGAGTGATAGGAGTTTGATGATGCTGGCATGGCGCAGGCTATAATTATAATAAAGCATTACTATTTTATAAGCAGAACAAAATACAATATAGGCACAAGATACCTAACAGGTCAATATCGCTATTTTATGGCCTCATGTGTGTTTGGTTACCTATAGCTCCCTAGGCTCTCCTTCCTGAATAACAAATGGGGTTCAATGATCACTCGTTAGTTTCTACCTCCGGTCCTAAATTTGTATAATAAACCTTGTCTTATATTTAGGATCGGAAAGAATATTATAAAACGTAGATAGACAAAAAGAACATTTTATACCAATCAATTACCATTAGATTAAAATTTATCAAACCTAAACCTATAATAGTACTAGCCGATACTCATGATATTTTTATTTTTTTAAAAGTCAAGTTGACTATGTTATGCTATTATGAACAATGATTCTTGAATGTTTATATTATAAACCCTCATATTTTTAATATATCTTTAATATAGGATATATTTGGAGAATATAACTTAAGGAATTATCTAGGAATATATCAAATTATACAGAGTAATTTAAAAATGAATGTACATTTTAAGAACTAAAAGATCAATTTTTCCTAGCAGTAATCCTTGATATTAATATATTATAAAGAGTTAAGGTGCAAAAATACATATAAACTTTTTCCTTATAAGTGTGAACAGTAATATAACGACAGTGAACAGTGATTTAATGGTGGGATGTGACTTTTGCATTAAAATAGTATCCACATGTGTATTTTTACTTCTAAAAAAAATATATGTGTATTTTTACTCTCGAGAAAAAAGCTTATGTGTATTTTTGCACTTTAATCTTATTATAAACGTCGCAATATCTTAATTAAAATATACAATTGTTAAAGAATGAAAATGATTACAAAAGGACAAAGGAATGTACTTCCAACTATGATAGGTTAGACACAACTAAAAAAATAACTCCAATAAGCAAAGCGGGTCATCCAACGACCGTTAGTTACTCACTACTCTCAAGCCAATTCCCTACAATTTACAAACGAGGCTGCAGACTCCTCCCATATTCATGCTTCACTGCTCTTTATCAAACCTATATAAAGGACTAGTATGAAAAAGGCGTCCCTATATTTTGTGGGTCTAATAAAAACTTCAATTTTTAGAATTATACATCCAAAAAGAAAACTTGGTGGATGTTCTTGGAAAGGTCCTTTGAGTGGCAATAACCAATGTGGCCAAGGCATATTCCTAGAACAACTCCCTGTAACGATCTATCATGCAAGGCATATGAAAAGTAGGCCAATACAGTCAACAAATCCAACCTTCAAATGAACTGGTCTTTGTTGAAGATGCGTTAAAGTCGTACATTGATCGGCAAGTTCAACAATTATTCAAGTGTTAAATAAATATAAAAACAAAAACCCTCCCCCTCCATTCTCCAGACATATCTGAACCAAAAAACATCCTAAGAGATTCTACGATAGGATTTAAGCTTCTGCTAAGAATGTTATGCTTCCTCAGAGCAATATAATCAATGACATTCTCAAAATCTCTCGGGAACTGTGACTCATTTCACAATCCTCAGAGTCGTCGTTAATCAACTCTAAACTCGGCAGCAATTGATCCGCCCCATTTCTTGACGCGGCTCTCAGCTTGTTCAGCCTGTACAATTCACGAGTAACAAACTTAAAATCACACAAAGAATTCACTGACTAGAAAAGAGATAAGAATAACGCTCACTTCTCTTCTCCAGTTGGTTATTGAAATGATAACTACAAGGATTATAGTCTGCAGAACTACGCCTCCTATCATTCCCGACCAAATACCCTGTATCCAAAGATTGGACATATCAAGAGTAAGAATTAAACAAGACTCTCACGGTACTTGCTATATATTGCATACTAAGACTAACATTACTGCTCACAGAACCCCTTCCATGTGTCATATATCGTACCTATCCTAAGCATATCAGGTACATAAAATCGTAACTCACCTCAGCTCCGAAACTGAAAACAAATCCCAAGACTATTCCTGCTGGTAATCCAACAAGGTAATAGCATGCAATGTTGATGTATGCCACAATAGCTTGCCAGCCAGCTCCAACAGCAACACCTAACAAGTAAGAATGAGTGGGTAAACTATCATCATTGGAATAAATGTTACTAGTAACATGTGTGAGTTGTGAGTTTTCTGGGGCAAACCAGATAAGACAGGCTGGAGACTATTAAAAAGTACTGTGACGGCGAGTAAGCTAGCAAGCTTGGTTGTTTCCTTGGCAACTGCATCACTGCTCGTAAACAGGTAAGGAAAGTAATCCCTCGTTGCAAGCACAAGTGCCATGATAACAACTCCTATGGACACGGAAGTGATGGAAACCACGAGCACCGCAAATTTGGCAGCTTTGAAATCACCAGCTCCAAGTTCATTTGAAACTCTCACACTGTTAAACAAATATAACCAATTATAGGTTATCTTAAATAGCCAAACTTGTATAGTTGCTGAGACCACATGTTAGCAAGAAATTTAGAATGTCATGATCACCACATGAAACAGAAGCACAAACAAAAGATGACCTTATTGCCGCATTGAACCCAATCGCAATCATAGCATCCCAGCCATCTATATTCATGCTGTAGTTATGATGAGAGAAAGCTGTTAGTGATCATATATGAGCAAGGCAATGGTTTTGATAAGTTTGTTTTCTAATTGCAAACATGACAGAACGTAAAATGAAAGTTATGTCAAGCACAGCAACATAATGGAGGAGCAGAGTAAGCAATTAATTACCAGACAGATATGGCATCAATAGGTATAAGAGGGTTTTTCAAACGCCCAACTATGACCACTAGTATCATGAAGTACCAAAACTCCAAGCTGCCATCCCATTTACACAACCTCCTTAGTCATCATAGTCCCAAGAAATTGTAACAAATGGAAGATTGGAGCATGAAGTGAAAGAGAAATACCATAACATAACAGCTGAAGCCAGAGAAAGTTTGACGAAGCCAAACAAGTCTGCAAAAGCTAGCCAGGAGAATCCACTCCAAGCACCGTCAGATGTGGTGATGAAGATGTACAACAATTGGCCGATGACAATGAGCCACCAAGATGTGTTAAGAACAATTGCTGCTCCGGTTAGGCCCCACCCAACCTTCAATATGAGCAACCAACTAAAAAATGTGTGAAGCACCAGAACAACTGCTGATATCCATGCCATTACAAAAACTTTCCTCTGTGACTGTAAGAACTTTTGAATTGGGAAATTCAAAGCATAGGCATACAACTGAGGGAGCATCCAAATAGCAAACTTGCCTACACCAACAAAGTACAAGTCATAAATAAAAAAAATACTTCTAATTATACTTAAAACAAACATCAGAGTGCATATGATGATATTATTTTTATAATAAAAAAACAGTTTCTTACTAGTTAGTCATGTGATTCGAATCTTTTGAAAACAGAATATAATATTAACTCTTGCCACATTCCATTCCATCATGTTCTTTCAAAATCCTTGTCGTTATTACTCCTAAACAATATAATAAATCACATTCATTCGAACTTGGGGCTTTTACGAGTAACTGAACTGAAACGAATAAAACTGACCAGCAGCTTCGGAGATCTCGGTAGTCTCTCCAATGAGCTCCAATATGGGGGGTGACCAAACATAAATAGGTACCAAGATCGTGGCCGTAGTCAACAGGATGACCCACGATCTTTGCATGTACACCCCTAACATCCTGTACTGCCCCGCACCGTATGCTTGCCCACACAGCGTCTCCAGTGCACTCCCCATACCCAACTGTTCTCCCCAGTTGAATAAAAAAAATGTTAGAGCTGTTAAAAGACGAGATGGGATATCTTGCGTGCAACTCAAACTTGTAGCTCGGAGGAGTTCATGAAAATTGAAATTATGGAAATACTAATTGGTTGAGCTCAATCAGAACCAGTCCCTTGAGACAAGTAGGATGAAAAAGGTAAAAACGAGTGAGAGGGACAGAGTAGGTACCATGACGCCAAAGGCAAGGCCAGCGATGACGGAGTTTTCGACGGAAACGGCGGCGAGGTCGAGCTCGCTAACTTGACCAGCAAATGTCTGAGTGAGAGCACCAAGGGAGTATTGACAAATGGCAGTGAAGATAGCGGGGCCAGCCAGCTGCCACAGCTTCCTTGACTCGGATGCGAATCCCCTGAAAACCCCTTCAGGTTTTGCCTCCTGAATGTGATCAGCACCGCCGTTGTCCTGCAGTAGTGGGGTGTCGACGGCCATAGCTACGTTCTGCTATAGGCCGAACTTACTTACTTCTCAAGGGCCACTTACTTGTTCTACTTTGAAATGGCCTTAAGCATGAGAGAAGTTAAAGGAGATTCGTAGTGTCCATCTATTTACGTGGAAATGGGTTCATTAAATGGAGAGGCTAGCTGGGGGCCTCCGGGAAGTGGAAATGGGAATCACAGTTTGAAAGGTGGGTCATGGCCACAGAATAGAACAAAGGTTTGAAGGGTTGGTTTTTCCGACGTAAATGTGAAATATACAAGTAGAGTGGTCTCCGCTGACTCGGAGACCAACCGTTCCAACCAAGTCTGCAGACAGTAACGCGGCCTTCTGCCAGCCCCAGGATACCGGATGGGGTAAAAACCAAAGCTGCTGGGAAAGGATTTTTCATTTACCGCAAAAAGCTGAGACGGATATGAGATCCTTTTCGGGTCAACTGCTCATTTACTCACCTAAAATTTCTCACATGTTTAGAATCTAAAACGAAATGTTACTACAAAATGATATACTGTAGTTATATAAATACTCACCCACTTACTTCTATCCCGAAATTGTTAACTCATCAACTTTATTTTCTTACCTCACTCAGTAAATTTATTTAAAAATATAATAGTTTTACGGTTTTACTCATATTAAAGAGCTTACAAAATCAATCAACACAGAGAGTTGGTCCAACATTATTAAGCTGTCTCAAGTTCAACATTATTAAGCCAAGAATCTCAAATTAAAATAGTCGGTTACTCATATGCATCAGATAATAAGATCTAGAAAAATATTCAAATACCGGAATAGTATTAAAAAATAAAAAGAGCATACAAAATGGATATATTAAACTTCAAGACTCAAGAGATAATATTTAAAAAATAATAGTTAATGACCCAACGAATATATATTTGGGAGGACCATCAATCCATTTAAAACGTGTGCCCTATATAGAACACCAGAGGAAATAAAAGAAATTTAATTCCTACGTTCTTGATTGACGAAGAAACCTTGCTTATTTTAAATTAGATGACACCCAAATTATATGCAATTCATTTTCAATCTATACATTTATTTAGCAACTAAAATTTGCTATTCAATCATGTTAAAGTTTACAGGAAGATTTTGCAAATATAGAAAAGACACAAATAGCAATACGTATGCGTCATTTGCTTGTAAAATGCTAAGTAAGAAACAATAACAAAATTTTTTATCTCTAAAATATTTCTAAGAATTACTACTGATTTTAAAGATTAAAAAATGTCTGCTCAACCAAAAGTTAGCCCATTTACACTAAACATATTCATAAATAATTTTTGTTCGGGAACCAATTTATATTGGGAAAATTTCTCCTAAGATCCAAGTAACTAAAATATTGTCAAAAAAAGCTTAAAGAAAAGTCACATGTTAAAAAAGACCCTAGAACATTTTCTAGTATTATTTCAAGAAACATTAATAACTACTTTCTCCGGTCCTTATTATAAAGCATTAACTATCAATTATCATAAATCAATAAAGTTAGTTAAAAGTATTAAAGTTGTTATAAAATTCAGATGATTTTCAATATTACCCCTACTAACTATCCTAAACTCAAATTTAGTACTCTTTCACACTACCCTTATTAAATATGGGCAGACATAAAAAAATGAATTAATTGCACCTTGAAAACTTGCAAGTACCTTATAAAAAGAACCAAAAGTACTTGTTAGTTGGTGCCTTATAATAAGAATCAAATGGAGTATATCAATACACTATTAACAATTAAATCAGGTACATTAATAACTATATTTTAACAACTAAATCAGTCTCTTAGGCGGCTTTGTTGGAGAGTTCCATTTTGGAGGGAAATGAAAGGAAATGAAGGGTTTTGGTAGTCCTTTTCCTTGTTTGGGAGTTTAAAAAATAAGAGGGGAGGGAATTAGGGATTTTTACAAATTCACTAAAACCCTCATTCTTCAAAAAAATAAAGTTCTATTGGGGGTTTTAAGAGGGAGAATAGATTAATTATTTTTTTATCCTTATTTAAATAAAACACTCTCGTTATTTCTAATTTCTTTTTTCTTTCCTATTGTTGGAATGCACATGAAAATATTTTTTAGAAAGAGAAAATATTTTTAGAGAGAAAATACTTTTTAAATTTATTTGTAAAGTATAATAATTATATTAATTTTTAAAGAAAATGACAAAATGGTAGAAATAACTCCTTAATCTTTCATCTTACTCTCGTACTATTTTTTTAACTTCCAAATAAATGGAGGAATTATCTTCCATTTCTCTTCCTTTTCCTTCCCTCCAAACTCTCTGCATATCTTTTATTTCCTTCTCCTTCAAACTCCCAAACAAAGCCTTAGGCAAATTAAATATGCACAAGCACTTCAAATCATTTCAAGGACCGAGAAGAACCTTGAGGGAAAATATAAATCAGGAGACAGCGAGGAGAAAGGAGATGGTGTCAGCGGGACCATATCAAGATTCAGGCAAGGGGGAATAGGGATTTCAAACCAAACAAAAGGGGGAAGCCCAAAGCGATCCGATGACCTACTAATCCATATCCAATTTACACTAGTTTTAGTCTATCATCAGGCAGCAGCGTTGCTCATCCTACATGATCTACGACTAATCCAAGTTCCTCCACAAGAAGTTCCCAACCTACTCACACGCACGCATACCATAAATAGGGAAAACATAGTCTCCTTATCCATTCGTCATCGTTCGCAAAAAAAAAAAAGAAAAAAAGAAAATCAGAACCATGATGCATCTCGACAAAGATTAGTCGCAGCAAATAAAACAAAGGAAACATGATCAACTTTCAAGGGCTTTGACATTCGCCACAAGACACGATAGACTACCCGACTTAAATAATCGCATACGAAAGCGATGATTTGGGTTGGGGAGGCAAAACATGCTATAGTCCACTGACTGACTGGTGATCAAAGACACTAAAAAAAATATTTCATAATCTTGAAAAATTATTGTAATATAAAAAAAATATATTCTAGGGTATTCACTCGTACTAAAATGATATTTCAGAATACTGATTGGTACTTAAAAACAATATTTTATGATACTGAAAAATTATTTTAGGATCTTGAAAAATTATTTCAAGGTACTAATTGGTACTAAAAATATATTTTAAGATACTAAATAAGACTAAAAAAATATTTCATGATCTTAAAAAATTATTTTAGGATTTTGAAAACATATTTTATGGTACTGACGAAAACCAAAAATATATTTCAAGATATGTTTTCAAGATTGTAAAATATTTTTCCAAATCATGAAGTATTTTTTTAGTACCATTCAGTATTCTAAAGTATCTTTTTGGTATCATTCAGTATCATGAAATAATTGTTCAAGATCCTAAAATAATTTTTCAATATCATGAAATATTTTTTTAGTATCAATCAGTATTCTGAAGTATCATTTCAAGATCATAAAGTATTTTTTTCAGTGTTGTTTAATATCTTAAAGTATCTTTCCAGTACTAGTCAGTATCCTAATTTTTTTTTTTAAGTACCAACTTCAGTTTTGTTGCCATAAAATGATGCCACTTTATGGCAAAGGATAGCGGCGAAGGGAGTGGGGCTGCGGAAGGAAGCCAACTCCCCATTAAATGCATTCCAAGTTTCAATTTAAGGTTGATTTCTGCTCGTCTTCTTTTTGCACTCAATGGACTCAGGTTAAGAAAGGAAGAGGCTTTGGTTCGATGCATCGGACCCTCTGCTGCACATTTTTCAGTGTAAATTGTGATATTACAAAAAAAAGTAATATTACAAAAAAAAATTAATGAAAAATGTGCAACGGAGAGTCCGATGCATCAGACCAAAGCCTCTTCCATTAAGAAAACCATGCGATAGCATCTACTAGCTCGTGGTCTAGGGCGTGGAATAATGTAGTGGGCCAATTGTGGCCTTTTAGCCCATATTTTGCTTGTAGTCACTAGGTTCAAACATCACGATCATCAATCAATATTAAATGATAAAATATGTTGTACCCAATAAATAAAGGGTTAAGGTGCAATTTTACCAACAAACTATTGGCTCAGAAGCAATCTCGCCAATAAACTCTCTAGTGGACCAAAATTACCAACAAACTGTTAAAACAAGAGCAATTTCGCCAATGCCGTTAATTGAGCCTAACGCCATTAATGTGCCTTCATGCAAAAATTACAGAATAGGACCCAGATGTTTATGAAACTATATTTAAGCCAAAAAAATTTAAAATTTTTTATTTTAGTCCCTCCACATACTTTATATGGAGGGACTAAAGTGAAAATTATAAAAATTTTATGGGCCTGAAGATAATTTTCTAAAATTTTGAGTTCTTTTATGTAATTTTTGTGGGGCCATCCTTATCCCCAAAATCTGCCCCTGGTTATCGGCCTTTTTTTTAACCTTAGTCTGACCTGGCCTGTGGCCTATTAAAGAGGCCTAGAATTTCAAAAAAATTTCACTTTAGTCCCTCCATATAAAGTACGTGGAGGGACTAAAATAAAAAAATTTAAATTTTTTGGGGCTTAAATATAGTTTCATAAACAGGTCATATTCTGTAATTTTTGCATAAAGGCACATTAATAGCGTCAGGCTAGATTTAACGGCGTTGGCGAAATTGCTCCTGTTTTAACAGTTTGTTGGTAATTTTGGTCCACTAGAGAGTTTATTGGCGAAATTGCTCCTGAGCCAATAGTTCGTTGGTAAAATTGCACATTAACCCATAAATAAATGATAACATATGTACCCAAAATTCTTATTATAGGAAAATAAAAAGCACACCCCCCTATCTTAATTATAGGAAAATATATGGAAGTTGATATTGGTCCTCATTATAAGATGAAATTCTAATTTTTATTAATTTATTCCTAAAATACCTCTATTGTTTTCATAGTGGTAGAGTGTTTTACAAATTTGTAAGCTAGAGTGGAGTAAAACAGGGCACTGAACAAAGACGCTACACTGGAGGGGATGATGTGGGGGCGGAGGGGAAAGGCGCAGTAATAATTTTAAATAAGAGTATTTTAAAAAAACCAATATAATTAACTAATTTAACTACAATCTTTGATCTCTCTAAAATTTGATAATATGTCCTATATTTAGGACTAAAAAGAGTAATAGAAATGCTTTCCCTAATTAAGTCGTGTATTTTAAATAAGTCAAGACAATGGAATAATATGAATTGTGAGGCACGTGCCGTTCGACATTTTGGCTTGATGGTGAGAGCAATATTTTGTCACGCCAATCACAAGTCACCTGGTCGAAACTGGCACTCTTCTCTTCCGTTGAATTGTGAACCGCGTATTTCTCCTATCAATAATTAGACTAAATTCATCCCAATTAGAGAGGACCTTTAGAACGCTACAAATTCAAATTGGATTCACATTTTATAATTGTTAAAATTCAGTCTCGAGAAGTATTTCACTTTTTCATTCATTCGTACTTAATTCCTCCTGAATGAGGTTTATTTATACAAATGGAAACTCACAACTGAAAGCAAGAAGGTAGAAAACAAACTAAGCAAAAAATTAGGAAACAAACCTAAAAACTTACTATTTGTTTAAAACTCCTAAAAAGACTAGATCTAACCATAATTTAAAATTCAAACTTTAAATTAGAAATAATTAAAAACATTTATTTTCAACACTCCCCCTCAAGTTGGGGCATGAATGTCGTTCATTCCCAACTTGCCAATCATTGCTTCAAACACTTTTTTTGGGAAGACGTTGGAACATGAGGCATAGAGAAGAAAGTTTCAAGCTGCTTCCGTTGAGGACGGAGTTCTGCATCTTGGATTTCGTGGGCAGATTCAAGGCCCATTTTTTGTTCGTGGGTGGATTCAAGAAGAAGATTTCGTGGGTAGATTTCAAGGAGAATATTTCGTTTGTAGGTGAATTCAAGGAGAAGATTTCGTAGGGCAGATTTCAAGGAGAAGAATTCGTGGGTAGATTTCAAGGAGAAGAATTCGTTCATGGGTAGATTCAAGGCCCATTCATGGTGAGTCGTTGTTGACACTCACGTCGTACGTACGCATAGGTGCATTCGAGATCAAGTTTGGGGTCCTTTCGTAGTATTTCCCCACGAACTTGTTCAAAAATAGAGTCTAAGCCACTGAGAAAGATGTAGACGCGAAGACGAGCCATAGAGGAGTGCATCTGAGTGACACCATGGACAGTGGTTGCAGGGGACAGCTGACGAAGATCAATATCCTGAAAAATAGAAACAAGTTCATTGTAATAGATCGAGAGAGGACGACCATGCTACTTGGTGGTGAAGGATCGTTGGTGGAGTTCAAAGAGACAGGTTTCATCAGATGCATCATAGAAGGTACGGCGAGCGGCATCCCAAATTTCATGGGCCAATTCAAGGCGAATGAACCGTTGCATCAAGGGTGGGCTCATTGAGTCAATAAGCCAGCTTTTCACCCTTTTGTTTTCAGTGACCCATGTATCATAGGTTGGATCTGCAAGAGAGGGTTTTGGTGTCGAGCCAGTAAGATATCCAGATTTGTTACGAGCACCGATACGCATGTCCATTAATTGAGACCAAAGAGAATAGTTTGAGTCATCTAGAACTACGGTGATGGGAAAAGATGAGTTATCTTGCTGGATAATGATATTGGAATGCGCCATTGGAAATTTGGGAAGAGAAGGATTTGGTCGGGTAACAAGAAAAAGAATGTAGGACTTTAGATTTCCTGGACCACATCATCCTCTGATACCATGTTAAAATTCAGTCTCGAGAAGTATTTCACTTTTTCATTCATTCGTACTTAATTCCTCTTGAATGAGGTTTATTTATACAAATGGAAACTCACAACTGAAACCAAAAAAGTAGAAAACAAACTAAGCATGAAATTAGGAAACAAATCTAAAAACTTATTATTTGTTTAAAACTCCTAAAAAAATTAGATCTAATCATAATTTAAAATTTAAACTTTAAATTAAAAATAATTAAAAACATTTATTTTCAACAATAACAAAGCCAGAATCATTCTCGTGCTCTGCACGGAGGACAAACAATGAGGAGCCGTATATATAGAAGTTTCGGAGTAAATGTTACTATGCTTGATTGGACTGTATAATAAATATCGTTGGTATAAAATGTAAGGAGTATTCTATATTGACGGCAGTATTTGGGAGTTGAAGGCAGTATTTGGGAAACGACACGAGCGATCCATATTGGAGTCGTGCAGGTTCAGCAATTGACGGCGGGGCGGCCAATTAAAAGTAAAAGTCGGGGAGGACCCACACGGTTGACACGTGGCGTCCATTGCTGCAACAGTCCAAAAGCCTCAGAATCTTGTCCTCCGTCCATAAAACACACAATGCCTCCTCCTTCAATTCGATCGACTCTACAATGGCAATCACCAGAATGCTTCGCCCGCCCTGCACTTCCCCCGTCCACCTCGTCTCTTCTTCTTCTTCTTCGTCTTCAAGTCGCCGATTGTCCCAAAGCCACAAGGCCACTTGTCTAAAGCATTCACCACTCACTTCCCAACCTCAACCTCTGCTTCCTCCGTCACCATTCTCCGCCTTCACTTCCACTTTTGGGCGTCTTCTCAGCTCTCTCAAACCTAATCCTTCTTCCGATCTACACCCCCAGATGCTCATCCAAAAGGTATGTCTGTCTGTCTGTCTATTACTTATATTCCTCCATTAATTTCTGCTCACCCATCATTTCACACCCTCATCATCTTTAGCATTACCATCACCTGCAGGCCATCGTTGATTGCCGATTTTTAACATTGTTTGCCGTGTTAGGATCTCTACTCTCGTCCCTATTATGTTTCATTGAGGTCATTTCATTCATTCCGCCACATTTTCTCCGTTTTTCAGTTGCCCTGTCTTGTCATTTTCACTTTGACTAATATATAATATATCGCATGCATGCATTGCTAAACTTAATGCAGGGTTGTTCGCTTGTAATACAGTCATACGCACAATGTTTTCATATCTGGTCAAACAGGTTGGATCAAGGACATGTCGCCAAACTACTAATCGAAGCCATAGGTAAATTTGCATGGTGCTCTCTCTCCTTCTTCTTTCTCCACCTGCACGCCCTTAAAACAGAGCATGACATCGTTAGCCTTTTGTTTTCATAATTTTGGGGCAGATATGTTCCTAGTAGGAACTGGCATGCTCATTTTTGGGGTGGGTTTGTACGTCATGTTTGTTCGATCCAAGACTGAACAACAGACATGGCTTCCTGGACCGGACTCTCAGGTCAGAGCGCCAACATTGCATTATCTGTTTCATTATCAACTCAACCTCGGACATATCAATTTACCATTTTGACTGTAAAAAACTGACCTGAACGGCCGATGCAAGGCGGTTTTTCATTTCAGTCAACACCGAGGTGGGTAAGAATAGAATCAATTGGAGAGGCAAAGTCGAAAATTGGGCATGCGGTGATGCTGATTCTTCAGGTGGGAGTAGTGGATAAGTTGAAGGACGTTTCTCTGGTCACGGGATTGGATCTTGCGTGCTTCGCAGCAGTAATATTCACATCTTCGGCTTCCATTTTTCTGCTCTCTCGACTTCATCGATAATGAAGTCTAAGGAGTTTAGGCTCTATAAACTTCACCCAAAAATTGAAGCTCGACCGATGGGGCCGGCTTTTTAATTGCAAAAGATTTTCTTTTTCTTTTCCCCGATAAGCAGGATATGGGTACATGGGTATCCAATGAGACCCAATTCATTCATAGTTTCATACGAAAAGGAAGAAAAAATAGAGACCCAATTCATTGATTGTATTTGGAGTTTTGTATATGTCATCGTTTAATCACATGGGATGTTATTAAAAAATACGTATGAATCTCTCACATTGTGAGATATGTTTATTTTGATTTCAGTTTTTTTACAACTCCCGATCCAATCCAAACAGAGAAACCATGAAACCGCTGTTAAGAACTTACAAATGAAGTTCTCAAAATAAATAAATAAACGTATACAATAAATGTACTTTTGTGTCCCAAAAAAAAATGCACTTAGCAATATTTGAATACATAAAAAAAAATCCCACACTGGTTACTTGAACATCGAGGTGGAGGTAAATAATTTAAAGTAGGTCCTACAAGATTGACTTGAGTTATTTTCATAGAAAAACCGATCTAATACACACCTAAATCACTAAATTCAATAGGCAGAATAGAATGAATCAAATTACGTACGGTGCACGATTAAAAAAGAATGGCAATACATATCTATCAAAAGAAAGAAATATATGAAAATGAATTTTTAAAGTCCAGCTAAAATGTCTTCGATTTCATCTACAGAAGGTATTTTTTCCAACGGGTGGGTCCTGGCGACGAGCTGAACAAAAATTTGATACTTATTCACAAATTCCCTCTGGACAAAACAGTCAGATAGCATCATGTTATTATTCATTGCTTTTCTTTATAGTTAGTTTATCAGTACTAGTTGTGCACTGTGCTCTTGATCAGACTCACTCCTTCAATTCGAATATATCAATTTACCACAGTTTTTTTTTTTTTTTTGGTTATCGCTTTCTTGATTCTCTTAAAAAGGAGGAGGTAACTGATTGGCCAAATGAGCTCATAACAAACATACCTTGCATGTATCCCACAAGGAAGGCAACAGCTCCTCTGAAGTCAAGTTCTTCTGTAGTTTCTTATGCATGGCATAGAAACACCTATCAATCTGCTAAAGACACGGTAGCAAAAGATAAGTCTAACACTTACCACAAGACATATTCTAAGTAAATAAATATGCATCACCCTACCCCTGTTAAGCTGATTTTTATAACCTTCCTAAGATCCCCTTTTGACATCCCGACCTGGTAAGGAATCTGAAATTGATGCAGAACAACAAATATATATATAATCATGAAATAATTCTAGACAAGTGGAGGAGTTAAATAACGCAAATCTACAAAGAATAATCAGATTTTGCGAAGAAATCAACACACTTGCCTCTTCAGGTGCGATGGTGGACAGAAAGTCCTCAATCTTTTTAGCAAACTGGAAAAGACGATCAAATTGCTTCCCAAGGAAAAAGAAGGATAATTAGTCAAGTTCAACACATCATGCTTCATCAAACGATGAGAGAGAGAGAGAGAGAGAGAGTATATATATATATTACACAGTAAATAAGCATGCTTATATGGCGCGTGCAGGCTTGTTCATAGCATTCACTGGCCTTGTGATAAAACTTTGCCAGTGTGGGAACAACGTGAGCGAGGTCATACAAGCTGAGCAAAATTAACAACATAGCAAGTTATGAAAGTGAAAGTTCTTTCTTTAGAATATCAGCTCAACCTACACAAGACAAGAACCTACCTATTTTGAAATGCTGCATAGTTCTCTATAAGTATGAGAAAATTAGACGTTCAAAAATATCAGGTACAACCCTTTGAGTATTAGGCGTTTAAAACTCTAAGACCCGTAAAATTAACTGTTATATGATTTTTGAGCAACCTTTTGGATTCGTAAGTGGGAGAAACCATCTTTATAGCTGCAAAAGCATTGCATTTTCAGAAATAGGAAAAATCAAATGAATAGGGTTCACAGAAGAGTGGGTATTAAAAAGAAGTAGAGATTGAGGATCCATTTCACCTGGGAATATAACCCAAGATACCCGTTTGGCGCCCAGTGCGCTCATATCTTTCAATCTGATGGCAAGCTTCATCTACAAACCATACAAGAAGATGTTGAATTAAAACAAATGGTTTGGCAACATTGCCTTCGGAAATGTATTTGGCACAAGGAAGTTCTTAGTAATGTTATATCACATACACGAGTGAACTGCATGGATATGTAAGACTCTAGGTCACCAAGCACAAGGCTAACAAATCCTGCTGCATCAGCTTTCTGATCAGAGAGGAAGCGCTCTGTTATTCCGTGCATTGATATGCAGCGCAAGGGATCAATTTTGTATGCCCAATCTACTATAACATAGAAATCTTCCTGAAACCAGTAAGTAGTTTGATCTCAATAAAATGTATGATCTTTTGATCCTGCAAATCACTGAAGGGTGCCCAACCATGAGAAACAATTTGTAGCTATCAGTCCAAGAACATACAGCAGAACGTTCATGTTCTGTCTTTAAAAAAAATAAAATAAAATAACAGCAGATGGGTTAAAACTGGTCTTCTCTTCGTCTTTGTAGGCCCAGGATGCAGACTGCAATCTGCATAGCTCTACAGGCTGCCTTGATCCTAGGGTTAGCTCATTCTGGAAGTTAGTTCATTATCTTGCCAAGGATGTTGGTGGCAACTACATCAAGTTGCTTCCAACTTAGGTTGTTAGCGCATAACTAACTAGGTGTCATTATTCACAACGCTAATAAGGGGATTGCTTGAGACAACCTCCTCACAGAACCTCATAATTTCGTCTCATAAATATCAGAAGCTCAGGCATACATTGAAAGCAGTACAGAGAAATTTCTAGGCATACCTGGATTCCATCAAGCATATCCTGAAGGAACTCATTTAAAGATGCAAGCTCCGCAGCATCAATGCCTGTAAAATTAAGCCAATTGTGAAATTCTGGATAACTAGATGGTGCCAGAAGAAAAGGTTATTGTTGGAAAGCAGAATAACAAGCACCGGATTTGCCATCATTCTCGTCAATGTTCATAATCCCCAAATCATCATCGTTGGCTTCAGAATCATCGTCATCATATCCATCTTCATCACCATTAATAGTGCCTCCTGGAGGAAGAGGAGTCACTGTGGGAACTTCGAAACACATGAAGGCAGCAAAAAAAGAGCTCTGCAATTTAAGCCATGAGGATTCTTATATTCATTTTTTAAAAAATTTTGATAAATTAACAAACTTCAAAAGTTAATAAATAGGGAAGAATTTCACCTCATCCACCAGAAGAGGGACAAAAACTGCAAGCATCTTTTCATAAGCCTCAGAAAGTGAAGAAGTGTCAACCGTGTTTGCATTCTGACCTAAACCTATGATACCTTCAAGCCAAACAGTTGGGTTTTTAGGTGCTTTAGTGTTAGCACGAAGTTCATCCGAAAACTCACGGGCCTGCAGAAGGAGGCAAGAAACTCAAGACCTCCATATGCACACTTTCTCAAGGCAACGTCGGTATATTAACGGACAAGTCATAGAATTCAAACAATAGGCATGGCACGAATTCTTTTGGCAAGACCTAATTGCAAACAAAAGTTGCTGAGGTTACAGCTAAGAAGATCCAAAAGGGCTATCATATACTACCTCCTCCTCCTGTCCTTAATATAACATGTTGCAATTGCACAAACTAAATCTCATATTATAGGAAGGACAAGAGTATTAACAATCAAAGATTTACTTCAATAATTCAGGCCAGCATGTCTAAAAAGGAAGCTGGCAAGCAACTAATTGCAAATCTCTCCTGGTTAACTAAAAATAACAGCAAAACCATCTCTATTCAAGCAAGATTAACAATGAAATGAAAAAAATGACACCCTCAGACCTCCCTTTAGGCTCAAGGTCTGGGGAGAGTTGGACCTACATTGAAATCTCATTACTAAGGAAATAATTAGCAATTTTCTCTGATAAGTTAGAATAAAGATAACGTGATTTTCTGATGAAAAGCAAATGATATCTGTTAATAGGTACAACAGGATTAGGAAAGGTTTACAATAATTTTCACTGAGGTTTCAGCTTGTATGCATGCATTAGACTTTATTCTATCAGGAATATAGTTTGCACGGTCCTTTATTTCCCTTTTCCCTCCCTCTTTTCTCCACAATAACACGACTTCAAGCCTGCAACTTCATTTTCCTGTCTGAATTATGTTTCCTTGAAGGACAAACAGTCCAGTTCAAGGTAATGCCAAGTAAGCAAGATTCTAGTTAAAACGCATACGAGTAATTTCTTTCCCCATATTGATTTATTGATTGTGTCCATGAATAGCCCAATATTTTATGCCTAGACAACAAAATATTATAACTATTGATGAGATACAACCTGCACAATTTGAATTAGCTTAATTTTGGGAAATGGTTGATCAATCCCAAATAAGTTCAATCTTATATTCTGTCTCCTTGAAAATCGTCAGGAAATTGTTAGCCGGCATTAAATAAGTATATAAATACTTAATTGCATATAAAAGTGACTTCTGCTTCTCTGTGCCAACTGCCAACGATATAAAAGTGGCTTCTCAGTTCTTATTGAGATGAAGTAATTCATAAAAGTAACTCAAACACTAGAAGACTAACGAACAAATAACACTAATGCGGAGTATCAATAGTTTGTAATCTCATACCTCATTTCTGAGAAGCAAGTTGAGAGAACGGCAGTAAGCTTTCCTTAATGTATGTAAGCAGTTTTTATCAAGAGCCTGCAAGTGAAAATAAGAATAATTTGGGGATAAACCAGAAAATGAAGCACCAATTATATGTGCTCAAAACAAAACTTCAGAAATCAGAAACAAATTATCAAGTTTTCCAAAATTTAACCTTTAAAAGTTGCAAAAGGCGGGGATATGTCCTGTATCTGCACCGTAACTCAGCACGATCAGGCTTCTTCAACCGTCCTTTCTGTTTAAAGCAAGCACACAAATTGATGATTAGAATACCTAGGCTTTTTCATGTTTATAATTCTTTTAAGAACCTGAACAAAAAATACCTGGGAATTGTATGTATCATGAATCATGAAATCCACATAAGTTTCAAAATAATTTGTTAAGAAATCAGAAGCTCTCCTGACAAAAGTACTTTTCAAGTTTTCAAGTTCTGCACGCCTTTCTCTAACCTGTATGGATAGCCAGAACCAAAGTTCAAACAAACAACTTTCTGTAAACCAAAAAAAAAAAACGCACTTTCTGACCCCATGCACATATGCAGTATTGAGTATTGGCCATAAGCACATGTACTCTCTTTGCATTACGAGCTCAAATTCACTATATAACTCTCACTCAAAGGCTTTCCTACCAATCAAAACAGTCAAAAGTCAAATTCACTATATAACTCTCACTCAAAGGCTTTCCTACCAATCAAAACAGTCAAAAGTAATGGGTAAAATTCATAATTGTCACCTTAGATGTCAAATTATATATAATTGAACTCTCAGTAGACAAAATGTATTTGCCTTAAGATTTAAAATTCACAGTAGAACTCTCAGACATTACCTATCCAACCAATTCAATTTCTTTTAATGCCTTCCTAACCAACAAAAACAAGGTTGCCTTGTGATATAAATAGTTTACTAGGTGGTTCTCAAAAGTCAAACAAGAAAGGCATAGAGAACATACAGCCCTCATGTTTGCAAATGAAGGATCTATGTTCGGCACTTGGAGCCTAGGCAAGACATCTACCAGCCTCTCACATGCTTCCACAGTCCGATGCACACACGCCTCATCAAATGAACCTCCTGTCAGACTAGCTGCAAGCTGAACCCAGTGGAATATTGAAGTAAATACTAAGCTAAAGTATAATTGTCAAATTCTAACCATGGCATTTAATTCGCCCAATAAAGGTATGCCTCAGGAGGGACATGCAAATTCTCAAGAAGCTTATCAACTTCCTCAATAAGAACTTTGTTGTTTGCTGATTGCATTTCCAACTTGTTGCGTGTTTCTATCTGTACAGTAGAAAATCAGAAGTTCTATGAGAATTATACTGCCTAGTGCCTACAATACTTGGAGAAGTAACATTTCAAGGTCTCAATTTTTGCAGAAAGGAACTCCTGCAGCACAAGATTGGCCACCTATTAGGTTTCCGGTCATGACTCATGATCCGATTTTTCAAAGTTAAAAACATCTATCTGTGCCTGCATAGTTTTCTTCAGCTTTTAATTATCATTTAGAACCACATTTCTCTTGGTTTTAAGTGGTGAATCGACAAGTTACATATTTGCTTAATTTATGTCAAACTTTGAAACAAAAATTAATTGATAATTACTCACTGTTTATGAACAAGTTATTCTAACAATTCTAAGTCCTTAAAAACAATAAACTTAGAAAAGATAAAAGCTTCTAGATACACTGTCTACATTTTATTCTTAACCAATTTTAAGGAATAGGAAAGTAGAGCGGTTTCTCCTAACAGTTCTACATTATAAGAGAGTAAAATGACAGAGTGAAGATCATTTGGTCCACCATTAATGTGGTCTTTCAGTCATTTCTGTTTGTTTATTATTTCCTCTTTCGTTGCTTAATATTTTTAAAATTGCCCATTTGGTCCAGCTCTGGATAAATTGCTCTATATAATCATTGTCATAAACTTATCAACAAATCTGAATATTTTTAAACATGAAACTAATTAAGAATTTCATAGAACGTTAGCCAATGTGACAAACTAAATAAAGTTTTATTAAGCAAATATGTTTGATGGCAGAGCATAAACCATGCACTTTGGCGCACTGTTAACTTTTCTAATTATAATTCAATATATTGTCTTTTTCTCCTGTATAATTATTGAAAGTTTCTACTCCTGTACTAACAAAAAATACTCCACCCTTGTTTTAGAGTATGCACAGGAACTAGTGTTGTTCTCTATGATTGTAGCAGGCATTTCTATAACACCGCTAATCAAATTGCGCTAAGCAAATTAAACATGAAATGTAAAAGTCCCTACTGATTCAATATCCTCCCTCATGTGCCTTAATTTGACATTGAAAATGCACAACCATTCATCCATGTCTTCCACACAATTTGCCGCTGCTTCAAGCCCTTGCAAAACCTGCAATGCAAAAATTATTTCAATCTCCTAATATGAAATGAACTAGAATCGAGAAAAAAAATTGGTGAATCAAGAAAGCAGGTTATGGTTGGTGAAGAAAGCGACAATGATGATATACAGTCAAAGCTTAGAATTTCGATGTGATTTAGAAGCTTCACAGGTTAAATTAGGTATAAAGAGGTTGATCTTAAGAACAGTTATACCTCATCCACCAGAGGTTCACTTTCTAAGAGGGCATGCACATTTGCTGCTTCCAGAGCCTGAAGCTCTCTCTTCAGCCTTTCAGAAAACGCCTCTGCTTCGCCAGTACCCATCATGGCATAACTGCTTATTCAAATATTGACAAAGGCAGAACAAACAAAATCAGTGGGAAGCTCAAAATGCAGTTTAGTTTCCATGTGTAAAATAGAGATCACCACTCAGTTTATTCGAACTCACAATCATCACATATATTCAATACTATCATATACTAAGAATGCCAATAAAGATTAAGAGAAATAGCGCCTACGTTTCGAGAAGGACCTTCACGTCCTCTTCTTCTGCCTGAGAAACAAGTTCCTTCTCTACATTGACTTTCAGTTCTGTCTCAGCCGCATCATATTCAACAGGACCACCATCTTCTGGGTTTGCATGAGCTTGGGCTTGTGCAGCAACTGCGGGTGTGTTCTCCTATTTCACATTTGTTTTGAACAAAAGGTAAACGGGTACAAAAAAAAAACATTAATGGTCTTTTCACGTGAATGTAACCATATAACACCGTCATTCACACCTTAGCCCAGATAGCCATCTCCACAATATCTAAACCAACAACTTTAGGAAGGCGAGCCAGTACATCTTTGCATGTATTTAAGATATGGATTAGGATGCGGTTCCTTCAAGAAAAGTAATGGACAATGATTAGAATTTTTTGTCCAAACATGAAATTTTACTTCAAAATTTTAAATTTTTGAGATTATACTTTTCTCTCAATGATAAAACCTGTCATCAACATTGCGCATTGTCCACTGAGCTGGAGCCCCACTATGGCTTCTGATGTTATTATCAAATGCCTAAAAGATGCAAATTCACCATCTAAATAAATGTAAGATGGAAAAACATAAGAACAAACTTCAAAACAGGATAAGATTGCTTCTCCATTTTGCTTCAGCGGCACAACTGAGAACTCCGTCCATAGAACGCAGACAGAAGATCCTCTCTGCTGCGCAATTGCTGTGCAGCTCATAGAATGAAAGAATAGACCATTACCAGCGTAAACGTACATCCACTGGGGTCAGCTGTTACAAGTTCCATCTTTGAGAGGTGTTTCAACTTGTATGTTTTTGCACACTGCAACCACACACAAAAATTTAGATAGAAAGCATGATAGTATCTACCAAATCTTTTGTACTTCAGTACCCTCAAACATCAAGTAACTTAGTTTCATTTTATCTGTTCCTTATAATAAGGAAAGAAAGCGCACATTTTCCAACTTTATTGATCATTATATAAATTGAGAAGCGGAGAGGGTAGGTGTGTGGTATGTCAATAATAAGTGGGTAGGAGAAAGTCACCTCAAGAACTCCTCCATTGGAGTACTTTAAGACTCGAAGAAAAGCTTTTGTCCTCTGACCTTTCGCTTTGACTGCATGAAATAGCAAGACGTCAATAACAATACTTCAAAGGCAGAATTTCACTACCGTCACAGAAATAGCTACAGTTATGAAGAATAGTTGGCGGCAGAAGGGAAGTTAATCATCATAATCTGATAATGCTAGAGGGAAAATCACGTAGAAAAATAATATTAGAAAAGTTCCCTAACTTATTACTTATTGATGGTGACTCTTCCACTTATTATCATTACTAAGTTAGGAGACTTTTCTATTATTATTTTTCTTACTTCAAACTTGATATATATGTTTTTCATTAAAATCATTGTTTGGTGGGTTAAAACTGCCCATGTGTCTGGAGTATTAATTCTTTTAGAATGTAGCAACTAATATAATGCAGAAAAGTAGCATGTATTGAAAAGAAGGGAAAAAGTGCTGGATTCCTTAAAAATGATGTTTTGGGTTTAAATCAGAAGGACTTTGTTGGGAGGGGCAAACTCCGCTTTGCTGATCTCTACGGGAGGATTGGTCTCTAACCATCCGATGCTGCCAAAAAAAAAAAAAAAGAGGGGAAGAAGTGAAACCGACGACGTACGGCAGAGAGCGAGAACCCTGGGCTTGGCCATTCCCTGACGGCCGCCGACGCCGAGCATGCCGGATTTTCCCCAGATTCCACGACTCTTGGCAACACGAATTGACATAACCACCTTGTGTTTGTGGTCTTCATGATCAACTGCAGCCTGGCAAGCTCGACGTAGTTCAGCATCTTCTGCGCTCGATTTCGCCATTTGCTCTGATCGATTATCTCAAGGCCTTACTCTGGTTGTCGCACGCGACGTTCCCTTCTTTGGAGTAAACATGCAACAAAAACGGTCACGGTTACGTTGCATCTTTGTTCCTGTACCTTTGGCGATATTATTTTTTGGGGGAAATTATAAAGATTTGTTTAAATTAATATTTACTACAAACAACCATGCAAACAACCTTCTGAATTTCTGATGGCCACGACCAAAAAAAAAAAAAACTTCGTATATTATCGCATTATAACTACAATATGTATGTATAACTAAATTATTTGATATACTCCCAACCATCCATCCCGAAACAGTGAAAACGAATTTAATTTCTTGGCATGCATTGAAGGAGTTATCGACCTAACGTGGCAAACCGCGAGAGATAGAATTGCATGATGAATATTTAAGTTATTGAATTATTATGTCGCATTTACTTTTGTCTAAAACAAACATTATGTTTTCATTTTTCTTTCTTTTATTTATTTATTTTTATTTATGGAATGGATCCTCGTAACTTTGCTGTGACTACGCCTAAGTTTTCGGATGACAGGTTGAGGTGGCAGAGTAACGATTTTTCCGCCGTCTATATACACTAGTACTACATTGAACGCTCTGCACAAAAATAAATACCGTAGGAAATCAAGTCCATGTATGTATATAAAACGCATTTTTATTTTTATTTTTTTTCAAAAAAAGCAACTCACTCACTCTCTCACATACATACTGTTTTAATTTCCTGTATATTTTTATAACCACGTATGCGATCTTACTATATCACTTAATATAATAATTCATACTATTGATGATCATTCCAAAGTTTTTAAAAAATAATAATCATATGTCAAGTAGACTAAAATAAAACCTCTTCTATTTTCTTACTCTTAATTTATAGTAATATAAATGAAAACAGCATATGAAGTCAGTGCTGTAAAAAAAAGGGGTAAATGAGCAAAAATGCATATGTGTTTTACCTCGAGAGCGTCCAGCACCATATGCTTTGTTTGAGAGCAAAAATACACACGTGGTTATTATTTTAGAGCAAAAGTCACATATATCTCACCGTTATATCACTGTTCACCGTGATGAGAAAGAAAGAGATGAAGTGAACAGTAACATAACGGTGGGATGTGACTTTTGCTCTAAAATGGTAACCACGTGTGTATTTTTGCTAAAAAAAAAATATATTGTACTGGATGCTTCCGGGAGTAAAGCACATGTATATTTAGAAGTAACTTTTTTTCCGGATTGGCACTTGTGTGGCATAGATTTTGAAAAGATAGTTGAAATGGAAAATGATATGAATAATATATATATATATATATATATATATATATATATATATATATATATATATATATATTGTGGTATAAAATGTGATAATTTTGGATAAAAATTAAAAATAAATATAAATTTGCTAAATAATGAGATCAGAAGCTCCACCATTAGCTTTTGTCAAGAAGCAACTTTACAACCAAAAGCCTATCAAATGTTGAAGTCATGTCAAACACACAAAAATCAGGTTTTCACTTTTGCTGGGCTTTTTTTAACATTTGATGAACTTTTCTTAACTTATAATGCCATCCCAATCAGGCCATAAATGGATGACAAATTGGTTACTTTTTATTTATTTATTAAATGATCCTTTATAATTTAAAACATAAAATCTTAAATTTTTAAAAAATTGAAAAAGAAAATCAAAGAACAGAGGAAAAGTTGACGGGGTTAGGTAGAGAAGTGCAAGGTCAGGGGAGAGGATGCAAAAGAGATTGGCCGGAAAGAAATCACCCCCTTCTCGTACCCCTCAGAAGAGGATTATTTCATTGGTTTAGTTTCTTATCATCCCTCATCAACACATTTATACTATTGATTGAGAAGAAGAGTTTATCTAGAGCTGGAAATCAAGGCCGGCCCTCCAGGGTTCGGAGTAAGAAAAACACATGTTTTTCAAAGCCCGACCCGAGAGCACCAAGGCCAAAGCCGGCCCACAGGGCCCGAAAATTATTATTCCAAATTTTAACTATTTTTCCTTCATTTTCTTTTTTAAAAAATATAATTAGTAAATTACAACACGAATCATTCAATAAATAAACACATTCACTAATTCATAATCAAAAGCAAACTATGTTCACAAATAACTCACATAAAACATAAAAAACATGTAACTAAGAGACATTACTACGATGACTATTATTGTCATAATCTTGTCATCGATTTTAACGACATTTGATTGTTCTTCACTTTGAGTAGTAACCTCTAGCTCATAAATAAGAATATCATGAAATTCTTCTCCCGCAACATGAACACATCCATAATTTTTATTTACAACAAATAAGAAAATTAGAGTATAGTTATTATGTATTTATAGTTAAATGAATAAATAACTCTATAGCAAATACAAAATATATATAAATTAATAAATTTAAAAAGGAAAAAAAAGCTATAGTGAAAAGGGTCTGTAGGGCTGGCTCGAGGCCTTTCAGGGCCGGCTCGTTTAAGCCCGAGGCCTATTAGGGTCGACCCTCCAGAGCTAATTTCAAATATATCGTCCATTTTTCAAGTCCGGCCCTTGGCAGGCCAGGGCTTAAACGGGCTAGCCCAATGGGTCTGACCCATTTTCTTGGCTCTTAGTTTATCTAAATCATTGATTGGGAAAAGAAAAAAAAAAATCAAGTAGTTATAACTTGATGACGTGATTTATTTTTGACTTTTCAGATTTAATTGAATGGACATGATTTAAAGATAATAAGGAATGGTGAAACATGGATAATAAGAGAAACCTGACTCATACCCCTTTGGCTCTTGTATGATTTGGCCCTCTCAATTAACTTCACTAATCAATTTACATAAAATAATTAATACATGCTTATAAAAGAACTGAAGGGCTTATCATGTAATTTTCAACAATTAATTTTAACCAATATGGAACATTTCAATTTCTTGTGATTTTCCAGAACAAATTATTGCATTTTAAAATCTTGAATGCCAAAATTCTACTAGGATATAATTAAAACAAATGACACATACTCTCCTATAAAATATAATTAGACGTAATAAGCATATTCCTCCTCTAATCCTTAATATAAGATATATTTGACGGGATGAATTTGGTTTTAAATATAAGACGAAATTTTCATATTTGTTAATATTTTAGTAATTCATCCCCATTACGTCTTCAACAATAATTAAGGAGAAAAAAGAAAGAAATAAGTAAGGAATATGATTAGAATGTTTTAGAAAATACAAGTCATATTAACTAACTTAATCAATTTTCTTGATCTAATTAAATTAGGGAAATATGTATGATAATTTATCACATGTACTATCACCATTCACAGGTAACCCGAATATTTTTTTGTCTGAGATACAGAATAACAGATTCCAGGAAAACACTTGCGATTGACACAACTGGCATACTTATCCAAGTAAACAAAAGTCAAAACACCAACTTCACAAAACAACGTTTATCCATATTATACACAGTCATCGGAGATATTCATAAATTTTGCACATATCTGTTGAATAACCTGCAGCATACTAAAAGTTAAAGAAGAAACTCGATACTAACGACAGGAATCAATACACATGCAAAAGGAATAAAGACTGCAGAGAAATCATAAACAAACCTGCGAGCAGTAAAAATAGCAAGCTAATGCTGTATTCACCAAATCATTGGTACAAGTCGAGAACAGAGGAGTAAAAAATTAATACTTTGAAATCTTAGTTTTTCACTACTTTACTCTGTTCAGATTCTCCATCCGGCCATTCCTGTCTCTTACCGTTTCTAAAAAGAAGCCTACACGGGAAAACCAATTGATTACCATGTGATTTACCATGGTAATCAATTGGTTTACCATGTGATTACAAGGTTCAATCCCTGGGTAGTGATAATCCTTCGCTCACAAAGTTTGTCCAGGGAAATTTCAATCAATTGGTTTTTATTCATCCTGTCACCATCTCTATATCACAAAGACATATATTATAACTCCACACAATACGCCTACCTGTTTAACACTCTGGATTGAAACAAATATCAACCATTGATTACCAGATGTATGACAACAAATTCTGGGAACTTACTCTAGAAAAAAGCATGTAGATTGCATTCTTCCTTCCTCCATTTCCACCAGTTCTACCTCATACTGTCCACAAAGTCATCTAGTAAAGGATTGATCTAAGCATCTTCCATGCCTAAATGTATCTGGAAGCCCAAACGCTACTTGTTTTTGTTACTGTCAGTGACTTTTAAAAAATAAGAGCCGTAGCTACAATGTAAGGTGTCCGGCAAGTACTAGAAAGCTATTCTTTACTTCCACAAACACCCGTATTCAGAAAAATATTATGTCAAAACATCCCATGAAAACTTGCCATCTTGGTCTCGGGCTCTAGTACTTAAAAGCATCTCAAGCTGAACAGATAGAACAATTGAGAACACATAAAACATAGTAAATTGCTATTGAGTAAAGGATTGAAAACAGCTGCTAAAAACGATAGAATGCAGAAGCAGCCACTCAATCAGAAAACTCTGGACAAAACTTTTCTCACTATTAAAACTATCAAACAAGCGGCGGGTGGGAATTAAATGTGCATATTGCATAAATACAGGGGATGAGACCTTAGCGTCACGGTAATTGATAATGAATTTGCCAGTTCCTTCCTGGAGAACAACCCGAGCAATGGCGCTTTTTCGACGACCAGTGCCTATGATTGTTTGAGCAGCGAAACCCCCAGGAAGCCTCGATTTGACGTATTTTTTCAGGTCAGCCGTTTCCAATTCCGCCGGAGATGCGACAGCGGCGGATGCAACCAGCGAGGGGATTCGGGACACGTGGGAGATTGAGGTGGATTGGGTTCTTCCAAAAGATAGGCTGCGCGGTTTCTGGGAAATATGGGAGGAGAACGAAAGAGATGAGAATGAAGCTGTAAGGGAAGATATGGAGAGTGCCATTATGTAGAGCTTTTTTTTTTTTTAAGTTTTGGAGCGGTTTCTGGGAAATATGGGAGGAGAACGAAAGAGATGAGAATGAAGCTGTAAGGGAAGATATGGAGAGTGCCATTATGTAGAGCTTTTTTTTTTTTTAAGTTTTGGAGCGGTTTCTGGGAAATATGGGAGGAGAACGAAAGAGATGAGAATGAAGCTGTAAGGGAAGATATGGAGAGTGCCATTATGTAGAGCTTTTTTTTTTTTTTTAAGTTTTGGAGGGGTTCAACACCAATCCCCCACCAAAGTTAGGGCACGAGTCCCGGGTTCTATGAGTACTTATTGGGGACTTACGAGATCACCTACCAAATGAGAAGTTCCAGCAACGGCAGAGGGGATCGAACCCATGTTCCAAGGGACTAATCCTGAATCTCTTACTATCTGTGTCAATTCTTTTTACTATATAGAGCTACTTCACTGCCCTAACACAATCTCTTACAATCGAAGCTCAGGTGGCTTGTGGATAGCCAAGGAGGAGCAGCATCTCTTTATTATAGCAGTAATGGGAAAATAATATTTTTAACTAATATTTTACCTTTATCTTCAAATAGTGCCCCAATTGTTTAAATTTATTTAAGTGACTCCTTCTAGTTTACAGTCGTCTTCAAAGTATCAACGTGGCTTGGCACTATTAGGGAAGATAAATCATATGTGGCCATTAAGTGCAAATGTGGCTACTTCTTGCCTGCATATTATTTCTATCATTGACTCAGAATCAAGCCATTTTCAATCCCCTAGCCCTAATTCCACTTCTTCATAGAGTATTACATTACCTCAATATTCTTATGGTTTTAATAACTCTTCTATGCATTAAATATTGTGAGTTAAACCGTTTGTAATTTCTAATTGTTAATGCATGTCCTCTATTTTTTTTCTAAAAAAAAGTAATGAGCTGGTGTCAACTGTAGAAAGAAGGACGAAGCTTTGAAGAATGGGTGATGGGAGTTTGATGATGCTAACTAAGGGTGGAAAAAGGTCAGGGACCTGCGGCCTAACCTATTAAAAGCCTGCTCAGGCCTAGCCTGTTAGGTTAAAAGGTTAGGCCAAGGCCTCTTATGAGGTCTGTTTTCTCTTAACAGGGTAGACACAGGCTTGATAAAAGGCCTTTTAGGCTTGTTAGGCCGGCCTATTTATATTATTAGTATTAATTTATATAATTTTGGTCTATTTTTAACCTGTTTAAAATACGCCTATTTTCGGCCTGTGGCTTGTGATTGATATTATTACTATTAATTTATATAATTTTGGCATGTTTTTTGCCTGTTTAAAGTAAGCCTATTTTCGGCCTTAGCCTGTTAGCTTAATTAAATAAAAAAAATTACAATTTTTTTTTTTTAAAAACCAGGCCTTGACAGGCCACAGGCTAGGTTCAGGCCAAAAAATAGGCTTGTAACAGGCCATAAGTCAAGCTCAAGCCAGTATGTTATAGAACAGGCCTGGCCTGTTAAAATTGAAGCTTGGCCTGACTGGCCTGTTTCTACCCCTAATGCTGACATAGCAGAGACTATAACTATGATAAAGCATTACTATTTATATTATAAATTTTATTTTATACTTAGAATTGGAGGGAGTGCCTCGATAGATAAAAGAAGATTCTATACCAATTAATTACCATTAGATTATAATTTATCAAACCTAAACCTATAATAGTAGCAGTTGATATTCAAGAAATTTTTATATTTTAAAAGTCAAGCTGACTATGTTATATTATTATAGACAACGATTCTTGAATGTTTATTTTAGAATAAAGGTGCAATTTTACACAGAATTTTTGTCACAAGGAGCGCCCAGCACTACGACCTTTTTTCTGGACCAAAAAGTTTTGGGAGCAAAAATACCACGAGTCGTTAGTAAACCGTCAAGTCTGACAGAATAAACAGTAACGCAGGTGAAATTATCATTTTGCCCTTAGTTTTAAGCTCAAATTACCATTTTGCCCCTAGTTTTAAATTATTTTTTTTAAACACTAAAATAAAACCTCCCCTAGTGGGCCCCACCATCGGCCACACCGCCACCCTCGCCATTGCCTGCCACCTCTGGCAGCCTTTTTTTAAAAAATAATTTTTTTAAAAAAACTAAAATAACCCTTTCCTTGCCGGTGGGCCCCACCGCTGACAGCGACCAGTGGCCACCTCTTGTGACCTCCTCTAGCGGATTTTTTTTTAAATAATTTTTTTAGAAAAACAAAAAACTAAAATAACCCCCCGCCGGTGGGGCCCACCACCGGCCATAGGCGGCTGCTAGCCCGGTCGGAGGCGGTTGCTAGCAGTAGCCTCCGGCGGGTGGCAGTGTCGGTGTATTTTAGTTTTTTGTTATTTTAAAAAAATTATTTAAAAAAAAGCCGCATGAGATGGTCACAGGCGGTTGGGAGGGAGGGCGGCCGCTGGCAATGGTGGGGCCCATCGACGAGGGAGGGGTTATTTTAGCTTTTTTTTTAAAAAAAAGTTATTAAAAAAAGCCACCGGAGGAGATCGCCAGATGTGGCCGCCGGTGGGGAGGGTGGCAGCCGACGGTGAGGCCCACCGGCGGGGAGGGTTTATTTTGATGCTTTTTTTAAAAAGAATAATTTAAAATTAAGGGCAAAAGAGTAATTTCAACTTAAAACTAAGGGCAAAATGGTAATTTTACCCGGTTATCTTTCATTCCATCAGAATTAACGGTCAACGTTTGGTCAACTAACGGCCCGTGGTATTTTTGCTCCCAAAACGTAACGTCATGTGTATTTTTGGTCCAGGAAAAAGGTCGTAGTGCTGGGCGCTCCCTGAAGCAAAGATTATGTGTAAAATTGCATCTTTACCCTTTATTTTATACTCTCTCGTATTCTTATTATAAGATATATTTAGAGAATATAACTTAAGGAATTATCTAGAAATATATCAAATTATACAAATTAATTTAAAAATGAATGTATATTTTAAGAACTAAAAAATCAAATTTTTCTAGCAGTAATCATTGATATTAATATATTATAAACGTCATCAATATCTTAATTAAAATATAAAATTTTTAAAGAATGAAAATGATTGATAAAAGGACAAAAGAATGTACTTCGAACTATGATAGATTAGGCACAACTAAAAAATAACTCCAATAAGCAAAGTGGGTCATCTAACGACCTTTAGTTACTCACTACTCTCAAGCCAATTCCCTACAAACGAGGCTGCAGACTCCTCTTACGGCAAATTTTTAAAAATAATAAAAAAAAATTATCAAAATGAGGAACTATTCAATCATATTGCCCAACTAGATCAATTTGTGATGCCACGTCAGACGGCGCCACACATGACGTGGCGCCACTGTACAGGTGGCGCTGCCACCTAGAGCGCCACCTATTTTTTTTTTTAAAATAAAATAAATTAAAATTCTTTTTTTTTAATCAACGGCCGCAGGCAGCTTTTGCGACCTGCTGCAGCTTTACTCACAGGGGGCGTCCCCTGTCAGTTTTTTTTTATTTTTTTAAAATTAAATTATATAATATAATTTAATTTAATTTAATTTAATTTATTAATAATAATAATATTATATATATTATATTATTAATTATAAAATAATTATATATTAATATTTTATTTTATATAATATAATATATATATTATATTATTATTAATATATTAATAATATAATTATTGATAATTATATTATTAATATATTATAATTTAATTTAATTTTTTTAAAAAAAAATAATAATATAATTTTTTGCTTGTCCTGATGAAGAGGTGGACATATGAATATGATGAAGAATCCAATCCTGATAAAAGTGAGATTGATTGTCCATGTTTCCCAGTCATTAAATATTGCCCATGTTTCCCCTTTATCAGGATATACTATGTAACGTCTTCCTTTGCCAATTTCTTTTATGGTATGCATCTGATGAGATAACATATATATTATAATTTAATTTAATTTAAAAAAATTATTATTAATATATTAATTATATATTGATATATTATTTTATATATTATACATTATCATATATATATATATATATATGATAAGTCCTATTCTTAATGCGAAAACAACTTGCTCCATTCGATTCCCTGATTCTAGATATGATTTTGCAAAATTGAATTTGTAAATGCCACTTTCAAAAAATTCAAGTTCAGGAAAAATATATGAAATATGAATCATCTTTTTTTTTTAAAGAAAAAAAAATATGGATGTGAAGATAAGATTCTGAGAAAAAAAATATTATATAAAGGATAATGAAAAACCCAAACCCGTAAAATTATAAAATTTTATTGAAAGCTGTTGCATTTTTTAAGGGATTTTACTTCGTGATTTAAGGTGAATCAAATTCCATCTCTATTACTTTAATTATCATCTCTCCTATCTCTTTCTTTTTGAAGACAATTTTTTATTATTAATAATCTTTTAGTGTAAAAAGTAATGGAGGCCAACCCAGGTTAATGAAATTGCTATAACTATAAGTGTTATCAAATAAAATGATTATGTCTACTTTTACACCTAAAAATAATTAATTAATTGTGTTGGGTGCTCATAGAAAAATAGTTGATTGCTAAATTTGCACCTTAACCCATATTTAAATAAAGACCAGGCTTGATAAATATAAGAAGTATAATTTATACTTCATTATGATTGTATTTTTATATCTGCAGCTTTTTTTTAATATTAATATATAATATTATTAATTATAATATATATAATATTATTATTAATAATATATTAAATTATATAATATATTATATATAATTTAATTTTTAAAAAAATTAAAAAAAAACTGACAGGGGGCATTAGCCCCCTGTCAGTAAAGCTGCCGTAGGCAGCAAAAGCTGCCTGCGGCAGTTGATTAAAAAAAAAAGAATTTTATTTTTTTAAAAAAAAAAATAGGTGGCGCTGCCACCTGTACAGTGCCACCACGTGTGGTGTCGTCTGACGTGGCGCCACAAATTGGCCTAATTGAGCAATATGTTTGAACAGTGCCCCATTTTGATAATTTTTTTTTTTATTATTGTTATTTTTAAAAATTTGCCCTCCTCCCACATTCATGCTTCACTGCTCTTTATCAAACCTATATACTCCTCCCACATTCATGCTTCACTGCTCTTTATCAAACCTATATAAAGGACTTGTATGAAAAAGGCGTCTCTATATTTTGTGGGTCTAATAAAAACTTCAATTTTTAGAATTATACATCCAAAAAGAAAACTTGGTGGATGTTCTTAATTAGAAAGGTCCTTTGAGTGGCAATAACCAATGTGGCCAAGGCATGTTCCTAGAACAACTCTCTACAACGATCTTTCATGCAAGGCATATGAAAAGTAGGGCCAATACAGTCAACAAATTCAACCTTCAAATGAACTGGTCTTTGTTGAAGATGAATTAAAGTCGTATATTGATCGGCAAGTTCAACAATTATTCAAGTGTTAAATAAATATAAAAATAAAAACCCTCCCCCTCCATTCTCCAGACATATCTGAACCAAAAAACATCCCAAGAGATTCTACGATAGGATTTAAGCTTCTCCTAAGAATGTTATGCTTCCTCAGAGCAATATAATCAATGACATTCTCAAAATCTCTCGGGAACTGCGACTCATTTCACAATCCTCAGAGTCGTCGTTAATCAACTCTAAACTCGGCAGCAATTGATCCGCCCCATTTCTTGACGCGGCTTTCAGCTTGTTCAGCCTGTACAATTCACGAGTAACAAACTTAAAATCACACAAAGAATTCACTGATTAGAAAAGAGATAAGAATAACGCTCACTTCTCTTCTCCAGTTGGTTATTGAAGTGATAACTACAAGGATTATAGTCTGCAGAACTATGCCTCCTATCATTCCCGACCAAATACCCTGTATCCAAAGATTGTACATATCAAGAGTAAGAATTAAACAAGACTCTCACGGTACTTACTATATATTGCATACTAAGATTAACATTACTGCTCACAGAACCTCTTCCATGTGTCATATATCGTACCTATCCTAAGCATATCAGGTACATAAAATCGTATCTCACCTCAGCTCCGAAACTGAAAACAAATCCCAAGACTATTCCTGCTGGTAATCCAACAAGGTAATAGCATGCAATGTTGATGTATGCCACAATAGCTTGCCAGCCAGCTCCAACAGCAACACCTAACAAGTAAGAATGAGTGGGTAAACTATCATCATTGGAATAAATGTTACTAGTAACATGTGTGAGTTGTGAGTTTTCTGGGGCAAACCAGATAAGACAGGCTGGAGACTGTTAAGAAGTACTGTGACGGCGAGTAAGCTAGCAAGCTTGGTTGTTTCCTTGGCAACTGCAGCACTGCTCGTAAACAGGTTAGGAAAGTAATCCCTCGTTGCAAGCACAAGTGCCATGATAACAACTCCTATGGACACGGAAGTGATGGAAACCACGAGCACCGCAAATTTGGCAGTTTTGAAATCACCAGCTCCAAGTTCATTTGAAACTCTCACACTGTTAAACAAATATAACCAATTATAGGTTATCTTAAATAGCCAAACTTGTATAGTTGCTGAGACCACATGTTAGCAAGAAATTTAGAATGTCATGATCACCACATGAAACAGAAGCACAAACAAAAGATGACCTTATTGCCGCATTGAACCCAATTGCAATCATAGCATCCCAGCCATTTATATTCATGCTATAATTATGATGAGAGAAAGCTGTTAGTGATCATATATGAGCAAGGCAATGGTTTTGATAAGTTTGTTTTCTAATTGCAAACATGACAGAACGTAAAATGAAAGTTATGTCAAGCACAGCAACATAATGGAGGAGCAGAGTAAGCAATTAATTACCAGACAGATATGGCATCAACAGGTATAAGAGGGTTTTTCAAACGCCCAACTATGACCACTAGTATCATCAAGTACCAAAACTCCAAGCTGCCATCCCATTTACACAACCTCCTTAGTCATCATAGTCCCAAGAAATTGTAACAAATGGAAGATTGGAGCATGAAGTGAAAGAGAAATACCATAACATAACAGCTGAAGCCAGAGAGAGTTTGACGAAGCCAAACAAGTCTGCAAAAGCTAGCCAGGAGAATCCACTCCAAGCACCGTCAGATGTGGTGATGAAGATGTACAACAATTGGCCGATGACAATGAGCCACCAAGATGTGTTAAGAACAATTGCTGCTCCGGTTAGGCCCCACCCAACCTTCAATATGAGCAACCAACTAAAAAATGTGTGAAGCACCAGAACAACTGCTGATATCCATGCCATTACAAAAACTTTCCTCTGTGACTGTAAGAACTTTTGAATTGGGAAATTTAAAGCATAGGCATACAACTGTGGGAGCATCCAAAGAGCAAACTTGCCTACACCAACAAAGTACAAGTCATAAATAAAAAAATACTTCTAATTATACTTAAAACAAACATCAGAGTGCATATGATGATATTATTTTTATAATAAAAAAACAGTTTCTTACTAGTTAGTCATGTGATTCGTATCTTTTGAAAACAGAATAAAATATTAACTCTTGCCACATTCCATTCCATCATGTTCTTTCAAAATCCTTGTCGTTATTACTCCTAAACAATATAATAAATCACATTCATTCGAACTTGGGGCTTTTACGAGTAACTGAACTGAAACGAATAAAACTGACCAGCAGCTTCGGAGATCTCGGTAGTCTCTCCAATGAGCTCCAATATGGGGGGTGACCAAACATAAATAGGTACCAAGATCGTGGCCGTAGTCAACAGGATGACCCACGATCTTTGCATGTACACCCCTAACATCCTGTACTGCCCCGCACCGTATGCTTGCCCACACAGCGTCTCCAGTGCACTCCCCATACCCAACTGTTCTCCCCAGTTGAATAAAAAAAATGTTAGAGCTGTTAAAAGACGAGATGGGATATCTTGCGTGCAACTCAAACTTGTAGCTCGGAGGAGTTCATGAAAATTGAAATTATGGAAATACTAATTGGTTGAGCTCAATCAGAACCAGTCCCTTGAGACAAGTAGGATGAAAAAGGTAAAAACGAGTGAGAGGGACAGAGTAGGTACCATGACGCCAAAGGCAAGGCCAGCGATGACGGAGTTTTCGACGGAAACGGCGGCGAGGTCGAGCTCGCTAACTTGACCAGCAAATGTCTGAGTGAGAGCACCAAGGGAGTATTGACAAATGGCAGTGAAGATAGCGGGGCCAGCCAGCTGCCACAGCTTCCTTGACTCGGATGCGAATCTCCTGAAAACCCCTTCAGGCTTTGCCTCCTGAATGTGATCAGCGCCGCCGTTGTCCTGCAGTAGTGGGGAGTCGACGGCCATAGCTACGTTCTGCTATAGGCCGAACTTACTTACTTCTCAAGGGCCACTTACTTGTTCTACTTTGAAATGGCCTTAAGCATGAGAGAAGTTAAAGGGGATTTGTAGGGTCCATCTATTTACGTGGAAATGGATTCATTGAATGGAGAGGCTAGCTGGGGGCCTCCGGGAAGTGGAAATGGGAATCACAGTTTGAAAGGCGGGTCATGGCCACAGAATAGAACAAAGGTTTGAAGGGTTGGTTTGTCCTACTTAAATGTGAAATCTGGATGGGAAGTACAACTACAAGTAGAGTGGTCTCCGCTGACTCGGAGACCAACCGTTCCAACCAAGTCTGCAGACGGTAAGGCGGCCTGCTGCCAGCACCAGGATACCGGATATTGTCTACTTTTTCATTATCTCTCCTCATCCAATCTAGACGGTTGATGGGAAAAGTGAGAGAAACGTTAAAGTAATAGTGTATTGATTGGACGGATATAAATTAGAGATTATAAGGAACAATGAAAAAAAGATAATGAGAGAAACTCAACCCATAAAAACCAACACTCCTTGGAAGGATTTTTCATTTACCTCAAAAAGCTGAGACGGATATAAGATCCTTTTCGGGGCAACTGCTTATTTACGGAAATAGATTATCTCAGAAGCTTTTTTTCTCAGCATCTTTCAGTATCTGATCACAACCGTTGGATCGGGCAGATTATTTTGAACATCTCTTTATCTTTCTCAGCCAACGGTTGTGATCAGATACTGAGAGATTCTGAAAAAAAAAAAAACTACTGAGACAATCCACTTCCTCGTTTACTCACCTAAAATTTCTCACATGTTTCGAATCTAAAACGAAATGTTACTACAAAATGATATATTGTAGTTATATAAATACTCACCCACTTACTTCTATCCCGAAATTGTTAACTCATTAACTTTATTCTCTTACCTCACTCATTAAATTTATTTAAAAATATAATAGTTTTACGGTTTTACTCATATTAAAGAGCTTACAAAATCAACCAACACAGAGTTGGTCCAACATTATTAAACTGTCTAAAGTTCAAGTAATATTTGAAAGAAACAGCCAAGAATTCCAAATTGAAATAGTCGGTTACTCATATACATCAGGTAATAAGATCTAGAAAAATATTCAAATACCGGAATAGTATTTTTTTTTTTTAAAAAAAAAGAGCATACAAAATGGATATATTAAACTTCAAAACTCAAGAGATAATATTTAAAAAATAATAATTTATATTTGGGAGGACCATCAATCCATTTAAAACGTGTGCCCTGTATAGAACACCAGAGGAAATTAAAGAAATTTAATTCCACCATTCTTGATTGACGAAGAATCCTTGCTCATTTTAAATTAGATGACACCCAAATTATTTGCAATTCATTTTCAATCTATACATTTATTTAGCAACTAAAATTTGCTATTCAATCATCTTAAAGTTTATAGGAAGATTTTGCAAATATAGAAAAGACACAAATAGCAATACGTATGCGTCATTTGCTTGTAAAATGCTAAGTAAGAAATACTAACAAAATTTTTTATCTCTAAAATATTTCTAAGAATTACTACTGATTTTAATGATTAAAAAATGTCTGCTCAACCAAAAGTTAGCCCATTCACACTAAACACTAATAAATATATTTTGTTCGGGAACCAATTTATATTGGGAAAATTTCTCCTAAGGTCCAAGTAACTAAAATATTGTCAAAGAAAACTCAAAGAAAAGTTCCATGTTAAAAAAAACCTTAGAGTCTTTTCTAGTATTATTTCAAGAAACATTAATAAATACTCCCTCTGGTTCTTATTATAAGACATTAACTATCAATTCTCACAAACTAATAAAGTTAGTTAAAGGTATTAAAGTTGTCATAAAATTTAAGTGATTTCGAATATTACTTTACTAACTACCCTAAACTCAAATCTAATACTTTCTCACACTACCCTTATGAAATATGGGCATGCATAGAAAAATGAATTAATTGCACTTTGAAAATTTATAAGTACCTTATAAAAAGAAAGGACAAAAAGTACTTGTTAGTTGGTTTCTTATAATAAGGACTAGAGGAAGTATATCAGTCCACCATTAACAATTAAATCAGTTACATTAATAACTACATTTTAACAACTATATCAGTATCCGTTAACAACTATATCAGTATCTGTTAACAACTACGTTTTTTGAAATAATACTAAAAAAAATTCTAGGGCCTTTTTTTATATGTGACTTTTCTTTAAACATTTTTTGATAATATTTTGATAACTTAGGCCTTAGGAGGATTTTCCCATTTATATTTTCTATTTATCACGATTGATTAATCCCAATTTAAGATGAGTCAGAGCCTCAAGCTAGGCCTCAATGTAAAAAGCTGCACATAAAGTAACCCCCTTTTATTTTTTTCTTGGAAGAAAACGCCATTTGCTTTTATCTTTTATCCAAACATGAATTTTGCGCTTCAACTAGCTTTTTGGGTTCAAATATAGCTTTGGGGGTAATAAATGCTAAACCAAAAATGCATTGAAATTGAAATTTTAATCACGGTTAAAAAAGGCACCCACCTCTGGTCCTTAAGTTTAACTGGCGTGGGGTTAGTCTTCCTCACCTTTAGGGAGGGAGTTCGATCCCTGCCTTGATCAAGACGTTGGGGGAGGCATCTTAGGAGTCTAGGAAGCAGTGGTAACGCTGGTAGAGGTGGAGACATGTGTACTCTCTAGCCAGTATCTCCTGTGGACTGGGCTCCAAGCGCCCTGCCCTTGGATTGTGGGTAGCCCGACCCTTTCCTAAAATTTTTATATCAAAAAAAAAAAAGGCACCCAAGAAACGACCCCGAACGAACAAAAGCTAACCATCCTAGGCCCAGTCGTTACTCGAGAATTATTTATTTACAGTCGACAATAAAATATCACGCGCTAGTGTAAGGATCCATGGGATATACACCACGAGGCTCAAAAGCCTGCTTAAATAGAAAGAGAGAGAATTGTGCACATAAAATCTAGCATCAAGGATAGTATTTTTAAAAAAAAAAATTCTAGCATCAAGGATCCAGGTATATAATTTCAGCTCGCCCTGATGCTCTCCTGAACCGCAATAATTCTTTCATCAACTCTGATCCTCCATTTGAAGAAGCAGGCTTCACAGTCATCCGTTCCAGAAGGGGAGAATATAAAAGCAGAAAGCTGATAAAACCTAGTTCGGGTTTGATGCCAGAGATACCGTCTATCCTAACATATTGCAGCTGCATCACTGGGCAATTCCAATACTCATCCTCCCAACAGTATTCCTGTGCTCCCAGCGTACTCTCTTGCTCCTCAGTGCGAGCCTATATGTAGTCCAAATGTTAAAGAAAACTCCAGCCCAAAATTCAAGAGGCGAGGAAATAAAAAATACCCAGAGATAAGTATTTGGCCAAATTAAACTACTTAATGAATGATATAACCTACATATGCAGCTTCATGTCAGTGAGCAGAAACATTGACACTGAATCATAATTTGCAGAAAAAACTCACCAACACCTCCAGTTCTTGGAGATTCGGAGAACTCCTTAAAAGGCACAAAGCAGCTGAAATTTCCTTGGAATCATTGAAATTGATGCGTATGGAAAGATAAGTTAAATCTACGCATGGTCTAGGAAGCTTTACTGGCACAACTCCTACTGCCAAATACTGGAAAAAAAAGACAGGTATTATTACACTTAGGAAAGTGCAGACATAAATCATGATATGATAGATAATTGTTCATAGAGGAGTTTTTTTTTTTTTTGGGGGGGGGGGGTGTTGCAGAGAGGAAAATAGAACAAAGAGAGAGAAACAGCAGAGACAGGCAGCAAGGGAAAGAACTTGAATTCATCAACCGCTAAGCCTTCATACAAATGACTTCTTCTCCATACCCTTGTATAGATTAATGCCAACAGCATCTATGGGTACAATTATCCCAACTAACACCCAAACTGATTCTCATTTATTTATTACAATCACATATCATGATGACGTCAAATCTAGTGGGTTTTTCGCTGCAGGTTAAATCCTCAAGAAAAACAACCTTTTTTTCTTCGCTTCTCAGAGTTAGAAAAATGAGTTCAGTTTGACATTGCTGTGCCAAGAGTTACAAGAATCATACCTTTAAAAAATAGCTTTGAACCTCCAACCTTCTAACATGAGGTAAATGAACAAAGAACTTGAGCAAATTGCTAGAACTTCCTTGCCATCTATTTTTCTCGTTTTCAAGGTTCAAATACAAACCAACGGATACAACTGCTAAATGGAAAGTGCTTTCAAATCTAACATCCTCAAATTTGCCTCCAATGTCAAAAAACTGAAGATTCGGTGCATCAATGTTGAGATGAGTGAAGCCATCAAAGTTCATCAGTGTTAGACGTTCAAGCAGTGGGCAGTTAGATATCAAGTTTTCAAACACATCTTGATCCATAGTAACATTCTGTAGATCAAGAGTATTCAAGTTCCTGAAGCCTATAAATGTTGATGGAGGCTTAAGCCAGCAGTTAAATAATTCCAAATGAATTAAACTTTGGCAAGAAAATAAACAAGACGGTATCTTGTAGTGATGCCCTTTCCAGATTTCCAGCACAAGCTCTTTGATAGATCTTCTGGTTAGATAAAGGGTCCAACGATCAATGTCAATCACACCAATTAGATCAAGATGGGAGAGCTTAAACTTGTTTATTGCACCAGAGTGAAGCAAAAGCACATGATCAATAATTCTCACAAGCTTGTTCTTGATAATTGAATGATCTTGGGAAGATATGGGAAGACACTGACTATCAAACACAAGATTTGGTAGAGTAGACCATTTGTACCTCCATTTGCTGGATAAAACACTAGTCCTCACTGCTTCCCGAATTGACAAATGTGAAAGAATCTGATCAATAACATGACCTGGTAAGCAACTTAATCTATCTGACTCCGCGTCTGTTAGACAAGGAGGCTGTGGTTGCTCTCTTCGCTTCTGGTATACATAAAACACAGATTAAAAGGAATTAGTAAACAAACTATATAGGTTAGGGCACTACTACATTTAGAAGGTAATATATGGGAGGGAATTTAAAATTGTTCAGCTAAAGGACAGTCATAGTGATAGGAACCAGTGGCCTATACTAGTTCATTCTAGGAAGAGTCGCAGCAATTAGATATTACTATAATATTTGTTTTATGTTTTATGTCTATAATGTGAATTTGTGTTAACCATTATAAGTGTCTTATGCTAGTTATTAAAGTTAATGTCAGTTTTATAAGTGTCCTATGTCAGTTATTTTAAGATAATGTCAGTTTAATGTGAGTAGTTATTTGCAGTTAGTGTGTTAGGCTATAAATAACAAACATGCACTCTGTTTTTTTGGGAATACAAAGGCAAGCTAACAGATATGAATGAAAATATTATTCAGATAATTATCTCCTTTGTTTCCCTAGAACTCAGATTCTAGTTATAGTCTCTCCCTTCTTCTCTCTTACCTCTACTCTTGCTTCTCCTCTTTTCTCTTCCCTCCTCTCCTCTTTTCTCTTCTAACTTCCTATTCATAGAATCTCTAGGATTAGGAATTCTGGTTCTAGAGTTCCCCATCTACCATACTCTTTCTCTTATCTTTCTTCAGTTTTCTCCAATTTCTATTTCTATTTTCCAAATTCTCACACATAGAAAGGGTTTTGGGTTCATAAATTACCATAAAACAAAAGCGAGAAAAAAAAGGTGTCCTACTCTGCGTGCTGGTGTAGCTTTTTTGGTAAATTAAATCAAAAGTGTAATCACAAGGATTTTTTATGTTTTCAATTTAGATGGCTAAAATTTTGCATGAGCAACACATCCATTACAGAAACTTCTCTTTCTCAAAAGCCACACCGTTCTTACGTCAAAGTCAACTGCATCAAAGTGGCTTGAGGAGTGCCAAAACACCTCTTACTTCCTTTTTCATTCTGCTTCAAGGTGTGCTTGGGAGGAGAGAAAATGGAACAGTGGGTAATTGGGAAACGACAATTGACAGGATATTAGGAGAAAAGGTGTGTCTCTATAAATCCATGATTTTATTTCTCCATTTTCAAAATCCCAATATCACTCCTATCATTAGAAGTTTAAACTAGTTCAAGTTTATTTTTAAGTAATTGCGTTCGTTGGGAGACCATTTTTTTATATATATTACCTCTGGGTCTATTTCTAAGAACTCATAAATAGGCCGGAGGTAGTAACATGCATGTCTAGCATTTATGTAATGAGGAACAACCAACGTGGATATATCATTGAAGACTTGAGGCTAGGACATTTTAATCACATGGATGTAATGAGCTCGTGAAGAACAGCTGATGGAGATATTTTGAAGCCAAGAGGAAACAATAGGTTAACACCCCTGTGCTTGACCTAAACCATTTTCTCAATCGAATAGCCTATAAAACAACATCACGAGCCAGAAGGACTTTTCCTCTAATCTTATTTAGACATACTGAAGAATGACAAACGAACATATCTGAAGTCATCCCGAGGTATTGCTACTAAATTACTCACTATAACGACCGTATTATGAATCATGAATGTTATAAGTTACTCGGATTCTAATGCATGCTTCCAAACAAAGAAAAGGTTCAGGAGTTACCATGTCCAGCGGCGAAGTGATTGGAGGTAAAGAAATTAGCTTTTGAGAGCAACTGTCAGAACACAGATTTCCTCCGAAACACTTCAGAACCAAGTCTGGGCCATCTCACCGACAAATTGTATCACACGCGTGGAAAAGTCAGATCCGATCGGATTCCGAATTAAATCTGTCAGTCACTTGTAGGGTTCGTCGGCACCAGCATGAATTTCAGTCATAGCTCCGAGAACCAGCGATACCATTGTCTTTGGTCGGAGGCCAGGAAAAGCCGAAAAGGTGGGAGAAACCGCGAACCTGTCCCCAAGCAACAAAATACTCCGTTTCATACCGCCATTCTAACTAACGCCCGATTATTAAATAAATATATACTATTTAGTTAGGAAAAATTCCATCAGAATTTTGAAAGTTTAAGTAAGTGATTTCCATTGTTAATTATTTTATTATTATTTTAATATATTATTGTTTTTATTAAACTGAATTTTAAAATTCAAGTGAAATTTTCTGTCTTTTTCCCATTTAGTTAGCTATGCAATTTTTTTGCCTATTTTTATATTTTACTTAATAAAAAGACATTATTAATTACTTTGTGTGATATTGTAAAGGCTAAAGTACATTTTTAATCTTTTAAGTTTATATAAGGTATACTTTTAGTCCATTAATTCTATAAAGTATACTTTTAATCTTATAATTATAGGGAATATTATTTTTGCTTTTAAGGCAGAAAAAGTTTTCTATCTTAAGTCAAAACTACGCCATTTTGACTTTTTTTTAAATGAAGAGGTGAAAGGAAAAGAAGAGAAGGAAAAAAAAAACAAAAAAAGAGCCAAAACGACATAGTTTTGACTTAAGGCAGAAATAATATTCCCATAATTATAATACCGTTAATGTTACTATTGGAAAATGTCAATGCATCAAACTTATCTAATGATTATATAAGCTTAAATATTGATTGTATAATTAAAATCTATTGAATTTAAATTTAAAATATGTATAAATTGAAAAATATCAAAATCCCTAATGAAACCGTCATTATCAAAACCCTGATTATATTAAAAAAATTAGTTTAATGATCTAAATTAAATATTTTAGTATAATAATCTAAATATCAAAATTTTGATTTTATTTGCAATGATTTATTAGTTTATTTTAATTTAATAATATAAATATATTATATTAAGAAAATTAAAACTTGAATATGCTGTGTCAGCTACAAAATTATCAGTCGAGTTTGCAGTATTAATATTTTCCATTAGGAACATTAATGATATTAGAAATATAAGACCAAAAGTATACTTTAGGAAGTTAAGGGACTAAAAGTATACCTTATATAAGACTTAAAAAACTAATAGTATACTTTGGCCTCTTGCAAATTAAAACATTGTTTACCTTATTACAAATTAAAACACGATGCTTATAAAACTGACATTATAATATCAAACGGCAGAGTGATATAAAGAAGGGAAAATTCTTCTCAGGGCCCAATTAGTTAAAATATTGTAAAAAAAGACTTAAAGAAAAGTCACGTGTTAAAAAAGGTTCAAAGGCCTTTTCTGATATTATTTGAAGAAGTGTTAATAACTATATCAGCACCCATTAATAAGTATATCAGTACCCGTTAACAGTTATATCCGTATAACGTTTTCTGAATATAATACCAGAAAAGGCCCTAAGAATTTTTTTTGACATATGACTTTTTTGGGTATTTTTTGACAATTTTTTGATAACTTAGGTCTAAGGTGAATTTTCCAAAAAAGAAAAACCCAAATCCCAAAACACTAGTATATTGTTCAAGTCACGTCGATTAATTTTTAGTAAATTATATTATAGAGTTAAATTGAGGGAGGCAGATAGTCATGTTTTTCAAGCGGTCATGCCCGCGGTGCTGTTTCTATATTTTATTTTTGGATAAAGGAGTAAAAATACACATGTACTTTATCCTGCCCAGCGTTATATGCTTTTTTTTTTTTTGAACCAAAGTACACACGTGGTTACCATTTTAGAGCAAAAGTCATATCTCCGGAATCCTTGGCCGCTCTTTAGGGAGGCATGTTTCATATTGCAAAGTGAACTATGTGTTGATATTTTGTTAATAATTTTAGTTATATTAAATAATTGATATATATATACTTGATATATAGAATATGAGAAGTAAAACTTAGTGTCTAGATTAATTTTTGAAAATAACTTTTAAAATTTACAAAGTTAATAGATGAGGGGAGTTTTGTCTCGGTTTCTATAAATTTAGGTTTTGAAAGTTTCTAAACAGACACCTGAAATCAATGACTAAAATAAAAATAAACATCTATGATTAAGTCCCTTAGAAAATTACCTTACTGAATAGAATAAAAGAGGAAGGAAAATCAATTAAAATCTTTTAATCTGACTTCTTAAACTTAAAAAAAAAAAAAAAAAAGTTCCAACCCAAATAAAAATTTCCTTCCACCCCTCCCCCTACCCCCTCCTTCCGTCACCAAACACCCCTATATTTATAACATTCATATTTTACAGCTTTAGCAGATATCGAGGGATCCATCCCTTGCTTTCAAATCTCATTATATATTCTTGTTGAATCATAATCTTTTCACGATCTGGGGATTTTTACTATGTGTTTGGGAAATAACGGAATTCGATTTTCAGACGCTATAGACTATTATCAGTGTGAGATGAGATATAATGCAGCAAAGCGCAATCAAACTTGAATTAAAATCTCCCTCGTCAATTCTTAACTGACACAACCCAATCAAATTCCATCTGTCATGTTTTTTTAATATTAAATCACACTAATGCAAATTTTATAGTAATATATTAACTCATGTCCTAAGTTTAGGATTTAGTTTTTAGTACAATTTTCAAGATAAATTAGTTTCCACATTTAGAACTTGCCTGATGAGTAATATATAAACTCAGCAGGTGCTTTATTTATTTTTTTTTAATTTTTTTAACAACACAGAATTTGATAAGATGCCGATCATTTAAGATTTACGAACGAGAGGACTTATGAGTTATAAATGCTGTTAATTATACGTTGAGCGGCAGTCCTTTGAAAAACGCAGTTAGATAGAGAGTTACGTTGCTTTAAGTAAGTTGCATGGTGCGTGTGTATATAGGCCAATAATATTCTGCAATGGTCGTTTTCAACTTTGTTTTAACTTCCTTCGTCTGCGCCATTTTCAACCAGCCTCGACCTAACCCCTCAGGAAAAATATACGAGTTACACGTTTCGAAGTGTTTAGACGTTTGACTTCTCTTCCCTTCTTACACCGCCATATAATATATCTATCCCTTATATACTATATCCTTACAATTATGAGCCTGCAAAGTCAACCATTTTTAAATCTTCCTATCGCTCCCTCCTCTTAAATGACTTCTCTCATTGCTCCATATATCGCCCAAAAATTATCGCCTTCGATCGTCTCTTCACCCTTATTTTGGGAATTATCAGTATAATAATCTTCAATTCTTGATATCAGATCAGAGCATCAGTTTGCGTTTGCCACGTATACTTAACAATCGGGATCAACTTGCAGAATGGGGAATCAAGCTGGTAAAGGGTATGGACGTGTGTGGCTATGGAAGATGGAACCCAAACGCACAAATTTAAATAAATCTGTTAGCTAGCAACATTTTGTTCGATTCTCATGCTGGCCTTCTTTTACTGATTTTTTTTCCCCTTTGGGTCAGATTTTGTGGACTGAATACGAGGATGAGGAGAGAGCCAATGGGTTTCATTCATGCCCAAGCTTCCCCGTCGCACGTAGGGATAAGAACGGTGGACGTGGACAAAGCTTGTAACTCATCCTCCGCTTCAGATCTCTGCATCTGCATAGTGACTTGGAACATGAATGGCCAGGTTCAGTCTACATATAATAGTGCCTCCATTAACTTATGATTTTAAGTTATAAATCATTATTCTTGTCCCTTCAACTAATTGAAATATGAGTTTGCCATAATGTTCACTATTAATTTGCTGTGAAGGTTACCTCTGAGGATCTAGCAGAGATGGTGGGCGACAACTGCGAGCATGATCTTCTAGTCATTGGCTTGCAGGAGGCTCCACGAAACAAAGTCGCTAGGCGGCTGAAAGCAGCTCTGGCTGATACTCACATGTAACTGCTTGGCCTCATCGATTTGTTCCTATCACTTTTTCTCCGTTTCCTATTTCTCAATTTCTTTGTTGAAAATCTTAACATATATATATTCAACGATGTCTAGTTATGACCTTTTGCAGATGCTTTGAATATTACCACATATATAGTTGACATGCATAATAATTATCATCAGCTTATACCATTTTCAAAGCATATCTTATCTTTTCTAATTGGTTTCTCGATCTACACAAAACGAGTTCATGCATTGTCCATTCGAATGTCCTTGCAGGGATTAGACTGATTGAATTCTCAACGCTGTCACTTTTATACTTTTAAGATAATTACGCCTAACAAGTAATCTAATTCACTGGATAATGACGAAAAATCTCATATTCTCTTATAGTTGAGGCACAGTCAGCTTAATTGTACAAAAATAAAAGAGCTCCAATGTCCAAAACCAAATAAATGTATAAAAATACGCACTTCAAATTCTCTCTTTGTTATAATTGGGCTTCTAAATTCTGTTTCCTGCTTCAGTAAACTCATTAGAATTTTCCTTTTACTTTTCTGCCTGAAATGAAGCCTGATAGGCAAAGTTATCATGCAGTCTTTGCAGCTGTACCTGTTCGGGCCTAAGAATGCAGGATCATTAATTAGAGGTGTGGTTTGTTACCCACTAATTCGTTCTTTAATTTCTTCTCTATCCTGATGCATCGCTAAAAGATATGGACGAGACTCGTACATACAGACATATATATAATCATTTATCACTGTTACATATAAACATGCAGAATTGAAGGTGGACAAACAATCAGTTGGAGGGTGCGGAGGCATAATAGGAAGGAAGAAAGGGGCAGTGGCAATCTGGATCAACTACAAATCCATAAGGATGATGTTCGTTTGTTGCCATCTCTCTGGTAAATATATAAACCTTGTTAATTTGCATTCCATTCACATTCACGCAAAATTAAGGTTACACGAGCAGGTGACTAAATACTCATCACTTGAGTGTACGTTTGGTATATTGGGCAGCTCATGCGGGGAGAGTGGAAGAAAGGAATTCAGAAAGCAGGCACATATCACACTCCCTCTTCTCCAAGAACTGGAATCCATATGCCCGACCTGCCCACGTCACCGTTTGGATGGGAGATCTCAACTACAGGCTACAAGACATTGATACCTACCCGGCCAGATCTCTGATACAGAAGGACCTCCACAAGGTTTGTTTGTTTCAGACTCAGACTTTGCACAACTTCAAATCTAACAAAAGCTTTCTTGATTCATTAATATTTCAATTGATATATCAGAAGCTGCTTGGCAAAGATCAGCTCTTACAAGAGGCTGGACGAGGACAGATTTTCAATGGCTATTGTGAGGGCACATTGACATTCAGACCAACTTACAAGTATAATGTAGGAAGTAGCAACTATGATACCAGTTATAAGGTATGTATATATCTATGCAATTCCATTGATCTCCACGACTATTTGCCATGTATGTATAAAAATTAAATTTGTGTTGGTTATTGGGTATGTGCGGATACAGGTGAGGGTGCCAGCTTGGACAGATCGTATATTGTTCAAGGTAGAAGACTCGGATAACATGGAAGCAGTATTACACGCGTATGAATCAATGGATGAAATTAACGGTTCTGATCATAAGCCAGTCAAGGCTCGACTCTGCTTAAGACTTCGTCAAACCTAGCTACCTTAATTAATCCCTCAGTTTTCTTCTTCTTCTTCTTCGATTATTATTGGTACATACTGGTATATATATTACTCCTCCCTCGTAAATTGTTGAATGTACAAATTTGGCAGTTTAAAAAGTAAAGAAAGTATGAAAAATGTTCATTTGTTTGTTTGTTGCTGGAGCTGGCAAACGATAGATTCAAATTTCAAAATATTAAAGTACTACTACTATTTAATGTTCCTGACTTCCTTCTTTCATTGATTGGTTGTATGCATATATGGACTTGTTGGCAGTTTGCTCAGAATGGTTAGCCAATTACCTTGAATTAGTTCCAACCATAGCCACCAACGTTGACATTGATCAACTCCCCAAGGATTCCCTCCATTTGCTGGCTGGTCACAATTAGAGCCAGTAATATGGGTTAGACCATCGAATTCAGACTAACCCATCATAAGTTGGGATCATTTGGGTTATGGCAAAAGAACAAAATAACAAAAATTGCACCTAAGATGAATTGATATTTAGCCAACTCAACTTATAACAACTCATTTGGTGAGTCAACCTGTTCAACCCATATTATTTTACTTTTTTTTTAAAAAAAAAAATATACCACATTTAATTTTTCAAATTTGTTTTTTACCATATATTGATTTTTTTTAGACCTAAACCATAAACAAATTTAAAATACATTATAACATCCTCAAGTGATAATAAAAAATCAAATTTAAAGTTTTAAACATTAAAAATTAAGCATTTTTTCACAAGTCCACACATTATATAAAATAGACATAAATCTAAAAGTCATCATTAGCATTCAATACAATCAATAATTAGTTTATATTAATGGTGTTAGATTACATAATACACTTAGAGAAGGCACAATTTTTTTTTTAAAATAAAATAAATAAAAGAATCACCATGGGTTGGGCTCATGTGGACATGGACAAAAAAAGAACTACATCATAACAGTCCCATTTTTAGGAACTCAAACCGCCTATTTTTCTGAGTTGAGCGTTTTTGTTTCAGGGTTAAAACTCATATTACCAGCCCTAGTCACAATTCGTAAATTTTGGTTATATATTATATTGGACAATTTTTTAATATTAACACACAAAATTGCAAAATTAAGAAGGGGCAATGGCCGCGCCAAGCCAAGCCCGAATAAAAGCTGGTTCTTTACCGTCGACGATTTGATAATTTAAAAATACAAACCAACGTCCAATAATAAAAACGAATCTCCTTGACTTAGCTTTGCCCCAAATGAAAGAATCGCCTCTTTTCTTCAGCTGCTTTATGCTAATTCATCAAATAAATTCCTTCGTAGATTGCATTCGCATCCCATTGAAACTGAATTCAACACAACATGCCAGCGAAGGATATTCTAACCTTTTCCATGGGTTACTACTGCTGAAGTGGACACCAATTCCTAGGGAATCCCACGTCTCTCAAGAGATCCTAAAAAAGGTTAGTGGATGTTAGAATATATAATTCTTAAATGGCGCAAGGGCTATCTGTAAATGGCGGGTTAGTGAATGTTCTGATTTGTATCATATATAATCTGGTTAGATTTCATGGTAGAATACAGGATAATGATGGATAACTAGATATTTTTATTCTATTTTATTTTATCTATTGTTATTTATAGGATATTTAGATTTATCATTTTTTTTGGAAGACTTTAATTAGGTAGTTATTATTATTAATACTGTTTTAGGGTTCTAATTTCTTAGAGTAGGCTTGGATTATTAAATATCAGATTATAGTTATAGTCAATGGCGGATCCTTTTTGTTGCGGCCAGCTGGCTTTCTCTTATCTTATGTATTTTTATATATGTACCTTGTAATATTTTATTTTGGCAAATCAGTTGGCCCCAACTAAGTATTTTATTCTACGTATTTTATTCTTTCTAATGAGGGTAATATTGTGTTGATTAGTGAAAATTTTGAGATTATGATTTTGAGAGAGTCTTGAGTTTTTATAATAGATGACTATATATATGTAGAGGATGATTAATGACTAATTTTGATCAGTTTGGATTTATTATTTGGTTGTCTTATGATTTTATAATAAATTTCTCTTTTAAAAAATAGATTATAATAGGTTATTTGCTTAGTTAAAATTTAATCAAATCCTTATGTTTTTTAAAATATTTTTTGGGGTTCATATTATATTTATTTTATTTTCTCCAATTATTTTGTTTTGAGGTAGGTGGAATACTTATTTAAGTGTTAATTTTATTAAATTTCATTATATATATTATTAATATTATGATTGTGTTTGTGATATCTTTAGGATAATGTTTGGTTCATTACTCATTGAGTTGTAAGAAGAAAATAAAATTCTTGTTTGAGATACCTACTGAAAATGTTATAATCTTATATATTTTTTTGATTTATAATTGTTGGTTATAATTTATTTGTATTTTTAATGTTATACGATATTATTTAGTAAATAGTTCAACATATTTATTTTTTGGCTCGGGCTAAAAATATTCTCTGACTCCGCCAGTGATTATAGTATTGGACTATTGGGCTTTATTACTCCCTCCCCTTGCTTCCCCCTCTTCTCCTCTCTTTTTTGCATCATTCTACAGTTACTAGAAAACGGTTTTTGAGTTATTTGGAGGGAAGGGTGCACATTCATAGATATATAATAATTTTTTAAGTATCTATATTAATTAAAAGTTTAATGTTTATGTTTTTACAGCATAAATATTTTTTCTGTCACATTCACATAAAATACATGAGTTCTACTAATATATTTTTTGTTCTCTTTATAATAGAACCAACTCACCACCACTCACTTTTAGGTGAGAGAAAGTGAGTGTGACCGAAAAAATTAAATATCTATACATTAAAAAAAATAAAAAAATAGAAATATTAAACCCATTAATTAATCAACTAGAAATGATTGGTTTTCTATTCAGTAAACAGTGCATGTCATCAGGAAACAGTTTAGCTTCTCTCCATATGTTTTGACTTGGAAGAGTACCCTTTTTTCCCCTGTTAGTTCTTCTGCTGAATAAATGGAAAGGCGTATATTAAGCTTTGTTTTTAAAGGCTGATTTCACTTAACAGATGATTCAGATCACATCCTTAAGGAAGGCGAGTTGAGCATCAAATAGAAGCCAGCCATTATAAAACAGCCACTTGGTAGGTGAAAAAACCAGTCCCACAAACAACAATCACGACAAATCAGGAAACAACACGCAGGCAAACGCAACCATGGGATGGGATAGGAAAAGGTGCTAGCGTAATATCACCTCTTCGGCCGAGCCTTATGGTGCCCCAGTTCTTTCGTTGGATCTTTTTTGTAATAGCTTGAGAGACCTGTTCCATAGAGAGGATGAAGATGAATGGTGAGAGTGGATCTCCTTGCCTAATGCCTTGTGAGAAGGTTGATATGCCAATTTCTCAACTACCAAAAAACTGAACATCTTGGCAATTACCTTGGAGTTCCCCTGCTTCAGTCACGAGTTTCCAAATAAACATACAGGTTACTTAGTGGACAAGGTTCAGTCAAAGCTTGCTAATTGTAAAGCAAAACGTTATCGCTTGCGGGAAGGATTACTCTGGCGAAGACAACCCTTAGTACTATTCCCTTTTTCACTATGCAGACCCCCCTTCTCCCATCTAATTGCCGCAGGGACACTGAGAAAATCATTCGTGGCTTTGTTTGGGGCTCCGATGGGGTTACATGTAAACCAAGACTAGTCAATTTGGAAGCCCCTTTTGGTTGGGGATTTAGGGCCCCTTCGGGTTCTCTCCTTTGCCGATGTTTCTGAAGCTAACATTGACAAACCCATCTATGCTTATGTGGACAGCTCAGGGCAGTGGGACAGGTCAAAATTCCAACGTCTCCTCCCAGAGGCTCTGAACTTGCAAATAGTCGCTCTCACCCCACCGAATTAGTCAGAGCCCAATGACTCGTGCTTTTGGAACCTCATGCCCATCGGGATGTTTAGTGTGTTTTCGGCATACCAAGCAAGTCAGGAGGAGCTATGGGGCAATAAAAATGCACAATGGAGTTTAATCTGGAAGTAGCCTGGCATTCAGAGCGTGTGTACCTTTCTTTGGCCAAAGCTTAAGAACAATCTTCTTACCAATTCGGAACAAGCCAGCCAGGGGATGACAACTGATGAATCTTGCGAACTATGCCATTTCGGGATGGAAGACGTCAATCACGTCCTCCGCCGCTGCTTGACTACTCAATCTTGTTGGTCGAAGGAGGTTCCACAGAAAAGCTAACTGTTTTTCTTTGGGAAACCTCTCCAAGCGTGGTTACTTTGGAACCTTAATGCCCGGTGCATTGGCACTCATTGGAGGCTTTTCTTTGCGACATTGTGTTGCGGCCAAGGGATAACCGGAAACAAGAACTTTTTTGCCAACAAACCCAAAACGGCGGAGAGCATAATCTTATTCTTATCTATATGCTCTTTTGTGAATTACTCAATTAATGAGGCAGAACTCTTTAAGATCTTTTGGCCCACTTGACTCTTGGAACGTGGCATCTGCATATTTTTTTAAAAGTGAGAGAAAAGTTAAAGTGTTAGCGTATTAATTAAATAGATATAATTTAAAGATTATGAAAGACAATGACAAAAATCCAACCCCTTAACTCTCATTAATGCAGCTAATTTCCAGTGTGTAATGTAATTTTCTGGAGCATGCACCCCTTCTATATATGATTTTAGTTAATACATTCATCTTTCACTCAATATATATATATATATATATATATATTGCATGTCTAATTGATATAAATCCCCAAATTTTCGCTAACTTATTTTCATTAAATAATTTATTAAGATCCCTGAAAACATGGCGGGCGAAATTTTTAGGCGATGGTGGGGCTGAATAAACAGTCTTAATAAGTTGGCAAGCCTAGGTTATTCATTGTATTCTTCTTTATAAAATTCGGACTTTTGAACTGTTCACCGTTCGCATCAAATCAAACCTTTGAACCGCGTACGCTTGCTTCGGCCACAACCCAATTCAAATAGAAAAGCAAATGAGGAGTCTTGCTTGTTCGTTCTTTATTTTAGCTTTCGTAAAGAAACTTTTGGCGTTGGGGTCTCCTCGAGGCAGAGTTAAGAAGGAGCCCCACATGCCTTCTAATCCTTCCAACTGGTAGAAATTCTCAATATTAAGTGTATTCCATGATCTTTCGTCAAACCCCTTGGGGGTTATGACAATTGTTTGATCATTGTTTTACGTTTCTTTTAGTTTGACTTTCGAAATCGCGTGCGGTTCTGGTCACAATCTCTGTTCACATTTATATATGTTTTCCTATTTTTTTTTTTTTTTTTACAAAAATAGTTTGCTTGGAATCCCTGCAGATGTCAATGATCTAAAGTTCTTTCGTTCCCATTTTTTTCTAGACATACTTGATTTTGCAGACACGCCAAAATTGATGTCAAAGTAGTTTTCTGACTTGCGAATTAGATCATAAGCTTAGAGAGAGGATACGGGAAAAGGTTCGTCACGAGATAACATCTTTTCCCAGTGGTCGTTCCTTTTGCGGTCGAATAATCTGCTAGGGTCTCTGACTCGTTCTTCGAGCACCCGTGGATTCTGTGTTTATTAAGAGGTAAGCCACTCCTCCACTACCTTGCCCCCTGTTTATTCCAAATCAGTAATTGGAGGTCAGAAGTCATGGAGTAAATGGGTACATTGAGCTGGAAGAATAAGAATCTATGCTCATCTCTCTTTCTCTCATGAGTTGTTTTTATCTATGATATACCCATTGCTTCCATGGACCATCTGCAGTTCAAAGGTTTTAATTATTTATTGAGGTTCGCATGCAGTTGTATTTGTTCCTTTCCTCTGAATTGTTTTGATACCTTTTGATGGTATTATTGTATTCTTATCTGGCGGCAGTTTAACCTGATTTAGATGCGTGAAATGATTATGTTGATCAGATTGTTTATTATTAGTGTTTTGTTTTCTTTTGTTGCTCTGGAGTTAATGGTAGGAATTTTTGCTCTTATTTTGCATTACCAAGAGCTCTGACCTTGTTCGATTACGTGGTTGTCTAATTTGCAGGTAGAAGTTAACAATACCATGAACATATAGGAATCGTCGAATGGGTTGGCTTAGCAAAATTTTCAAAGGCTCTGACCATAAAATTTCGGAAGGGCATTATAATGCAAATTATAGGGAGGATACAGATTATTACTTACCATCAGCTTCGGGGGTAATGCATTTGTTAACTTCACTTTACTTCCCTTTTCTTTTTGTTCCCTTTTTGGCAAATTCATTTAACACCTTTAATAGTTATTTGAAGAACTGACTCAAATTCTACTTTGTCTTGCATTCATTTATAGAGCCCCATTTTAGACTTTAGATAAGTTATCTGGATTTGTTAACCGGAATTTGAATGCAGGACGTCTGGTCAGAGAATGAGAATGAAGATATAGATCGTGCTATTGCACTATCTCTTGCAGAGGAAAATCAGCGAAGAAAGAACATAAATGGTGAGTGATATAACTTTTAGTTGTGATTGCATGAATTTTAAGGGACTACTAGCATGAGAGTGTGTTTGTGTAAATATAAATGACGAGTGGGGCAACATCTGGTGGATATAAAGCAAACTGGAAGACGTGTATCCACATATGAGGGCAGCGACCAGTTGGTGGTCTTTCTTTTTAGAATGTGGCATCTCCAGGAACTAGTAATTGGTTGCTAGATTTCACCCCAGGATGATACCTGTATCTTTTCTTAAAATGTTGAAGTTCCTCTACAATTTCCAAAATTCAATATTCTGTGGGTTAGTTTTTCTGAGTTACTAAGATGTTTCTGTTATGTACTTATGTAATGATGCTCAAACTTTCTTGAATATCGTTTTTAATTATCAGCAAACATCATTTTGGTGACTGCTTGTTTGAAGCTATAGTTTTCTCCATGGAATTGGTTCCAGAAATCACGATGTTTATTTTTTGCTTGAATTGATACTCTATCTGGATTTCTAGGTTCAAAGTGTCCGTTGGTTCATATTGTCTCTCAATAACGCTCAATGGATGCTACATTTGATGGTCTTGTGATGTAAAATCCGCGTCTGTCATTTGGCTTTCTCTTGTATAATTATTATGTGACTGCTTATCTACCAATGAATTTATGCTATGCCCTTGAGAAGCAGTAAACATTTATCAATCATTTGCACAAATTTTTGTGTTCGTTTTTCAGCTTTATAGGCTCTAAATTGTGTTTTTCTGAAGATCAAATTTATAAATGCTTATATTAACAAGTTTTTGTCCTATATAGACCGCAAGTCACTGTTAGAAGAAGATGAACAACTTGCTAGAGCAGTACAAGAAAGTCTAAATGTTGAGTCTCCTCCCAGATATGGAAATGGAAATATGTATCAACCGATGCCTGTGTATTTCCCCATGGGGTCCAGGTATGAGTTGGACAAAGAATGACAATATTGTCTGATTGGGGTATTATATTTTTAAGTATTACTTAGTTTGACTACTTAAATGGACTTGCTAAGTGAGTTATCTGAACTTTTTTCACTCACAATTTGTCATGTGGTCAAAAGTTCTGATTATCAGTATTTTCCTTTTCTCCCTGGCGCATGTTATGACTGCTTATTCTTTGGAATTATCTATTTTTTGATGTATTTTATTTCACTTAGTTGGCGTTCACATTTTCCCCTTCTAATCCCTCCCCCTTTTCCTTACACACACACACACACACATAGATTGATCCTATGGGTCACATGTTCACTGATACTATTAAGCTTTTTATTATCAAAGATGTGTCAGCTCACTAAGGATTGGTTTCATTAGTGCTACTGCTGAGATACTATCAAAATACGCATTTGCACATCTTTATGAAGATGGGATTATATTAACGATCAGAAACTTGGGTTTTTATTAATGAGAAAGATGAACCCTACTGAGTTGCTTAAGCTATTTGAGTGGCGTGGAGAAGCCCAAGCCTATAAAAAATTAACACGGTATCAAAGCCTAATGACCACAAGAATCAGGAACCTTATCAGAAAAATGATAGACCTGAGCCCTCTAAGGTTCAAGAGTATAAGCCTGACTAAAAAAATGTTGGTTGTGACCTGAGGCCTCTATGGCTCAAAACACAAACCTTGGCAAATAGAAAACTAAACCTCTAAGAGAAAAAAAAGTGGGGGAGTGGTAGAGAAAAGATGTCCCACATCTTAAGTAACAAGAAAAATGAAAAGTACATAAGTTGGCGGGATTCAAATAAGTAGTTTTGGTGATTTTGGTTATATGGACAAACCCAAGTCTTTTCTTCCATGTTGCCTAATATGTAGACATGAGGTTTTCAAGGACGTTTAGGATACTCGGGTGTCAAGGTTTGGCCTTAATTCTTTCACTCTTCAATTGATCACTGACCACTATAAAAAGATAGAATAAGTGTGTGTGTGTGTGTGTGTGTGTGTGTTGAAATGTAAAAGGTAAGAATCTATTTACTGTTTTCCTTGGTTTGGTTATTAGGCAAATAAGGACGTTAGGTGTAGACCATGGAGACTATTTATCTCATCTCATCTTTGGGGGATTGTATAAAGAATACAATGATGTATGCAGCCATGGCTTGCTGAATTATGCTTCTGTGAACAATCTCGGTGCTCTGTATTTTTATGTGCTTGTACCATATTGAAACCTGATTTGTTGAATTGTAAAGCAAGACAAGTGGGGAAATAGTAGTGATGAACATGGGATATAATGTAATCCTTTATTCCTTAACAGCTTCAAAGTGGTCAACTTTGTTTAGAGATTATTTATCTTTTTATGTAGCGTTATATAATCAATTATATCTGTGATGCAGACAATATTAAATCTGTTTATTTATTAGTAGGATTTGTGCTGGTTGTAATACTGAGATTGGTTATGGACGATATCTAAATTGCTTGAGTGCACTCTGGCATCCTGAATGCTTCCGTTGCCGTGCTTGCAACCTCCCAATCTCTGATTATGAGGTATGTGACTTTCAAGTTGCCTGGCAAAGCTCTCCCGTTTCATTATTCTTATTCCATAAGCACTTACATCAATCCTTGCTTTTGTAGTTTTCCACATCTGGGAATTACCCTTATCATAAGTCATGCTACAAAGAAAACTACCATCCAAAATGTGATGTCTGCAAGCACTTTGTAAGTATTTTTCCTTGACTTAGTTTGTATTATACTTATATCTGTTTTTTCAGATGTTTTGGCTCTACAAATTATTGTGCTATTACCTATTAAAACAAAATATTGTATTTTGAATGTGAGCTTATTGAACTTTGAAATAATACATCTTATGTCTATGCCAAATGCCATTGGGTTATTGATTTACCAGAAAATTAGCGTTGTGGATTGTTTGCCTGTTCTTGACCATGAATGGTTGGTCTATCTCTATTTTGGATAAAACATGGAAGTATGTGGAAATTCAATATTTTTTCTGGGGATTATAAGTTAGAACGTATAATTTTTTATGTTTCTTTCACCTTTGTCTTGTGCTCTAATGCCTGCTGCTATGGCAAGCAGATCATTGTATCACTAAGCTTTATAATTGATGACTATGTTTTCTATGTATTCTGATATGCTGGAATTGAAATCATAACAAGCTAATTTGCTTTACCCGTTGTATTCAGCCATATATTTCTTTTCCTTTTGTTAATTATTGAAAATGTATACCTTTTGTCAGATTCCAACAAACCCTGCTGGTCTTATTGAATATAGAGCACATCCTTTCTGGATCCAGAAATATTGCCCTTCTCATGAACATGATGGCACTCCACGCTGTTGCAGCTGCGAGCGTATGGAGGTCAGTCTGAATTCAATATGTTCATCTGACCAAATATTTATTGGCTGGACTAAGGAATGGTGGATGACCTTGCTTGGTTAAACTGAAAACAACGCAGCTAAAAAAATTTCCTTTAACATATGCAGCCACGAGAGACAGGATACATTGCTCTTAATGATGGTCGAAAGCTATGCTTGGAATGTCTGGATTCTGCTATCATGGATACAAGCGAGTGCCAACCCCTTTATTCAGACATACAAAAATTTTATGAAGGTCTTCACATGAGAGTGGACCAACAAGTTCCATTGCTCTTGGTTGAAAGACAAGCACTGAATGAAGCAAGAGAGGGGGAAAAGAATGTAAGTGAAAATGGATTTTTTACCAAGTTGTAGCAAAAACATTACCTGACAATATCATAATGACATTCAGCTGTTGGACATACAAGCAACTAGTGTTTTGGTGTTTGGCGATATCCTCCCTAGGAATTAATATGAAAAACAACTCACTTTTCTTGTCTCTCACAGTTGCTAATGCTTTATCTCTTCAATTTTATCTACCTAGATATGTTATGCTCAAAGTATGTCAAATAATGTAATTTGATTTTCATAATTTTATTAAGTGCTGATAAAAGAAAACGACTTGTGATTCTGTTTTGATGTCAATAATTGCAAGACATCATCCTGTCCTAGTTCATAATACTTTTTAAGATGAAGAGTTAGTTCGAGGTCCAATCAAATGTTTCCTTTTTGTAGTTACTTGTTAGGCACTTAGTTATTTGTTTATCTTACCCAGGGCCACTATCACATGCCTGAGACCAGGGGACTCTGCCTTTCTGAAGAACAGAACATCAGCACTGTAAATTCCTGCTAAGCTTTATTTGGGGCTCTATTTTCTAAATATGAATAGAATTTGTTAAGAACCTCAAGTGACTAAATGTTTATGGTATATTGCATTCTAACCTACCAGGTCTTGAGGCGACCTAGGATTGGAACAGGCAATAGGGCTGTAGACATGAGAACACAACCCTACAAACTGACTCGACGCTGTGATGTGACAGCAATTCTCATTTTGTATGGCCTTCCCAGGTAAGATTTAATGCTACTGGATCTATAATAGAACTTGCATCAGTAGGAGACACAATTTTGATGCCCATGACCAGATAAATAAATGGAAAGTAACAAATCCAAAAGACAACCAGAAAATTTTCTAAGGAAACAAAAACTTGTTGGGTAAACTTTACAGTAGGTAGGTTGATGATTATGTGATTGCAGAAAGTCGGGACAAAAATATATGTGAGTCTAAAGTTTTGTTTTACTTAAAACCGGTATTGTCCTTATTATGCAATTTAAATAAATCTTGGAAAAATTGAACTTGGAAGCAGTAAAATTGTAACTTTCATTTTCTCACCCTTTGGTATCTGTGGGGAATATACATGATTCTTTTTCTGCATGACAAAACGGACCTTTTGCTAATTTAATATTCATGTTTCTTTGTTTGTCCTCGGTTTTAGGATACATCAGTTCACTTTTAGGAAGAAAACTGGTTTTTTTCCCTCAGGAAAAAATGTAATTGTCCGGGTTCTTATTGCTTCCCTTTGGTTTGATGAACTATTTTATGCAAGATTGCTATTTGTTTGTTTTTTTTTCAGGTTGCTTACTGGATCAATCCTAGCTCATGAAATGATGCATGCATGGCTACGACTTAAAGGTACTCTTCAATTATTAGCAATTATCTGCTTTTGGAGTTCATTTTCTTGAATGCATCCGCTTAGACACGTCTTACTGAAATTGGCAAACTCTGTTTTTTTGGGGCTGTTTTAATCTTCTAATATGGTTTTGCTATTTGCCGGATATGTGTATCTATGAAGGTTATCGGACACTCAGACAAGATGTTGAAGAAGGCATTTGTCAGGTTGTGGCTCATATGTGGTTGGAGTCTGAGCTTTCATCTGCATCATCAGCCTCATCCTCATCTTCATCCTATGCATCCAGGAAAGCCAAAAGACCTCAATTTGAGAGGAAGCTTGGGGAATTTTTCAAGCATCAGATCGAATCAGACATTTCCCCCGTTTATGGTGATGGATTCAGGGCAGGCCAACTGGCAGTTCGTAAGTATGGTCTCCCAAACACCCTTCATCATATTTGGATGACTGGGAATTTTCCCCTTTAACCTTGGCTACACACGGATTCTCATTCTTTAGAGAGATAAAGCTTGGCCTTTTGATATTAGAAACTGAGGCTAAAGCTACAAGGCATAGCTTTGATAGGGTGATTGAATTTTTTGAACTTGCAACTGTAATTAGTAGTTACTGATGGGGAACATTATTTGATTAAAATACTTACGATTTGTTTGTCTCTCTGATCTAATAAAGCTTTATTACACCTAGTGCAGCGCTGTACCATTCCCCGGACCCCCACACCCTTGGAGAAGAAAAATGAAAAATCACCTTCCTATGTTATGTAACTCCCAGTTCCCACGACATTTGAGGTTATTTTCTTGAAGAATCCAGAACTTCCACAGTAACCTTATAACTTTGTCAAGATTGAGATGATATATCTTCTTGAACACGTTCACTTTCGAGACACGTTTCGTTTTTCCCTTTGGCTTTTCGTTTTGGATAGAAACAGAAGCATCGGAGAACTTCATTTGCCACCGTGAAATATGTATCTTACGTGGCCAGTGGTAGTTGGATTTCAGCTTTTGTAGGTCACCAATATGTTTTCAAATAGTTCCTTGAAAATTTATTAAAACGTGGCGCTTGCGTATAACTACGCCGAAATCAAAGCGCTCTCTATTCTTGAATGATCAATTACGTTGCATATTCCAGCACGGCATCAGCTCCTGAGAAGCTTCCCATGCGAAGGGCATCACCATTTTAGTATATACTCCCTCTTGTCTTGTGTTGTGTTGATTATAAAACACTAACTGACAAGTATATTTAGTATTTTTTATAAAGTATTTATTTGTTTTCAATGAGCATTAGTTATTTTTTTTTCATGTATGTTCATAATTAATAGGGGTAATAGGCAAGAAGAACAATAATATAATATTAAAATTTAGTACAATTAGAATTAGTAGAGATCATATTAGAAATCACTTAAATTTTAAAATAATTTTATTAATTTATAAGAATTGTTAGTTAGTACTTTAAGGATAAGAGAGAGAGAGTAACTATGACAAAGGTAGATACAACTTTTACTAAAAAGAGGGGGCCATAGACCACATTTTGGCGTAACTTTGTCGGGTCAGTTGAATTAAAATCTGGGTAATCTCAAAGGTGGTTTCTGACTTGACCCAGTTTTCAAGTTTCCTTATAATTGAGGGTAGGGCGAAGGGAATCTTAGATATAGAATGCATCATTACACGAACGTTTGAATAGTGAACGGTAGCATTATTATTGGGCTCCAGGGACTTTAACACAGCACAACATCATATAGTACAAGCAAAGCAAACTAGTTTCAGAAAATATACAACTTTTTTAAAATATACACGGCCAAGTAATTGACACTAAGGAATTTTGTGTCCTCACCGCAACTCGAGCGAGACTGAAGCTAATTCGTACTTACTATGTGTGTTGCTTTCAATAAGATATCAGCCGGCGTCGCCCCTCGTGCTTATACAATGACTTGACTTGTTGTGTTGATATATACTACAGCCACCAAATTAACTGCAACACATGCTATTTTGTTTATTTAAATTGTTGCGTTGATTGTCTTTACAATTCAAAAGGAAAGGTAGTGTATGTTTCAAATTGATATGGCTCACTCTTCTTGGATGCTGGATGCTGCAAAAGAGAGTGTTGGTGAAGGAAAATCAAACAAAATGACATAAAGATCAAAGAAAGTTAATCAAGAACACGATGACGACATCATTTGCTGGAATTCATGGAAATCAAGAGATCCATTGCCGTCAAGATCAAAGACTCGAATCATGGCGGCACACTCCTCGTGGGATTTCAAGTCCCCCAGTTGCCGCAACATCTGCTGCAAACCCCTGGGCGTTATGTAGCCACAGCCTTTATTAACCTCAAACATCTGGAAGGCGCTCTTCAGAACATCATCACTCGACTCATCAGTGTCTCTCTGTTCTAACAATCGCAGGAAGTCCCCGTATTCCAACAAATCGTCGCCGTTGGAATCAAAGTCATGGATCACCTTTCTGGCTCCGTTATACGTCACCGACTCGCCCGCCGATGCCAGATATTGCATGAGCTCCTCGCATGAAATCTTGCCATCCTTGTCGACGTCGAAGTGATCGAAAACATGCCTCATCGGCTCCTCCTTCTGGTCCAATGTATCACCGTCGTCGTGTTCTGTTGTGATGCTAATGGAAGGCGTTTCGTGGGGGGTGGCATTTGAATTTGATGCTTTGGGAGAGGGACGAAGGAATCTTGGGAAGGTGATTAGCCTGAAGGTTTTGTTAGAGAAGAACTTCTTGGAGGCCTTGGGAACAATGGCGGTTGCCATGGCGTGATTGTGAGACTGCACAGAGGGCAGTTTTGGCAGTACGGGTACGCATAGCATAATCTTTGATTTATTATATACATAGAGAACAATGTAAGGTAAATTGCAAGGAAGTTGCGGAGGAGACCGACCTGTCTTCCCTGGACTTGACCTTGTTTCGTTGCGTTTCGACTTTCGAGTAAATGAGTCTCCGCTTTTTCAAACAAGGCAAGGCAAGGCAAATTTACGCTTAATTTCTCGGCATTTTCATCACCCTATCCTATGGACTATAGCTATTAATGAAGCCTATATTAAATTCCTATATCCAACAAACAAAAAGGGTTCTCCAAACCCATCTCACACGGTGGGCTTGAATAAGAATATATTGAGTCTCTGTTGACTAGTTACAAAGGTTCATTAAGAGTGCAAGCAACCATTGCATTGAATGTTAGGTCTAACAGAATGAGTTAGTCTCTGATAACATGACAAATTCATTTTCGAATCCCTTCAAATAAAGTGCTCACATTAGTTCTTAACAACACCACAAATCGAATTGTTTCTAATAGGAGGCTACTTATACTTTTAAAAAAAAAAAAATTCCAGCAAGCATTTCATCTAGTCCACCACCAAATTTCGTGGTTCAGAGTTGGGTCTAATGGAATAGATTAGTCCCTCAATGTATAAAGATTCACGTCCTATTGATATCTCTATGTATTTGAATAAAGTTGGGTATCACAAATTCAAGACATGATCTTGGAATTTTCCAGCGCTCCCCATCTGATTGATGGATTCCACCCCCCCCCCCCACCCAAAAAAAAATTCTGGGACTCTTTTCCGTAGTTTGAAAGTTTATTAAGTGTGTGTGTGTGTGTGTGTTGAGTATTTGAGTAGAATGGGGAAATAAAAGAGGTTGTTTGAACCCCAAAAACAAAAACAAAGTCTTGCGCTTACTTTTACTCAAGGGAACTTTCATTCTCAATTTCTCTGCTATTTGAGATGAATTGTTACTTTTTACTATTTGCATCACTCTCCTATTTTTGCGGCATTTAATTTAACTTTAAGAGAACTAAAGTCATAAATAGGTAGTTTTATGCATCCTGTTGGTACAGGTTAAGCACACTTATATAAGCAGATTAAGATTAACATTCAACCAGTGATAGGTAGGGTTTAGTCCTTGCGGGTTGCCTCTTGCATTTATTTGAATCATTCCGCGTTCTGAAGACTCACTGTCACTGCCAGCATGATATTTTCTAGTCCTAGTTATTAGTTTTTTTTTTTTTTGGGTTTGTTACACAAGAAAAGGCTGTTAATTAAAAATAAAAACTAAAAGTACTCGAGGGAAATTAATTCCATCACTTTCTTCCAAAACCAAAGCTTGATGTTTTTTATGTTGCCGTGTACAGACAAACTGAGTCTTTCACAGCCCCTGCCAGCATGATATCGGTAAATTATAAAAAAATGTCGGCAAATTATATCCCACGGTTTTAATTTTAAAACTGATGCCGCCCTTCTTTGACATTTGATGTATATTGCAGAAACTTCATCTATTATTTCTTCTTGTTAATAACCAATTTAACTTTTTTGTGTAATATATTTGTTCAAAAAGTATTGTTAAACAAACAATTCTTACTTGTTTTTTAAAATTACAAATCATATTGAAAGAGGACATCACCTTACCAACAAAGAGCATATAATTTTTTATTTTTATTTTTTTTTTTGGGGGGGGGGGATCTTGCCTTAAGTAGAAGGATATTGAAAAGCGTATTGATGCAATAAGAGAGGCTTTATGGGAGCAGACATAGCTGTGGTCAGGAGTTGAATTGAATTGAATTGAGGCTCAATGGTGGAGGCATGAGAACCGCAAAGAGAACGAAGAAGAGAAGTGTGGACGATGGCAATTCACAAAAAGGCAAAGGCCAATTATAAGATCAACTGAAAGTTAAGTAATTGTTCCTGATGGGATATACAGTCCCTCAGTGTTGGTTCAAGTAGTAAAAATAAAGGGAGATAGTTAATATCTAGAATTCAAACCCTCCTAATATATTAAAAAATAAATAAAATATACATAAAGTGATGTTTCAAAATACAAAATCTAATTTATATTTTACCAATGCCGATTCCATCATCCAACATTATTAATACTGTAAACATGCCAGAACCTTCAAATGTCAAGCTACTATACATGAAGGAATTCCGCCTAGCATGGCCAATTTGGGTGACGCTAGGCTGTCACTCATGCGAGGGCATCCAGGTTTTATATATAGAGAGAGAGAGAGACTTTTATGACGGCGTAAACCAGAGAGGATACCCCATATATACCTAAAGAATTAAAAATAATCAAAAGAAAGATCACTTAGCATAGAAAAAAAAAAGTGCCACTAGTTTCCTATATGTTCAAGAATCAAGAATATCGGTGCCTGACCCTAGCCAATCCAAAAGACAAATCAGTAATCACCAAATGCTCAGAAATCGACATCTTCTCCAACGGTGAAAACTACAAACCTTAGCCTTCAAGCCCACAAGTAAATAAGCGCAAGAGAAAGCAAATAACTCCATTATTTCTATTCCCTCATTCAAGCGGACATAACCATGAGAATCAACATATTAACGTCTAGCTCTCTCAGTAGATGAGATCTAGCATAAGGCAAACATGAAAGTCAATCAACAGAAACTAATCACAGAGATGGCTACAATAGTACTGATGAAGCAAAATATGAACAATTTCCTTAGTTACAGAATGCACCAGAAGATCTACAATGACTTCAATTTTGGTAAACATCATTTTTCTTAGCAGCTTCACCTTTATCCAATCTATTGCCAAATAAGAGCAAGAAAAACACAAAAAACAACAAGCACAAAAATCCTCTTTAGATGATAATCTTGTTGCCCTTGACCTGGATGACGAGGATAATACCCATGAGCATGGCCACCATGAAATGAATTAGGAAATCCATGGTGAAAACTAGTTGGATTACCATGCATAGCTCCATCATGAAATCCAGGCAGTTGAGAGTTAAAAAGCAATGGAATAAAATCAGTAAATCCTGGGAACATTGTAAAATTATGAAATCTTGGGGTTGGCATAGGAGCAAAGCCTCCCAACCCACCCATGAATCCAAAGCCATGTTGAGGAAAGTGGTTTGATTCAGGCGGTGGGGCAGTTTCAGGCCGCTGACCTGATGGACGATGTGGTATGTTCATGCCAGGAACAGACCTCGACCTTGGATCAGATGAGGACTTACCCCTCCCATATAAGGGAACCAATTTCTCCTCCTCAATGAGAGCCTTACACACTGGGCATTCTCGAGACTGTGAGTGAAAGTGAAGCCATCTGTAAAGGCAAGGCCAACAGAAAAGATGCCCACATAAAGTAATAATAGGGTCTTGTGCTAATTCAAAGCATATGTTGCATTCAAAATTGCCAGCATCGCTGTTACTATTGTTGCTGGAATAGGAAGGGCTTGGAAGTGATCTGCTCGTTGATTCCCCAAAACTGCTTGCCATCTATTGGGTCCCAACCTTCAGATGCCTGCAAAAGCCCCATCTAACCCATTACTTACGGCAATCTACAGTCTACAGACACATAATTCGGGGAAAACCTAACCAGTTCAAGAAATCCTAGCTAATGAGTCCCGATCAAAAGTTTTTCTATCGTTTTTCATAGGTGATCACCGTGCAAACAAAGAACTCTTGTACACTGGCCCCACGAGAAGGGGATTAAATAACAACGTCAAATTCATGAGAACAATGATGGTTACATGTACAATCGGCATAATTCATCAAACAAGAAACTCGATATGGTAGTGTAGAAGTTCGTTCGCATCACGGGATGCCCACAATATACCAAGAAACAAGCCGTTAATTTAATTCAGCAAAACCAGTGAACATATGAAAAAAATAAAGAAAAACCCCTCTCAAATCCAATAGGCACAGCCTCAGATCTTGTTTCATGGTAATAGCCAATTACACGCCATTTTTGAGACAGTTCGAAAGTGATCTGGAGGAAATCAGGGTTTGAAAATACCGGACATAGTACGAAATAAATAGATCAACAGATTCAGAGAGCAGAAGTTACCGATCTGCAGAAATACTGAGTGATCGACAGATTCCAGGAAAGAATGATGAATTCTTGCAGGAACTCAGAAGTATAGATACCGAAGACTAGAAAGAGTCGGCGTGTCGATGCTTTGGGCCAAATGACGAAAAGAGTACAATTTGGCAAACAAGAACGAAGCACGCGGAATTAGAATCTTCTATTAAAAATATCAAAAAAAGAATCTTCTATTAAATGCTCCAATATTTTTTTTGGGGGGGGGGGGGGGGGGGGACTCTATTATAATAACAAAAAAGAAAAAATAAGGACATCAAAATTAAAATGTTAAAAAATAGAGGAGAAGAGGCAGAAAAAATACTTCAAAAATACAAAATTTTAAGTAAGGGGTTTCTCAAAGAAAAAAAAAAAGAGTTTTGAATTACTTAATAAATTTCATTATTTTCTTATCAATTCTTAGTAATAAACCTATTTAGAATTGTAATTTCAATTTTTTATGTTTTTTTATGAAAAATAAATCTCTCACACTGGCCTTGGGAGCATTGTTCTCATTATCACGGATTGACTTAATTAGCTTACTGTTTTTATATTTCATTGATAAAATTTTGTTGAATCACTCTTAAACTCATAATAATTACAAATTTAGTTAAACTTATAAGTTCAGTTTACCATTTTTATATTTATAGTTTATAAAATTATGCTAACTCACTATACTCCTAGACACATGTTAACTTTTTCAGTTTGATCATGATGAGAAATTTTATATAAAAATTTTATAGATTTTTTTTTTTTTGCTTATGTGTGATAAATTATGAACTTTGATGAATTTGATTTCATTGACTTAGATTTAAAATATAGTTAAATCAAATTATCATCATTTGTTTATTTTAATTACGCACTATTAATACCTAGTTATTTATTAATAAAAATAAATTCTTATGAATTTATTATCTGAGCTCATGATACGATTTTATATTATTATCATGATTTTATTTAAACTCATGAGTTTAATAATCTTATCTATGAGAGATTTTTCAAAAAAGAAAACTACCAGTGGAATTGAACTTATTACAACATATCCTTCATATAAGATTTAAATAATTAATTTGTAAATATTAAGGAAAGTGGTTAAGTTAGTTATTTATAATAAATATAAGCTAATTTACGTACAACATCATCTTTAATTATGGTTACCAATAAATTACAAACCCCTCAATGTATACAATTAATGGGAATACTTTTAAAAATAAAATCATCACAAATTATGAATTTATGAGAGATAAAATATACAGCGTTAGTTTTAGTTTGAACTAAATCTCATTCAAGAGACTATAGGAAGGGTAGTGTTAAAAAAATTATTAACATAAAATTGGCCTGACAATGTAAGGTTTAGTTAGATTCTTTTTAGATTTTAAGTTTGAGTCTCAAAAGATATAAGAGATGCTGGTATTGGAAGGGACAATCACAAATTTTGAACCAAATATCAAATGATAATAAAAAAAATAAAAAATAAAATCAAACCAGCCCAGTATTTCAGTTAATGTGCCCTCCAAATAATTTTCTGGACCCAGTCTTAGCGTAAGGAAGGGTCTGGATAAAATTCCCAGATGGCATTATCCCTTGTAAATGGCCATTTTGCGGTGATGAACGCATTGGTGGCGGCTCATCCCCAACATACGCATCGTTTGTTGTTTCAGAGTGATCATTTATATTTTTCACCTATATTATTTACTATCTTTTAGCACCCCTATTATAGTATTATCCATTTGGCAATGGATTATCTTTGACTTTTGAGTATTGCTGGATTATTTCAAACTATTTTATGATAATATTTGTTAGTATTCGATTTGGGATTTGTGACTGTTTCTTAATAAAATTGTTTTCTTTGGGATTTAAACTCAAGACTCATAAGGATTGAGCATGGCCTTATACCACTAGATCAAATTTATGTTAGTAGTGATTTTAATTTTACAAGTCAAAGTCATATTAATTACTCTTTCCGGTTAGTAGGAACAATGCAATAAATGTTTTAATAAACCTAAAATGAAGAATATATTTGGGACATACTTGTTTTCAAGCTTAGAGCCTATAATTAAGGCTGAAGCGAGTGTTTAGCCAGAAAAAAGTCATACTATTATTAATGAAAAATGCTCCTCTAATTCAAAATTGTTATGAATATACTGATTATGTGGATGTCCATTGACTCCCGGTCTCCAAATATTACAAGATGACATGGGACCCACGCATAGTACCATTGCATAGTAGTTTACTATTTGGTGGGACCCACGCACAAAATTATACAACTCACGGGAATGCATTCCCGTGAGTATACAGTTATGTAATTATGGGAATATTGCATCAAATGACCCAAAGTGGAAATTACACTAAAGTCCCATTTTCCTTCTATAAATAGAGGCCTTCTGTAAACATTCAAATTACACTGAAATGAGAACTTCTCTCTACTCTCTCTCTCTCTAAAATCTCTTGTTCTTGTATTTACTTTTCATCAGTTTTATATTACGTTATCAGCACGAAGACTCTACCAAGGTAAGATTTTATTACCATCTCCTTTACTATTTGTTTATTTTTTCTATCTGGGATAATCTTAACCATGATATGGAATTAAAGTTCTACTTTTACCGATTATTTTGAACATCGGGTTCCATGGTTAAGATTTGAGATTATTTACTATTTACTATTCACAGTAAATAGTAATTTTTACTATTCATGTTAATTTTACCTTTTTCAGTAATTTTATATTTCTATTCATTTTGACTCCTTTATGGAAGTCTAGATTTAATATTTCAGTAATTTTATTTTATTCACTATTCATTGTGAATAGTAACTTTACTATTCACGGTAAATTTATATTTTACTATTTACAGTAATTTATTTATGTTTATATATTCTTCCCACTCCCTATTTATTAATTCATGGTGGCAACATTAAGCTCCATTTGTAATTTAATTTTACTGTTTTATTTATTTAATTCATGGTGGCGATACTAAGCTCCATTTGTTTAATTTAAATTCTTTACTTACTGCTTTATTTATTTCATGGTGGCGATATTAAGCTCCATACTGACTTTATTAATATTTACATTATGCCACTAACATTTAAATTTATGTTACTAACATTTATTTATGCATTTATTTACCTTTTATGGTGGAAACACTAATATTAGTGGGCTCCATTTATTTATGCATTTATTTACCTTTTATGGTGGTGGCACTAATAGGGCTCCATTTGTTTATATTAATTCTTTACTGTTGTCTATATATTATATAATATATGCATCATCTTTCTTACCTTCGGATGAGATAGGTCTCGCTGTGAGTTTACTCCCATTCCTATCTCATCTTATTTTTATTTTCTTAGCATGTTTATTTACCGTTCTTTAAATTATGTTTTAATTTATAATAAGTTTTTATAATAAGATTCTAATTATTTTTATTATTTTTAGTTTGAATCATGTCTTCCAACCTTTCAAATCTTGAATTTAATGCTCTTGACATCACCGGGAAGAATTATCTATCATGGGTTTTAGATGCTGAAATCCATCTTCAAGCAAAGGACTTTGGAAAGGCTATATTGCCAGGAAATGATGCGTCCCCTCAAGTAAAGGCTAAAGCTATGATTTTTCTCCGACACCACATTCATGAAAGTTTGAAAACTGAATATTTAACGGTGAAAGATCCATTTGAATTGTGGACTAGTTTGAAAGATAGGTATGATCATCAGAAAACGGTGATTTTGCCTAGAGCTCGTTATGAATGGATTCATCTCAGGTTACAAGATTTTAAAACTGTAAGTGAGTATAACTCAGCTGTTTTCAAAATAAGTTCTCAGTTAAAATTATGTGGTGAAAAAATAACTGATGAGGACTTATTAGAGAAAACTTTTTCTACCTTTCATGCTTCGAATTTGCTTTTACAACAGCAATATCGTGAGAAAGGTTTTAAAAAATATTCTGAGTTAATCTCATGTTTACTAGTAGCCGAGCAAAATAACGAGTTATTATTGAAAAATCATGAAAATCGTCCCACTGGATCTTCTCCATTTCCTGAAGCGAATGTGAGTGTACGGAATGATCATGGTCGTGGCCATGGTCGCGGTCGTGGTCGTGGCCGTGGTCGTGGACGAGGACGTGGAAATCGTGAAGGTAGAAATAATCATGGTCCTTATCATGGTGGAAGAGGTTATTATAGTCCTTATACCCACCAGAAAAAGATGAACAATGAAGGACAAAAGAATGATAAAGAAGGTCCTTCAAAAGTTGTTGAACATAAATGTTATCGGTGTGGTATGAAGGGACACTGGGTACGTAATTGTCGTACACCAGAACATTTAGCGAAACTTTACCAAGCCTCTATAAAAAAGAGTGTTAATAATGTGGAATGTGATGATAAGGCTCATAAAGATAATGATGTCAATGAGCCAAATGATGATGTTATGTCTCTCTTGGAGGTGGAAGATTTTTATGATTAAATAAGTTTGGAGGTGGAAGATTTTTATGATTAAATAAGTTTTGCAAAAATTGTAATAATTATTTTGTTTCGTTCTGACTTGTTGCCAGTTATGTATAATAAATATGTTTTTAATGCATCTTCTATATTGAATATGTTTTGATGCATTTCTTTTCTTTTAATGAAGCTCATGGACATTTCAAATATTGCACACAAGAATGAAGATATATGTCTCATTGATAGTGCAACGACACATACAATTCTTAAAGATAAGAAATATTTTTCACATCTAACAAATTGTAGTACAAGCATCAATACCATAGTGGGTAATACAAGATTGATTGAAGGCTCTGGAAGAGCAATAATAATATTATCCAATGGTACGAAATTTGTTATTAATGATGCTTTGTATTCCTCTAAGTCTCATAGAAATTTGTTGAGTTTTAAAGATATCCGTCGAAATGGATATCATATTGAGACTATAAATGAGGACAATAAAGAATATCTACAAATTGTTACTGTTAGATATGGTGAAAAATATGTTCTGGAGAAATTATCTATGTTATCTTCTGGTTTGTACTATTCAAGTATTAGTACAATTGAAATAAATGTTATGGAAAACCAGAAGCATGTTGATAAAGACATATTTATTGTTTGGCATGACCGGTTAGGCCATCCCGGGTCAATTATGATGCGACGAATAATAGAGAATTCATGTGGACATAACTTGAAACAGAAACAAATACCAAAATCCCATGATTTCTCATGTGATGCATGTTCCAAGGGAAAATTAATTATTCGGCCATCACCAACCAAAGTAGAAAGTGAGTCTCTCACATTTCTAGAACGGATACAGGGAGATATTTGTGGGCCAATACACCCACCATGCGGACCATTTAGGTATTATATGGTTTTAATTGATGCATCAACTAAATGGTCGCATGTGTGCTTATTATCTTCTCGAAACCTGGCGTTTGCGAGATTACTTGCTCAATTGACAAGATTAAGAGCACATTACCCGGATTATCCTATCAAGAAAATACGTCTTGATAATGCTGGTGAATTTACTTCACAGACTTTTAATGAATATTGTATGTCCCTTGGAATTGATGTTGAACATCCTGTAGCACATGTTCATACGCAAAATGGACTTGCAGAATCATTGGTAAAACGATTGCAACTTATTGCAAGACCTTTACTTTTGAAATCTAATTTACCAATTTCTGCTTGGGGCCATGCCATTTTGCATGCAGCAATGTTAATTCGCATCAGGCCAACTAGTTATTTAAAATTTTCCCCCTTACAAATGGTTTTTGGTGAAGAACCTAATATTTCTCATATACGGACCTTTGGATGTGCAGTATATGTGCCTATAGCACCTCCACAACGTACTAAAATGGGTCCTCAAAGAAGAATGGGAATTTATGTTGGGTATAAATCTCCTTCAATTATAAAATATTTAGAACCATCTACAGGAGATTTATTTACTGCACGATTTGAAGATTGTCATTTTAATGAATCAGTTTACCCAACATTAGGGGGAGAAAATAAGCAGTTGAATAAAGAGATTAGCTGGAATGAATTATCATTGACTCATTTTGATCCTCGTACAAAACAATGTGAACTAGAAGTTCAAAAGATAATTCATTTACAGAATTCAGCTAATCGAATGCCAGAAGCATTCACTGACCCAAAGAAAGTGACAAAGTCACATATTCCAGCTGCTAATGCTCCAATTCGAATTGATGTCCCTGTAGGACAACCGATTACAAATGAATCAAAAGCACGCCTTAAGCGTGGTAGGCCTATCGGTTCCAAAGATAAAAATCCTCGAAAAAGAAAAGAAGCTAAAATTATAGATGGCCAAGTCGAGGATAATCAAGAAAAAAGCGTAGCTCTGGATGAGCCACTTCATAAAGTGAAATTATCTCCAGAGGAGAATATTGAGGCCCCAGAAGAGATCCAGGTATCTGAAATGTATGAAAATAATGAGATCTCAATAAATTATGTCACAAATAATATCAAATGGAACCGTAATGAAGTCAACATTGACGACATTTTTGCTAATCATATGGCATATGATGTAATGAATGAAGAAGAGGATCATGAGCCAAAATCCATTAGAGAGTGCCAACAACGAAAAGATTGGCTCCTATGGAAAGATGCCATTAATGCAGAATTAAAATCATTAGCAATACGAAAAGTATTTGGACCTATAGTCCATACACCTAAAGATGTAAAGCCAGTTGGATATAAATGGGTTTTTGTACGGAAAAGAAATGAAAAGGGTGAAATTACAAGGTATAAAGCACGCCTTGTAGCCCAAGGCTTTACACAAAGACCTGGCATAGATTTTGAAGAAACATATTCACCAGTAGTGGATGCAACTACTTTTCGTTATTTAATTAGCCTAGCAGCAAATGAAAGGCTTGATTTACATCTAATGGATGTTGTGACTGCCTATTTATATGGCTCACTTGATAGTGATATCTATATGAAAGTTCCTGAAGGACTCAAGATGCCTGAAGCATTTAATTCAAATTCACGAGAACAATACTCGATCAAATTAAATAAGTCCCTGTATGGCTTGAAACAATCAGGGCGCATGTGGTATAATTGCCTTAAAGAATATTTGTTGAAAGAAGGGTATAAAAATGACCCGATATGCCCATGCAGTTTTATAAAAAGATCGAGAAATGAATTTGCTATAATTGTTGTTTATGTTGATGATATCAACATTATTGGAACTTCTGAAGAGATTACAAAAGCAATTCATTGTTTAAAGAAAGAATTTGAAATGAAAGATTTAGGTAGGACAAAATTTTGTCTTGGATTACAAATTGAGTACCTGAAGGACGGGATCTTTGTACATCAAGAAACTTATACAAAGAAGGTCTTAAAACGATTTTATATGGATAAGTCACATCCATTCTGTACTCCAATGGTTGTAAGATCTTTGATAAAAGAAAAAGATCCATTCCAACCCCAAGTAATTAACAAAAAAGGTGTAGAACAATTACTTGGTCCAGAAGTGCCATATCTTAATGCTATTGGGGCACTAATGTATCTTGCTAATCACACAAGACCTGATATAACATTTGCTGTTAATTTATTAGCAAGATATAGTTCTGCACCAACACTGAGGCATTGGAATGGTGTAAAGCGTATTTTTCGTTATCTCAGAGGTACTATGGATATGGGGTTATATTATTCAAATGTATCTAAACATGAACTGATTGGTTATTCAGATGCTGGATTTATGTCTGATCCACATGATGGAAAATCACAAACAGGTTATGTATTTACATGTGGAGGTACAGCAATTTCATGGCGATCTATGAAACAAACTATATCAGCCACTTCATCTAATAATGCAGAAATCCTAGCAATGCATGAAACAAGTCGAGAATGTGTGTGGTTGAGGTCAGTAATTCATCATATACGAACTACTTGTCATTTATCTTCTGGTAAAATGGTTCCAACAGTTCTATATGAGGATAATACTGCATGTATTGCCCAACTTAAAGAAGGATACATCAAGGGCGATAGAACGAAGCATATTTCACCAAAATTTTTCTTTACTCGTGATCTTCAACAGAATGGTGAAATAGATATCCAGCAAATCAGTTCAAGTGAAAATTTGGCAGATTTATTTACCAAGTCACTTCCAGAAGCAATCTTTGAGAAGCTTGTCTATGGTATTGGTCTTCGAAGACTCAAAGATCTCAACTGATGTTGTCAATAGGGGGAGTCGATACACGCTGTACTCTTTTTTTTTTTTTTTTTTTTTTTTTTTTTTTTTTTTTTTTTTTTTTTTTTTTTTTTTTTTTTTTTTAGAGAGTCGATACACGCTGTACTCTTTTTCCCTTATCTAGGTTTTGTCCCACTGGGTTTTTCCTAGAAAGGTTTTTAATGAGGCAGCACTGGATAGTGTATCAATGAGTGATGTACTCTTTTCTTTGGCTAGGTTTTTATCCCACTGGGTTTTTCCTAGTTAAAGTTTTTTTAATGAGGCACATTCATAAATGGACATCCAAGGGGGAGTGTTATGAATATACTGATTATGTGGATGTCCATTGACTCCCGGTCTCCAAATATTACAAGATGACATGGGACCCACGCATAGTACCATTGCATAGTAGTTTACTATTTGGTGGGACCCACGCACAAAATTATACAACTCACGGGAATGCATTCCCGTGAGTATACAGTTATGTAATTATGGGAATATTGCATCAAATGACCCAAAGTGGAAATTACACTAAAGTCCCATTTTCCTTCTATAAATAGAGGCCTTCTGTAAACATTCAAATTACACTGAAATGAGAACTTCTCTCTACTCTCTCTCTCTCTAAAATCTCTTGTTCTTGTATTTACTTTTCATCAGTTTTATATTAAAAATGTAGAAATTTGTAGTACAATTTACATGTTAAGCCAGGGATATATATTTAGGGCAGGAGATAGAAGTACCACCTAATGGCATAAAACATTTTTTTTAAAAAAAAAATCCACAGTATTTCAAGACACAAGCAGAAATAAGCATTACCAATTGGATGAGTATTATAACCATTGTTATGAAAATCCGGACCAGACCGATAGGTTTAGACCGGAAACCGGCGAACTGGCCATGAAACCGGTCCGGTCTACCACAGAAACTGGGGTCAAGCCTTCTCTCTCTCTCTTTTACGTTAGGGAGCTCCGACATGGAAAGAGAGAGAGAGTTATAATTTATAAGATGAGTCAAACTCAACTATTTTTGTAAAAAAAAAAAAAAAAGTACTCTTATAAACCATTTTGGTGGTCGGAAAAATGCATTAGCTATTTTCTGCCTTTTTCGTGGTCAAAGTACATTTAAACTCGTGGTCTTATTTGTTTAGACCAAACTCAGCCCCCAGATATATAATTCAAGTATATTTGAGACAGGTATGTGAAAAAAAAAATCATTAAATTATATTTTAACCATCATGATTTGGTCTTTATACAAACCCTTTTAATTATTAATTCTAGCAGATGACCACTTTATCAGATTGAATAATTGAATAAAATTATTTGTTACCTACTCTTCTAATTGTTGGATCTGGCTATCACCCAAGAGGGGGGTGAATTGAGTGTTTGATAAAACTCTGATAACTTTTAAAAAAATTTCACAACTAATTTGAAATCAGTTCTATGACAGAAATTAGTTATCCAAATCTGTATACTGGAAATACAAGAGTTTAGGGAAGAGAATATGCAAACCGTGATTTATCTTGGTTCGGTCCAATCCTTGACCTACGTCCAGTCCCCAAGCTTCACTTGAGATTTTCAATCTACTATCTGTTTTGAGCTTGATTACACGTTCTGTACTTGAAGTAATCCTCTCACTATGATTCACTCCCCTTACAAGCTGTAATCAACACAACGTGTTTCCCACTCAAGATCACTCAATCTTGAGTAACTCTCGGAATAATAGGATGTTTACAATAAATCTTCTCTTTTAGAAGTAAGTGAATAAACACTGAAGCACAATACAAATAATTTCACTCTCTAAGGGAAATTATATGATCAATGAGATATTCAGAGAATAGATGAAGCAAACGTTAGAATAATGACATTTTCACTGTGTAAGCTTACGTCCCTGTTTTTCGTCTATCTTTACCCTCTTGCGTTTTTCTGCACTTCCACACTTGAATCTTCAAGTCTTCAGGTATTTATATTGATTTGAAGTATATGAATATTGTAGATCCGTTGTGACTTGAACCTATTCGGAAATATAGTTGTTGTGAGTGTTTCTCCACGGATCTAGCTGTTATGTCCACTTCTGTTTGAATATGACTGTTGGGAAATTGCAGATTTGAATATTTGAGTTTTGTCCCTTCAAAAATGTCTCCCATGATGTTCAACAGCCTTTTTATCTGGAGGATATTAAGGATAATGTTGATCTTTCCTGTATAATCCTTTTTGTTTAATCATAGATATCTTCCAGCAAACATGGCGTAGTGCATTTTCCACTTTACAGCTCAGCATTTGACTCTTCATGTGTAACACCCCGGATTTCTAAAGTTCAAATAACATAAATATTCCAATGGTTTTCATAAATAATAATAGAAATCCAAAATAATCAACATCCGGTAGGTGTCACCGCCGCACTTGTATAGAACAAGTGCAAGGCTTCTTATTACAGGAAATAATTCTAAACTTAAACATTATTTCGAAAAATAAAATTAATGAAAATAAATGAAAGTAGATAACTAGAGTTTATTGTCCGTCATTCTCACTTCTCACGGCTAGCCCCAATTTTTGAAACCTGTTCATTGAGACTCTGCTCCCCCGAAGGATCATCGCAGCCCAAGAATACACACATCAGCAAACGCTGGTAATCCTAATTAATTAAGGGTAAAATGAAATAAAATAGAACAGAAATAAGTAGATAGATAAATAAATTTGATATGAATTAAAATAAAATAAATAAATTATAAAATAAAATAAATTAATCATAAAATAAAATAATTTAATTCCAATAAAAAAATAATTATAAATTAAGATAAATTAATTACGAAATAAAATTAAATAATTGTAAAATAAATCAATTTCAACATAAAATAAAATAATAAAAATAAATTAATTGCAAAATAAAATAGCATAAAGACATCATATGTGTATATGTATAAACTAAAAAGGTGTTATGGTTTTTAGAGTTTTCTAGTGGGAAGAGAACCATGGTAGACCCGAGAAACCCTGCCAGTCTACCCTATGACCCGGGAAATCCTGCCAGTCACAAATCATCATAATTTGGCCATATCGTAATTTTCTTCCTAGTGTGCACACCTCTTCCCAAAGTTGCTACTAGTGTCCCGGGAAACCCTGCCAGACACCACTTTAGGAAGAACGGATATATCGGTTCACATCAAATAAATTTTCGAAGGCATAAAGCCTTAAAAATGTGTTCATCACTTTAGGAGGTATCATCCCAAAGCTATCCTCCCACTGTTAAATGATTTTTAATACACTCATAATAAAATTACTGAATTATTTCTATACACTATAGCGCCTAAATTGAATTTATTAATATTTTAAATCTATTTAATTATCTTCCTACATTATTTATTTATTCATTTATTATTTAATTAACTATAGGATACAATATAAAATATATTCATATTCTTAAAATTTTCAATAATCATGGCACTTCAACCACTAAATATACAAGTGAGATAAAGTTAAAGTTCTATGGCTAATAGATATGACACGTGAATGAAGGTCCATATATCTAATACTTTATCTAATGTAAATAGTCATAGGATAATATTAGGATGATAAAGGCTCAGTTCCGATTCCACGCAGGGGTTCGAAATTGTCACTTTATTGCCTATCCTAATTCAATATCACACAAGACCTTCTACACAAAATTTCACGCCGCAACACCAATACATGGCCGATAGTAATTGCGTCATTCTTCTGAGGCTTCGGTGATTATGATTTAAAAAAAAAGAGTGACCATATTATTTGGCCAAATTCACATTAACATCAATTCATAGTAATTAGTAAATCTATGACGGTAATCCGAGACAACACGAGAGGAGAAAATGAAAGAAGGAAATAATGGAAACTCTAATTATCTATCAATATCAGGGCTTTGACCAACTAACTAAAGACAATCAAAGAACGAGACCCAATTCAAAACACCAATCATGCCAAATAAGGAATTCTATTGTTCTAGGGATTATGATTACAAACAATGCTCTAACACTACCATCTATTAATTCCTATTGTCTTAGGGATTAGGATTACAATCAATCAATTCTAATCAACGTTCTAATGCTACCAATAATTAATTTTTTATTGCTCAAGGGATTAGGATTACAGTCAGTTAATTCTAATCAACGTTCTAACGCTACTAACAATTAATTTTTATTGCTCAAGGGATTAGGATTACCTGGCCTCCGTTGTTGCAGAGCTCCTAGAAGAGAATTTCTGCCGCAAAATTTTTTTAGAGAGGGAACTGATAGGTGATGGCTAGAGTTAGATGACTAGTCCTAAGTTTATAGTTGAAATTAGGGTTTCCTATGGGTTGGGCTCTTAACTATTGACAATTAATAAATAATTAAAAACCAACAACATTTACTCTGTGATTTAATATGTTATTCAAAGATGGAATAGGTAAACCATTACATGCAAAGGTTTTTTTTTTCACGGAATAGAAGAATGAATCTTCCTATTATATTCTTATATTTATATAATAGCTTTGTTAAACAAAAATATTTGTTATTATTTTCCAAGATATACATAAATTTAAATATTTTTATATCGATAAATAGTACAGTTATTTTAAAAAAATTATATTGCACATAAAATATGTTCTTATATTCATAAAATATCCTTGCAGTTACGATTATATAGAATACAAATTTGAACAATTTTATTTTGATAAATAGTATAGTTTTTTTTAAAGAAAAATTATATTGTAGATAAAGATAAGTATTTGTTTGTTTTATAAAAAAAATAACAAATCATAAAACAATATTATTAAATTCTATTAAATCAATCAATATAAACATAATATAATCAAATATATCTAAACTAACTAAACTAATCAAATTGATCTAAACTAATAAAATTTAACTAATACTATATTATTACTTTTATTATTATTATTATTATTATTAACAACAACAACAATAATAATAATCTGGGGTATTACATCATGAAATTCTTCATTTGATCATCTGAAACTTACTAAAAATCTGTTCAAACAATGTTAGAAATAATAGTAAGTGATGATATGAAGTAATGAAATCATAATCAATGATTTCCATTTTACGAGCACGGTGATTTTCAAATGTTATCTTCGCATGACTGCAGTAGCTATACATTACTAGAGTCATTTAAGTGTCAGGTTGTTTCTGTCCTCGAATTTCCTGGAGTAGCCTCTTGGTTACTGGAGTAATGCTAGTGCAAAGACTGTTACATGACTGGAGTAACTGAGGCATTACTGGAGTAACTTCGACAGACTATCGGGTTTTGCTTCTGGACAAGACTGAAAATGGCGACTTACTGGAGTAAGTAAGTGACTACTAGAGTAGCCTTATTGGAGTAAGAGACCATTACTGGAGTTTATCAAAACATTACTAGTTTGAGGATCAATTCCAAATTCTGAATAGACACCGAACTTCCAAAAATCATATCTCTCTCATTTGATCTTTGTTTTCAGTTATCTTGATATTTTTGGAAAGGTGTGTGAGTCTAGTTTCATATGCCACTAATTTCAACTCATTTGAATGTGCAGTTTGTGAGATATCCTCAAATTATTGAACCTTGGTCAGCTGCATGACAGTAACAGGTGGGTCAAATTCAAAAATTCATATCTCTCTCATCTGATCTTCTTTGGACCTGAATTTTTGACAGAATGAAGCCTTGGATGTCTAGTTTCATCCAAAATTGATTTCACCTCAATACGATCTCTGGTTTGGGAGATATCATTGTTTTACTGAACGTCGCCCAGGTGAAACGCTAACAGAAGCTTTATGTATGAACCATTACTAGAGTAACTTGGGTATTACTGCAGTAAGTTCACACCAGAAGCTTTCTGTCTGAGCCGTTACTGCAGTAGGTTAATGATTACTGCAGTAATCATCTGACAGAAACGATATCAGCAGTTGAAACACGCGAATTACTGCAGTAACTAAGTGACGACTGGAGTAATGAACTCAAAAACACATGTATTACTGGAGTAATGTGTGTATGACTAGAGTAAGCCATCAGAAAAACACGAATAGACCTTCTGAAACACGAGATTACTGGAGTAACACATGGATGACCGGAGTAACTCACTCATTATTCATTCGGAAGCTTCAACTTACTCATTTTAACTCCAAATTGACCCGTTCCAAGTTCCACTTGACCGTAGAAACTTCAAGAATCAATCTAAAAACTTGTATAATGATTTTCTCATTCCTTTTAACAAGCTTTTCTTTCTTTCTTCTCTTCTTCTTGATTATTCTCCATGCACCAACTCATTCTTTCTCCTCTTCTCTTGTTCTTTTTTCACATGAACAAATCCTTTTTGCTCTTTGCTCTTACTAATGGCATCTACATAAGACATCATCAAAACTAATTATAACCAACACTAATTACACATGATAGATTTAAAGATGAGAGAAAAAATATTTAAATTATTTTTCATTTATATCAAAATTCAGAATTCTCTCCATACGTTAATTGCTAACAAAAAGGTGTCATGAAAATTTTATCAAAACAAAGTGTCAAGAAAACAAAATTATTAGCTCGCACCTACCCTTATTTTAAGCCAATCAACTCCATCTCGTGGAAGCACCAATAGTCATTCGTGTGATAATGCAAATCACTTCGTGTAAAGTGCCATCAACCGAGACCAACTACAAGTTACGGACCTCTATTTTTTATTATAAGATATTAATTAATAAGTGTGTTTGATCTTTTTTATAAGGAATTTACTTGTTTCTAAGAAGTATGAATTGTTTTATTCTTTATATGCCCATAATTAATAAGGATAGTAAGTGAGAAGAGTAATAGTAATATAATATTATAGTTTAATATAATTAGTAAAAATAATAATCAAAATTATTTAAATTATAGAACAATTTTATTGATTTTAACTGTTTTTATTGGTTGTAAATATTGTTAGTTAGTGTTTTATAATAAAAACAAAAAAAAAACAGGTTAATTTGATCATATTCAAGTTGCTAAATCGTGTCGACTTTTTAAAATTGTCATGATTTATGACACAAATCATGACAAAGTCCAAAACATGTTTATTTATTGTAAGCCTCAAAGATCAAAATTAGATTGTACTTGGCTTCTCTCCTCTACCCAAAAATCTTAAAATAATTTTTTAAAATTATAAAATATTTTTTTCAGTATCGAACAATATTTTTAAGTATCTTTTTAGTACCTTGAAATATGTGTTTGTATGTTAAAAAAAGGTAGTTGGTACTGTTTTACGCCAAAATGGCGCATTTTGGAGAAAGAGGGAGCAGACTATAAGAGCCAAGTAGAGAAGTCAGATTTGTTATTTTGCATCTTGTGTCAAAAAAAATTTATTTTTGTATATTTAAGGTAAAATTATAATCATATTTTTATAATATGTTAAATCTAAACCATTGAAATTTTGGAAGAGGGAAAAGGATGGAAAGAGATAGAGGAGAAAAGCCAAGTCCAATTAGAATGTTACAATATGAAATGAAGCTCAGTTTCAGAGTAAAGAGAAGAAAGAGAATGGTAGTGCTTGCAGTCAAGGAATAGTAGAGTTGAAAATCGAGTCAGCTCTCGTTTAAGCCTTTATCTTTCAAGTATATGACTTATAAAATGAAGCCAGATCTAAAAGGGTCAATTTTGTAGGGCTGAGAGCTTAAAAGAGTAAGCCGAATAGGTTTTAAGGTGACCCTATTAAGCTTGTTAATTTTTTTTAACCTACCAAGTTGGCAGTTGCTCATTTGCCTTGTTGATCGAGTCTAACTATGAAGGAGACTACTCGCTTGCCCTATTGCCTAGGCGAGAGGATCCTCTACCCATCCTATTTCTCCCCATCCCTCCTTATCCCTCATAAATATCTAAAATGTTAAAAAACAAAAAAAGAAAAAAAGTCTTATCATTTGAAAAAGGAGGGATTTATGAGGGATAAGGAGGAATGGGGAGAAAGAGGATGGGTAGAGAATCCTCTTCCATTGCCTAGCACTCACTCATGTAGTCACTCTCACAATCTTACTTATTTTTGTCATTTACTTCAGGCTTCTTGCCTCAGTCTCGTTGTCTAGGTATCACACACACAGTCACACATCAACGCATAATGGACTCATGGCATCAAATGATTAGTGCTTCACTAATTATTAATCAATGACTGTATTTGTTTGTTGTATAATGCGTGTTATTTACTTTAACATTGACAACATTTATTTGATAAATTAAAACTTTAATTGTTATAATTTACTAATTATATTCTTTAAATAAATACAAAAAATAATAATTAAAATTTAGAAAAATAGCTTTCGACCTTGCCCCGTATACTCTTGGGCTGGACTTTAAAAAACATAAATTTTTTTACTCCTAATATAAAAAGGCCGACGCTGATTTCCAACTTTATAAATAGTTTTTCTACATCCAACTTGCAAGTCATCTATATTATTAGCGTGGGTTGGAAGCAATCGATGAGTGTTCGTCAAGGTTGAAAGTAAGAAAAGGAAAAGGGCCCTTCTCACCCAATTAATGATTGAGAAAAATTATTGATGGGGCCTCTTTATCAAACGCGATGGCTACAGAAGCGGTCTTTATGGTTTATCTGCCATTTGCCGAAGACATTCCAAACTTACTTGCCAAACATTCATTCAAAACTCCTACTATATTTAAAAAATAAAAAAAATCCTAAATTTCAAAATTCATGAAAACAAAAAGTTTTAAGCATTAAAACAAAAAATATTACTCCATTGCAAATATATCATATTATTTTTTGTGGTTTTATTTGAGATTCTCATGTTTATTTATGCTTATGAGTACTTATATTGTCAGGGTTTCTCTCATCATTCTCATAATTTCTATATCCTTTGGTCCAATTGATATAGTAAAAGGTTATAATATTATTTTGACTTTTCTATTATCTTCCCAATCCATGATCCAGATGGGCTATCAAGAAATATTGAGAAAAAATGATGAAGAGAGGATATTCTTCCCATATTGTCTAAGAAGTCAACTCCGTTAAAATTGTTCATTTTGTAGACTCAGAAAACACTATTCTTCTTGTCCCAAATATAAGATAAAATTGATTTTTTTGAAGAAATTAATAAATATACAATATTCCCTCCGAACCTAACAATAAGATCAAGTTAATTTTTTTTGAAAATATTAAAAAAATTAAATAAGTTACTTAATCATATCATATCTTATATATCTTTAACTTATATAAAATTTTATTAGTCAAACTAATTAATTTGAATAAAAATAAAAATACTTTAAATTGATTTAATTAACTTTTTTAATCTCTAAACAAGTCAATCTGGTCCTATACCAATATATATTATAATTAAGTAACTTATTTAGTTTTCTTAATTTCTAAAAAAAAAAAAAGTTAAATGTTAAGAAAGGGAGGGGGTATTAAATATTTTTAAGTTACGATCTAAATTCAATGTTGCGTAATTAACCATAGATTACAACCGCGAAGAGGCGGCGGCGGCGGTTATCTCCTGCCTGGGCCCGATCGAAAATCCATTCCAAAAGTGTACGAAACAAAGCCATTCCAATCACGATGTGTGGTTCCCGAACGCTCGCGTCTTCGGTTTCCTCCTTAAACAATATCTCTTGAATCAGATTCACAATTCCTGTTTCATTGATACAATATTCCTTTTCTTTCCTCCCGGAGGAAGTCCACTTGATACTCCATAACAGGAACAAGAGCGAGTAACGCGCCTATTATTATTCCAATCTCCCTCGATAACTCATTTGTGATTTTTCGGCTCTTGCTCGCTACAGGTAAATTCTCCCACCTTAGTTATTTGCTCTGATTCAACTCCATATTTACCTTGTCTGGTCTGGATTCCTTCCCATACAAAAGAGATTGTCTAACCGTGAATCTAGTTGAAATCGTCGAGTTTGATAAAATATTTTCTTGTTTGTTTCTTTCTTTTCATTCTTTGATTTTGTTTGCTGTCGGTGAGAAATGATAGTAATTGATATCTTTGTTGTCTTCACAACGGTATTTGTCACTCCCCTGTATTTGCCTGACAGAATATTACGATTTGATGAAGAGATTTCAGCTGACACTTTAAACTGCATACTTTAAAGATAAAGATTTATAAAGATTCCCCTTATTTATGGGAAGAGACGGCTGAGTTCAAAAGTTAGATTGGGGGAAGGAATTAGAATTTTGAATCTGATCAGACATCTCTTTCTGATTAGCGCACTGCCGCTTAGGGTCTAAAATTCAAGACTCCATTATTTTATGCTAAATGTAGAGGTGCCGTTGCATTGTCTTTGGCTAAAAAGGAATTACTTAAGAATCTCTTTTGTTAGAATCCTTATACAATGTTGCCTTTCCTCGTAATTACCTCGGGATTTTGGCTAAGTTTGTTAAACATTTTTCCTCGGGGATTTTGGATGAGAAACATAGATTTCTCCAATAGCTACTGCTTATTGCATGAAATTTTAAAACATGACTTGCTCTGAAAGGGAGAGGGGTCTTCGTCAATATTTTGGGTTTAATGTTGTGGACGTACGTAATAGTACACTAGACTCTGCTAGACAGAGAAGTTGTTCTAGAGCTCTTATTAGATTGGTGATCTGCTGTTATGGTCGCCCAAACATAAGCTTCCGTATTCCCTAGGCGTTCTTGTTTTCCGAGCGGAAAATGTTTACAAGATTTTGGCACGTATCCAGTGATTTTGTCTTTCATCTGAACCGTTCTGTATTTCTAGTGGTTTTTTGTTTTTTTCAGCAAATGATATTTTATTGCCAGTTATTATGCCTTTGCTTGCAAGGGAAAATTTTAGAATTTGAAAATAAATTCTTCCTGAAGTGAGCTTACCATTAAACTAGTTTCTATCATTTTGCTGGCGGAATTTGACCCTGCATCAATGTATTTGCTATTTTGCATTTAAAGTTATTCGTACAACTGAAAATTAAAATCTTGTTCCTTAGAGCCAGGACATCAGAAACCATATTTAGAGTTTGCTGGAGCAGCAAGACTAGATTTTCTTCTCCTTTTTTTTTGTTTACTCAGTTAGCATGTGATTAGATGAACTCAATCATCAAACAGATTGGCAGAGCTATATAAGAGTGATGGAAATGTTGTAATTACTGCTTTCCTCTGGACCCTCGAAACTGCCACACAAATGATATACTTCCCTTTATTTCATTGCAGATAAATATTGTTTATTATTCATGCTATTGTTGTTATGCTTGCCTCTTTCTGTCCAAAAGTTTGGGAAGTCTTAAATAACATTAAAGTTCGTTATTGCAGAAGGGAGGTTTTCCAACAGTTCCTTGAAGAATATGGAAGTTTCCAGACCTCTGAAATCTGACTTTAGATTAAAGCACCGTCCTCTGACCCCTATTAGGATTTTAAGGGGTTTGTTATGTTTAGTGGTGTATATCTCCACAGCTTTTATGTTTTTAACCTATTTTACACCTGTGGCAGCTGTGTTGATACGCCTTTTCAGTATTCGTTTTAGTAGGAAGGCCGTTTCATTCCTCTTCGGGCTTTGGCTAGCCCTATGGCCTTCTTTATTTGAAAAGATAAACAGAACTAAAGTGATCTTTTCTGGAGACAGTATTCCGATGAAGGAACGTGTTTTACTCATTGCAAATCACAGAACTGAGGTTGATTGGATGTACTTGTGGAATCTTGCACTCCGAAAGGGAAGTCTGGGTTACATAAAATACATTCTTAAGAGCAGCTTGATGAAGCTGCCTCTCTTCGGTTGGGGATTTCACATTCTGGAGTTCATTGCAGTGGAGAGGAAGTGGGAGATAGATGAGCCAATATTGCTCAGTACGCTTTCCACATTTAAGAACCCTCAAGATCCTTTGTGGCTGGCAATTTTTCCGGAAGGGACTGATTATACGTACTGCCTCGTCATTCCTCTTGCCTTTCACTGTCTTTTGACTTCTAAGTGCCTGCGTCTTGATTTGATGATAATATATTATTCAAGACAGACTTATATTTTCTAGGGATTTATGTAGTCAAGTTCTATTTTGACTATAGCCACGCTAAAATATACGACTCAATTAATGAAAAAAAAAATTGTGATATTGCTTTTTCTGCAGCGAAGAGAAGAGCAAAAAGAGTCAAAATTATGCAGCTGAAGTAGGGCTACCCGTGCTAAAAAACGTGCTACTTCCAAAAACTAAAGGTTTTTATGCTTGCTTGGAAGTTCTACGAGACTCACTGGATGCAGGTTTCTATATGTTATAATTTTCTGCTACTGAATTTTTAAGGACAGTTTGTTAGCCAATTGATAAAAGTGGCTATTTGAGAAAATCACGCATTTGTGTGATCATATGTAGCTAAGCCTGCTATTATTCTGGGACAACAATAAACCTGATATTGAAAAATATGTTTTAGCAAGTATAGATATTTTGTGGCTCCGCATCTTCCCCATGGAAAATGTGATACCAGTTCATAGGGCTGCATTTGCTCCAAATAATGTTTGATTATCTTTCAACATGAGAATTATACTTAAAAAGAATTGACTGGCCCACTGTGGTTTTCTTCTTCTTTTCTTTTGTTATTTGGCTTGTCATCTGATTCATCTTTTTATGTGTGATGAACTTTATAATGTGCAGTATATGATGTGAGCATTGCGTACAAGAATCAATGTCCTTCTTTTCTGGACAACGTCTTCGGGGTCGATCCTTCAGAAGTGCACATGCATGTTCGGCGAATCCCTATCGATGACATTCCAGCTTCTGAAATAAAAGCTGCTTCTTGGCTAATGAATGCGTTCCAGATCAAGGACCAATTGCTTTCTGACTTCTACATTAAAGGCCAATTTCCAAACCAACTAAATGAAAAAGAACTTTCAACGTTCAAGAGCCTGGTTACTTTTGCTGTGGTAGTTTCTTTGACTGCCGTGTTCACCTATCTTACATTTTTTTCTCTCATTTGGTTCAGGGTGTATGTAGTACTGTCTTGCGTATATCTTACTATCGCTACATGTTTCAAACTTCAATTGATGCCACTTACATACTATGTTAATACACTCTTTCACAGCAAGAAACAAAAGAGTGGATAATGATCGTTCTTATAAATGCAATAGACATGTTGGATGAAGAAGAACCCATTCTTGAATTGTTCAAGACAATAATTGTTTCTCTTTTATGTGTATTCATAAAATTACATTTACATATATGGTTAACACCTAGAGTAAGAGTTCCATCATTACAATGGGCTTTCGCTCCAAAATTGCAAGTATTATTTTTTCAGGATGATTAATTCCCAGAGTCCTTTGCTTTATCATGATGGCCTGGCTGTCATGGGCTCAAGTTTGAAAGAGATAGAGTTCTATCAGCCTTGTGTTACTGAAAATTGATCAATATAACAAATCTGTTGTATGACAACCAGCGTGGTATTATATGTTAATTTTGGACCAGGATAACAGGTAGTGTAGGCTTGTGGGTATTATGCTGATAATGATGGGATTAGATTCTGTTCATGCTTAAACTATTCAACCTTGCGGTCAATTCAGGTCGCATCACTTACCGCATAAGTTGAATTCCTAACTTTGTTACGCAGATTTGGTTTGAACAACTCATTCCCTTGCATGGTTATTGCTTGCGGCATAGCATAATGACGTGTGTATATATAGCCGTGTGGTAAAAATGATGGTAATTAAAGAATGGGATTAACCTCAGACGCAATAGATAATCAGACATATGGCGTGTTCTAGTCAGTGATGGGTTTGATTTAAAACGGGCAAGGTTTTACTTGAACGAACGACCGTGTCAATCTTCTTTTCCAGCCTATCATTTTATTTGTTTTCACAATTGATTGCTGACTTCCTTTTTTTTCCCCAAACGAGTCAAATGATCGAATTCCAATTTATCCATATCCACAAGCACACTGGAGAAGGGGACCACAGATCCCATGCTTATCATTATGATGCTCACATTAAGTACGCAAATTATGTCGTTTGCAATGTCTTTCTTTGTTGCAAATAATTTATTTATTTAGATAATACAAATGCTACAACATGTAGCCCATATGAACAAGAAAACAGTTAGGTAGGGGTATGCACATATTAGATCGGTCCTAAATATAAGATTTAATTTAATTTTTTAAAGAGATTGAAAAAATTAAATAACCTAAAACTTATATCATTTATTGCGTATGATTAAATTATATATTAGTTTATAAACCAGACGAATTTTGATAAGAACATATGAATATAAATACTTTTAAATAATTTAATTTGCTTCCTTAATTTTTTAAAAAATAAATCAATTAAATCTTATAATTATATTTAAGACGGGATAGTGTCATTTTAAAGGAAGAGCATTATAATCATAAACTTGAGGTTCATGAGGAGAGCATGGTAGGCGCAGGCCAATTTGCAGAATTACTAGCCTCTCTGAACACTTGATAAAAAGTAATTGACCATGTCACTGTCTGATTTCATTTATGTTGTCTATCATTGAATGGTGACTCAATAGAATCTCTCTGAAGAATCATGTTTTTTCAGAAAGATGATTAATTTTAGTGTGTATTTAATGTCACTGGACTCCGTCGTGCGAGACATGTTGCTTATATGGGAATGCAGGTCCCGTGTTTGCATTGATTGTTCTGTACTTTGGACAAAATCTCAGGAGTTCATCCATAACCAAACGAAAAGGAGCTAAATGTGTTAACTTTAGCAATGAATGAAAACGAATGTTGAATATGTTGCCAAATGGTAATAGTCTATGAATGTAGGGGGTGATCAGTTAATGGTGGAGCAAGGTGGTTAGGTGGGTGGAGGGTTGAGGGAGAGTGGTGGCGATTGTGACGTATAGCTGTTAGCACGTGGGCAACAGTGTTGCCTCCGGCGACGTCGTTCACCGGCCATCTTCCTTTCTTCCCGCAAACACTCCTCCCATTATTTCATCCTTTCCTTACCCATTTTCAAAACACGATGCCCACTTTCTTCAACTTTTTTTTTTTTTTAAAAAAAACGAATTCCAAAAATATTTAATTTTTGCCTGGCACAGATGTTGCCAAAGAGTCCACGATACAACTACTTTTTAAGCACGGACAACAGGAGTCATGCGTTCTCACTTCTCAAGGGCCCAATGCTTATTCATTTTGACAATATGATCTATCAAATTAAATTATCTGATTTTAATGTGATGTATCCGATCGCACTAATTTTCATATATCAATAGATAATAAAATAATTACAAATTATTTTTAAGAAAACGTGATGGATTATATTATGGGCCATTAATAGAAAATTGCAGCCTCTGCCGGGGCATTAAATGCGGAATAATAAAAATGACAATGGCACTAAAAATATATCCAAAAAAACAAACGACAATGGCACTTAAAACAGTATAAATACATACAGCCCTTTCTAAGTTGTAACTTCCTCACGAGTCACGATCTTGCTTCCCTCTCCTTCTCTAACCTTTTTTGTCTCGCTATGGCTCTTCCTTCTCATCTCTTTCTGCTCCTCCTCCTTCTCTCAGGTACTACTTCCTTCCTTTCTTACTTTTATATATCACGCACTGAATTCACTTCTTCTTCTAAAGCATTGGTTTATATGACATGGATATGTTGTTCACATTGTTAGCACACAATATCTAAACAATAAAGTACGATGCGATTCTCCAATCCGCACGCACGATACAAAGAATATCATGTGCTGTTACGGTATTGAAGACGAAATATACAGTGTTTCGTGCATTTTACAATTGAATTTTATTTGTGTTGCTGTGGATGCAGTTGCAGGTTGTAATATAGGTTCAGCCACGGTTTTCACTATCGAAAATCGATGCAGCTACACAGTATGGCCTGCCACACTTTCCGGTAACGGAGCGGCGACTCTGGGCGACGGTGGATTCTCCTTAGCACCTGGATCCTCTCGCAAACTCACTGCTCCATCTGGTTGGTCCGGACGCTTCTGGGCCCGAACCTCCTGCAACTTCGATTCCTCCGGAAACGGCAAATGCGCTACCGGCGACTGTGGTAGACTCCAATGCACCAGTGGCGGCGTTCCTCCCGTCACGCTCGCTGAGTTCACACTCGGAACGCCTAGCAATACTAAGGATTTCTACGATGTGAGCCTGGTCGATGGTTACAATGTGAAAATGGGGGTGAAAGCAACCGGGGGGACCGGTGACTGCCAGCACGCAGGCTGCGTTGCGGATTTAAATGCCAGCTGCCCCAGTGAGTTGCAGGTCAGGAATGGGGCTTCCGTGGTGGCGTGCAAGAGCGCCTGCGCGGCGTTTAACACGGCGGAATTCTGCTGCACCGGCGATCACTCCACGCCGGCCACATGTGGGCCCACGCAGTACTCGGAGATGTTCAAACACGCTTGCCCAACCGCATACAGTTACGCATACGACGACGCTTCCAGTACTTGCACGTGTTCCGGCTCCGATTACCTCATCACATTTTGCCCCTCGCAGTGACCGCATTGCATGACTTCACGAGAGAGCATTGCATCGTGTTGGTTCAATATTCATATATTTCAATCACTGTAGTAATTATGTAAAGAACATTAGGTATAAGAAGGTGATGACTGGTTATAGTCATACCATTTATGTGTTACTTGATAGCGTTGGTGCCAATTTAGTATGTTTCTTTTCCTATTCTTATTATTATTATTGAAAGATTCTTTGTTTTGATTCTAGTTTTCGTTTATTGATCAATGGATCTTTATATATATGGTGAGTACTGATAAAGAAGGGCAGGTACGACGTCCGGATTCTCTAGCCGATGGTAAGATTTTTGTCCTTGACTCATTTGGAGAATAATCTTTATATTTGTCATTTTTATTATTTTAGGAACATAAAATGGTTATAATCGTACAAATTTCTTATTATGAATATATAGTGAGCTATAATGACGAAGGTTAAACTTGTAGATAATTTTTGTTTCTCTCGCTAAATTTTTTTTATAAAAAAAATGTCATGTTCCAACACTTTCTTTTTCATGCTGAGAATAAAAATTTTATCTATTCAATATTATGAAAAATTATTTAAATTTTACTACATTATATTACATAGATAATAGGTTCAAGAGAATTTTAGTCAATATATATAGGTGAAACTATATATTCTATGAATCATAAGGAAATTCACGTAATTGAAGAGTATAAGCTTTTGTCTTTCAAGAAAAAAATAATTTATGTTTAGATATATAATGAAAAGGAAAGGAAATAATGATGAGAAGTAGATGATAATGGCGTGCGAATAGGCATTAAGATTTTCGTAATATGGTGACGTGAAGCAAAAAGTGGATAGATGCGGTTTGGGGAAAAGTTTGAATGAACAGAATCTTACTCGCAAGGGAATTCCACAAATACGTAACTGGCTTCTCTTGTCCCCGCCATTTCGCTTTCACATAACCTGTTTTACGTAACCCACTCTGAATCATTATGATCCCAACCTCCCCTCTCTCAACTACACACCTCTCTTTCCTTCACAAAATAATATTTATTTCCCACAGAATGAAGGCCCTTTCTTCCACGTCACGCCCAAGGATTGCTTTTCGTTAGCTCCACATATTTCCCTCAGAGATTCCAACAAAATTTTGCACAATTAAATCTGAAAATGAATTTATCAACCAATCAAACAAGAGCCTCACGCACACGTGCAATGATCCCCACAGTTAGTTGAGAAATGATCTTCTGGTTAACCTTTTAGCATAGAACATGTCAGTTACGGAGGGATTCTGAATGGAAACATCCATAAATCTATCGACCCGCCACAAGACTCGAACTAAAAAGGGACACGGAACCAAGAGACATGGGTCAATAATATATACAAGAGATGAAACATCAGACTTTTGTTGAGGCCTTCGGCCAAATTTTCGACAACCAACTCAATATATATTATATTTGTTCCTCTCTGCTACTTTCTCTTTTCATACATTTCCAACTTTCTCTACAAAAGGCTCTACTCTTCGAAAGCCCAAACTGTATCCTCCTCATCCAGTTTTTCCTGAACAATTTTGGATGAGGAAGCACCCACTAAATCTAAGGAGTTGCATGCCACCTTTTCCCTACAACAACCCTGGGAAAATTACAAGCCAAAATCCCCGAGAGAAAAATGAACTGATGTTAAAGTTGCCTATATTTTACAGCAATTCCTTTCAAGGAACTGTTCCTCAAAGAAAATGAAGTTCGCAGTCGATTAATCCAAGACATTTTCATCTCGCCAGAGCCTGTGCACTGGCCCTTACCTTCCTCTTCACTGCTAAATAAGGTTTGGTCAGAGCAGTCAAGTGAAGCTCCACACGCTAGATTATATGACTGACACGCTGAATGGCACACCCTGAGCCGGTTGTCTCCATCCTTGTCACACTTTTGGATTGAGATCTGAAGATCAAGTACCAAGTTAGTCGCACAAAAATATAATTGCAATTATAACAATTTAAATGAAATAGGAAAGCTTCATGTTTCTAGCATTCTCAAGAGATGCATTGTTTAGCAGAATCAGTAGAATGAAAGAAATAGAATGATCTTGCCAGCTGCAATCATGATCGCAAATAACTGGTAGAGGAAATTAATCTAAGCGCAACCAAAGAGAATACAAGGCAAGTATGTTTTAGTTTTTAAAAATAATTAAATTGTGTGTGTATAAAAAAAACCATATTTCTGATGATCTTGACCAGTTATTTTGAACAGCTTCTAAACATTACATCATTTTTTAAACAATCTAAAAATCATTTATTTTTAAGCTTAAACAAACAGGCCCATAATCAGATAACATAGTACCAGAATTCGAAAAGATAACATACCCAGCAGGCTAGTTGTTTAGCAGCCTCATCACAGTAAGTGCTGCCAAATATGTTAAATAATTTCCTAGCACCACCAGGAAATAGTCGGTGGTAGTTAGGCATGACAACTACTTCTTCTAACTGCTGCAGGATACTTGGTTCACTAGGCGCACAATGCTGTCCAGACACGTCCTTTCCCAGCACATTTTTACAAACGGACAAACTGGAGAAGAGCATGGAGTTGTTCTGGCATGTGTATCCCGCATAGTCAGAACAGCGGAATTCACAAACTCCATTATCACAAACCCCACCATGGAGGCTGCATTGCTCATCACAAACAGCTGCATTTCATGCAAGGGATAAGTCAATAATCTCACTGATATAAGAAAACTCAAGTAATGTGTTTCCAGGTGTAAAGAATTATTAAGCAAGACTAAACCAATCCAATCTTTAATTCATATGTCCTAGTGAACTAAAATAATTCTGCAGAATCACAGAAACTATAAAAGCTAAAGTAGACAAAAGGAATCTATTTTCTGACAAGTATATATGTTCAAACACTTCAAAGCCCAAACAAAACCTCCATAGTCCTTCACGGGGGATAACACTGCCATAAGTTTGTAGCAAATTCCTAATCTTATCCGCACCCCCAAAAAACACAAACATCACAAAACAAAAAGAATAAGGATCAAATACCTAAATGAACATCTCTATCAAGAACAATTTGGCTGAAAATCAGTCGTAAAATATAAAGGAAAGGTTACATAGGATGGAGATTAAAAGGCTAAGTAACTTGTATACATACTGGTGGAACAGTCAATGCCAGTATAGCCATCTTTACATTCACAAATTCCTTTGGAGAGACACTTGCCCTTGCCATTGCAATTCCCGGGACAGGAGCCTGGAAAATTTTATTGACAACAAATCAAAATTGGCCAAAACTAAAATCTTCAGCCAAACAGAAGGTGGCATAGGAGTTGAACACACAAAAAATGAACGCAAAATACAAATTGGGAAATGAGAACTCACGCCTGCTGCAATCATGACCATGAAATCCTAAAAAGCAGTGGCACCTTCCATCAATACAGTCTCCATTGAAATTACAAGAACTGGGACATTGCCCAGGTACCTCAACAGGGTTTGTGGTACAGAGCTCATGATATGCAGGGCAGATCAATTCACCTATTTAATAAAAGGATAAGTTGCCAACTTATTAATCAACGGGCATCACTATGTAAACAAATATATCAATAAATTAGTTTCTCATTACCATTAAATCCAGGGAACTGAATGGGTCCACCAGTTCGAGGACATAATTTCCAGATAGCGTCCACAGCAACCTGTAAGTAACATCAAACTACAATCAATTTCTATTGGAAGACCAAACAGAGACAATACAAGAAGCTGCCTAAAGATTATTTGCAGTTAGTACACAACAAATTTGTAAGTACTTGGTGCCTGTCCATATTGCTAGCATGTTAAGGAAATAAACTATTAAGAAATGCCATCATTAAAAGCATATAGATTCAGACTGCTGCCAAACTTTAGATAGAAATATGATCAAATAAAGCATTAGCCAAAAGGAGCGCTTATTAACAGTTCACTATAAACCATACAGCATACCTCTAAAGAATTATTGATACACCTGTGCTGATAACAACCATTTCCCTGGGTCATAGAACCTCGTACAAATCCGGTTCGTACCAATGATGAGGCCATACACCTACATTAGAAGAATGCACAAATTGACCCTCAAACTTTAAGCAACCCAGAAAAGCCAAGCAAATCAATGCTAGAATGAAAATTTGCAGTAATGAATCTGACCTAGAGTTACTTCCCCGGACTTCACCTAGCATTCTATCAGGTGCCCTTGCACTACTGGTATCTGTGCATGATCCGTCAGAGTATGCAACAAAATAAGTGCAGTAATCAGCCAATGAGGATTGTCCACCTGCAATAAACGAGTTAACAAATCAACAAAACACTACTAAAGCCAAGAGACTATAGTGTTAAATAATTTATAAAAAGCATGAAAACCATGAATTGCTTATGCTTAAAGAAGTTACTAATCGCAAATGCCAAGAAAACTTTTTGAGGAAGGACATTATAACTTGTAGCTACGTATCAATTGAATGCAAGTCTACAAGGTATAATGGTCGATAGACAGCTAGCATCAACAATTACGAAACTAACCCAAGATGTTAGAATTCAAATATTAGGAATCAACTTATCATGAAGAAAGCATAGAACACACCTTTATTAGCTTGTGGAAAATATCGAGCCCATTGAGGAAGTTCTCCACTATAGGTTACAATTGGGCAGTATCCTTCAGCCTCCCTATTATATGTACAACCAGACAACTGTGTTGTGTTGCAATGATAGGCCCCTTTCCAGAGATTGCAAGGGGAGGTAACAAACTCAGTACCTTGGTTGCGACCCCAGTCAAGGTTATCTGCCATGCTATAATTTGCTTTGTACCATCCACTATCTTCCAAGAGAGCAAGTGTCATTTTTGAAACTACAGATCTTGTATCCACAGAACCAGTCATAATCTCATTCATCAAAAGCCTTTTTTCCCAGTGAGACCCTGTAAGTCAATAACTTACATTAACCATCACTTCATTGTCGGCTAGCATAAACAAATCTCAAGGATGTCAGACAAGGTGTCTAAAATACAATAGTTGCTTACTTTTTTTAGGTAGTTCACTTGCAAGATTCTAAGTGGACATGGATGAGGATAGGCCAGTAAAATGAGATAAATCTAACAAAGCAAGGGAGAAATCTACTTCCTATTCTATTAGGCAAATGACACATAAATTTTCAGCCATTAGACGTGCAAAAATGTAGCAATATACGTAGTATTATTAGCACAAGAGTTGAGATTCCTAACACTTTCTATAAACATGGACCGGTCACTACTCCTTTATCCCTTGTGATCCTTAACCAGAATATTGAGGTAGGACGGATTAAGCATTGCATACCAATGCTTTTGATGAACTTCAATAATTAGACAATATAGATAAACATGTTTTAATTTCTTAAGGACAATGTGAAGGATGGAAGAAAAGGCAGGCATGCATATTAACAAAAAATTTGATTAATTTGTTGAAAGAAAAAAAATGAAAAGAGAAAAACCTGAGGTACCACGTCCTCCCCCATCTTCCAGCTCTAAACCAGTAAAATTTTCAGAGAATGCCTGCCATCAGATCTATCGTTAATCTCTTATTGAAAATATAAAACGCCACAAAATGACAGAGCATAACTTGAAGTATTATACAAACAGGAATAGGTTCCCAAGCAAATACCCCATAGTGATGTCGCGAATGCATGACAACTCTTGGAAGAACCACACGGGTTACTGTCCTCCCAAGTCTTTCATCCACAACCTGTTCAGTAACCTGAAAAGTAACCAAATAATGATGAGCATCTAAAATGTGTCAAATCAAATGCTGCAATACAATCACGATGCAACAGGAGAAAAAAAATGCTACAGGTATCAATTGGAGAACTGTCCTAAACTTAAAACATATGCTGTTACAAAATAAGCCACTGGATTAACTGGAAGGAAGATTTTTTCTGATCGTCATTAATTAAAAATCCAGAACTAATTTCAAAGACAAATCAAATAAGTTTTATCATGCAATTAATACTTGTGATAATCTTGATTTACAACATATTTCGCTTGGCTAGCACAAAGTTACTACTAGCAATAAAACCCATAACAGAGAAAATTATACCAGAGGACTAACAGTTCAAATATACAGAATAGGCATTATTTTACAGCACATATGGCAGTATATACCTGGTTACGACGTTTTTTCCTTTCATCTCTAAAATGAGCAAAGGCATGTGGGTCAAAACCAAGAACATGCATAACCTGAAAAAGATTACATATTATGAACACCGTTACAAAGTGTCTCCCATGTTTCCAAAATTTCAATTACACGCATAAACCAAACCAACCTCGTGTATCAAAGTAGCTGACAGTAAAGTCTCAGCCTCAGCTGTCAAATGGCGAGGAGCAACATTTACGTGTCCTGCAAAGATAAAAATTCAGTTCTGAAGCCTCTCAAATGAAAGTTAAAGATGACCATTCAAACTAGCATATGTTCCCAATAACAAGCTACCAGCTATGGCACGGCCCCATTGATCCCTTTCACATGCCACTGCCCAAGCAAGTGTATTCCCGGTTGTAGGTCTTGTAGTCACCAAAAGAACCAAGTCAGCGTCAGATACACCCTCTGGAGACAGTGAAAAGAGAGATCATTCCTTACATTTCATAAATAAATTCACATGTGCAAATGTGACATGAATTATTATTAAAAGAACTATTATATTCACAAATGATGCACAACAATTGAGTTATACCTTCAACATATTGACGAGGAAGTTGCACACCTCCATCTTGTCCACAAGCAGAATATCCACTAAGTCGTAAGTTTCCCTTGACAGGCTCGACGGCCAATGCCCTCCTAAACCAATTGGCTGTCTGACCCAATGCCTGCAATCAATTGCAAACAAGTGTAAAACGACAAAACAATGTCATGCCCAAAACTTATAATTAACCACCACAAGCAAAAAAAAAATACCTTGTACTGTTTTCCTAAGATTATCATCAACCAAGGAAACAAAGCAAAAGGCATTGAAAAAAAAAACATTTAACCTTGCGAAGGCGACATTTTTTGTCCTCCCCTGAAATATCTTCTGCAGTGCAGTTGTACCAACAATCCCCCAAAATTGGAGGATCACCATGAGAATTACAAGTAGGGAAACCAGGAGGGGCTGTCACTGAAGGCTCTCCAAGCTGTTGATAGAGAAACAAAGATCAAATAAAATAAAAATAATGACAGGCAGAATACCATCACTGAACCTGGGTAACATGCAAGGCAGAAGATTTTTTGAGAGAAAAATCATATCAAATACTCACTTTGACAATATCACCAACTTTTCGACAATCTCTCTCGGGAGAGTGGCCTACTGCATCATAATTTAGATATATTCTAATGGGTTGCTTTGCATAATTTTGAGGCCCTGACGATGTTGACACTCCAAGTAATGACCTGCCTTTATGCTGAAGGGGTTTTGGGAGGCCAGGATCATAAACCTGTGGGGTAATGGAATACACCTTGCGACCAGGTCGCCTTCTCTGTTGGAGTATCTGATCATGGATACAAGAGTGCGATGCAATGTTCTCACTTCTTCTTCCCAGGCCTCCTTGTTGAAGTTGGTGATCTTGAGGTATTGCATTTGTGGCCTCCGACCATGCCAGTATCAATAGAATCTGAAGCAGCAAGAGGAAGGACACTAATATATAAATTACACAATTAAACAAGTTGAGCCAATCAAACAATCTTAATACTTAACCGCAATGTATTTAATGAAAACTGAGAAATAAAAATTATATTTCTAGATTTCAGTAAAAGGAAGATCTAACGCCAATAAAGATTGCAACGTCAAAAGGGAAACTTCAGAACCATGTAAGCTCCCCCAAATTTAGTGAGAAGGTATGCAACGAAGCTCGTTAAACCAAAAGAGAAATGAGTGATAGATATGATATACTAAATAAGATGCCAGAGTCTAGTGACTAGTTTCGTGTAAATCTGGAAAGTACCAAGCGAGAGTTAAGAAGCTGGAGATCAGAGAAAGCAGGATCTTCGAAATTAAAGAACAACAGCACTTTCCAAATCAAACATTGCTCCCATAAACAAACCCTAACTTTCCGGGAAGTGTAAGAAACATTTTTCTCAGAACCTTCCATTAAAAAAATTGGGTAAAAAATATTTCATCGAAATATTGAAAAAAAATCTCTAAAAAAATACATTGTTCTTCTTCCTTTTGACCTTAATTAACGCGAAAAATGCCTAAACCCTAAACATTTGAGCAACGTTGAACTGAAAGAATTGATTTCAACAAAAGGAGAAGAAACTGATCGAGTAGAAGAGCTTACCCCGAACACGACGACGGCGAATCGAAGCCCACAATCAAATCTGGACCGACAGCAGGGACTACACCGAACCAATATCTCCATGGAATGGGAAAAACAGTGACAACCACGACGTTGATTCCATCAATTCGCCGGCGACTTTTCGATCTGCTTTGAGACCAAGAAAAATCGCAGGCGTTCGTGCATTTTGGAAAGTCTTGTATGAAGAACAATACGAAAGAATAAGTAATTGAAGTGTGGCCCTTTGGGCCGACAGTGGATTAGATCAGAAAGGAGTGAACAATGTTCCAAGATGGAAGCGAAAAGGCAGGACTTCGATCTCCAGAGGAAAAGTGCTATTATCGCAGACAGGTTCAAAGAGATAAGCTTTCAATCAGTAGAGGGGGAATATCCAAATTCAACAGTTTGCAGTTCCCGATCTCCTGACATGGGAAGGGAGGACACTGACAGTAAGGAGGAGAAGAGAGAAGGTATTGAAAAAAAAATAAATCAGTGTCGATTGGGTGGAGTGGGTGGCGAAGATCACCTTTTTAATCCTTCTGTATGTTCCGAGAAAAAGGAAATAAATCAATATCCTACTCCACTATTAAGAAGGTTTTTCTTCCCAGCAACATTGGTAAAATTAGATCTTAAGAAAATATTATTTAAATTTTAAATAGGTAATTTTTTTAATAAAATGAATTATTAATTACTTCACTTTTTTTATTAATCTTATTAATGTTGTTTTCAACAGGATTTTAAAATTCAAATAGTATTTTTTAGTTCTTTTTTTTAAAAAAAAATTATTACCCCAATATTTAAATAATTTAATTAAACTACCCATTAAAAAATTAAAATGCACATATTTTTTCCCCTCAGCCTGAAGAAATTGTTTTATAACGTGTATTGTGTTATATATTAAGGCATCAAAAGTTTTACGATTTAATTAAATTTAGCGAATTACTATATTTATAAACCCAAGTTCTTACCTAATGAAAAAATCTTTTTTTTTTAGTGAGGAATGGGGAAAAAATTCAAATATAAAAAAGGAAAGTAATATCATGATTAAATTACTCGCGGCTGTTTAGCCCCACTGAAACATTTGGACAAATTTATCGGGGCATTAATAGAACAGTTAGTTAATTTTGTTTAAAGGAATTAAGAAAATAAATTATCTTAAAATATTAATATTTATTATTATTTATAAATTTTTTTTAATTTATAAACTAATATATAATTTATTTAACTTTCTTAATCTCTAAAAAAAAAATCAATTAGCACTTATATTAACAACTAGCGGGTAGAAATAGACTTTTGCTTCACATTATTACGAATTCTTCTTCTTTTTCACCTGAAGGAAAAAACATATTCCTTATTTTCTGGTGCTGCCAGTACGAGTAGCTTAGAATTAAGACGCTGACCTCCGGGATAAAAAAGTGAAAAACTTTACGCGTGTATTTTTATAAGAAAAAAGTCCATTCCATTTGGCACAAAAATCAAATAATTTCATGTGGTTAATTAAAATGGTATGTTTTCTTAATCAAGGGAAAAATTTCCTAACAAACGTTGTTGGATAAGAAAATTACATGTTACCCATAAACGAAAAATAACGCTGAGAAAATAACTCACAGACAAAGTAACAATTAAAAGGCAATTTCTCCAAAATGGGGAACTTCCAAATGCACCTCATACATTGTTTATTACGCAAACTTCAAAGGCCAGCCCTCTGCCTTCAATTTCCATATTGTCCAAATTAACAGCAAGACATATAAGTGACAAACCGGAAAAAAGAAAAAAAAAAGGAAAAGAAAAAAAGAAGGACAAAGCAGTGAACAATGAGATGTGAATTGGGGGAGTAGAAGCAGCATTTTAAAAAAGAAAAACGCAGAGGATACGTATTATTGAGGAGTGTTTTATGGATCGAGTATTATGATAACAAGGTGGCCCCCACCTTATGAAATGAAATATAATTATCATAATTATGAGGCATTCAACTGTCCTACTCACCACACACCTCTCGTTCTGATCCAATCCCTATATATGCTTTTTTTCCCCCTTCCTTATTAATTAATCAAATCCCCCACCATTTGTGTTTGGGTTCAACTAGCGTAGCCTAGTGTCGGTCTTCCTTATTTTTAAGGGGGGGTTTGATCCCTGTGTTAGTCAAAGTGTCGAAGGAGGCATCTTAGAGATCTAGGAATTAGTGGCAACGCTAGTAGAGATGGAGACATGTATACTCTTTAGCTAGTATTCTCTGTGGACTGGGTTTCAAGCGCCCTGTCCTTGGATTGTGAATGAGCTCGACTCCTTTCCTAAAATTTATATATATAAAATAATAATAATAATAATCAAGTCCCCCTCAAGTTCCTATCTTATGTATCCCCACATCTTCACTTCCTTAGGGGTATATACCACAAATTCCAATCCCCCCTCTAGCTCCCTTTTCTTAACTTTATTGGCTTCAATGGTTGATGATAAGTCGCTAGCTTATTCCTTCCTCGTCTATATTTAATCCTCCATTCTGAAAAATGGCTTTTCTTTCTTTCTTTCCATTTATTTTATTTTGGAGTTCAATAAATCCAAACAACACACACGTACGGGAAAATGAGGAAACGTGGACTAGCGGAAGCTCATTCTCACTTTTGTTATTAAAGGAAAAGGCAGTAAACAAGGAAACTCTTTCTTTTTGGGCAAAATAAGAAAGAGAAGCTTAGAAATGAAACAACATATATGGATGCAAAGGAGAGGACAGAAACAATTATTGATGGAGCCGGTCGGGTCAAGGCAAGGAAATAGAATTCATCACTGACAAGCAAAAGACCCAACAAAAGAAAGGGCATATCTCTCGGCTTAAGAATGGTAAGGATAAAGGATTAGGTATGGTATTTTATTAACCCACAATGCAAGCTAGTACATTCCTGTTTTGCGAGTAATAAGCTTCTCTGACTTTCCAACCCATACAAGTTGATCACAATCAATGCATATTATATAATAAACTAATCATCATCAGGTTTCATACCTGACCATACCACAGCTCTATATATTCCGTACGTTTACCCCCATTAAATGTAATAAGGATACAGCTCATTCCCTTCATTGGTATGTTCACCAAACGGCCCCTAAAGCATCTGCTCTGGTCCCACACTTGTACACCATTATATTTTAACACACTTGTTAATTATTTGATCGGTTTTGGTTTGTGATTACCGTTGCGTCTTCTCCCCGCCAATTTAATACTAGTGACTTATGGTAGTACTATTTAATTACCTGTTATATATGCTAGTATATACGATTTATTTTTTAGAGTCGTTCGTAGCCGGCTAATTTGTTTTTACAGAGTGACTGACAAGCCCGCTTCATTATTATATTTTTGGTTTGAGCTGAACTTTATCCCAATGAGATGGAAATTGAAAGAGAGAGCTAGAGAGAGTTATAAGCAGACACAGCCCAAATCCTGAGTTGAAGTTACTTAATAAATAGTTGGACGTGTGGTGTATACCAAATCCTGAACATACTCTTCCTTCAAACTAATTGATTCTGATATTAATTAATGCTGCAGACACGGTGCAATTAGTTTAATGATTTTTCTTGGATTGCTTTGAAACAATCATATGAGTACGTTGAGCAGTTGATCAGATCCTCACGAACAACTTGAGCCCCAACAACACCAAAACTACTCCTCCAAGAGAAGTTTAGGTGGAAGGATGATACCTTTTCTTTTTAATATCAGAATGATACCCCATTTTGCCGCAACGAAAAGTTTCATTTTTATTCCAAAAATACACACACACATAGATAAAGAAATAAAATAAAAAGCATCATGGGTCCTAGGAGGCCAGGACACAGTGGGTGAGAGAGAGAGAGAGAGAGAGAGCTAGGTATATACAGAGGGACAAAGTTAGGTGATGAAACATCCAAGTATATATAGATATATATTGCCATCGGATTTTTGTCTTGGTGCTTTAATTATTATATGGAAAGTTGAGACCAGAAACGATGGGGAAAATACTGAGAAGGAGGGTGGGTCCCTGCGTCTCGATGCAGCGACGATGGTTAAAGTGAAGGACATGATTAGATATCCAGAGAGCCCTTTTAGTTTAAGTTTTAGTTTAAAATTAGCTTTCCACCATTATTGCCCTTGATGTTTGACCTTCATTTTCAGCCTCTTAACTATATATTTTAGGTAGCCTACCCCACTCTCTGCCTGCTTCCAAATGCAAATAAATCTAATCTGGTATTGCTTCCTCCTACTTCTGGGTTGGTGTATGTAAGGTGACTTGCCATACTGCACTTTCACGCTAGCTTTTCATCACAGATCTCTACACTACATAACTACCTTTTCAACCACCCTCAAACTAATTAGTTTTGGATCCGTTATTTTTCATAAATCCCTTTGGTCATTTGAATCAATATAGATCACCAATCAACACTGTAAAACATAAAAAATATGTATGAACTAATATTATTATTAATTATTCAGCACATCTTTTATTTTGGACTCCATAAAAATGCATAAAAGGCTTTCGAATAGAGGTAAATTAAAAGGCAGTTTGAATAAAGCTGATGATATTTTGGTGCCAGGGTAGAGCCAAATCAGGCTGGTCCATAATCATCAAACATCAATATTAATATAAAATGTGTAAAACAAAGATACTGGATATAAAGAGTATGAATTTTACCCTTCATTTCATGGACCTGGTGTCTTGCTCAGCAGATTTACTGAACAGCTTGAAAGATCTAGGCCGCCAGATCTAATTTCTTTAAAAAGTATATTTTTAATGTATTGAAAATCTAATTAGATCTGGGCAATCTAGACGGCCCATACCTTTCTAACTCTCTCTATTCAGCAAATTTGTTGAGCAGTGAAACCAATTTCCTATTTCATATAAATAGATGTCAACATTCTAGCAGCTTAAGGTAACACAGGAAATGGAAGTGCTTTGGTTTTCTTAGTGGGAATTAGCATCGCTCTTTGTGTGGGTAAATCCAAATTAAAGCCCAACTTTCGAAGCTTTATAGGCATTCATGGTCATGGATCACTCCATCACGTGCGACTATTCAATAATTATGAAGTGACACTACTGCTGCTGCTTTTAATTTCTATAAATTCATGAAATTAGGAAGCTAGAATAGTATTAACCAATTGGGATGAGATGACGAGACACTGATAGTACAATTCGTCTCTGACGTCTAATGCGCGGTCCCAAATGGAGCCCAAAAAGGGGCAAACAAAAAGAAAACACGTCGGACCTACCAAATTGAAACACTTTCGAAAATCACAGCAATAGTGGCTCGTCCTAATAATGTTAGCGAGGAACATGAGGCATTCGAGTGTGAGTTAATTAAGAAGGAAGTGGAAGGAGACTTCAATTTGGTCGTTTCTATATATAAGGGACGAGGAGGGCAGTTTGTACAAGAATTTTCATACATCTATTTATAATATTGTTAATATTGGTAGCAATACTGATAGGGTTTGGCTTCAAGGGTATGTCTTCCTTAATTTTCTTATTGTCTCTTTCTCCTCTTTAATTATTACTGATAGAATATAAATAAAAGGTGGATTAGAAAAATATTAAAAAATGTGAAAAATATATCTTATATTTAGAATTAAAGCCAACTCTTTAAACATATTTTATATTAAAGTGAGGTGGATATTAAACCTGAGATTGCAATATTACAATGTACACGACCACCTGAGCCAGGAGGATTTACGGTGCTTCGGGTAAAACGCGTGATTTTGTCTCCTTCATCGCGAGATTCTCAACCATGGCACATCTAAATGTAGCCTGGCGTTGATCCACATTCAGAGCTCGCTGAGGCCTAACCCACTACTCCTTGGACACTGGTCCTTGGTCCCCTCCTGTTTAGTTTAGTTTTTTTTCCGTACTTTATTATAATGGGCTGTAAGAGTTGTATAGGGGCTATCGGAATGCCTATAAAGCTTGTGGCCAGCCCAAATAAACACAAGCCAAGACCCAAAAAAAAAAAAAAAAACTCGTGGACAAGACAGTAATGGCCCCGCTGCATATTTATCTTCGCAACAAATGACCAAATGTTGCTCAACTTAGATATCCCCCATTACTAAATAATTTAGTAACTATATGTAGTTATTAACATAAGACTCAGTTGATATTTTTTAAAAAATTAAAAAAGTTAGATAAATTAGTTAATCATATGTAGTTATAGATTCTACCAGTTTATAAATAAGATAAACTAGTTTATACAAGAAGAATAAATATAAATATTTTAAATTGATTTATATTAATATCTCAAAAACAAAATTAACGGGTTTTATATGGAGGAGTAAGGAGAGGAGGTAGTATATGTGTTCGGGGAAATATTCATCCCATGATCCCATCAATGTAAAGGAAACGTTACCCATCCTCTGGTCAACCTCTCGATAAATAGACCGAATGGCTTCGTAAGACAATGCCTCGACTACGACATTAACTAAAATCATCATATTTTTCTCAGCTGCCGTTTGGCTCCCAATTCTTGCAGCTGATCTGTTTCTTTTGAGCTATAGCCATGCTTTTATTGCCTGATTTCTTATTGTGTGTGATTCCTTCACGGTGAAGCTGATGTCAATAACTCATGGCTTGGCTTGTTCTTTTTCTCCACATTGACACCGTCACGTATTAAAGAAAACACTGTCACCGTAAAAGATGCATGTCTTAAATTATTACAAATAAATGACATCGTTAAAGTTTCTAGAAATTCATCTTCATCCTCTGCTCTCTCCATTTATAAATAGAGTCTTCTCTCCGGCACTCACCTCAGCCGTTGTAATTGATCTCATAAATTAAAAAAATCATTCTTTAATATAAAAATGCATCGTTTCATTTGATACGAAATGAGACGTTTGGGCAACGCGACACTAAATTCTTAGTAGTCAAGTGCAAGTATTTCTTCATATATGGTGTGCAGTTCTTGTAACGGGGGATATTGGGCCTCACCAGTAACCACCTCTCAATCTAGTATTTCCTTACACAAAGAAATGGTCGCCTCAGGACGATTGAAGGAGGAGGAAAATAAGGGAGGTTTTGAAACAGAGTGACGATGATTAGGATAAAAAGCAGAGCAGAGCTCATGGTATCGGCCGGCGTCGAAGTGGTAAGTGTTCATGAGGCGTTGTTGCTTGGTGGCGAAACGGCGGAGGAAGTAGCCCTGGAAGGAGGGCTCGGTGGAGGTCTTGAGGAAGAAGAGGTAAGCCAGAGCGAAATGGAAGGAGGTGACGAAGAAGCATATGGGCTCCATTACGTCCCAATTAAGCTCCCAAAACGTAAGCCTGATGAAGCCCAGTGTCTGCACCACCAGCAACCCCAGTCCACAATAAAGCTCGCCTCTCACCAACGCTTTAGCCTTCTCATCTATCATCGCCTTCTGCTTTTCCATTTCGTCTAGCTCCCTCCTTCTCGGGTCATTTGGTAGACCTATTGTTTTCCGGATCAAGCTCTCCATGGTCTCCGCCACCTGTAAAACCATGAAAAAGAAAATTACTGAAGTGTGTCAATTGGAATTAAAGAACGAGTAGTATCATGGGGGAGCGGAGCGTAATTACTTGTTGAGGTCGCAGGAAGACGACGTTTCCCAAAGCGATGACATTTCCGGAGTCATCCAACATCTTGGCCAACTCGGTGCCCTCTTGGTGATTCTGGCAAGCATCAACACAGATATGGATATATTCGGAGTGAGAAATGGAGGTCCTCGGGATTTGTCTCAGCCTCGCTTTGAGTTTCTCCACTCGCGATAGCCTCAGGATCTTCCTCGCATCACTGACGGTAATTCCGGAGGGCGAATCGACGTTGGCTTTCTCCGTCTCAGGGGGAGGAGCGAGACCATCGAGGCGGAGGCGGTCTGCGTTGATGCCGCCAACTGTGGCTCTGAGCCTCTCCCTGAGTTTGTCTCCGAAGGGGAGGGATAGGAACTCCGGCAGCTGGGAGGGGCCAGAGTGATAGACGGCTGCGCGGTTAAGAAGTCGGCCGTAAAAGGGGGAGGCGAGGTGCTGTCGAAGGAGGTTTGCGGTGGAAGCATTGGAGGGAGGGAGTATGGCGGCAGCGTGATGTGAAGCAGCCGATTGAGTGAAGGTTTTACAACAGTGGAAGAGGCGGCTGGCGATGGATTTACGAAACGCCATTGAAAAGCGAGAGAGGAGGAATAGGGATAGATATTGATGGTGAAGGAATGGGCGAGATGCCCATGGGGAAGAAAGGGAGCGTGATGGAGGGGTATATATATAGGAAGAGGAAGGGAGAGGAGAAATGGCATTGGGTTTTGAGAGTTGAGGAATTGATTGGGCAGGGGGTATGGTAGTGATTAGTGAGTAATGAACGAGGACGCTGGATCTGACTTGACGTAGGGGTACGCTTTTGAAGGGATACGTGTTGTCGTCAGAGAATCTTGCTCTAAATGCCTTCCTCTATTCATACGGGACACGACTTCAGTCAACATTGCTCCTCTAATTTATGAGTATATACATACACTGCATCATTGTTATGTAACTCTCGAGTTTGAAAGTTAACTCTTCGAATTCGAATTTAGTGTTGTTACATTTTTCAGCTTATAAAATTAAGTTAAATTACTAATAAACTTGTTATTATTGTAATTTCAGTTAAATTCACCAATTAATATATTGCGGTTATCATTTTCACATTTTTAATTTATAAAATTATATTAACTCATCTTTAAATTCGTATTAATTTTTTTAATTGAATCATATTCAGCGACTTTAAATATAAATCTTATAAATTTCTTTACTAAATATGATAAATTATGAATGTTGATAGATTTAAATTTCAATTTTGAATTTAGAAAATATTTAAACCAAATTTTTGTTATTTAATATTTTAATTTTTTTTTTATACATGAGGTAGGGATCGAAACCCTGAGGGGGAGAGGGGAGGCCAGCTCCTAAGGCTGGCATGGGTGCCACTGCACTATGAGGTGCTGGGCTTAATTATTTAATTATACACCATTAATATTTATTTGAAAACAAAAATATACTCTTATGAGTTTACAATTTAAATTCACAATACAAGTTTACCTCATTGTCACTAGTTTACTTAAACTTGTGAGTTTGACAACTTTACTATATATTGCTCCCAATATTCACTATTCCTCACCTTAATTACGCAATTTAAGAGTGAATTTTAATTCCAAATATCTCTTGAATTCGTTATTTTTTTCCTAATTAATTTATCCAACTCATAAACTAATATAAGAGTAAAAGCTAATGTTGCATAGAAGTATTTTATAGAGACCAAGCTAAATAATGTACATATTATAATTTAGTAATTTATTTATTTATATTTATTTTCTTAAATTAAATAAATAATTCTTACACTAAAGAGGATAGCAGCAGGTATCTACCATATTGAGTGATCGATATTGCTGCCAATTCCCATCCCAACGAAATCACTCCACTTCTTTTTATTCACACGTGTATCCTTTTCCCTCTCTTCATAATAATCTCATTTCTTAAATTTTAAAAAAAATGATAAAGAGTTTCTCTTTTTGAGGTCATGTATAAAGGGCTTTTGTCCCTTCCAATAAATATATTTATTGGAATTCCAACAACTTGGTTCACAATTCCTACTTTAACCAATATGTGTTGGTTCATGTTAGTTAATTAGTTCCTTTTTATTCATCCAAGGGACGAGATTACAACTATTTGCGGATGTCTTCATCATCAACTGTGGTTCGTTAATGATCCACCAACTAGCTTTTCTCCTTCAAGAAACTAGAAAGTGAGCCGGATTGGAAGTATACCAGTTATCAGTTATGTCTACAAATGCCCTAAATATTTTTCTAAGTAGTTCCAATTTAACTGTCATTTTTGTTTCGTAATAGAGGATATATAGGAAGATGCGTGATAATTAATTAGAACAAATTAAATCAATTATTTTATATTGTTTTGAATTGCTCATACAGTATAGTATACGTCCTTTTAATCTACAGAAGTTTCTGACTCCACGAAAGGCAAAGGGGCAGAATCAAATGTCGACGCATGACGGCCAGAAGGAGTAAGGAAAAGCCTAAATGCGTCGACGTCATCATCAACCGCCAAATACAACTTGCTTCATTGTTATGCATTTTGTATATATACCAAACAATACGTGTAGGTTGAACATTTCAACTAGAACAACAAGATTGTTACGTTTTTGTCTCATGAAATTAAACGGTAACAGTTAAAATTCGTTGGAGGATCAGGAAATTAATATTTGCAACTAGAAGTGCGAAATACACATATTCAACCATATCTAATTATCTGACCCTTGGGAATATTTATATGCCAATAGAATATGTATATTCACTAGCAGAGAGATTCATGCATTGAAAAGATATAGAAAATAATGAAGCATGCATACTATTGATCCAACTTTGAATAGCTGACCAGCGAAAAAAGCAGGTGAATTGGAGAAGCAAGAAATTGGGATTCCAACAAACTAGGAGTTGGAATCTACCACGTTCCTCCATTTTTGTCATAATGTTTCTCTTTTCCCTCATCAATTTGCAGAATTGCAGTCTAGTCATTTCCCACATCCATCCCTCTTGTTTTATTTCTAGCGCAGCTTGGCCAGTAGTAATAAATATTCCTCCTATTTATTTATCCCTTGCTTCTTCAAATCTTTAATAAAGTCCAAATTATAATTTGTGGATCTTAGTAGCATATAAGAGTGGACCAATATATTAGATATGTTGGTGATGGGATAAGACGAGAGACAAGACGAGGAGGTCCACTTGTCACCCCCCACATACACTAATTACAAATATGGTTTGTATAGCAATATGACCTCATCAGTCATGTTATAAAGTCCCAATATGGAACCACCGATTAATCCTTATTCCTGATCTAGGTTTAATTTTAAATAAAACTTTTGGTCTTATATACATGTTTCTTGTTTTTCTATGTGAGTATCCCACTAAGGCTACATGTACATGCTCATTCATTATCATCTAAGAACCAAAGCCCCATGAGAGTCCTTTAACTTGCCTCAGAAGTGGACCCTATAGCTCATTTGCTCATTATATTCTTCATTATTTAATACTTATGCGCGCGCGGGCGTGTAACAGCCTTCTCAAATCTTTTCTGGTTTGGGTGGAGTAAAGCACCCTGTTAGTGGCAGGGAATCTGTTTCCGTCAACCTCATGTTTCACAGGTGGCTAACATGGATGGGAAGCTCCAGTTTCAAATATTATATATATATATATATATATATATATATATATATAACACATATAAAGATGAGAGTAAATCGGAATGGAAAGTGATGATAGTAATTAGGAATAGGAAGGGATGGTATTGCTGATATTTTGAGGCGCCGACCGATGGGATGCCCAGTGCTGAATTTAATGTTATTCCATGCCATCCAAATTCACCCATATTGCAATTTGCAACTTCTACACTTGCTAGGATTATTCCATATATGATTTGCATTTCTCGCTCTTGCTTAATTGCTTTTGATCCTATATATCTGTTCTATTCATATTCTTGTCTTCAGAATTTGCTGACATATATAAAACACGAAAACTAGCCCCAGTTGCTCATATAGATGCCATATCAATATTCTAGTGGCCCTAAAAGCTCCTCGCGTGTCATATTTATGATTTCGCTTTAACTACAAACTAATAAAGTTATGTGATCCTAATTAGCTAGATACAAGTTAAGTTAGGGTAAAGTTGTAAAAATACACATGTACTTTACTTTTAGGAACGCCCAGCATCGTATGTTTTTTTTTTTTTTGGAGCAAAAACAACTATATAGTTAAAAAAATAGGTGCAAAAATCACATTTCTTTATTAAATGTAACGGTTGACTATTAAATGATTAACTTTGACCATTAAAACACACACTCTTTCTCTCTCCCTGCAGCATCGGTTAATTTTATTTCTTACTTTTTCTTCCATTTCTGTTGAAGGACCCAATTCAGCTTCCCCATCCTCTGAATTTCGTCCTTCTCCTTCAGCTTCTTCACCATTGCCTCTGTTTTTCCTTATATATATATATATATATATATATATATAGACACACACACATGTATATATAGAGTTCAACTTCTTATATGTGTATACGTGCAGAGACGCAACACGCTACCAGCTCCCCCAACTTTTGGTTTCAGTTTCAGCGACTCTATCCTCTACACACACACACCTTCTTTGTTTTGATCAGCAAAAATGCATGCCAGGAATTAATGCAGCCAAGCTTTTAAGTTCTTTGTTTTGTGACTCATAAAACAGAGCCACCATGCAGATCCAAAGCACAGATAAACCAGAAAACTAACGTGTATAAGTTGTAGAACCTAGAAAAAAGAAAGCTGAAAAACTCACCTTAACCAAGAATCTAAATTCCATCCTCACTTTCTCCGTCTGGTATATAGATCAACACGCAAAAGCAAGATCTAGAGGCAGCGCAAGATTAGGGAAAACAGATCAGGACCCCATGCTTCTTCTGGATTCTTTCCCCATGTCTCGAGCCCGTCGTCGTTACCCACTAGACTTTATTTCTCGGACCGTTACTGGACCTCCAATATATACATATTGTGTTGCTGCCTTTCGTTTCATTTTTGCATTTTCTTTCGGTCTCATAGAAAGCAGAAACAGAAACGCAGTGAGAGGGAGTGTTGCGTGAGAACGAGAGAGTGACCGAGAAGCGATAGTGAGAGGCGTGATATCGAGGTTGAAAACGGAGGAAGACGGAGAGAGAGTTGGAGAAGGAGAAGGATCAGATTTTTGTATGCCAATTTAGATTCTTGGTTAAGGTGGGTTTTTCAGCTTTCTTTTTTCTAGGTTCTACAACTTATACACGTTAGTTTTCTGGTTTATCTGTGCTTTGGATCTGCATGGTGGCTCTGTTTTATGAGTCACAAAACAGAGAACTTCAAAGCTTGGCTGCATTAATTCCTGGCATGCATTTTTGCTGATCAAAACAGAGAAGGTATGTGTGTGTGTGTGTATAGAGGATAGAGTCGCTGAAACTGAAACCAAAAGTTGGGGGAGCTGGTATCGTGTTGCGTCTCTGCGCGTATACACATATAAGAAGTTGAACTACACACACACACACATGTATGTATGTATGTATTTTATTGCAGAAGGATAAGGAAAAACAGAGGCAATGGTGAAGAAGCTGAAGGAGAAGGACGAAATTCAGAGGATGGGGAAGCTGAATTGGGTCCTTCAACAGAAATGAAAGGAAAAGCAAGAAATAAAATTAACCGATGCTGCACAGAGAGAGAGAGAGTTTTAACGGTCAGAGTGAATCATTTAACAGTCAACCGTTACATTTAACAGGAAAATGTGACTTTTACACCTATTTTTTAATCACATACTTACTTTTGCTCCAAAAAAAAACATATGTTGCTGAGTGTTCTTGAGGGTAAAGCACATATGCATTTTTACAACTTTATCATATAAGTTATACACATTCTTTACAAAAACAATAAAAGGTTACGAACAACATCAACCGTAGGCTTGAGATTTAGGTTACGTGTGAAGACTCAAAAGACGTGCAAAAACGCAAGCTCTTTGAGAAAAGCTAGCAAGGAGAACGAAACAAACTTTAATTGAAAACAACGTGTGAATTGTGGGGCAGATCAGCCGTGCTCTCTCCCATTTGTGAACTCTTTCATCTCTACTTACAACATAATGACTCAACTCTACTGTCCTGTATTATTAGAGTTGCCAAATAATGCAGCACATGTGCCTCTTATTGCGGAAACTCTCCTACATTTTGTGATCCTTATTAAGAAGGTTCACACGCATCCCTCGATACAAGAAAACTTGTGTTTTAAAATAAAAGAGATAATCACTCAATTAATCAGGGGAGCTTGGATGGAGTGAAATGACGTTGCACGGAGGATTGTTGATCCAGTGGTATGGCAACACTAAGTTGCAGAATGCGTGTGAACTTATTAAACTCTTCAAACTGTTGTAGTGTCCAAAACGTACGAGTATGAAGTTCCTCCCACTACTTTGTACTTTTGTCCTTCTCACTTCTCCATTTAAACTTTCCCTTCTTCACCCCCAAATAACGCTGCTTTCAAACAAAATACAAGGAGCACTACAATATATTTGGAGGAACCATTTTCCCTACTCATCTTAAGGATAGGTGGGGAGAGCTCCTCCCATCTGGACCGTCTAGATGAGATTTGGATGTTTCAGATTTATTTTTTTAAAATTTTTATTTTCTTAAAAGAATTATTTTAATGGGTAGAGAATCTAAAATAAAGATAATTTCTCAACTAACATATTTTTAAAAAATAATTTTTTCATTTAAGAAATAACAATTAAAAAAAATTAAATTTGGATCGTCCAGATCCCATATGAACGGTCTAGATAGGAGGAGTTCTCCCTACTCATCCCAAGGATGGGTAAGGAAAGTAGTTCCTATATTTGGAGGGTCTGAGTCTCTTACAAGAATAATATATGAGGAAGAAAGAAGTGTATAATGTTTTCAAGGTGTGGGCATCACATTTATTTAAGCTTAATTCACCCATATATACTTATTTTATAGGGTACAATTTGGATTGATGACAAATTTTCTACCAGATATAATGAAGAACTTTAAATATGGATTATACTCCTAACACTCAAGCCAAAATAATAATGACTTTTTACAAAATAATAATTTGTCTTTATCTTTATTTGCATTCAAAGATATTGACAATGAGTTTGATCTCTTGTTATTATATGATTTATGATAATTCGTATATTTCAAATGAAATGATGGTGCATAGTATTTATAAACTATGAAGTAATGTCTCGAACTGGTATTTTTTCAAACAACATGTTTTTAATTAAAAGTCATAATTATATATTAGATCTATGAATTCTCATAAACCAACATAAATTAAATAACCAATGGTTCTTTAAAATAACTCTTCTTGAGGGTTACACTTTTATAGCATACAAGGTTTTCTCAAAAACCAAGACAACCTTCCACCAAGTAATATTTACCACAGCTTTTCATAATTGTCTTTGGAAACTAAAAGAATATGACATTTGTGACCTTCAATGTTATTGTTAAAATTTGAAGGAACAAAGTAGAGAGGAAACAAGAACCTCTAAATACTATTAAATCCTTGATACTGAATCCTTTAAATCAATGGGTACATTTGAAAGCCTTTATATAGGAAAAATTATATCCTAGACTAATTTTAGAATCTATTATAAATCTAATAATATAAAATAAATCTAATCAAATAATAATGTCAATATAAGATATATAATATTTCAACATGAGAATATACTAAATACTAATATAAGATATAATAATAGTTATAACTCCTTACACAAGTTTTCACATAAATTCCTTAATTTATAAGTACGCAACGTTTCAACAAACACATTTTTTCATTTTAAAATATTCCAACGCGATATTCATTTTAGACCGCCTTCAAAATTATAATTACTTTAAAATTATTACATAAAATTTATATTTAAAGGTATCAGATTATGCCTCCTAATATATGACTAAATTTGACGAGTGAAGAATGAATATTTCAGCCGAAGGAAAGAGATGTGAAGGTGATTATGCAAAAGGGGAATGATTTTCAGAGGGTTGATAATGGGCCATCGCACATTCCCACTAACAATGAGTCAATGTTTTATACCAACAATGAAACTTTCTAGGCAGTGTGCATACTTTTAAATGTAAATACTGATCTTCCATCTTTCATCTCTTAAAATCCCACACGATAAAATGATCAAAACCAAAACGGAACATAAATTTGTGGGAGTCTTGACGTGAAGTTCAACGTAACAATTTTTTTTTGACCCAATTGAACAACGATTTGGGCTTTAGATTTACGGGCTGGTTCGTTTTCAACTGCCCCAGCTTGTAACCCAATTGGAGCGTGTCCCTCTAAAATTTGTGGGCTTCCAAGCCTGCATCCCAATCTAATGCCCAGAGCCAGCCTTCATGTAGCTCATTATTTCCTAAAGGCAAAACAAAAGTTATCTTGGCACCAACATGTAGTAAGTCCAGCGGAATGTGACGCTGAATTCCCTTAAGAGGTTTAGGGTTTAAGCTGTAGTAAAATTATTCATAATTCACCTTGTATGGAGCTACCACTGTTGGGAGGGTCATCATTGCCACTGCAGAACTCGGAGTGGTTGCACACTTACCACCATTTTTTTGGAAAAAAAAAAAAAGTTATCTTAGCTCCATTAAAAGGAGTTAGTTACTCAAAACTTGAGGAATCAATGTCCAGATCTCCTTTAAAAGAAGTATTCATAAATAGTATGTCTCAAACATGGTTGTCTCTTAGAAAAATATACTTATACGCATAAAATAAGTCAAAACAAAATCTTTTGTTTTTTTTTTGTTTCAAACAATTCCGTTTAGGTCCCAATGAACCAAGCAAATTTCAAAAAAGTCTCAAGGGAAATTTATATATCAGAAAAGTCCCAAAGAGTTGTTAATCTTATTGATGAGAGTTGTTAATCCGACTCATAGAATTGTTAATAAGATTTTTTTGACATTTAAATCTCCCTTTAGACTTTTTTGAGATTTTCTTAATCCCTTAAGACTAGAACGAAATTTCCCCCCTTTTTCCTAACATGTAAAACCTCCATAAACTAAGGCTGCAATCGGATACTGGGATTGTCTGTAGTCATCATTTGGCTACCCCTCATGCATTTACTCATCCATTCTATTCTGATTATTTGACATATTAATCTATTTGTAACTTGTTCCGTGTCTCTCTTTCTTGAAAAAACAAAAAAGAGGGTGGATTTTTTTATTGATGGTGTGAACCCAATCCATATAAAAGTACTGTCTTGAGTCTTTTTTCTTTTGTTACATTTGTTGGGTCCAATCCAACTTTCCTGTGTTTTCTTTCTAAGGAGCATTGAAATATATCATAACTCTTTTCTTTTTTGATAAAGTGAAGTCAAACTTTCCTCACCTATACCCATGATGACAAAAATGCAAATAACATTTAAAACAAACATGTGACTAGCAACGGGACTGTTGAATTAATCAACAATGGCTAGAATTCAATAACTGCATCAAGGAGGGATATTGCAGAGAATTTAATCCAAATCCGCGAGGCTTCTGCAACTTATATTGGTTTTCAATTCATTGAAAGGAGAGCTGGTGATAAGCCTTTCTTTAATCTCTTAACCAGGACTCTAACATCAATTATCCTTGTAAAGCGACATATATCAAATCAGGGGCAAAAACTCATCATTCAATATCCATCGTTTCAAATGGCGGGAAAAGAAGAAAGAAATAAGATACGCATAATTCCAACATGCATGTATATGTTCGTGAGTTTTAGTTAGCAGTAGGATGTAAGATACTGATGACGGCCAAACAAAAAAAGGAGAGAGCTGGTGATGAGCAGCATGCCCATGAGAATGGTGACTTCAGGTTGATGGGACATATTGGAAACAAGAACAAGTACGTTTCAATTCCTAAACACCAAAAACAACATATGTTAACGTTGCCACCATTGACATTCTTTGCCTCTTTGGTAAACTTTGTTCCCACAAATCAATAAAATAGTGTTCAAATGAAATGAACACGATTTTTGAAGCCCTCATTTAGCTCTCGAATACAAAATCTGGAAACAACATAAAGGTGAAGAACAAGTTACGCGGTATAACATGAAGTAGAGATCATAGAGGAGAAACATAAAGGCAGCTGACAGAATCTAAGGCACGAAGCTGTGAAGACAATGCTAAATAACGTCGAAGATCAAAGTAGCCGACGCCTCGGGATTTTTGGAGAACGGGGTTTCATGGGACGTGGAGGTGGCGGTGAGTAGAAGTAGAACCATGATGGCGGCGGCGGTGAGTAGAAGTAGAACCATGCTGGTGGCGGCGGTGTATGGTGGCACCCGGCAGGCGGAGGAGGCGGTGGCAATGTCTTGGATTTGTGGTGCGAGTGAAGATGTGGGGATGAATAGGCAAGAGCACATAAATTGCAGCAAATCAACAAGGCCAACACCATTCCAATCCGCATTCCAAACATACTCCTCATTTTATTTTCTTTTTTAAGTATGATGTTTGCACAATGCCTCAGTTCTTACTTATAGGGGGCAGTTTGGTTGATGTGGGGAGCTTTAATCATAGCTTATTCCTTTAAAATTTCTTTTAAAGATAAAACATTTTAATTTAAATTTTGAGTATTCTCTGTATGAAACAATTTCATTATTCTTCAAGAATGCATTGTTTTCCAAGTCAACTCTGCAGACAATTTCTTCTTCATAATAAAATATTTCTCTAGTAAAGAAGAAAACATCTCCTGTCACTTTGCTCGCCTTTGGGCCGTCCCTAAGATTCCTCTTGTTTGAGATGAAGTTTAATGCACAGGAAAAATCATATGTATTTGTTGGCTGCTGGTATCCTTTTTATCATGGTGGAATGTTGCGTCAATTAAAGTGATTAATATTTTGATCTAGGAGATACTGAACAAGCTATGAAAATCAAATGCGTACTTTTAATTTGATTGGTATGGGTGTGTTTAAAATAACGATGACAAAAATGACTTTTTTTTAATATGATTTTTATAAATTTAAGATTGCTTAAAAACTAAATTGTGAAATGTAATTTATGTTTGAATTTTAATTTGACTTTTGAAACGCAAATGTACATGTAAAATAACTTAAATATCATATTCCCATTTAATAAAAAAATAATCCACACTTGCACATGATATATAGTATAATTCATTTACCCCAAAAAAAGGAAAGAAGAGAGAGTGGCTGGGGACAACATTGGACTAGTGGATTGTTTTGTGTTTGTTTAGAATAGTGATTGAAATATTTAAAAACATTTTTTCAATCATGATTTATTGTATATGAAGTAAGAATATGAGAAGACACTTATCTTGATTTACATAAATAAACATTTTAAGATGTTCAAAACTGATATCGAACAAACACTTCCAAACTACTTACAAATCAAAATTGACCAATCTTGCTTAAAATCCAAAGACATTGCTTTTGGGATAGCCTTACACATAATAGAAGAGGTGTAGAAGAGAGAGACCTTGTTAAGAAAGCAAATGAAAGCATACCAAACCTTCACCCAACTTTTGAATTTGGATTTTCGGATTTGTGGAGGCAGGTTTTGAAATTTTGCAGCCTCAGCCCCTCCCTCACCTGCCACTTTCATCTACTTCCTCCTCCTCTAATAACTCATAAAAAGATTTGATGCAACGACCCACTCACGTTTTCCCACTCTCATCCACCGTCAACGTTTTCAACACAAGTCGAATATTTTTTTAAAAAAATGAATAAATGATTGCAAAACCGGGGAGATGACATGTTCAATAAGAAGCTATAAAAGATAACGACGTCAAGGAAACACGTTGGCGTGAAACCCACGTTCAATGGAGAGCACAAAACGGTAATTGATTTGATTTGAACTTTGAAGTGACTTGGGAGCGGAACATAGCTGCTTCGGCGCCGTTTTGCCTTATTGGACGGAAGACCGCAGGCCTGTCGTGATTACGCGTGTTAATGAATAATTAAGGAACACTAATCAAATAAAGTAATAAAAGAAAAAGAAAGGAGTGGGTGGTCTCAGGTCTGGTGTAGGCTGGAGGATGGGGATAGTAATTAAATAGAGGAGGGACGGAGTGTAATGCGACCTAAGGAGGGACGTTAATGGGGCCCGCTTTGATCCTAAAATCCTTTGATTTTGACTCACCCTCCAATCATCATCATCATCCCACCGATATTTTCCCACACCAACACCATGCATTTTGAATACTTTTGTTTAGTTTAAAGTTTAGACCAACCAGATAATACTGCTAGTAATTATGTTTTTTCCACCACCATTTAAATTTAAAAAGAAAAAGAAAAAGGCCAGCATAGGATGCTTCCTCGGCACCCTCCAACATTTATAACAACTTATCATTAACCCATCACTTTATCTTTCCTTTCATCAGCGACTTCTCCATCTTCTTTCCTTTTTCTTTTTTGTTTTTGAAGGCCGTGTGGTGGGTCTCTGTCTCGCCCCATTTATTTCTCCATGCTTCATTTTTACTACCTCCTGCCTTTTTACTGTAGAAAAATTGTTAGAAACATACTTCGGTCCAAATTATAAACATATGGGACTATTGGGAAATATGATTTTTAACCATTAAGTATTGGATCAAACATTGATCTTGGACATTTGTGGGAAGAAATATCAGTTGTAAAACATTTAACCTTTTTTTTTGAACAAAAATATTTAAGCTTTTGAATCTTTATGGTGGAGTTATTTATCTCTTATATTTCGGAGGTGGCATTTAGTGTCATAGCCCTTGATTTTTGCTGTCTCCAGTCAGCTAGCAAGGAAGGAAATAAGGCTACGGTTCTGCATCCAAAAGGCATCAAAACTAGCTATTCCCCATTCCCTAATCCTAAATCCCAAAGTAGGTCGACTCGTTGATAAACTGTCCGGTTTGAAGGTCAATAATACAAGAAAATTAGTACCTGTTGAAAAAGTATTAGCAAAGATAACTGGCAAAGACTGCTTTCTTCAAAATTATGCACCACAAATATATATATATATTTTAAAAAAAAAAACTGAATCCAGAATGTGAATCACCACTCCACACGATAAAACGATTAGTAATGAAGGAAAGCACCACGAGGAAAATAGGATCAATATATAATATATATACATTGAGGAAACTCACTTCCCAGGTCAGCAATACTTTTAACGAAGCTAGAAAATGAGCCCTGGAGTCTTCCCCAAACAAGTCGCAAGGGTCACATATATCTACATAACTATTAGCTAGGCTGCCAAAAAAGAAAGAGCCTCTATTACTCTTAATCAACCTACTACTTGTTGGGATCCATACATACAACCCACTGATAATTATGTTACATCCAAAGGCAAGTGGATTTTCAGTACCGTTTCTTGTTAGCATAGGTGATATAACAATAAAATCCCTTATTGAAATCATCTCCATCTCATTTGCACACAGTTTTCAGCCTCTTTGCAGCTTGCACAAATCCCATGATCACCTGCAACTCGTCCATTTGCTTCACAAAAACACAAGTTTAATTTCAGATTACATTATTTCAGGTAATAACTAGCAACGCGGAGGGGGAACAATAACTACCTGAGACATGAAATGCCTTTGAACAAGATCAACTAGCTGCTCTTTCGATGGATTTGGAACGGCATCCACCTACCAATACATTTTAGGTGCCAGCAAGATTATACCGCATAAGCATCTTTACGCAGACCATTAACAAAAAAGACAGGTCTAGAAGTAGGGGAGAAACCTACAAGATTAAAGTGTCGCCAATATCTCCATAATGCAGCCATCTCCAGTTTGCTCAAATCAACCTTCTGCATACAATTAATTTTTTTAGAGAAACGTGAACAGAGGAAATAATGGAATATATCAATAATCTCGTTATTAAGTGGATGGCAAAATAATTAGTAAAAGAAACCAAAAAAGTTGATATACCATGGGCCCTTGAGGCATAGAGATGGATCCCTTAGACTGTGAATCGCCAGAGAGGGACCTGCTCGAATGCTTGTGCGATAATCCCAATGATCTCTGCATCCTGTGCCTCGATTTGTGGGACTTTTGAGCGTCGTCCGATGCTATCAAATCAAACAAAATGGTGGGGCCCATTAGACCGATAAAGGAGTAAGACGCCGGACCTTTTAGAAATAGCAAAAGTAAAAGGTGAAGACACAACGGATCCAAAAAACCAACCTCGATCACTTTTCCAAACCAGAGACACGAAGCAAAAGAAAAAGCTACTTGTTAAAATACGATAGAATTATTGATTAACCACACTGCCTTCAGATTAAAGTGCGCAATTAGAACTGAGAGGAAACTAATTAATAAGTTTGTCAGCGTATAGTGAGGCAGACTTCAAATGGATCAAACCTCTAGAATCATATAATGTGGAAGAAATTACTAGGAGCTTCAGAACATTTGGCAATAACAGAATTGTGAAAAAGCTACATCAAGACTTGGAGTGAAAACGGAACACATCATAATAAAACTCACCCATATCTAATCCATTCCACCGCATGTTTTCAAATTCAAGTTCGTCATCTTCCTCATCACCTGTAGGTGCTTCTATCACGCTAAGAGCATTCCTCTGTAGCTTAACTTCAATACCGTTTGTAAGAACCTATAGTATAAATAGCACGCAGAATGTGAGAGAATCATCAAAACTAAATCTAGCAACGCCAACACAAAAATTATCAGTAAATAAAATCCTTTCTGTCGCTAAAAATAACATATAGGATTCTGTTTCAGGAATCAGGCCACGGCAACATAATTACAGAGAACCAGGGTATAAGACTGTCCAGAAACCAAATCCTTTTTCTTTTGCGTTGTTTTGGGGGGGGGGCGCATAAAATCCATGGGAAATGATGAAGATGAAGAATCAATGAACTTGTTCATGTCCTGAGCATGAAAATTGGAAAGAAGCGCAGAAAACAGCATAATGTGTCGCAAACTTGCAAAATAGAGGGCAATATTAACTTCTCATACAGTCGTCCTCCTCGACCGAAAATAAATAAGCTTTTACAATTAAATATGCAATTCATTCAACATTCATACACATAAAATAGCAAACAGCCAGATGGGTAAAAGTTGAAAGAGAAAAATTCCCAAGAAAAATCACCGAAGAAAAATTTCAATATGGTACTTTACTTGCATTTGATCGAAAACCTCCATTTGTAAACGAAACCAATACCCACTTAATCTACAAATGTCAACAGTCGTCATTGTAATTAAGCTTCCGATAGATCAATTAACTACATTCGATGCGCCAGAGCATACAAAAGTCCCAAGAAAGAAACTGATCGTTGAAAAGCAGCAGCTCAAACATCAGATCCACGGATCAACTCAGATATGCAACGGATATTCACATGTAGTGACTTAGGATTATAACTAATGAAAGAGTTTATTCAAATCACATCACAAATCACCCAATACAAGAAAACAAATTTATATGCAAACCATCTGTTAAATGTTTTTGTCAAGACTTCATCCGATAAGGGACGAAGCGGATTAAAACATTTGGCATTAGTTCAAATAATAAATTTCTAAGGGGGGAAATAGAAGTTTCCCGGTAATAGATTTGATCAAGCAAATGAAGCCATTGGAGTGATAGAAAAGATGAATTGAACAAAAACAAAGGAACAGCCAAATAGACTAACGTTGCTCAGAAGCATTTCCACTGAACCCCCCAAAACACAAATTGCAGGAGAATATAAACAAGGGAAACTACATTGTAAGCGAAATTCAATCACAGGAAATCAAAAATACCAAAATGGAATTTCCAAGTAATCCGAATTGGCGCAGAAAGTTACCAGCCAATGCCAACCGCCTAGCCCTACGGCCTTCTTAACCACTCCTTGGAGACCAACAAGCACCGATTTAGTACGGTTATTTCCGGTAACCACCACCTTGGTATGACGAGGAAGCACAGAGAGCTCCTCTTCACTGCTATCTCCATAGCTCTGCAAGTGGGAGAAGCCACCATTGACGGAACTTTCCATGGCTTCAAGCATTTCCGGAATCAAAACAGGGAATTCCGCCAATGAAAAACCAGTAAAAAGCTGAAATTAAAAATCAAATAGGCATTTGGGCAGAAGATCGTGCATTACAGATAAAAGTAAAAAAGGGAATTGAGGAGCGGAAGAGATAGGATGGAGGAGAAATTTGGGAAATTCTGCAGAGAGAAAAACACAGGCAAGCAGTGAGGTAGGAAGGGATGAGAGTGAGTGGGATTGTTAATTGGTGAGTTAGTATGAATCCCGACGAGAGGGAATGATCGAATGGATGAGAGCCACGTCAAAGATAAGAGGTCCACCTCTTGATGCATCGGATACTGTTTCTCTCCCTCACTCCTCACTCCTCACTCCTCTCTTTTACCCTCTGTACGATACGACTCTATGCGCTTGACCTCTTGACTATGCCCGCAACCTAACTTCCCTCCTCACCTCCAATTACATCTTTCTCCTTTGGCCCCATTTCTTTTCTTTTCAACTCTTTCTCAGAATTGAAATTGACATTCGCCTTTGCAAATAATTAAAACGTTAAGCTGATGTTTTTTTTTTAAGAATTTAATTTATCCGTTCAAAATGCACTTTAATCTTAAATAAAAAGTATTAATTTACATATAATCAAAAATAATTAATTTGACTTATTTTTAAAATATATAAAAATTGGTTATTTAATTCTTATATTAAGAAGCTATAATCGTAGTATTCATTTTTTTAACATTCTTGTTACATAGTACTTCTAAGTTTTGAGGAATAAAATTATTATTGATTGAAGCTTTCATTGTCTCCCTGTTTTATCAAAAGGTAGGGGCTTTTTTTTTTTAAACAAGATCAAAAGATAGGGACTGGCAGATTGAATAATTGATTTAAATTACGTGCCATTTTCTGTGGGTAAACGACCTTACCTAATGTTTTAGACAGAAGCAACAAATTATGTTTGTGTGTCAGTTCCTCATTGGAACAATGTATACGTACTCTTTTGTTTTTATTTATACTTTTCAAATTTGACCATTTTTACCGATTTCATACTTCTACAAATTGCACACACATCTTTTAAAAAATGGTAATTGCACGTATAGTTTTTTTTTTTAAAAAAAAAGAGCATATCAAGTGTTTTTTATAAAATAAAAATGTTTTATAGTAACAAAAGTGAGACAAAAGTCACAAAAGCTATTAAATTAAATGTATAGATGGTAGAGTTAACTTCCACCTAATAGAAATATATGACTCTTACCTTATTTTGTACCACGTAATTACTTTTGTATCTGAAAAAAATACTTTTTGTTGAATACATTTTTAAAAAATCACATATATATTTTTACACTTCAATTCTTAAAAGAAATAAACATGTTACATGAAAATCCATATCATTGTAGTAAACAATTCCGATCATTATAGGTTTTATACTTCAAAATAAAATTTTTGAATGGTGTATAAAAAATTAATTGAGTATTGAAGACTCAAGTCAAGACTGATAGTTTTGGATGATTCACCAGTGATGTTTATGAATGGCTTTATTTAACCAAAAAAGTGTTTGGGGTCAATAACTTAATATTGGTATTTATTGCAGGAAAATGGCAGTTTTGTAAATCAGGAGGAAAATGCACCCAATGTCAAGTAACGTAGAATGGAGAACGTAACGGACACCCCGTAATTCAACGGGGGGGCCCCACCAGTACAGAGGGCTTCACCTACCGTCGGTGTTGTCCTCTTTAAACCTTGGGATGAAAATACCAAAGTACCCCCAACCTCACCTCTTTAAACGTACCCTGCATCCCATGAAATGATTTCTCCGTATATTTCTCTTTTAGAGAAAGAAAAAGGGAAAAGTGGGGGGATTCTCTCACTTTGGCGCGCAACTCTCTCATGTTTCATCTCCCGCCACTGAGATGCACCTGAATTTCCCGCCAGCGCCAAGTAAGCGGAGCCGTGCAAAATAAAATAGGATGAGGCTGATTTTCCACCGTTAGATCCTGTGATTACTTCTATCGCAAGTTGTGAAAAAAAAAATCTCGGGATGGGTAGGATTTTAACGTTTTCCCAAACAGGCCTCAACGTCAGCAACCCTGCGTGAATTTAAGCCAAACATAATATGAATTGCCAGGAAGGAGGAAGGAACCAAAACAAAAGTGCAGGTTGAAGGAAAACGACTCTGATAATTGTCAATTTGGTTCCTTTTGGGGCCCTCTTCTCTCTCTCTCTCTCTCTCTCTGGTTGTTTCTTTTCATTTCTCGGAACCTGCTTCGTTTATCTAAATCTGCAGCTGCAGGCGCTTGTTCTTCTTGCCTTCCTGCTCCTCCTTTAACAGCTCAAAACTCGGTGGCTTTTGATTATATAATCCTGAATAAGAAGGTGTTTCCTCTTAGTCTTCACTTGCGCACACAGAAAATTTAGGAGAAGTGAACAGTAAATAGGAGCTTTTTTTTTTTTTTTTGATATAATAAATAGGAGCATTTTTAATAAAACTGTAATTTGCACTACCGACAAGATCTCCCCCAAAATCCAAACCGGGCTCTAATAAACCCTCTGTCCCCACTTATAAGGCCTACTTTAGGTTTTACTTTTAATTAATTTTCTTCGGCATCGTTTTTCTCATTATCACTCACTCAATTTTTGTAACTTTTTTTGACCCAAGACAAAATGAAATTAAATAAATACAGGGTCTAGAGAAGAAGAACTCATTTTTCAACTTATAACAAATCTATAAAAAAAATACACTTCCTGTGTATTTATTACTTTTAATCAATTTCAGTAGCTTTTTTGAGCTTTGTTGGTATTTTATACTAGGGAACTATTGAAGAGTTAATTAGTGAGAGAAGATGGTTTTAATATAAAACTAAACACAATTTTAGAGTAAAGTTTGTGTACTTGAAATTTGAATGTATTAAAATTAAAGTGGACAAAGATCTGGCAAGAGAGGGGCATACGCCGATAACAAAACTGAGCGACTAAACCCACAGATAAAACAGTGACGTCCACGAAATTCTTGGTCCACTAAAGTTTAAGTCGAGCATCAATTCCTAATTTTGCTCATTTGGACCGTGGAAAAAAACGAGAAAAAGAACAAAACAGTGAAGCCCAATTATCTTCAACCTCAACACAGACCCTCGTGGTTTGGTGACAGGTTCAGACTTCAAAGGCATGCAATTTATTAGCCGCCTTAAAGCTAGCTTAATGGCAAAACCCCACCTTAATGGGTGGTTGCGGGTTCCATCAATTATCTTTATTATCATGTTCACTGTAACCTAGTCGGCTGCTTCTGGATCAGAGCTCAGAGCCATGGCTCATTCCCTTGTAGAGAGACTGCACTCTTTTAAGATACTACTATTGCATAGGTTTAATTGATTTTTTTTGTTTAGAGAGATTATATATATTTACAAGTCAGAAAAATTAATTTGGAGACTTTAAAGTTATTTAATTATTTCTTTTTAAATTTTCTAAAATAATCAACAGAGTGTTATATTTATCATTGAAGGTAGTACTATTTATTTCCAGGGCGATCCATCTTTGTTGCTTAAATATTATACTTTGTTGTTTTTGCTTCTCTGTGCGTCCGCACCATTTTCTTAAAATAGAACAAGCAGAGCATACGTGAGAGCCCAGAGAAGAAGAACAACTAAATGGGCCTCACAAAAACTATTCCACAGACTGAATCAAACTCAAGTTTTTACATCAGGGGTTGATGAACATGGCGGTGAGATGGGGGGGAAAAAGGCGATATTAGCTTTTAAAAGCTGCAAAAATATTATTTATCTTATTCTCAATATATGACATAATTTAGGTGTCGACTTTTATCGTAAATTTAATATTGATTTCCTATATCCACGTCAACTTTTTTTATAATGATTTCTATTGATACTTTCTTTAAGGGAATCAAGAAAGATGATTAAGGTATTTAAAAAGAAAATATATTATAATTAACTATCTCATCTAATTTTTTTAACTTAATCAAACTAATTGAATAGATTTTATGCGGAGGAGCATAAGAGTATCTAATAGTGTGTGATTCCTAGTAGATTATACTTTGATGCATGTCTCATAATTAAGGAATTTGATATATAATATGTAATAATAGATATAGGAATCAGAATAAAAACATTAAAAGAGAAGTATGAAGAATAGGCGCCGTCTATTTACCCCGGCCTGTTCTGCGATCCCACAGAGAATATGATGCTGACAGGACATATAAGCTGCTCCACGCCATCTGGTGTGGTTTGAAAAGTTAATTCTTAATCCTTATAATATGCCCGTTAATTAAGAATCTCGTTAGAATCCGCTGAAAGTGGTGAGTAATCTATGTTGGGAGGTGGATAATGGAGAGAGTGTTAATTTTTGGTATAATAAATGGCTGGACAATGGTAGGAAAATGATTGAGAAGTGCTCTGGACAAATATCTGTAGGGGCTGAGGAAATAAAGGTGAATGGGATGTGAAGAGGATTAGTAGGTTAGTTAATGAGGAGGGATAAAAGCTTATTACGACAGTTCCTCCGCCAAATGTTTTTGAATGGTGAGGATTCCATCAGATGGGGCGAAACTACAAAATAAATATACAGTTGCTGATATGTATTATATATCATGAGACAAGAACAAGAAGGTTTGTAGAATAGAGTGTGGAAATAGAAGGGACTGGGAAGAGTGTAGATTTTTGTGTGGATAACAATGCATGATAGATTGCTTACAGGGGCAAGGAAAAGTCATTTAACGAGGGGAGTCCTAACTGCTGTAGGTGTGCTAATCAAGATAAGTCTTTGATGCATGTGCTGAGGGACTACAAGGTTGCTAGAAATCCGTCGCAATAGTTAAAAAATGGAAGTTTTGAACTTGAGTTTTTATGTCCTTGTAGGGGGGAAAATGGATTGGTTGGTATTTAGTGAGAATAGATGAGGACTATAAATTAGTTTTTTGAATAGTCTGTTGGTTAATGGGGAGTTTAAGAAATATGAGCATGTTTGGGGATGGGTTTGTTATGCCTAAAAATCTAGACACACTATGATATGATATGTGAAGAAAATAAAAAGGGTAAGAATGGAGCTTAGAGGAGTTAAAGGTACAAAACCAGAGACTAATATTACTCCCTCCGGTCCTAATTATAGGACAACATTTGGGAGTTGGTTTTGGTCCTAATTATAGGACAAAATTTAAATTTTTGTCAATTTCTTCCTAAAACACTCCTATTTTATTCTCTTTAAGTGTGTTTAGTTTTTTGTAAGTATATGTATTTAGGAGTATAGAATTTTCCAGTCAATAAAACTTTTAAATTGTTGGATTTTAATTTGTTTATCAATGAGTTAACATTAATTTGCTAATATATATATATATATATATAAACACACATATATGCATAGACACAACATATATAGACACACACACATTATATAAATATATATATGTGTGTATTTATATATATACGTGTGTGCACATACTGATACACTTGTGTGTGTGTGTTTATGTATATATATGTATATGTGTGTGTGAATGTGTGTATACATTTGTGTGTGGGGGGGGGGGTTCTATTTGTGTGTATCTGTGGGGGGATGTATGTGTTTTTTTTTGGGGGGGAGGGGGTTGTAGATATATGTGTGTGTGTGTGGGGGGGGGGCTTTCGCGCACGCACACACATATATATAGAAAGACCATCATTTCAATTAGAAATTATGGAAAAAAAGATTCTAGGTTGGAAGTATGTTAATGTCATTGAAAATTTATATAAGGGCATTTTAGGAAAATGAGTGAAATTAACTAATTTAACTCTCTTCCTTAATTTCTCTAAAATTGGTTAAATATGTTTTATAATTAAAACCGGAGGGAGTATATGGGATGCTCTGAGTGAATGAAGGATAGATGAAGATTAATGTTGACGGTGAATCTCAAGGTGGGGTGAGACTTGTGGGATGTGGAGGTTTAATTAAATGAAGTAATGGTAAGCGGATTTATGGTTTTGCAAGAAAGTTAGGTTGTTGTATTGTGTTTGGTTTGAGGGGAGGAAATGAGAAAGAAATAATTTTTTGGGAGGACATTCACCAAATTGTAATTAATAAGAAGAATATTCTTTTTTGTTAAAGGTGTATTTTAAAAATATTGAAAATTTTTTATGGGTTATTTTATAAATATGAGAGAAAAAATTTCTCTCTCACTCCCTCCCCTCAAACCAAATATATATGGTATAAAGCAAAACTATGGATTATTATGACTAATTAGGAATTAGACTTATGTTATAATCTTGATAATATAATTGTTGAATGTGATCTAGTTTCCTTATTGAAAAACCTGCAACTGGAAGATGATGTTAGCTCGAGTTTGCTAATCTAAGACTAGTTTGGCTTTGAAGAAGTTTTCGAATGTCAGGAATCAGGATTGTATATGTATATAGAGAGGATGATGTTTATGCTGACGCACTTGCTAATTTTAGGTTTTGTCCGTGACAGAACTAGAGTTGTTATTTATAATAACTAGATTACTGTACAGTGATAATGTTCGTGTATCGCATGAATGATTTTGGGCTAATGCCCCGTTTATATATACAAAAAAAAGGTAATGAGTTATAATAAATTTTATGTACTATATTAATTCTGTAAAAATATTAACCCGCGCAAAATCTTTCTAATCTTGTCTTGGAGAAAGACTGGTGTTATTCGTGAAGTTATAAAACGTAAAAGAATCTTCTTAACGATGACAACGGGTGCACGCGCTTTCCTCAGATCTGCGGCATATGCATTAGGCCATTGGCAGTTGGTGCTTTTCTTCCTTCGTTCCTCCATTCACCTCCAAAGCAAATTTCATTTCCGATCTTCTCTCAGCATCCCAATATGTTGATCTTGCTCTTATAATCGAAGGTTCTGGCTATGGAGACCGAACTCAAAGACATCAATTTGAATCCGCTTGAACTCGACAGTTCAGCATATCCCAAACACGTCCACGATGAGGCCTCTACCAAGGACGACCGTCCTCTTCTCAAGTCGGACCCAACTTCCCACGTCTCTTCCGCCCACCTCATGGACCTTGAGAAGAAATTTGCTGCATTTGTTAGATATGATGCCTATGGAATCATGGGACGCGGAGAGTTGCCGACGAGGGAGAAGGTCTTACTTGGTTTGGCATTGGTCACGCTGGTTCCAATAAGGCTGGTCCTGTGCTTCACCCTGTTATTCACTTATTACTTGATATGTAGGATTTGCACGCTATTCTCCGCCCCGAATCGGGATGACGAACAGGAAGATTATGCGCACATGGCTGGGTTGAGGAGGACTATGATTGTTCAGACTGGCAAAACCATGTCCAGAATCATCCTTTTTGTTCTTGGATTTTATTGGATAAGCGAGACCAGCCAGTTTCAGAATACCGATGACAAGCCTGCCGCTGAGGTACTCTGTTTCCAGCAATTTGCCTTCAGATTAATCATCCTCACGCTTTTCCTACTTAGGTTCGGGAATATCATGGAAACTTCGCTCGTTACTTGTTGTTTCATCATTTTCTGGACACACGCTTCCCATATTAATATCCTATATGTAATCAAGGTTAGAACGATTTCGGTTATGCTCTAAACTTAATCCGTCTAGGAGGACCTACGCCGCCATGACAAATATTAATGCATCGTGGAACAAGGATTTACTCATACAGACACATTAGCAGAGGTGTTGGGGCCTCTAATCAATGCAACAACTAAGTTATGCCTATCTTTTTGTGTTCCTTTGCCACTTGGACCGTGACTACGGGATGAAGATTCTTGTTCCTCCTTTTGTTTTCGAGACTTGCTGGGTTATAGGATGCTATTTTTGCTGCTAATTTACTTAATGGGAACCATGGACTCCGTGCATTTCCTCCCTTCCTAAAGGGACAAACGGAATGTGTTTCTGTTCTTATTGCATAATTAGCTTCTGATCATGTTGTTTCTTTACTGTCTTTGCAAGATTTTCTGTTTCAGTGTCTATATAAATATCTCAGTTTGACCTAATTCATCATTTTCTTTCAAAAGGAAGGCAAACATCAACCTGAAGGGATGGAAGCACCTGGTGTAATAATATCTAATCATGTATCATACTTGGATATTTTATATCACTCGTCTTCATCCTTCCCTAGTTTTGTTGCTAAGGTTTGTGATGTTCGGAACAATTTATGCTTTTGATTTATCCTTTTCATGTTTTTGTTGACGTTTTGAATTATTTCTGACATACATTTTAAACTTTTGATTTCAATTGTGGATTTCATTGCTGAAGAGATCAGTGGCTAAACTTCCCCTAGTCGGTATTATCAGGTCTGTTGGCTTTCTTAATGTGTTCTCTTGGGTTAATGTACCGGAATATCCATCATTGGGAACTTTCGTCCTTTTCCTTCCTTTCTTCTCTTTAGACGTGGTTGATCAGCTCTTTCTCAATTTTTGATGAATTTATAATTTATCAAATGAGAATGCTGCACTCTATCTCTGAAATAATATGCATTCATTTCCTTTATCAGTGGAATAATTTGATAACCAGGGCTGACATATTATGGCATATTTTATGGCAGCAAGTGCCTTGGTTGTGTTTATGTTCAGCGGGAGTCAAAGTCTTCAGACTTCAAGGGTGTTTCAGGTCAGGTGCATAAAGGGAAATGCCTAATCTTCTTCCGACTCTCCTGTTGTGTGAATTTCTTGCCTTTACGTTCTATGCATACTAATTGCTTGGGGTCCTTTGCGCCTTCATTCACCTAAGAACCTTCTTGATTTTCTCTTGGTTGAACGACAATGAAAACACACGCGACCTAATTCTGGAATTACATTAGAGTTGCAATGAATGGCTAGACTTTGCTTTTAGATGTGAGAATGCTTTCTTGAGAACCTAACTTACAATTGTTGGTAGGATGAACTCAATAACTGTTCAGTTTAAATATTTATTGGATCTGGAAGCATTTTGGGCTGAATTTCATGTGGTAAATAGAAAAGAACTTAGAATTGGCTTGAGTATAGATTATGGAAAAGGGAACTATGCTTAAATTCTTTCCTTAAGAATCACTTATCCGAAAGCATTGGCTTGGTATATATAGCATTAAATACAATTCTCAAATAGCAGCAGATTTTAGCTGTTGCCTGTGCCTTTCTCAAGCCCTTGTGATTTGTTGCATCTAGAATTTAGAGGTGCCTAAGTTGTCATATTCATCCTGCACCTGCATACATATTAGTCCATCAAACTAGGGTCCTAGTAAATTGTTTCTATACAATATGTTATGCTCTGGAGCTTTTGTGAATATGCCTGTAAATTTTTTTCCTGCAGGTGTCGTCACTGAAAGAATTCGAGAAGCTCACCGTAACAAGTCTGCTCCAATTATGATGCTATTTCCAGGTTACTACCCTTTAGAATTTTCTTCTTCTCGTTAGTTATATTTACTTTTTCTTATCACCATGACGTTATCTTTCTCGGTAGTATTGAATATGGAAGAATGGTATACTTTTTAAAATATTAGTTTTTAGGATATCATGAAATGGTCCCCTTTGTAATGTCTATTGATTTGTACTTTAGCTACATGTAAGTTAATCCTGTTAGTTGGACAAGGTGACCATATTCTTCTATGGTCTGGGATTCTCTCTGTAGCAAAATGTTGGAATTACATGTGACTCATTGCTTTTATGCGCCTGTCTACGGCACTAGTATAAAATGATAGATATTGCTCCTTCTCTTATAATTGATTTTCTGCCTTTTTTGTTTTACGGATTTGATGATACTGATTGTTGCATGTGTTTATCCTATGACCAATGTATTTATTGAATTAGGATGCCTAAACTGAGTTGGAATATTGTTGAATTAGGAAGAAGGTCTCAAGACCAGGCACCGTAATTATTTTGAAGACAGAAAGCGTATGATTAGTTAAAAGAACACTAGTTGACCATATAATTAGGAATTTGTGATATAATTAAACTATAAGATTTTAAATACTCTCCCATATCAAAATGTAAACCAGATATTTTGATCTCGAAACTTATTCCTTCTTGGTTGTTTTGCTTCATGTGCTGTCATATTTCCTTCTACCATCGAGGTGATCTCTATTATATCGGGTATAGGTCAGAGATCTAAACTTGTTCTCATAATTATATTGTTTTACTGATTTCGGATATTCTGCAGAAGGTACAACCACAAATGGGGACTTTCTCCTTCCATTTAAGACTGGTGGTTTCTTGGCAGGTTTACCTGTGCTTCCTGTAATTTTAAGATACCCTTACCAGAGATTTAGTCCGGCCTGGGATTCGATTTCTGGGGTAAGTAATTATCAAGTATTCAGTGATCAGAATTTTCCTGCTTTTCTATGATTTCTATCAATAGAAGCTGATGTAGTATCCGACATCTAGGCTTCACGGTTTTGGTAAGAATGTCAGGTTTGACCCTAGAGTTGTGGCTTGAATCTGACAAGTTATTTTGTACCCTGATCCGAGTTTAAGTTTGATCTCGGGATTGATATTTGTGACGGAGTCAGTGGTTGGCTAGTTGCTTTTCACCTACTCGAAATTTCTAGTCACCGGTGCAGACGATATGTTAGTTTAAAAAGTCTTTTGTTGACTTTTGCTTTGTACTTGCTTGAAGAGTCATACTTTATTTACGCTGTTGGATTACACTACAGAGAGGCTTTCTTGCATCAAACCTAATGACTTTTCTGCACTCAAGTCTTGTCGATAATTAGATTAAGGTCTTTCTTTTTCTACTGCAACTTTAACGTATATTCTTCGTGCAGGCGCGCCATATAATTTTACTTCTCTGTCAGTTTGTAAATTATATGGAAGTGAAAAAGTTACCTGTTTACTACCCCTCACAGCAAGAGAAGGATGACCCCAAACTATATGCTAATAATGTCAGAAGGTTGATGGCTAGTGAGGTATGCAACTCTTGTTGACTGATATGTGGTATGAAAAATTTGGAAAGTTAATTATACTACATCTTGTATAAATTCTAGCATAACATCTACTTCTTTGGGTTGTATCTCACTGATCACATTATAAGGATTCCTAACCAGTTCAGATATTAGGTTGGTTGGATTTGATTTTTTGATGTTTGGTAAATCTGGGAATAGAAGTATACAAGGAGGGGGACTAGACTGATAAAAGATGAGGATGGGACAATTAAGAGGGATGTATAGAAACTGAGAAGATTTTATATAGAGGGACAGAGGGAGTATTTTGCATGGATGTGTTTTGTTCTAAAACTATTTAGATTATATGGTAATTCGGTTTATCTTGTTCGTCATTCTTTTTATTTTTCACATGGTCCTTCGTAATGCTATCGGGGTCTGGTGTGGGGATGCTCTTCTCAACACTTTTCTTTAGTGTCAACTGCCGGTTTGTGATAGTGAAAATCTTACTCCTCACACTTTGTAATATTCTGTAAAATTTTATTCCTGTTATTTTTCGCGGAGCTAGTTGTTCATTGACTTCATTCATTCTAACTCCAAGGGGACCACTTACGCCTTATTTATAGTGCTACGGCATAGCTAATTGTCGGTACTTACTGGATCTACTTTATTAAATTTTCTGCTTGCAGGGTGACTTGATACTTTCAGATATTGGGCTAGCAGAGAAGCGGATATATCATGCTGCCCTGGATGGTAATAATAACATGCCTAGTGTTTTGCATCAGAAAGACGATTGATTGTTACATGGCTCCGGTCTGTAATGATATGTATTTCAAGTTTCTTCGTCTCAAATTTAGTTGTTGCTCATGAATGGACATCTTATGCGCAGTGTGTTTATAGCTCTTAATACATTCACCCAAACTTCAGAATGGCACTCACGTAATTTTCTTGTAAATAGTGTGAGCAGTGATCGCCGAAGTGTCTTAATTGCTTTGTTTCTTCCTATTTTTCAAAATAACCTTTATTATATGGGTTATAGCTGAAGCACCCAATTTAAGAGTGATGTGAGTGATTGCCAACTTTTCATTTGTAGTAAAATGATGTCATCTGTTCTTAGAAAGGCCATGAAGCATTGTTCTGAATCTTCTCATTCGTATTCCTGCAGGTTTGTAACGCAATTGCTAATTCGGATTGGGGGTTCGTATATTCCTTGCATGATTCTATCCTGTCAGGGAAAAAATGAAGAAATTTAAGAAAATATAGAAAATCCTGTGCAGCACAAGCAATAACATTCATATAATATTTGTCTGATTATAGGTGCTGGCTCTGGGTTTTGGTGTAATTTTCAGAGCATAGGCCTTTCATTTATTTTATTATTTATTTATAATTTTTTTACGGGCGGTGAAGAAATCTACTGCAGTGTGAGCTGGTTCAGAATACCATTGCTTTTTTTGATAATAATACAAATACCATTGCTCATTCTGTTTACTTGATGTAATGCTTACGGAGAACAAGTTTTGGTTTTAAGTTGTAATGTGCTAAAGAAATTAATCTTGGATAGGTGCCGACTTGCAGTTTACAAATTTTAAGGAGGACCCAGCTAACACGGAATGTATTTATCTTTTCACCCTAAGCATTAAAGTTTTGAATTTGGATTAACAATCCTTTTCTCCCTTACCCCTCATTGATTTATTCAGATTTTCCAAGGATTTACTTTACCACTCGATGACCTTTATACAAATTCAGAGTGTCAATTTCCACACCCCCACGCCCCCCCCCCCCCCCCCCCCCCCCCAAGACTCTAGGAGGAGTACAAAGCAAGTAGGGGAGGCCTTTGCCCCTTTGATTTGCTCCCAAGGTAACTCTGCCCTCGAAGTTCGAATATCGCATCTAATTAGATCTCTACCAAAGAGGGAGTTGCGATTTCCAAACATTAACACCTTTTTTTTTTTTTGTCAAATAACATTATCAGCCTCAATTAGTGTAGTTTTTTTTGGTCGGACTCAAATAGTGTAGTTGAACATTCTTGTACAAATAATAAATGTCAGATATATGAACGGGCACAGCCGCCTATGTAATCCTATCAAGTTCGCGTACACGTGACTTTAACAAGTTTCAGATCTCAAAGGACACCAGAACTTGATATCAAAACTTTCAAGTCCCGGACAAAAAGTAATCCCCAAGAATCACTGAATTATGATTATAGGAATTCTTTATCAAAAAATTGATTATAGGAATTAATGTCAGTTTGGAAATCATTGGCTTACTGGCCAAGCATCCAACAAAATTTCAATAAATCCAACATTCTCCAAACCTCCAACAAAATTTTATACTAATAGAATTCCCACATCATTATCAACATTTAATAAAATTTATAATAAATCACACTATGATAGCAACTTCCTTTTAAACTTTATAATAATGCAGCTTCGCTAATGGCAACAACATTTCACGTATACTTCGAAAAAGAAATTTAAATTAGATACGGAAAATTACAACAAAGAAATACAGCTGACGGAGGTGACACTATAATTTTAGTTTCTTCTGCACCTCCGAAGCGATAATTCTGAATGGGATTTACAGCAGATGGAGCCATAACGGTGACTTTACACCACAATCTCTATAAAGTAGAAATTCAATGAGGCCCAAAAAGAAAAACAAAATAAAAAACTTCAAGCGATGTTGTTCTCAAGGGGAAATGCAAAAGCTGCTTACAAAAGATTTCCAATGTCCAAGATTGAGTCAGAAGTAAGGAGACAGGTCCTGATTAAACATTCGCATATCTTACGCTCTCTAGTATAGCTTGTTACCTTTCTTTAATGGACTTCCTAAATTCCCATGACGATAAGCAGCCTTTCAGGGGTGACTGCAGAAACAGTGAAGACGTTGATAAGTGCTTTTGCCGCATTGAGATTGAGGACAGGCAATTGATGGCACTCCTCAGCCTTCGTCTTTCACCCTCACGAGTCTGGAAATTAGGATCATGCCTCACAGCAGAAATTCTGAGTGCTTCTGGAAGAATGCAGTTGCAAACTGAACCTGCCACAGGTTCAACGAAGATGAAAATTAATTATGTGCAACTTACAGAGAAGTTCATCATCGCCATTAAATCTAATGAGTGACATGACCTAGTAACCCATGAGCTGCACAAACTTGAAAGTACGTTTTGACCATCGCACACGACATATATCAACAAATTTTCCTCCCCTTATGAAGGAGAAGGAATATTGCTTAAGTTACATCAGAAACTATATTAATGATGTAGAATTAATCAAGATTTCCAGATCATATGATAACAGGCTAAACGAGCATTAAGGGCAAGAATTACGCAAATTCAGTTCTTGATGATACAGTATCCTCAACAACAAAATCCAGAGTAAACCTGTACTTTGTATCTTGAAAATCAACCTCCATCTGATTTAGCATGTTATGGGGAGTTAAGGGAACCAAAGATATACCTAGTCTGGCCAGTCGATTAACCCATGTTGGAATTGACTTCCCTGTCAGCTTGTAACAGATGTCCTTGCAGAAATGGTTGCAATTCTTCACAATTAAGTGATATGTATCACCATTGTAGTTTGTTGACTGGCGTTCCATGAACTCCCTGACCTGTACAGGATCCAAACATGTGGTTCCAATGTATATTGACTTCCTGAACTTGAATCCAGGGCATTGCCGAGGTTCCACCTCAAAGACACCGCTAGTTGGATAGTCATGCGCTCCAAATGCATATTCTACACCATATACTGTACAGTGCAAATGGCGTATCAGAAAAGGCAAGCCCCCATTTAAAGTTTAAAATCAACAACCAAATTGGCAAATTCATTGATAAGGTAAGGGGCCAAGCAACAGTTTTTATTTCTTGCCCTGACAAGCATCAAGTTTGGGGTATTTGTAAACTAGCATAGAAGGAAGTCAGCCAATTATAAAAGAGATGAACATTTCCATAAGTGCTCAGCTGCATTTCCCAGTTTCCTCACCCAGAGAGCCTTCTAGCTGTTACCAGTGTCAAATTAAAATTAGACAAGAAACAACACAGCGAGACAATCTTAATGTTGAGTTGACAGTGGGCTTAGAGGAGGGAGATGATTTCCAAATGAATATAACTATCATAATGCTAAACTAAACCAAAATCTTTACTGATTTTGATAGAATTTAAGGAAATAAGAGAGAAAAAGGGAAAGTAGAGCCAAAATCTGAAATTCTAGTATATTCAAGAACCAGAATCTGAATTCTTGATCAATTAGACAAATCCAAATATATCTTCATTCATGGTGTTTCTGTAAATAGACTACAAGTATATATAGAGTATTGCTTTCCTAACTGCCTATAAAACTACCCTTACACAGATAATACATAATAACTGAACACATAATAACTTAATAACTTCCAATAACTTAATAACCTCTTTAAACTGTCCATAACTACTCTGTCTTATCCTCTACTTTTATTTTCTTTCTCCTGGAATAAACTAGAAGAGGTAATGGACAATTATTATTACTGACATTCCTATCAGATTTCATATTATTCACAATACAAACAGTTACCGAGCTTTCCCCTTGGACTGTCAAATAATTCTCATACAAACAGAATTTAGTGATTTCATAAATAACTCAGAATATTCTTATATAATTACTTGTAAAATATTATTACGCAAATTATCACATGCCTGCTAGTGTCATCACTGATCACGAGCACCAGGCCAGTTCCACATTCATCCACTAGTCACACGCTTCATAAACATTTTAGGACCTACCAAGCCATTTGCTTGCATAAAATCACATACAAGGATTAAATTTAGTTCCTCTCCCCTACCAACAGTTTCTAATTAATTGAAAATGAAATTTCCTTTAACAAGAGCAACTTGTTCCTCCATCATAAGTAACCAAGGTCTTGAGCGCGGAAGCCAAGTTACTGTAGATATTAAGCTTAGATCGAGACAGAGATGAAATTTAAGAAAAAGAAGATTAGCCATACCTTCAACACCAGAGTGATAGATGCCCAGACCAGTCCAGTACATATAACCATTCATGGGTGTCAAGTCATATACATTCAGATAAACTGGAGTTTCGCCGGGACCATAGCTATTTGAATTGACTTTGGGGAACAGAGAAAAACGGACTACTGATTTACCCTTCAAATGAAGAGGTACCAAAGTCTTCCACCCTTTCTTAGACCTTAATTTCATTTTTCCTAAACGAAAAACCAGCAAATGACCTGTTTCCAACAATCATTTCAACAAAAGCATAAGCTGTATAAGTTCACACGCAGCTAAGAAAAAAGGACACATTTATGTTTTAAACGAGGGTGAGTGTGTTGGGGGAATGGAAGCAGAATATCATTCAGCAAACGAATAAGGAAGAGCTTTCGTTGAAAGGAAGAAAGTTGGCCTCAGATATTCTCTGGTCCATTCAAAATTCAGATCAAGCTTGGAACGGCATAAATTTTCAAGTTATACTCATGCATATACATACATACATACATAGATCGAACAGAATAGAATAAACGCAGTGATCACAGAACCCCAACCACAGAGGCGTTTTCTTTGTTTGTTCGCTGAGAAAAGAAACGAAGTCTCAAAAAATTGTAATGCCTCAAAGCCCCTAGCTGGTGTCGAATTTTGCCAAATATCTCACTTCTTTCAAGCCAAATTAGAGCAAGCGCCACCCCCCGGGCGCCCGGGGGGGGGGGGGGGGGTGGGGGACACCACGGAGACATTTTTTAACTGCTAGGTCTGGGAGAGCAACTAGCCAGTCAAAACTAAATTTAGATGAATCAAAGCGAAAAACAGCGAGGACACGCAGACAGAGAGTACAAGAAGAAATGCGGAACTCACAAGTACAGAATGAAAGAGAATGGCCATCGGAGAGTCCAAGAGCAGCAGCACCGCAACAACAATACAATTAAAACTCGAGAGAGTAACTTATCACACAGTAATTCCTAATAGCGAATGAAGAGAGACGAGTGAACGGCAGAAAAGGACAGAAGAAGACCAGCAACGGATGTTTGGAGAGCAAGAGGAAGAAGAAGACGCTCCCAGTGTCGCTCACTGGTCAAGCCTGAAACAAGGAGAGAAGAGACAAGCAACGAGAAAAAAAACAGATGACCAAGAGTGACTAGAGCGTCTAGATATGGACAGCAGTGATGTGCCGTAACACCATTCTTTTGACAAAATGACATTAAAGTCTAAATTAAAAAAATAATATTTTCAGATTCTAAACATAAAAAATAGTTAAATTTTTTAAAAATAGATTAAATAAATTACTTAATTATATTGTATTTATATACATATCAGCTTATAAATTAAGTAAGATAATCTACAGAAAAAATAATAAAGATAAATATTTTAAAATAATTTATTTAATTTTCTTAATCTTTTCAAAAAAATTCAACACTACCTTATAATTAAAATCGAAATAGTATAAGTTCTAAAATTTATTAATAATTGTTTTTTCATTTGTTATTTAATGACAATGAGGCTTGAACAATATTATTATTTTTTAATTGGGATATAATATTATTTCCCCTTCTTTTTCTTCCATTTCCTGTGAGTTATTAAAACAGTAGTGTTCACCCGGAAACAAAAATCAACAGTCCGCGAAAAGTGAAAATGGAAGGGAAACAATTTTTCCCCATGAAAAGAGAAAAGTGAAGTGAATTCGACAAATAGATCATTTTTCCACAGAAGTGAAATGCGAAGAAAAGGGGAAGATAGGACAAATGGTGATGACCAGTGAATCTCTTGTGGTTCCCAAATCTCTCCTCGGGCACCCTTCGGTTCGCCTTACTGTATATCATGAATGCGTGTTTCATGCATTTATGTGTTCCAACTTCCAAGCAGATTGCGTCCATTAATTAAACGCCCGTGATATTCTTTCTATACTTTGGATTTTAGCAGGGGCTCCGAAATCCTAGTTGATCTCCCGACAAAATAATAATAATAATCTTTTTTTTTTACCTTAGAAAATACAATTTTGTTTAATAATTTAAATTGTAGGTCGAATGTTTCTTTATTATTTGATCCTTTTCAACGGGTATGATTATGTTGTGTGGTTTTTGTTGAGATGTTATAGTTTATAGTACAGCCAACATGAAATTTGGGACTCAAGTGTTCCTTTTAGTTCTAAATATAAAATAAAATAATTTTTTAAAAAAATATTAAGGTGGCTAATTAAATTATTTTAAAATATTTATATTTATTATATTTTTTAATCTATTTTTTCTAATATATAAAATGGTGTGTAATCCAATGATATATAATATATAATGTGACTGAGTAATTTATTTAATTTCTTTAATAAAATTAACTTTAGGAATATATTTTCCTCCGCAATTTTAGCAGCATCCATTATCGAAACGGCTCGTTGGCGCGTACATGTTGAATTATGGATAATATGCATGGACGTGCATTCACGCAATATGGACAGACAGCTTATTGGCATCATTTGCGTACGAGGAAAGTCCATGCGAATCATGGGTTCTTCTCCAATCGAGACTATTTTCCTTTGAGTAAAACGATAAAGTGATGATATAACCTTTTCTTTCAATTTTCTTTTTGTTCTAACCTTCAATCTCAGTTGAATTCTCGGGTACAAATGTGTTGGAACAGACACAAACATATCCGAAAAGTGATCGCGGGACAAAAGTAGAGATTCTATGTCAAGCCTGTAAGCATTATAAGAACTGTGAGGAGGTCAATAATAACAACTAAACTCGATAGCAACCATAATTGAACTTTCCTCACAGAATCCACGAGCAAACTGAGACAGAAATAATGTGAAAGGGCCACTTGATTTGTCAACTTTAATGGGAGGGCAAAAGGAAATCAATCACGATTGAAATTGATAAGTGAGAAGGCGTGGCCTCTGGGGTTTTAGGTAACTCAACGTGGAATATCCGAATATGAGACAGCCCACGGGGGAGACCTGAATGCGACTTGGGACGTTACTCTGTCCAAACTAGAAATTGGGCCCCTTGCTCCTGCAACCAACGACAACATTTTCTAAACGTGCCTGTTAAACGACAAAATGCTGCGACCTTGTACAATTGGGCAATGCAATTACTAAAATGTATCATTGGCCTTCAAAATCAAATGGGCCTCTTTGTCCTTACGCCTTATCGAATCAAAATTCAAATCCCATCACAGAACTAGGTGCCTAAGCTAAATGACCCACCATGCCTCAAACAGAACCGTGTTTAATTGAAGCATATGTGTGCTTACATAAAAAACTTCAATCTTGTCTTCACAAATTAATTTGTCTTATATGTTGAAGCATGATTCAAAAAGTTACGGTGTGTTGGTGTTGGTTGACTGATTCAAGTAGTGGGCTAGTCACGTTAACAAAATTCCGGTGAATTAGGCTCTCGTTTATTTATTTATTTAATGGGTATATTAGTGTGTTAGTGGATTCTTTATGTTCGGTCAGTTACAGTATGATCGTGATTCTCAGCACTTATTGTTTTATTAATTATTAGCTATTTAGTTTGTCTATTTAAAGAGTCTATGTACTGCATATTTGTAAAAAGCAATAAAAGTGATCCACCGCATTGTCTTATCTGCCTCCCTTTATTTCAATATTTTCTTCATTTACCATTCCATTTCCCAACAAATCTGGTATCAGAGCCGTGATTGGTTTTTGGGTTCATCGGGTATTAGTGTTAGACAAGGGAAACACGAGAGAGAGAGAGAGAGAGAGAGAGAGAGTACCTCAATTTTCTTCTACTCTAAAGCACGAGTAAAGATTTTCCAGGACAAACAATGGCAACACTTACTGGATTTTCTTCTTCCCATCCACTTTTACCCATTTTTACTGGAGAAAAATATGAGTGGTGGAGCATCAAAGTCAAGACCTTGCTCAAATCACAAGACCTATGGGACCTGGTGGAATATGGGTTCGTTGACATCTTGGACCCCATTGAAGAAGAAGAGGAGAGGCTGAAAGCAACTAAGCAGAGAGATGCTAAGGCATTGTTCATCCTTCAACAAGCAGTCCATGAGACCATTTTCTCACGGATTGCTGCAGCTTCCACATCAAAGGAAGCATGGTTAATTCTACAGAAGGAATTTCAAGGTGATTCAAAGGTAATTGTTGTGAAATTGCAATCTTTAAGACGTGACTTTGAAACCTTATTAATGAAGAATGATGACTCAATTGCTGAGTTTTTGGCAAGAACAATGGCAATAGTTGGTCAGATGCGATCCTATGGAGAACAAATTTCGAATGAGACGATTGTTGCAAAAGTGTTAAGGAGCTTGACTGCAAAGTTTGATCATGTTGTAGCTGCTATAGAAGAAGCCAAAGATTTGTCTATTCTATCTGTAGATGAATTGATGGGTTCTCTTCAAGCTCATGAGGCAAGAATCAATCGATTAGTGGAAAAGATTGAGGAAAAAGCATTCCAAGTGAAAATAACAGTCAGCAAGCATGAAGAAAATGATTGGCCAGCAAGTAGAGGACGTGGAAGAGGAGGATTTCGTGGTGGCCGTGGCCGTGGTCGTGGTGGCAGAAGTGGAGGAAGGCATTTTAGTCAGCAAGGTAACACAAAAAATGCCATTCAATGTTATTATTGCAATAGATATGGGCATGTGCAAGCTGATTGTTGGTTTAAAGACCAGAATTTGAACTTTGCAATAGAAAATGAAAACAAAAATGAGGAGGACAACATGATTTTTATGGCCTGTATTAATACTACTAACCAAAGCCAAGTGATTTGTGGTTTGTTGATAGTGGCTGTTCGAATCACATGACGGGCACCAAATCATTATTTAAGGAGCTTGATGAGTCACAAAGGATACAGGTACAGCTTGGGAACAAAAGGGAGATGCAAGTTGAAGGAAAAGGCACAGTGATTATTGGCAATAACCATGGCAAAGGAAAAATGTTGGATAATGTTCAATTTGTACCTGATTTAGGATACAATTTGTTGAGCGTTGGACAACTAATAACTGGTGGATGTTCTGTTCTATTTGATGATGATGCATGTGTCATTACAAATAAGAAGTCGGGCAAAAAGGTTCGCATAAGCATGACTCCTAACAAGATGTTTCCATTAGATGTTGCAAATATGGAGGATTTTGCTCTAGCTGCTAGTGCAAAGATTGACTAAAAGCTATGGCATTTGAGGTATGGACATCTCAATATAAAGGGCTTGAAACTTCTAAGTGATAAAGGTATGGTTTTTGGATTGCCTACAATTGATTCTATTGATTTATGTGAGGGTTGCATTTATGGAAAACAAACGAGGAAATCATTTCCTGTTGGAAAAGCTTGGCGTGCTTCAGAGCGTTTAGAATTAATTCATGCTGATTTATGTGGGCCTATGCAAACTAAGTCTTTTGGTGGGAGTCGTTATTTCTTGTTGTTTACTGATGATTATAGTCGTATGAGTTGGGTGTATTTTCTGACTAACAAATCAAAAACTTTTGAGAAGTTTCAGAAATTTAAAGCTTTGGTAGAAAATCAAAGTAGTTGTCAGATCAAAGTTCTCCGCACAGATAGAGGAGGAGAGTTCGTGTCCAATGAATTCAATTTGTATTGTGAAGAAAATGGCATCTGTAGGGAGCTAACAACTCCTTATACTCCAGAGCAAAATGGTGTCGCTGAACGGAAGAATAGAACTATTGTGGAAATGGCACGAAGCATGCTGCAAGCAAAAGAACTTTCAAATCACTACTGGGCAGAAGCTGTAGCAACATCTGTTTACTTGCTGAATCTTTCACCAACAAGGGCTGTCATGAATAAAACTCCATATGAAGCTTGGTGTGGAAGGAAGCCAAATGTAAGTCACTTACAAATTTTTGGGTGTATTTCTTATGCTTTGATAAATTCTCAAGCTCGACAAAAGCTTGATGAAAAATCTGAAAAGTGTATTTTTATTGGTTATTGTTCTCAATCCAAAGCATACAAATTGTATAACCCTATCAGTGGCAAGGTTTTAATTAGAAGAGATGTAGTATTTGATGAAAATGCAAGTTGGAATTGGAATGAAAAGCAGGTACAACAAGAACTTTATGACCCTACTGATGTGCCTCTAGATGGAGAAGAAACGCAAATGGCAACAAGCTCTGATGTTATCTCATCACCGTTGCCAACACAAAATAACAGCAATCCTTCATCTACCACTCTTGAAGAAGTTTCAATTGAGCCAGTCCCATTATGGAGATCAACAAGAGTCAAAAAACCAAATCCTAAATATACTAATGACATATATATATATGTCAATTTGCTCTTACTGTTTCAGATCCACTTTATTATGAAGAAGCAGCTGAAAAGAAAGAATGGCAAAGAGCAATGGTGGAAGAGATAAAATCCATTGAGAAGAATGGAACGTGGGAGATGGTGGACCTACCAGAAGAAAAAAATATAATTGGCTTGAAGTGGGTGTTCAAGACAAAGTATACTGCAGATGGGAGCCTACAAAAGCATAAAGCTCGTCTTGTGGCAAAAGGCTATGCACAACAATATGGTGTTGATTTTGAAGAAACTTTCTCACCAGTAGCTCGATTTGAAACTATAAGACTTATTCTTGCTTTGGCTGCACAACTACAGTGGCCAGTTTATCAATTTGATGTCAAGTCGGCATTCCTTAATGGAGAGTTATAAGAAGAAGTTTATGTATCACAACCAGAAGGTTTCATAAAGGAGGGAAATGAAACAAAGGTATACAAGCTCAAAAAGGCGTTGTATGGATTGAAGCAAGCTCCTCGAGTATGGTATAGCAGGATTGATGGATACTTTCAAAAAAAGGGGTATGTGAGAAGTGAAAATGAACCCACCCTATATGTCAAGAAAGAAGGTAACGATTTCATCATTGTTTGTCTTTATGTTGATGATATCATTTACACTAGCTCCTCTAATGCTCTTGTGAATGAATTTAAGTCACAAATGATGAAAGAGTTTGAGATGTCAAATATGGGTTTATTACATTACTTTCTTGGCCTTGAAATTCATCAAGCTGAAGATGGAATATTTCTGTCACAAACGAAATATGCTAGAGATCTTTTGAATAAATTTGGCATGCTCAATTGCAAGTCTACAGCTACACCCATGAATATAAATGAAAAATTGCAGCAAGAAGATGGAGAAGAGATGGCAGATGCAAGGGGATTTAGAAGTTTGATTGGAGGTCTAATTTATTTGACTCACACTAGACCCGATATTGCATTTTCTGATGGTGTTATTTCCAGGTTTATGCAACAACCATCAAAGGCTCATTATGGAGCAGCAAAGAGGGTCTTACGCTATATTGCTGGAACTTTAAAGTATGGCATTTGGTACTCTAAAGTTTCTAATTTCAGATTGTGTGGGTACACTGATGGCGATTGGGCAAGTTCGTTGGATGATAGGCGAAGTGTCTCAGCAAATGTTTTCACTCTTGGCTCAGGGGTGATTTCTTAGAGTTCTAAAAAACAAGCTACAGTAGCATTATCAACCTCAGAAGCAGAATTTGTTGCAGCAACTTCTGCAGCCTGTCAAGCAATTTGGCTTAGAAGGGTATTAGCAGATCTTCAACTAGAGCAGAAGGGACCAACAGAGATTTTTTGTGACAATAAAGCAACTATTTCCATGACAAAGAATCCCACCTTTCATAGCAGAACTAAGCATATTGACATTCGTTATCACTTTATTCGTGATCTCATAGCAAAGGAGCAGATAGCGTTGAAATATTGCAGCACGGAGGAGCAGTTGGCTGATGTTTTAACAAAGGCCTTATCAAAAGATAAATTCTGCTATTTTAGAAGTATGCTTAATGTGTGCATTTTTGAATCAAGGGGGGATGTTGAAGCATGATTCAAAAAGTTACGATGTGTTGGTGTTGGTTGACTGATTCAAGTAGTGGGCTAGTCACGTTAACAAAATTCCGATGAATTAGGCTCTCGTTTATTTATTTATTTAATGGGTATATTAATGTGTTAGTAGATCCTTTATGTTCGGTCAGTTACAGTATGATCCTGATTCTCAACACTTATTGTTTTATTAATTATTAGCTATTTAGTTTGTCTATTTAAAGAGTCTATGTACTGCATATTTGTAAAAAGCAATAAAAGTGATCCACCGCATTGTCTTATCTGCCTCCCTTTATTTCAATATTTTCTTCATTTACCATTCCATTTCCCAACATTATATTTATGATTGAAAGAAGTATCTAGAAATTATCTGTCTTGGATATAAAAAAAGTGGACAAACACGTCATTATCAACCATGATCGATCCCCTATCAGTGATTTCTGAATATGATGCCAAAGCTTCTGGGGTAAGGATTCCTTCAGCAAATATCATGTAAAATTAAAATTATTAGATTAGATTTGTCTCATAGATGCCAACCGAAAAACTAGATTGAGCATCAATCAAATCCAAAACTGTAATTGATTTGTTTAATGGTCGTAAGATGTAATTTCTCCAAATAATAGACCTTTGCAATCTTCTCTAGTAGGAGCAGAGCAATAGAGCTCGAGAGTCCAGAGAAGAGATCATGCGGTGCGGGAAAAGGAAAGAGCCAAATCATACAATAAGCGAGCAGCAAGAATTCAAGGACTCATCCAATCAATCTGAGTCATAAAGACGAAAAGTTGAAAACAGAGAGCCAATGAGGCATCAGTATTTCCAAGATATTTGTTAATGTTAATGCAATTTAAACAGTCCAGTCATTGTTAGTTAAACAAACGCTTAGTTCCGTTATAGTGGAGACGCTGAATTTCAACTTAATGCACAAATGACAAACAGAATTCAATTGTGGAAAAAAAAAATAACAAACTCCATTCAACGAGAAAATATACAAGATCAATGTATCAAGTCAATAAGCCAGGCAGGGCGTTCAAAGAAAGTTCATACCAAAGTCCTTCGCACTTGAGATACAAATTGGAAATGAAAATCCCGTCCTGGGAGGTGAACTATTATGAATGCTCCCGTGTCCAGTAAATTACAACATGCAAGGCCTTCACGTGTCAGAACCACAATTTGGTGAAAACTCCTACCGCTCAGAACCATCTGGGAAATGCTCCAATGCATCTTGTTTCCCGTTGAGATAGAAATCCACTACTGCCTTCATTCTAGCAAATTTATCAGGATGATAGTTAACGTGTACAATAACTGGCTTCAGTTTTTTAAGTTTAACATCCTTTCGAACAGTCTTGAAGAGAACCTTGCTGTTCATAAAGAGGTACATATCCATGGTTCTTTTGGAAGCATGAAGCCCATTATATCCAGGATGTGAAGGGAAGAAGAGCTCTTCATTAAAAACAGCTTGGTCCCATGATTTTGATTCCCGAGAAAGTCGGTTAGCTACACGGTCCAAAAGCTCAATTGAAGGAAGAGTTGACCTAATGTAAAAGAAACCAGAGTTATAGACCCATATTCTCATTGTGTGAGCATATCGTGCCCAACCCATTGCAGGCTCATCAAATACATCATTGAACCCATATACCGTCATATTATTGTGACCATCAGACATAGACTCCACATCTGAATCTCGATAAAGATAGTCAAAGGGGTTCTGCAAGTATACGATGTCAACATCTGAAAGAAGGACACTGTAACCCAACTGCAGAAATTCTCTTAGAATGCGAAATTTAAGCCCTGAGACAGCATGGTTACCTCCTGTCCTAGCAATTGTATCGAATCCTTCATCTGGATCTCTTCTATAGACTGGGACATCATTTGATTTGCAGAATTCTTCAATGTTATCATCCAAGGCTACTACTAAATAATTGGGTATGCCAACTTTCTTGATGTTTGTAAACCAGACCTCTAACATCTTTTTCACATTAGAGTTTGCTAATGCAACTATAAGTTCTTTATAAATAGCAACTTCCTCCAAGATTTTTGCCAACCTGGGATTCACAGATTCTTCAGGAATGACAGATGGATTAGTTCTCAGACCCTTGACAGTGCCAAATGGCCCAGCCTTGTGATTCTCACCCAACATAACAAACTGTTCTTGAGCATGATCCTTTCCTTGCTCAGCTACCCGCAGTTTTTCCATTAGACTTTTGATCTGCTTCTTAAGCTCAGAATTCTTCTGTGTCACTGTTAGAATATCTACCTTCAGTGCATTAACATGCTCCGGCGATTCACAAGTAGATGAAACAATCTAATAAATAAAGGAGAAAGTTAACAGAGATAGAGAAAGCCAAAAGGTTGGGCAGTGTTATGGAATGTAGGCCAAGATGCTCATGCACAAGGTCTGTCCTATTAATCTCGTCCTTGCAAAAATAAAATAAATGAAGGTGGCCGATAAGACAAGTCCTAGGTCCAAACTAAGCATGAAATGAACACGAATCAGATGTACTCTCCCAACATTTTAGCAGTTTATTTACATGGACAGAAACATATATTCTCTTTCTGACTATGCCCTTTTCATTTCATTAGGAAGCCAAAAGCATCACCATTAATAGTAGAACAAAATATTCAATAACAGGTAATTAACAACTTAATACGAAAGGAAGGTATTCGGGCATGAATGGCGGCTCAGCAGGTCAGGTCATGCCATGAGGAGACGCTTTTTAATGAAACTACGGATTTAATTAGTAGCGATGATTCAATTAAAAACGATCGAATCCGCGGCGGAAATGAAATTTGAAAATGTTATACCAGCATGAAGGGAAAGATGCTAACAAACCAAGTATAGTTCTAAGAAAACCACACATTGAATAAGCAAGTATATAAATTCTTAGATCAAACACACAACTCTTAACAAACTCCACAACAAATATTTAGTTGAGGCGAGTAAATGCAACAGTAGATTATGGTTTCAATGTTAAAAAAGAAAAAGAAAAAGAAACCTGAAGATCGGGAATTTCGATTCGACGATCATGGAAGAGACGATTGGAGCTGACGAAACCATGAGGTACAAGGAAGGCGAAAACGCAGCCGAGAAGAACACCTATAACTACGGCAACAAAGATCCGAGATCCAAGATCAGACTGGCCTTTCTCTCTGGCGAGCAACGCATCTCTACGACCCGCCATGCAATCTGAAATTCTTTAAGAGGGCGTGGTGAGAGAATCTGGGCACCACAACTCCCCCTTACGACATCTAAGAAGGGTTTGACTTACACACGGGAATGATGAATCCTACTCTCTTCCTTGCCAGAAGCTTAGTAGGTGCTTGACACCGCTGGCTGCTGCCCTCTCAACTCTCAAGTCGTCTACGGTCGGTGCTAGACAAAGTCGTCTTTTCTTGATTATATATATTTTCTTGAAAAAAATTAAAAAGTCGATCGTCTTTTGTCCTGTTCGTCACCGGCAGAATCAAGACAAGAATATGGGCCTTAAGCCCAAATGGCTGCTACTGTCAACGACCCGCGCAACGACCACTTATCACAAAAATGGCCCTAGTCTTAAGACCAGGACAGCAGGTTGCCCGTTCAAAACTTGCTGGCCCCGAATTGATTATGGACTAAGTGGGGCGAGTTGGATTTGCTTGCATTCTCAGGGTACAAGTATTTCCAGCTCCTTTTATTATTATTATTTTTTTAATCTATCTATTTTTTTTAATTTCTTAATTTAATTATAAAATTTTATAAATCAAATTCAAATTATAGAAGCAGGAATAGATACATTAAAATAATAAGATTATAAATTACAAATTTTTAATTTCAATATAGTTTTTGTTTAGATTCATAATAGTATTATTTAGTATTTTAAAATTGATATTAATAATAGAGTAAATGAAAAAAATTGGTTCATATAGATAAAGCTTAATAGCTTATTATGAAATTCATTATTTTGCGATTATTTTTGTTCTGCCTGAGCTTAAATCAGTTTTCCCTAATAGCTTTCTAGCCAGACCTAGTAGACTAGAGTTGCTTCCTCTCCAAATCCCCGTTTCCTCAAAAGCAACCCCTTCAGTAGTTTCGGCATTTTGGGGGCACATATTGACAATATAAAACAATGGGCGGTGGTCCAGTTAATTCAAACTAAAAAGAAGAGACGAATAGATAACCTGCAAATTGCAATGCAGCACTGGTCAAACCCGACGAGTTCCCATTCACAAAAAACCTTTACAAGTACAATACATAATTAATTGACTGTGTTGTGTCTATATCTCTCAAAAATTGGTAAATAGTACAACAAGCGTCCCACCATTGACTTATATCTTCTACACTTGCGTGGTCCTAACAAAAAAAGGGCGTCATATACAAGAAAGAGAGAGGAAGTGTTAGGAATCTTGGGAGGAGGTAATAAAGGAAACAACTACTGTAGTGTCATCGAGTTTGCCACCATAGTAACGGACACCAGCATCTTGAGCAGCAGTTGAGAAAGGGGTCTGGCGGTCTTTATCCTGAGCCCGTTGGCGTGCCAATGCTGCTATCTTCTGAGCTGTCACTTGAGGACTTAAGCCGGCTCTTATGGCATGTACCACCACTGCCGTTATCTCATTGTTATACAAATTGTCAAAGAGCCCATCTGTCCCAGCAATTATCACATCCCCAGGAGCCAAAGGTATTGCAAACACCTGATATCAACACAACCAGAACCAATCATACACGTGAAACCATATCATCCAATGGCAGAAACTAACAGAACATCGTTATTCTACAGTATCAAAACAAACAACCTCATTTTATGTTTGCTTCTCACAACTAAAGGTTAAGTCAAGACTGCACCAGCCAAAAAATAAAAAATTAAAAGGACGGCAATGCTTGATTTGAGAAGTTCACCTGTATAACTAGAATGCAATTGTGAGTAAGTTTTACAGCTCACAAGAATACACTCTGACACACCAAGACGTTTAAAATATGAACTACGGTTAGTCACCAAGACATGATCTTAATGCAGATAATTCATTTAATTACAAATTATTGAAGTACCAACGCTCAACGCAAATTGTCATGAACTTCTAGTGAGGTCTAAGTTTGGCTAAGTGGAGAAGCACAATAATAGCCTGTTTATTGGTGGGGGAAGCAAACTTGCAAGAGAAGCTGTCAGCCTTATCCCACCGGCCCCCACTGGTTCCCCTCTTCAATCCAAAACACAATACTCGAGGAAAATTTCAACCATTTCCATTAAATATCAAGAGCTAGGAGATACACAAGAACAATAATATGAATCATGAAGTCATAATACCACTCACTAGCATTTGTTCAAGCCACAATAAAGATATTAAGGGCTTAGAGCAAAGCATAGAAAACCATACCTGACCAGAACTAGGTAAGTCACCATTAGTTCCACTTTCCAGTTGGTAAGTGAAATTGAAACCATGTTGCTGCACTGGGGATCGGAAGACAGTGCAACCAGCACGGACCACCATAAAACCACTGTCCCCCAAATTGATAGCATGAAGCCCCTACGAAAAGGAAAACAAGAACCAATTGATGCACATTGAAGTCAACAAATTAAAAATCTCCTTCAGGATTATCAAATGGAAAACCAAAGTAACAACACAGTTAACCAAGTCAAGTCACAATTCATCCTGAAGTACCAAGGCATATGTAAAGCTGAAAAACAAAATGCTCAATTTTAGAAGAGATAAACTACTCTTGCACTTAAGCCATATTTGTATTTCTCTAGAGAAGAGTGCCATTTCTAAACTTGATAAAAATCATTACTGAAGCTTTCTATTTGCGATTTAACCAACTGAAATTTCACACATAGCATTGGCACTTTTAGCTACACACAGCATGGCTGCACATTGAGCAGAAAATTACTAATGCAACATGACCCCAAAAGTTACTGAACATACACATAAATATCGTATAACCCTTGCTTTTCCATGTAATTATTTTACCAGCAATAAATTATTTTTCAACCTGTTCAGTTATTCTTCAAGTTATTTCTCATTCAATCATTATTGATACAATAACATAAGTGAGATATTAAAAATCAGGGTAATATACTGCCTAGGCTGAAAATACTTCCATAACAATAAGCAAAATGGCATCAAGAATAGTTTGATAATTGATACAAGATTATAAGTCGTAAAACGAGTCCTCTCTGATACATGATAAGGAAGCACATAGCACTAGAGTTAGTGTTCCTGTAGCAAGATTGAACCTATAGGTACATTACAAAAGACGGCATAAAGGTAAAGGTAGCATACCTGTTCGGTAAGTGCAATGATGCAGGCAGTTGAGGAACCCCTAGCTTTAGTACTTAAATGCGCTTTTTCCAGCACCCTAGCTGGGTCAATAGAACCCTTGGGTTCTTCCTTAATAGCATTCACTGCATTTGACATGAGTTCACGGGAGTACTCTCCAGCATCAATTCCAACGTCTGCCCATCCACCAACTCCATCTGCCACTCCTACCGCCTGTTCCTCATTGCATATAAAATGGGCATCTTCTCCACCAGTTTCTTCTTTGTCAGGATGAGGCAAGTAACATGATCCAGAGATTAACTTCAGCATTTTGCCTGAAAGGCTATTCCTGTGGTCATCATCCAACCATCTCATTTTAGCATTAAGATTGCAATCATACGAATCATACGAGAAATTCTGCAATTAAGGACTGTGTGAGTATGCATTGGCCAGATTCTTTTGATGAGGAATTTTTTTTGTTTTTGTGGGGGAGGGGTTAAAAGTACTGATCATCAATTCATGTTCCAAATTTAATAAATGTACTATGGAAATTATTTACCCCACAGTTTCAAGTAATCCTTATGGAAATCATTAAATTTAAACTAATGCAGGGCAATTGCTACAACATAAAATTTTGATGCTAATAAACTTTAAAAATGATTAATACTATATATTTTAAATATAAGAAACCTCATCACCATCCATTTTCAACACTTAAACCATACTAATGATGACAAAATCCAGTGAGACATTCATTCAATATGGGAATTATATCATAAATATTTTAGAAATGAAAACAGCACTTGTCAAATCCCCACATTCCACATATCTACACTCAGATACATTCATAAAGCCTTCAGATCACAAATCAACGTCTATTATAGTTGTAAGAGCAAACATTTAACTGCAATGGAAATGTTTATCATTGAGTTTTTACTTTTGGATAAAAGAAATCATTGTAACAAGTAGGATGCATGTTAAACTTCAAGAAGCATCACGGTCATTAGGTCACTGATTTAATCGCAGAGAAGATTTAAGATAGCGAACTTAAAAAAGAGAAAACATACTGATCAGATGAATCCACAGAATTTGTTAGCTGCTCTCCTTGGACAGAAGAATCAAAAGGCACGTCAGGAACAGGCCCAGCAGAGAAACATGTTGATGATGAGCTATGGAAGTCTCTTGACCCTGAATCTGCACAAGGGTTATAACTCCGCCAAGTTTTTGCCACATTATATATGAAATAACCATAAATGCCACGACTGTCAGGTTGCTTAGGGGTTTTCAATCTCATGCTCACTTTTCTGCCATTCTCCAAACCTCTACCCAGCCACAGATTACTGTCATTCCTTGTTAACAGTGACTGGGGGCAGCTCTTTGACTTTAGGTTATCAAAATAGCATTCACCAACTACTGCTCCTCTAGCTAAGGGAACAGCCATTGATTCTAGCTTACAATTCCGGCTGACTGAAAATTGAGCGGACTCACGAAATGCACAATCAATGTGGTACCCACACACCTGAAACGAAGGTCCCGATAACGATGGGATGGAAAATGTGCGAGATAGAGTGCCAACCAAAGACAAGGCTCTTCTTTGGTCAACTATTTCTGAGCTGGTAGCTAAAGCAACCCCAGGACGGAGAATTGCACAGAAATCAGCATAAGAGCCGCTTAAAAAATGAAATAACCTTAAACTGCCGCCAAACCACAACTTCCCTTGTCCAATAAAAACTCCAAAAGAATCTTGATTTCCACTCTCTCTCCCCACAATCGATCTTTGAACTGCTGTTCTGAGTCTTGAAAAGTTACCAGAGAGCATTTTAATACGAGAAATATTTTTGTTCAACTTTATGATATATCACAACACGGCGGTCACAAAAATATATCAGAGACAATCTCATAACTCCCTGCGCAACACTTCTTCATTCAGTAAAATGCAACCCCTGAAATGCTCGATATTTTCCCTAAATCGGGACCTGGCATGCGTTCAAAAGTTAGTCATATTATAAATAATGACAGCCTTTGTCAGCAAATAAGAAAAATAACCACCAATTTTGGTCGAGAAGCGCCAAATGATAAACCTTTATTTTTCGGCGCGGGGGCGGGGGTGGAACTAAGAAGTATCAACAGAATAATAAAAATCAAAGTCAACTAATTGAAAAAGAAAAAAAGAAATTGATAAAACTAACAGGTAACAAGAGAATCGGACCGTTCCCGAACAACTGGAGCAAAGGAAAACCCTAACTGTAAAGCAAAATCAGAGGAAGGCCGTAAGTGGTTAAATATCGGAGGCGGAAATGAAACAGACCGCAAATGAATCTGGAAGGAGGTAGGTAGAAGACACGAGCATCTCTGCCCTCCCTAACTTTCCGTCGAGACGGACAGGTAACAGGGACCAGTAGGAAAGGAAATGGAATTGCATGTGATGCGAACTGATAAAGAAAGTAGTAGTAATTCGTAAACTAGGTAGAATCTGGAAATTTCTATTCAGTTCTTGGGTCCAACATAACTGGTAAAACACTCGCGTCAACCTCGGGCCCCGGTTGATTTCCTTGACCGGCCGGACCGAATAATTGGATGCTTCCCCGCGGGGCTCGCAAGCCGCGCCTAAGTGCCTAACGAATGAGGGCTGTGCAGCTAAGGCTAAGCTCACCGGGCGCGAAAGCATGGGATTTGGCCGGGAAATTCGCACATATAAACCAAAAAAAAAGATTTTTTAAAATAGACCAGTGGGAAAAAAAATTTCAAATCTAACCTAATTGGTGACGCTACGTCAGCGGGCGTCACACGTGGCGCCACTGTGAAGGTGGCGCTGCCACATGAGAAACCACCTAGGTGGCGCCACCTATTTAAAAAAAAAAAAAAAAAAATTCAAAGCTGCAAGGCAGCAAAGAGCTGCCTTGCAGCAGCTTTTTGCCCCTGTCAATTTTCTTTTTAATTTTTTTAATTATTATTTTTAAATATATAATATATAATATATATTATAAATAATATAATAATGATATATTAATAATTAATATATATTATTAATAATATAATAATTATTTATTAATATTTATTAATAATAATTATCATATTAATAATTATCATATTATTAATAGGGTTTACCGTTAAATTAATAATTATATATTTTGAAAAATATTATTTTAGTTAATTAGTAATTCCTAATAAATTAATTATAATTATTTCATTTATTACAAAAAATATTATTAATAAATTATCTATCCTAAAATTGTGATAGCAGTTTATATTCTGATGTTTTTGTTCACTAAAAAGTTATTCTACGATCTAGATTGATTTTATTTTATTAGTTCCGATTTTTTTTTGCCCCAAATTTTATTAGTTTAGATTGATTTGATTTGATTAGTTTAGATTGATTTCATTTTCTTAGTTTAGTATTAATTTTATTTTATTAGTTTAAATTGATTTTATTAGTCTAGTTTTTAGTTTAGGTTGATTTGATTTTTTTCGTTTAGGTCGATTTGATTTTATTAGTTCTGATTTTTTTGTTCATTGGGAAGTTATTCTGCGACTTTTTCGATTTACTCAGAAGTAGAGGGAAGAATTTGTTTTCAAATTATTTTGTAATCTTTTTCAAGTTATTCTGCGACTAATAATTATTAATAATTTATCATTAAAAAAGATTACAAAATAATTTGAAAACAAATTCTTCCCTCCACCTCTGAATAAATCCAAAAAGTCGCAGAATAACTTCCCAATGAACAAAAAAAAATCGGAACTAATAAAATCAAATCGACCCTAAACTAAAAACTAGACTAATAAAATCAATTTAAACTAATAAAATAAAACTAATATTAAACTAAGAAAATGAAATCAATCTAAACTAATCAAATCAAATCAATCTAAACTAATAAAATTTGGGGCAAAAAAAAAATCGGAACTAATAAAATAAAATCAATCTAGATCGTAGAATAACTTTTTAGTGAACAAAAACATCAGAATATAAACTGCTATCACAATTCTAGGATTGATAATTTATTAATAATATTTTTTGTAATAAATGAAATAATTATAATTAATTTATTAAGAATTACTAATTAACTAAAATAATATTTTTCAAAATATATAATTATTATATTATTAATAATATATGTTAATTATTAATATATCATTATTATATTATTTGTAATATATATTATATATTATATATTTAAAAATAATAATTTAAAAAATTAAAAAAAAAAATCTGACAGGGGGCGTCAGAAAAGTTGCTACAAGGCAGCTCTTTGCTACCTTGCGGCAGCTTTGAATTTTTTTTAAAAAAAAAATAGGTGGCGCTGCCACCTTGGGCGCCACCTAGGTGGCGTCCCACTCGGCAGCGCCACCTTCACAGTAGCGCCACCAACTAGGTTAGATTTGAAATTTTTTTTCCCACTGGTCTACTTTGATAATTTTTTTTTTTTTGGTTTATATGTGCGAATTTCCCGGATTTGGCCATTTGGGTGAAAAATCAAAAATCAAGTCAAATATCAAATATTACTGAAAATAAAGTAGGCTCTCGTCGCTCGGTACAGGAAAAATTAAAATAAAGGACTAAAATAAAATAATATTTAATTAGAAGGACCATAAAAATTGTAATTATTAAGAAGGAATGAATAAGCTTAAAAGTATTAAATTATCCTTTAGCTTCCTCAACGTAAAAAACAAAGAGTAAAACGTCTTCTTTTGTCCTCCCGTAAATATTAAGGTGAGGCCATTTGGGAATCTAGTATTGGAAATTAAAAATAATGATGTTTAGTAAAAATGTATGCATACTAATGAAGTTCAAGAACAATTTTGTTCTAATTAACTTCTTGTTTTCATGGGATTACCAAAAAATGTTGTTTTTAACTTCTAATACTGGATTTTCAAATGGCCCTACCTTGATATTCATGGGAGGATGGAAGAAGGTACTTTGTTCTTTGTTTTTTTGTGTTATGGAAGCAAAAGGGTAATTTAGTACTTTTAAGCTTATCCGGTCTTTCTTAATAATTACAATTTTTATGGTCCTTTTAATTAAATATTATTTTATTTTAGTCCTTTATTTTAATTTTCCCCATAATTTATCACAATACCTCCCATTTGTTAGTATTGAGTTTTTTGAATTTTTTTAAAAAGTAAATAAATAGGCATCAAATTGTCAATTTATAATCGTTGACATAGTTTTTTACAAAAAAAAAAAAAAAAACTAAGGGGAAATAGCGTTTAAAAACAGGATCACATGGTTTTATAATTTTATACTCTTTACGGTCCTAATTATAAGACATAGTTGATTTTTTTAAAGAAATTAAGGAAGCTAATTAAATTACTTTAGAATTATTTTATTTTCATTTTTCTCTTCAAACTAATTGGTTTGACTAATAAACTAATATATAATTTAATAATACAAAAAATTAAGTAATTTATTTAGCTTCTTTAATCTCTCCATAAAAAAGTCAACTTTATCTTATAATTAAAATCGAAGCTAATAGATATAAATGATAATAATATCGTCTAAGGTTTATTAAATAGTTGAATTTATGTAAACTGATTATAAAGACGAGCGAAACTTCAAATCTAACAATGTTGTTGCATATAAGAAAAACTTCTTGTTGGCAAAATGTGTGCGCATAAGCTTGTAACAAACGGGTTGCGACCCTCGCCGAACGTCAAATGAAGCTGCAGTCATCGGAGAGGGGACACAATTCGAAGACTCAGCCGCATGCGTTCGACGCTAATAAACCCCTGCCCCCGCCTGGTGAGTTTGTAGTCTTGAAAAGTGTTTACCCATGAGTGGGATAGGCATTCTGAGCTAATAATGCCAACTCAGTGATAACCACGATATCATCGTCATTAATATAAAAGCTGTAACGAATTTTAAGGGGGACAACGAACAGAATTGTCTTTGTTGAAAGCTATATGATCCAGTAAAGCTAAAATTGCCCCCAGGGATCAGAAACATGGGAAATTGCACATGCCTCCCAATTGTTACATAGTTCAACGTGTTAGCATGCAACCAACCTCAGATTATATGTTGAGTACATTCACACAAATCGAAATAAAATTCCTCTTGTACATTTATTTCGTAAACCATAAATCATATTGAAAAAACTGCTTCTACCATTAACCCAAACAATCACGGCTCCTATCATGGTTTGCCCAAGCTTTCCATGTTCCATGCCAAAGCTGAAAGATAAAATGACTACTATTTCAATGTGTCTGTTTGTTAACTTTCTGGAAGCGGTTTTACACCAGATAAATATTTACATGCGCCTGAACAAAAAATTAACTCCTGTTGCTCATCGACATTGTGGGCCCATTTCACTATTCCAGGTAAAAAAACAGGGGAAAGCTTCCCTCTGTTTTAATTACGTTCCAAGTATTGCCACATTGGTATCTAACCCGCAGATAAAATTATGCACTACATCAATTGACATTTGAAAGCTAAACACTCAAGCCTGGATACAGACAGCTGCGGCCAAAGGGACCACTTGAAACGTGGCGTCGTCCATACAAAAATTTAGGAACGGCAGGCATTATATATCTCTCCTCTCATTGCATCGATTGGCATATGCTCAAATGTGTAACGCTCAGGACCAAAATACAAACCAGTCCTCTCCAAGAGAGCAATCCCTTCATCCCTACCATATCGGGAAGCGTATAGTTTCAGGTACTCGTAGTCCTAGAAAAATCCACACAATAATGTCAACATGGAGACATCAGAATATTAAACAACTATACACAATTAACACTAGCAAACCATGAAAATAAACATTGCATTTATATAACAGAAGCAAGTCAGCAAAAGTTCAAGTACATTCAATGTAATTAGCTAAGTACTTTTTGGAATTACATCGCTATTACCTGCAAGCCACTAAGTAGGCGCTCTAGTCTTAGAGAAGCAACCGGTTCGTTAGAAGATGAGAACACCTGACCAGGGTAGTATAGAACCCCATCTCCAGGTGGAAGGCCGTGTCTGAACTTTATCTGTGTGCTCAAGAAATATATCGGGTATCAGTAAAAAGAATCCTTTCATGGATGAATATTCTAATCCAATAATGATACACCATAGTCAGGGCAGATAAACACCTCAGCACTGGCTGTAGTTGCTTTCTCATAGCAGTTGGCACCCCAGTACAAAAATCCAGTGCCACCCTCTTTCCACACTCGCCACATGACAGCACGATGTTGAGTGCCTCGCATTCCAAGGTGCCAATTAGGATGTGGATCTGATGGTCCCATGCATACATACGTCCACCATTCCTAAAAAAATCACTTTGATCCATTAAAGCAAACAACACTGCAACAGATGTGCACATTCCACTATGCAATCTTCTCTTGTTAAACTTTAATCATTTCTTAAGTCTAAAAATTCCCCTTGCACACCCCAAAAACCAAAAAAAAAAATTAAAAAATCTCAGCATCTTGACATAGAAGTGCTACTAAATAAACATTAGCAATGCAATCAATCATCCTGGCACTGAGTAAATTCACTCCCTCAGCCACTTACACCGGTTCCCAATTACAAATCATTTGTTGGAAAAATCAAGATGTAAAAATGAGACAGACTATATCATCATCAATGGAATAGTTTTGACTCTTAATTAAAGAAAGGAGTTAAAAATGAATCACAATGCTCAAAATCTTTGCCGAGTGCCTGGTATAATTTTCATAAATCAACCCGTTTAGATGCATCAATATTTAGCATGCAACAAGGATGCATAACGAAATTACAAGTAAGAGAAAGGGAGGGACTTTGACATTAAAAAAAAAAATCAAAATATGATATTACCTGCTTTTCCAGATATCAAGTACCCCAAAAAATATTACAGCTTAGAGTTAAACAAATCAATATTACCTCACCATTCTCTGGTTTTAATTCAGCAATAATATCCTTGACCAGATCCTCTCGATTGCCCAGAACCCATTCACTGAAAAGAGACAAATTTCAATATCCTAATAAACTTCATGAGAGAAAGGAATAATCCTGTGAAGAAAAAGTATGATCATCCAGCAATTAAATCAAGTTCAAAATGATGCATCCTTAAGGGTATGGAACTATGGATCAGGAAAAGAACTTGGCCAAGAGCAACTGAAAAAGTACAGGTGCCAGGAATATGCCTTATCATGGGTATGGCTTAAATCTAGAGGTACACGTGTTTCATAAGAAACATAGAAATGAAATCAAATCTTGATGAGGAATCCCAAAACAACTTAATGAAAAGCTTCAATATCATATACCGAGACAAATGTTGCATGTCCTAGAGCATTGCTTCTGGGGGAAAGACAAGAAACACGTTGATTCTCACTCTTTTCTCTTCCGATATATTTGCCTAGCTCAAAAACAGGCACAGGAAAGCGAATAGCAATAGCCCAAATCTTTGGATATGCTTTATGTAGAGTAGTACCTTGTACAATAAATTTGATTATGTGGACGAAGGAAATTGGGGACTTTTACGAAAGCCTCAAATGGAGTAGATGCGAGAGGTGCATCATTTGGTCCTACATAAAATAAATAAAAAAAAATGACAATCAATTGCATGAATTAAAACTGAAAACTCAGTGGAAAAAACTGACAAGGAAATTAAGTTTTCAATTTATGGTGTCTCCAAGGAAAATCATAATTGGCTGCAGAAGCATGCCTCAACTATTAGAGACAATGTGAAAAGAACCACAAAAAGCCATCCTTATTGGTCCATCAAGCCTATTGCATATCCTCTCTATAGTTGTTACTCCCAAGATGGATCAAAGGACGCATACTTTCATCGACACACGCAATCAGGACTTATAAAACATATTCCATCAGGTTCCAGCACTCGTCTAACTATTTTTCTCCTAATGCCACAATCTCTCTCTGACAAAAACTCAATTCTTAGGCTTGTAGCCTCATACAAATGTCTCTAGAATTTTCTCCATCTAATGAACCTCATTAAAAACTCGCCTACATATCCTGTATTATAAAAGATTCACTGATAGGTCCATAGCTCTTGGGCCAAAGAGTGCTAACAAAGGCTTCTGGAAATCAAAGTCAGATATGAGAATCATGTTACAACATGTCAACATCTGCAGTCATTACATGAAAATCAATATACCACATAACCCAATGCCACAACCTTGATAGTAGATAATTTAAATCATAAAGAAGGGAGCGTATAACATGTAAACTATGCATACAGATACAGACAGCAGAGATTAGAGTTATTTTAGGCAGAAAGCACATACCAGAATAATAAGTAGTTAAAACACGAGCTTCTGGAGCATAAGAATGAATCTCACAGGCCATATTACGAACAGAATCATATTGTTCCAAGTTCAGTGGCTGTCAAATATACAAGTAAATGAACTTATCAAGATCACCATAAGATGCATCCAACTAGTATTCATAACATTAGGGAAGTCAAAAAACAAAATAGCTAGATAATAAAATCAATCATTCAGCAGGCGGGCAAGCAAAATTATTGACCCAAGACTATATCAGTGGGAAAAAATATCAAAATTTTCTTAGCAGCCAATATGTCCATAGTTAAGACTTAGAATAAAGGTAGATAACACAAAACGATGTCACCCTAGAGTAGAGATGATTATCATGAATAAATGGCTAAGGACTGATTTTACCTCATCCCACAAGTAAAAGTAAGCTTTTCTCCAGTGACTCTTTGTTCTCAGGATATCAATTTGTTTCTGCAAGTAATCCTTCTCTGAATCATTACTGTGGCACACCAACAGGTGGTTGAAACTCATCAGTTTTCATCACAGATATGCTTGGCAGAAGCAAACAGGGATAACTGACTCTATACCTGGAGATTACATGCCTATATGGTACAGCATATGCTGCCAACCGTGGATCTGAAAAATACTCATCTGATTTTGGATGGTCCGCTACAGTAGCAGGAAGAGAACAATTTCAGCAGTGCTATTACTCAGTCATTTAAATTGATTAGTCATGATTACATTCTTATAAAAATACCTGGCCAAGGACAAGTGTATGTCAAAACACGCATGCCATTACCCCATCTGCAGAAATAGGGGCTAATTCTGTACTGCAGAAGCCACTTGAAATGTTGATCCATTGCTTCATACCACTCAGTCGTCCCATGTTGAACACCAAAACGATCCTCAATTACAGTATCAGATATCTAGCGTGCAGTCAATGAAACTAATATACATGTAAGATAATGTTCAATAATTTCACAAACATGTAAGCCTGAAGTGTATCAGCTAAAATATGCATGTATAATTCAAACATGTAAAACCGAATTATGCCTACTGGAGCTTTTCTGGAGTTTGTTTGTAACAAAACTACAAGTAAGCAAAAAGTATAATAGCCCATTTAAGACAACACAGACACTTAATATTTTCTGAAAGTGTTGTAATAAAAAAAAAATTGTCTGACGTTTAATGACTGCAGGATACACCAAATACAGCAGGGAGTGAAGGAGTTGCTGGAAGTGTAAAGTCCCAAACTGTCAAATTCAACTTCACCCGTACTGAAAGGCTTGAAATGGCATCCTCGTCCATCATATCTACTGATCCATTATCTGAAAAAAATTCAGAAAATAGTGGAGACAGAAGAATCCTTCTTAAAGATGTAGTTGCAGATTTCACCCTTTGTACCTAAAAAATAGATGCTTACATGAACAGCCAATAATAACACCATGGTTAAATAAGAGCATTGGAATTACAGAGAGTATTTAGAAAACTAAACTAAACAAAACAACCCACCACTTCATCCAATGGTTTTCCATCAATGGGCTCAACTATGCCAAGGCATCCCTTGAGCTCCTCAAACAACTGATGTTTCTCGGCCTTGACTATACTTTGAGCTGGAGATCTGGACAAGGTTGATAATAGCCACCCATAGAAACTTATGAATAGAAATATCACTTACAAAATCAACAGTGAATGATCATTTAGGAGTGAGGGTGGGGGGACTCACTCATCTGCCTTCATAGCAGTTATGATGATCTCCCCCTCATATTGTCCTGAGGGTTGAGCACTTGGAACATCAATCGATAGCCAAAGAACAGAAGTCTCCCTGCAGAAATGAAGACGTAACAAAAGGGAGGTCAGAAGAAGTAATTCATCAACCATTATGAGCAACTAGAACTTTGGAGGGGGAAAAGTTGGAGGAATATTGCGCTGATAAGTACCCTGGACACAGGCTTATTTGACTGACTGGAAGATCAACTGGCACAAGAGCATCAGGTACACCTAAAATAGGCACCACTCGCCACAACTTTAAAGACTGGCCAACAACCAACCTGCCCAAAATGATGTCAGCATAAAAGCAAGGTAAACCATATATTCTATACAATATTCTGTAGAAATACATCAACCTGTTGCCAGAGGCAGAGCATAGGTCACTGCACTGAACCTGCACAATTCCCCCAACACCACCAGTACCACCCCAAGAAACCTTAGGTCGAATAGCTATTTGAACACTCTCCCTCTCATTTCTAGCCGCCAGCAGATTTATCTTCAACAGAAAAGCAAATACTAAGTTGAATGCCAAGATTGGAATAACATAATTTCTTTGCATCAGTATCATAATGCAACATAAATATCCCAAGGCTTCAATATAGAGTACAAGCAACTTTAAAGATCCCAAAGATAACAGTATTAGTTAGTCCACGGAGAAATGATCCGCCCAAATCCATAATTTCTTTTCACAAAACATTAAAGTGTGCAAACCATATGTCATTCATTGACTTGGGTAATAGGCTTAAATGTTTAATAGTTCACGGAATGGAGTAAAAAAGAATTTGTCCAAAAGCATGAGTATTTTATACCTACTCAGGGTAAGAAGAGATACGAACACAAGTATAAGACAAAAATAGACTCAAAATTAATTATTGTATGTGATTAAGCATGAAACAAATTTTGTTCACAAATTCATCAATATAGCTATTTCATATAAACAAGTAACGTTAGAGACATGCTTGCAGAGAGTGGGGTTATGCATATTTTGTCCATGCATGATATAAACTTCAAGCTACAAGGCAAAATAAAACTATCACATGAAAATTATTAACATAGCCACTAATAATAAGATACAGGACTGACGGGCTCCAAATGCCTAGGCATATCTTGTGATCCAACATTTGCTGTGCTTGGCATACTCCACACATTTACTATGTCCCTAGTCGGAATCTCTGTAGGGTCAATAGATCCCTTGCGTAGACTCAGACCCTGTGTACCACCATCATTCCACCCATAAGCTGTTCCTCCTCCAGCAACACCTTCAACTGGTGGCACAGTCACATCTTGAGGATTTCCTGCCATGAGCATCGATATTTGATGGAAAAGGTGTCATTCCAAGATCAATGTAGCAATTACAAATAGAAAAATGGTCTCACATGTTACAATCATCAATCCCTAAAGAAGTTGTCATAAAAATTCAGGTGATGCAAAAACATTTAAAATGTTTGACCTTTGGAGTTCCTTCATGGAAATCATGTCATTGAACTAGATTAAGCATAGCACCCATCCAATGGACATAAGAGGACGAGGCGCATGAAACTCAGCTTATAACAGTTCTACTCACGCACAACCCAGAGCGAAGAAAGATAAAGGAAAAAGAGAAGGAAAGAAAGAGAGGTCATTCACAACATATACAAATATCTAGGCCTGTACTCATGTCACACACAATAAAGAAGAATATATATGCCGTTAGACTCCAAAACACTCTCATGCATCACTCCATATTCGCAATTCACAAATCAAGTGGTATCAAGTCATTACCATGAAATATTTTTTAAAAAAAAACAAAAACTTTTTCAAATGTAACTATAAGGCTTATTCACGTCTCGCAAACTGTGCTGACGGAACAAGAATATTCTCCCTAAGTTGAACTCTAAGTTCAAACTTCCTATCAATTCCATTACAATTATTTCCCAGACTTCATAGATTACAACTGTCAGAGATCGGTTCAGCTCCTTCAGAACATAATACAATAAGAAAAAAAAAAGAAAAGAAAGGAAGACGGAGTAAACAAGCGGAAAACGAAGGCTAAACACCAGTGTAGGCACACGAAATAGCCGCACAATAAACAGAAATTGGAGTGCCGGAAAATTCGAAACTGGAAAGCATAAGTTGTGACTGATATTCGAATTGTCCTCTTAGCATAAAAAGAATCCGAAAGGAAGAGCTAAAATAGAAACAGAGCATGGAAGTGACCATAAGAAGAAACGAGATGAAATAAATGAGAGAGAGTACACAGTATGCATAACTAACCAGAATTGTCCATGTCAGTGACAAGGTGACTACAGCTTCAAAGATTGTGATTTCACTCAATTTGATAACAGTGGCCGGAAAGGAATGATCGCTTGCTTTTACGGGGCAGAGATAATTTATAGGGAGGAGGAGGAGGCGATGTAACTGATCCAAAATTTTGCATACGCACTTTCCTTTCGCACTCTTTTCTGCGATTGTATGGTATACCTTACGTGTACGACTTCAGCTAATGGAGTGAACTGAAGTTGGGGTCCAGATCCTGATCTGGCCCGAACAAGGGTTTTCTTTATTAGTAATTTTTTTTTTCCTACGATCTGTTTTTTTTTTTTTTTTTGGGAATACAGGTCAGGGGGACAAGTGTCCCTCGGTGTTCTTCCGATGTTAAATAAAAGACCATGTTTCTTTTCATCAGAGCTAAACAAATAATTTTATTTGTCGGTTTTACCTCCTCTAGGTTACAAGTGTTAGTTCTAGAATTTGCATGCCATTAGTAGGAATCCTCGGCCCCCCAAAATCATTGATCCGTCTCCATATTTTTTTTCTCCGTTTTTGTTTGATCGCATTGATCGTCTTCAGTTGTGTGAACATGTGTACAGTAGATAATCATATTTTGGGACAAAAGTAGATAAGATGCTGATCATTTTACCCGGTCGGCGGTCGCTTAATCTTTCATCCACGTTAACTTCAGTGCAAAAACAACTCACCGCCTATAAGTACATCCGCTCGTGCGTGGGGAGCCGATCTTAACTATATATAAGTAAAACAATAAATGTCTCAGTGGTCGACACATGAGTAAAATATAGAAGACTTAAAACATTAAAATAAAAAATATATAATAATGAGAGACAGCGATGAAATATAGATAAAAAGAAATGTAGTTAGACAATATTCCTTTCCGTCCTAATTATAAGACATAGTTGATTTTTTTGGAGAGATTAAGGAAGCTAATTAAATCACTTTAAAGTATTTTTATTTTTATTTTTTTCTTTAAACTAATTAGTTTAACTAATAAACTAATATATAATCTAAAAATACACAACATATAAAATAATTAAATAACTTATTTAACTTCCTTAATCCCTAAAAAAAAGTCAACTTTCTCTTATAATTAGGTCCGGATGTAGTATTTTATAAATTAACAATGAAAAAAAGAGATACAGAATATTTTAAATCTAAGTAATTTATACATGATAACACATTAATAAATAAACATCCTACATGTCTCGACTAGTTACACGAAAATAAGAACGATGCACCAAGAGGAGAATTGAGATTCGCACATCGTCTATGAATTATACTCCTATTTATTCTAATTATAAGATATAATTGACTTTTTTAGAGAAATTAAATAAACTAATTAAATTACTTTAGAATATTTTTATTTTTTTCTTCAAACTAATTAGTTTAACTAATAAACTAATATATATTCTAAAAATACATAATATATAAAATGATTAAATAACTTATTTAGCTTCCTTAATCTCTACAAAAAAAAGTCAACTTTATCTTATAATTAAGACTGGAAGTAATACTTTCTAAAACGCCTCCTCTTGTTCATATTTTTGCATCACTTCTTTATTACTTTTCCACCTAGTATTTATACTCGGGTCGCACTTTTGTTTTTTTTTTTTCCTCAAATGCAAATGCCATATGCATGTTGATAATTATTGATTGTTCCTACTAATTTTCGGGAGTGATAATGACTTGATAAGTTATTATTCATAACCACAAGGCTTCACCCCCCTCCCCCGGGGATCATGGACGTCCCTGCAACAATGCAAACTTTTTAGACACGCTGGAATGTTGGAATGCGTATAGAGAATTTGAATTGCCACATTTATGTTCACGCATAGCGTTCTATAGCTACTCTCTTAAATTATTATCAGGAGTTTAGGCCAATCAAAGAAGGGCAGTAATATAATACTACCTCTAGTCCTAATTATAAGACAAAGTTGACTTTTTTTAGAAGGATTAAAAAAGCTAAATAAGTTATTTAATCATTTGATATGTTGTGTATTCTTATATTATATATTAATTTATTAGTCAAATTAATTAGTTTGAAGAAAAAAAATAAAAATACTCTAAAGTAATTTAATTAATTTCCTTAATTTCTCAAAAAAAAAAGTCAACTATGTCTTATAATCAGGACTGAGGAGTAATATCAATCCGACAAAAAACCTAAGGTGAGGTGGGTATAAGTATGTAATCCAACAAGGAAGAAAAAGAAAACTAAGAGATGAGAATAGTTTGTCTTCCTCAGATCATCCCCGTCGCCGTAAATCAAGAAATCAACTCGTGTTTTCTTTTGCGGAAGCATCTGAAACCAGTACATATTGTAGGTCTACATCTCTTGTTTGTGAGGAAGCCGTAAAAAAGTCGTCCATTGATTGTCTTGGCAACTCAAGATCCTAGCATTACTCTGGTATCTCTCCAACTCTGTTCTCAGCTCCGCCGCCTAAAAACTTTCTCAGTCTCAATCCTGGACCGCTACATCTTAGGAATCTCCTCTTCCCCCTTCCTTTAAACTCATATCCAATGTGATACTATCGCCACGGCTCCTTATTTATCATTGTGGCAAATTTTGACTTCCCCCTCGAGTCCACTCATCCTGGGCAATATTGAATTTGAAGAGGAAAAAAATCCATGTATGCATTTAAGTTTTATTTTGGTGCCCGGAAAAATAACAACTCACAATAACCTAATTAGTAAACCTCTAAAGACTAATCGGTTTCCAAGGAGATCATCCCCAAGTTAGCTCTTAAAAAAGCCTGGGCTCTTAAAAATCACATAGTGCATCTTTAATATCCGAAACAAGAGAAGTTGTGAGGGGGAAACAGAAAAGGCAAAGCTTAGCTTAGCTTTATTTATATATTTATTTATGCAACAACCCAAAAACTGGAAAGATGGGAAGACCAAATGACATGGTGATGATGTCAAATGATCGTCTTAGAGGTTGAAAAATAAAGGGAAATCTGAGTATCATACCAGTTAGAAGCTCATGCAATTAATCTTACAAGTCAACTGCGATCATTTACACCTTGATTGCTTACAAATAGACCCTCTCTTCTTTTTGGGAAACCCGGAGGAGGATCCATGGCTGCGCCCCTGAATTTGAGCTCAGATGCTGCTCGATAGTCTGGATCAACTGAAGAAGGCCTAGAGTTGTGATCTGCTGCGCTCAGCCTATATGAACTCTGTGTGCCACCAGGATATCTTGTAGGAGACCCGTACCTTCTTGTTGGACCCCTAAGACCACCACCGCTTCTAAGATCCATCACTTCTGTATTTCTTGAAGAGTCTACAAAAGATCTATCTCCAGTGCCTGATCCTAAGGTTGGAGCACTAGTTGTGGCTGATGTAGAGGTAAATGGGTCATCTGGTCCCCAAGAAGTGAGTGCTTCCTTCTTCTTTGCAAAAAAATGCCACGCTCCAAACAGAAACATTATGAAAAACAAAACTGGGCTGGTCCAGAATATGGTATTGAATTCCCCTTTGTATAAAGGAAGATTAGAATTATACATTCCAACATAACCACCTCCAAGGCCGATGATGACAAGCTTTTCACGGTCACTAGCAATCAAGGGTATTACTCTTCTTTCCACATCCAAAGTCGAGGTTGGATAGTTCAAAAATGATGATCTGATCTCATCAAGACTTGTTGAGAAAAGAAACCGAGGCACACCGACTCTCACATAATGCTGAGATGAAACATTATACACAAAAACCTTTTCTGGGCTAACGACTAGCATATACCCCCTAATAGCCTGGAAAGCTAGAGGTTCTTCCATGTCAAACTTCCTCTTGTATCTAACCCTGCATTTGAAGTTCATTACATCTCCTAGCAACAGAACATAAACCAGATCACCCTCTGAAGTAAAGCCATAAGCTTTAGAACGCTCCGTGGCATCAAAGACATAACTTCGAGCAAGGGAATGGTTTAACCCTTCGCATTCAGATTCTCTAACTCTCATGCCCTTCAAATCCAATGAGCCCGCGCCAGTTTCTGTCAAAAACAAAAGCCTTTGCTTCAAGAATGCTAGTGGCTTACTTGATGGCGTGACAGAACCATGATATGTACCATTTTCCCTGAAAACTTTAATCCTCCCGCTACTATCAGTTGATAAAATGTATTTCAACCTTCCAACATAATGAACTTGCAAAATAGTTATAGGCAATCCAACCTCCTCGCTTTCTGGAGACGCCATTCTACCAACATTTTCCATGTAAAGAGAACTCCAGTCCTCTCCACTCGACCCCTCCCAAATACGATGAATCAAGATTGCGCCATTGCTGTGTCCTGTTACTACAACGCTCTCATTTTTGCGAGCAGATGTGTAGGAAACCATTGCCGTAATAGGGGACGCCATAGAGGTGTAGAACTCCAGCAAAACATCACCATTTCTCAAGAATACATAGACTCTTCCTCTCTCATCCCCTACAGCTACATACTTACTGAGACCCTCATAGTCCCGAAATGGCAAAACATTTATACATGTTGCATCTGAATCTAATTTCACAGCCGATACAAAATGAAACCTCTCGGACCAAAACGGAGAGTACTTCGTTACAGAAACCCCTCGAGCTCTCTCTGCATCTCGAATTTTCCCCTCATATTCCCCATCTTCAACCTTTTTATTTGATCTTTTATTATCGTATTTTCTTTCGGTAGACCCACCCAGCTCCTCAAGCGCCGATCTTTCGTCCACGAGAGCCGCCTTTGGGAGATCCGGTAGCTTTGATTCTAATCTGGTCACTATTTCACCAAGATTTCTCACTAACTCCTCCAGCTTGTTCAGCAAAATCTCTTGATTTGGATTATTTATGGTTTCAGGTTCAGCTTCATGGCATGGATTTTGGTCATGCTCGGATTGTATTGAACAAGATTCAGATTTTACAAGGACAGAAGAAGCATGTAGAGAAGATAACAAGAACAATAAAATAAGCAGAAGGAACTTGCCTTGCGAAGAATACGCCATTGAAGAAGAAACTTGGAGAGTTATGTATCAGTGTGCAACCATGAGTGAGGGGCGCGAGTCGCTGATGTCTGTAGAGGGTAAGTAGTCGGATCTGGAATAGATGAAGAAGCTTAAATCTGTGTCAGATTTAAAGAATCTCGAGAGGGAGTTTTCCGAGCGTCCGAAGGGGTTTCTTTTGCCGGTTTGACTTTGGGTCCACGAGGTAAATTAGGGCAAGCAAGCGCTTTTTCCACCCCGAAATCAGCTAAGCGATCTCCACGGTAACAAAAGCAAATGATGTTCGGCTTGATTTAGTTTTGGGAAAATTGATTACAGGCTTAAGAAAGTAAAATAATTATAAAAAAGGTCAAGAAACATTTATATTGGGTCTTTTCTGACATTTTTTCAAAAAAAAGTGTACGGACATAGTTGCTAATTGTTACAGATGTAGTTGTTAATTGCTACAGATGTAGTTGTTAAAATGTAGTTATTAATTAGACTGATTTAGTTGTTAATGGGGACTAATATAGTTGTTAACCGCTACTGATGTAGTTGCTAACGTTTTTTGAAAAAATGCTAGAAAAGGCCCTAGCATGTGAATGTTTCTTGGGCCTATTTTGTAATTATTTTGCTTCCTTAGGCCCTGTAATCAATTTTCCCTTTAGTTTTCTCAAACCATCCTCTAGAATCAAGACACGTATAAAGGATTAATAAAATTAAATAAATTACTTAAACATATAATATTTAGGATAAGATATTCTTAATATCATTTTTTCTTACTACAATCTTAATACTATTTTTTCACCGTTAGATTAGAATCTCAATAAGAGAGAGAAACGATAAAAATAGATAATATTCTGATCTAACGGTGAAAAAGTGGTAGTAAGAAAAAATGATAGTAAGAATATTTTATCCCATAATATATATTGTGTGTCTTTAAATTACATATTAGTTTATTAGTCAAACTAATTAATTTTAAAAAAATAATCTAAACTAATTTAATTAGTTTCATTAAATTCTCTGAAAAAAATTAATTTTATCTTATAATTAAAATCAGAGTTGGAGGTAGTATTATTTAAATTAGAGTGGATATTTGCATGGTCTTTAAAAGGTCGGTCAATTCTCTATCTTGTTTTATATTTAATCATATTAAACGGTGACTATGATTTTAAGTTGCCTTCAAAATTGTTCTAACATAATCTCTTGATTCGTTGCAGAAAAATATTTTTACTTACTAATGCTCACTTCTCAATTGGAGTCTCAATTATTGTTTTCTTGTACTTAAGATTCGTACTTTGATCATTTTAATGTTGTATAAGAAATAATAAAAGAAGATAAAATTTCAGAATTTAATTACTTATCAGTGATCGTATTTATTGATTTCTTCAATTATACAACTAAATTGCAGAAGTTAGCCAGAAACTGATCAACTCTTTTTGTTTTTTTGCTCGGAAGGAACTGATCAACTCTTCAGTGATAAGTTAGGTCTTAACAAAACCCTCACTAAATTAATTATTCACTAATTATGCCTCAATCAAAGAACTCGAAGGTCAGTAAAGTAGTGACGACAGCTAAATGAAGCATGCAACGTGGATCAGCAATAGATGATTTGAACGCGGCAGCTAAAAAATCATCCTTATCTTAAAGCCTATATATATATATATATATATATATATATATATATTAAAATAATAACATTAAAATTGTAAAAAAAATAATATTATATACATCCAATTTTAATATGGACAATACAAATTCATGTTCATTACGACGATAATGAGTACTGAAACTGACTTCCTTTTCAATAAATTGTCATACTAGAAAAATTTAGCGAGATAATCAATGTGTAACCTGGACTTTTTATTATTTTGTTGCCAGTAAATTATATAAATGAAATGAAAAATAGGAGCAAAGTAAAAGTTGATTTTAAAAACAAAACACTATTACTGAACTAAGCGAGGCACCAAATTTCAATCAACATTAAGAGAGCCCATAACTTCACACTGTACGTCACACTCTTCCATCTGTCTGAATTGACTTCTTTGTTAACTTGAATGCAGCAAATACTGATTCCGTTTGCTGAACTGCGTCATTCTGGAAACGTAGCTCAGCATGCCGTGAAGATTTCCTCAAAATCTCCAGAAGACAAGTACCTGGCTTCTGAGATATGGAGTTCGAGTTATGATATCGATTCTGGGTAGTACTTTGATACTTGGCAGTACCGGATTTTGGCTGTTGACACAGCGTTTCATTCTGTAAGTTGCACCGATACAATATAGCATTATTAGTGATGGCAACAGAGTTACAAGGAATAAATGACGGGAGTGAAATATACTGCACATTTGATTTTTGCAGTGAATAGAAGAGTAAGATGACTTAAAACTTCATAGCAGTCATGTGGTTGTTATGATTCCTAGTTTCCAACAACATGCCGTCTCCATACCACACATCGCGGATGTGAAAGGTTGGTTACTTCAAAATCCTTTTCTTCACCTTTTACTCAGGTGTAATACTTCAATGAACTCAGTTATTAAGTTGGAGGAAATAATAAAGAAAATTTAGTGAAAAAATAAGTTTTGTTTAGACAAGTACTTATGTTTAAGTTATACAATGAGTGCTACCTTCCCATTCAAGATAGTCATTACCGTATCCAAAGAGTCCTCTGACATAGAGATTGAAGTCCTGTTATTGCTGTCATCCCGTTCAAAAATGAAAGAACGAGCCCTGTTCGGTCCATGCTTTTGAGAAGAGGGCAACGAATGATTTGAAGCACGATTTAGGAAAGATGACTGCAATATGTGCAAGATGAAAGTTCAGATATGCAATTCTAAACTTAGCTCACAACAACGGCATGGCTAATAAAAACAGTAACCAAGGTGGCAGACAAACTATAGATATATGGACCAAAATGGAAATTTAGATGCCTGCAATTAATAATCAGTAAGAACTTCTGATCTTGTAGATCAAGAAGCCCTATTTGTACCATATAGACAACCATTACTTTCCCATAGCTGGCATAAAATGAAATAGCAATTCATTTTCTAACATCCAGGAATTAAAGCAAACTCACCTTTGATAATAAGTTGATGTTTTGTCCAATGAGCGGAGTATCAAAGAAGGCTGCAGTGTACAGGAGGAACAATCAGTATCCTAACAAAATCTAGCAGCCTAAGTTTGGTGAAATTATTGGCATCTTACAGGGTGTCCTTCCTTTCCTCTTAGTGTCAGGCACAGTATTTAGTTTCTTTATAAGACTGAAAACTTCCCTGCAGCTTTCGTCCTCAGCCGGAGACAAGAATGTCGTTTGCTCCGCCTGTTCCATATTACTTGACCAATTAAAGTTTATTACAAATAAATATTAAAACATAAGTACTCAACATGCAAAGATTAAAATGTGTCAGACACCTCAACAAGTTCTACATTTGCTAAGTCAGAAAAACAGTTATTCTGCTTCAGTAGACCCCTATAAGGTTCCAGAGAAATATAAACTCACGATTTTGGCAGATAAGCACCGTTTAGGAAGCCTCTTCACCGTTTCATCATCGTCGGATGATACATATGCATCATCTTTATCTGAGAACATCTGAGGAATCATCTGCCTCACTTTTTCCAAATTGATTCGCGCTGCATTTGGCTGAGCAACATATTCTTCATCTTCTGATTCGTTTTCGGTTTCATTGCTTTCATCATCTTCTTCTTCTTCACCAATTGATGTTGTGTCCCTCAATTTTGAACCGCAATTAAGTTTCTGCAGGAGATTATCCATTCCAGCTGCGTCCTGTTGCTCCAGCCACCGCTGGTGAAGTTGATCACGTCTTTCCTTATCAATTAGATTTTCTTCGTATCCAGCTGCTATCATATTATTAAGCTCCTCAGCATCATCTTCGTCATCCTCATCCTCATCTTCTTGGAAGCGCATGAGGTCATTGTCACTATTGTCCTCCTCCTCTGCTTCTTCGTCAACGAAAGCCTTAACAGGGTCACCACTTGGAGGTGGTGAAGAGTTGGCTGTGGGATGCGGATGCGGGTCTATATTTTCCTTTTCGTTTTCCTCCTCATCAGAAGAGCTGAAAGAAAACAGGAGAGCCTGTCATATTTAACTCCCAGAATCAGGAAACACGATAGTATCTCCTTAATTTCAGCAAGTTTACTGGGCATAGCTAATTTGTTAAAGAAAAGCATGCGCTAGCCATCATTGCAACGTTATACCAATGTTGTGCATCATTGCAAAAAAATTTCCCAACAGCAAATTTCCACCTGTGCTAATCTAATCTCTAAATAAACGCATATATCATTAAGTAACAACTATTAAACTAAGCTTGTCCCATACAAAAAACAATCCAGTACCGGTATCCAAGCAAATGGCGATCCGAAAACTAAATAAAAATTAAAAATATAATGTAATTAATTGTCGGTTACACCAAAACAATACAATACCAGCATCCAAGCATATGGCGATCAGAAAACTAAAGATTTTAATGTAATTATTTGTCGGAAGCACCCAATTCGAAAACTACAAGACAAGAAAGAAACTGTTAAGCACTCACACATCATCAGGAGGCGTAGAATCGAGTTGCAAGTTCATAGAAGGGATTGGTGGTTCAGAAACATCTAAAGGGCTACCAGGCTTTTCGTTCAAGGCCTCATATTTGGTGTCACTTCTTGAGGAATCAGAATAGAGCTCCTAGAAATTTCAGACAGAAGCGCAATTAGTGCGAAAAATCTAATACTAGAAGGTAGCATCTACTCAAACAGCTGACATTAAAACCTGAGTATCATTAATAGGAGCTCGAAACACATTATCAGCTTCTGAGTCCATGACCTGAGATTCAATAGGAACAACAGTTTAGTCAAGCAAAAAGATTGGTAATTAGATGTATTCCCAAAGTCAATCCAAGACTTATAAATTCAAACGACAGTATTCACTATATATCTTATGCATGCACATGACTCCTGAAGAAGTTTAAGCATTTAACAGCATTCCGTTTTCCTAACCATAGCAATATCCGTCAGTTTTTAACATATTCGGTCGAATTAAATGAGCATGAAGACTAACCATCGGACAAGGAATGCCTTCAGCTTCACAAATAAAGGAATTTGTAGCATCGCCTGATCCCCCTGACTGTGATGCGTCTAAATTAATCGTCGTGTCCGCAGGACATGTAAAAGTTTCTCGCCGTTCACCATGTTCAACCTTATCAGCGATTTCATCCCCAAGACAAGCACGCCCAGGTACCTCATCCACTGGGACCTCCCTTGCGAAGTCATCGTCATTATCATCAATAGAAGAAATGGATCTGCAACCGATATATGCATAAGCAAAATGCCTAATGTAAAAGGCAACCAAAGTCCGAACTCAAACAGAATCTAATAAAATCCACCTACTTTTTAAAAAGCTCTAGCTTTCGCTGCCGAATTTTATCCAATAATGATGAAATGGGCTTCTGAACACCGGGAATAGGTTTAAAAGCTGCATCTCGAGTTTCTAGAGCAGTAATGACGCAATATAGAGTTAGTGGAAACTTCAAAGCTAGTTAGATTACATCGCTTAAAACACCCCTTGGAGGGTAACTATTAACCCATGAATACAACTCCAGATTGCAATCATACCTCGTAGAAGTCTCTGAGACTCAGCCCGAAGCTTTTTAAGGTTTTCCTGTCTTTCCTGGAAAATCAAGGGCTTCAGATTAGCAAATCAAACAATGACCGCATAAAAGGTATTTGCTCCTAAAATAGGAAGCCAAGTGGGCAAACCCAAATACATACCTTCTCAGCCCCTTTTTTTTTAGATGTGGAATCTTTAACTTTCTCCTCGCCTCTATCACTTCCGGAGCTCTTCTTTCTCTTTCTCTTATCAGAAAATGTATCCAGGCTATGTTGATTTTTCTCTAGTTCATTGGTCTCAAGATCCTTGATAGCTGGCCCCTTCTCCTCCGTTGAGCACACTCGGTCATTTCCTACAAGATCCTCAGCCACTGAATCAGATTCCGAAACCCTCGTCTCATTCAAACCATCTTCCTTGACTCTTTCGGAATCGTCACACTCGGCGCTTGGTCCATTTTCGTCGCCAATAGTCTCAAATGAAGATGCAGTTGCCATATTAAGATCCTCAGAATCTGAACTTTTTGTGCCATCGGAGTGTGAGACATCAGGTTCAGGAGAATAAGCAGGAGGCGGAGAAGGGTTCCAGTCGAGCGTATTGGGGCGGGGATCTTCAGGAACTCTAACTGCTTTCTTCAAACGCTTCAACCTTCGTTCTTGCACAGGAGAGGAGGGCCGTAGCTCAATATCGTCGTCGCTCTCCATATGTGATCTAAATTTTTGCTTCGATTACAGAACAAGCTTGGCCCTTCAAGCTTTTGGAGTGGATCTCGTGGTTTTTAGGAGATGGAAAATGGCGGTAAATGTTTTTGAATTTTGGGTTGAGGCGCTGCATGCATAATTTTTTACTTTAATTTCATTTTTCCCCTTTCTTTTTTCGGTGTCGGGTTCCGAAATTCGAACCAACTTTGAGATCACGGTCTCAGAATTTTGGAGGGTATTGATTTCGCGGTTCTGGTTGAACCACCAAAATTACCGGTTTTGTTTTATTTCTTTTTTTAAAAAAAAAAACTTTTTTTTGATAAGTAGCGAAACAGCTCATTTCCATTTTTTTAATATACTTCTTTAAATTGACATTAGGTATACTTGTGCTTCATTAATTTTAAAAAATATATTTTTAGTCTTATAATTTTAATATAGTTAATATTGTTCATAGAAAATACTGACACAACAAATTCAAATGATGGTCATGTAAATTTAAATTATAACTATGTAATTAAATATTATTAATCATAAATTTAAAACATGCAATGCAAGAATTAAAAAATATCTAAAAACCTCAATTTCATTTTTAACAATTTTTTAGTTTATTTTAGTCTAACAATCTAAATATATTATAATAAAAATAAGACTAGAATACACTGATCATCCTTTTCTTTTGCTCTAATTATGTAGACGTCCCCTGTATTTTAAAATGTATACAAACCGTTAACTCATTTTAAGAATATCTTAAAAGGATTCTAAATTACAAGTCTTGAAAATATATATTAGAATTATTTTTTGGTTGCTTTTTTAATATAAATATTTAAATGATTATTATACTAAAGAGGGGTATTTTAGTGAAAAAAGTGTGAGAGTCAAACTTAATGGTCCACTAAGAGTAGTTGGATAGATAAAAAGTGATTCTTAAAAATATAAAGAATGTTTGTGTAACATATATTTTAATTTCAAATGAGATTTATATGAGTTTTAAAAATGAGAGAGGTTTATATAATTAAGGCAAAATAAAGAGGTGATGAAAGTATTTCACTCTACAAATTCTTCAACTATGCAGTTATCACTTACATTTGTTGCGTCAGCATTTTTTCAATAACTATATTAACGAGATTAGAAATATGGTATTTAAAATATATTTTATGAAATTAAGAACCCAAAATTTACCTCAGGTAAGATTTAAAGCACTAAAAACTATATTTCAACCTTTTATTCTTTTCAGTTTTACACTCCCTGTTCTGATTTTTTTTTTTTATATATATATGACCTGTTCTGTATTAAATACTCATCGTATCACAGAAACATTAACGCAATTGCAAACACACGGCTCAAACTTTTTGACCGGTTCAGGTAACATTATTTGTTGTCATCCGAGTTGCATTGCTGTTGAATCGTTTGATTTCAAGATTACTATTATTCATTTGAGTACTATTTGTTCGATCTGTAGCTAGTAATATTAACATAAAATCTAGGATATTTTTCACCTCCAATCTTTTCTGTGCACATTAAATTATTGTTATTATTATTTTATTTTGTATTTTTAGATTGATCCAATACACAGTTCGATCGTGTTAAAAACATAGATACTATAAATTGATTTAACAAGAAAACAATATATATATATGTACAATAAAAAATCAAATCAATCCCGTTGGTACAAATATAATAGAGAAAATTGTTGGTAATCCAATCCTGAGAATGGATCATCCCTGTGTGAACCACGTTTGTCTACCTGCGGCTGCGCCTTTGAGCATTTTCATCATTTTATTTTTTTCATACAAAAAAATTTCTATTTAAGATTTCTATTTATAAAAACACACTTCAAGAAAATTCATGCATCCTAATCCATACACTCCAGAATCCAAATCCCTTAGATACATGCATGCACGTGAAAGAAAAAAAAGAATAACGTAACCATGGATTTAGGTTTCAGGACCTATCTCTGGGATATTTCTTGTCGCCATCGCGAGGTTCAGAGAATAGTTCTTGCCAGATTTCCATGAAGGCTCGTGCTATTACTCCATGATAGTGGCGCGAGTTGAGCGACAAAAAAGACTGTAAGAGTTGTTCCAAGTCCCTGGCCTCGAACATTTCCATCTCAATGATCATCTCCAGCATCGATTTCTTGAAGTCCTCGTACGGATCCTTCGACTCCTTTACCACCGCGAAGCTCTCCTTCACCTTTCCCTCCATCGTACGCCGCGTCATTGATCCCGCCGCTGACATCGTCGTCGTCTTCTTCTTCCTTGTCATTTCGGATCGTTGAAATCTTTGTTTCTGAACCTTCTCTGCGCTGCTAATTACGTGCCTGCTGGTTTCTCTCTCACGGACGGCTTCGAGAAAATCAAACTCATCAGAGAAGCTGTCCAGACCAGAAATTAGACTCACGCTTTCTTCATCTTGGTCCATGAGGAAGTTACTCCTCCTGGACGAAACGCTTGTGGTCACACTTTTTCGGCTTCCAGCGGATTTTACTTTCTTGCCCTTGTCACCGACCACTTTGCAGAATGTGGACTCACAGTAAACGGGTCTGGATTGGGCATGGTTTTCGGGTGTAGTGGGAGGGGGACCCGGCATGTGTGGGTAGGCGAGATCACGTGCCTTTGGGTTCACCGGAGAAAGACGGTAAATGGCGGGAACTGGATTTCCGGGGAATTTTGAAAGCTTTTTTGAGCGACACAGTTGAAACGAAGGGATTGAGAGCTTGAGTTTGAAGCGTTTTGACATTTTGGAAATCAAGCATGCGTTAATTGGAATTGCTGCAAGAGAGAATGGTGGAATATGCTGCTCCAGCTGGGTGAAGAATGTACATATAAGAAAAGAAAGGCCGGCCTATAGGCAAGTAAAGAAATAAGGTAGGACCCAGTTATGACTCAATCCAAGTGAGCATATGGTTCACGCCCGAAAGGGACCTGGAATTTTTAGTGGTTGTATTGTACGAAAATGGTTCTGAATTTAAGCAAATGAAAGAGGGCAAAAGGCCTATAATCAACTAATTAAGTCGCCATATAATCCAGAATAATATAAAACCTGAGAGCTGTCCCTTGAAGTTATAGAATTTGAAGATCTGGTCAATTATTGTTATTTTTTTTTTTTTTTTAAAGCAGCAGCAACCCAAGCCGAAATCACCTTACCCTGGAGTCAAGCGCGCTCCTCTAGTTGAGAATATTTATCTCATGGAGTTTTACCAAAAAATAAACATAATTGCCGGTGTGAGTAAAAGTTGGTGGAGTTACTACAAAAGTTGCCTCATGGTTCATAATGTCATTAATTCAAATTCATGCCAATGTGAGAATATTGTCAGTAAGCAACCTATAAATGTGTTTGAGTTTGAGTTTGAAAGCGCGTCTTATTCTTGGTAAGTCCACAGGACCGGACTCTACAACTTCTATGCATGAAAAAAACGTTAAGCATCAATGAATTCATAAGAAAAATGTTGAGTGCTACTTATACAGTACTTTGATTTTTAATTTCTGTCTGCTTTCTTCAGCTTTATTTGATTCATTAACTTCCCAGCTTTTTTGAACCAAAGAATGCCAATAGTCCAAGGCACATCACGTCATTAAAAGCACACCAGATCAGAGTTAATAAAATTCCCATCAATTAATAATTACATTAATTAAAACGTGACCTCATTTCTCAACCATGAATCCTTTATGTCTGCTTACAGTAAAGAGACATCCAAAAAAATGTGAGACCACGCCACAATCGACAGAACAAACAAAATGTGCCCCGGAATGAGTTGACGAGTTCAACAACGCATATCTCCCCAACCGCAAAAATATGAATCTGCTACCTCATCCCTACTTGTTTATCATTTTTTTTTTCTGGCCTTTTGTTCTTTGAGGAATTGGTTTGATCTTTTTTGTTAGTAAGCAGAGTTCCCAGTCCAGATATGCACAATCTGACGAAATCATTCACAGACCTGGCATCACAATTTCTCGATCGGATTGCACATGGACGTATAGACAAGCATTTCCAAACAGCAACGAAAAATCAATTCTGCTGATTGCGGCAAATCATACGTTTCGTCACCAAACTTACAAGCACAACTTATACCCGAAGATTGCATACTTATCCACATCAAATAGCTCATTTGTAGCTGTCCATGATTAACCCACAATTATATCTTTATTGTCCTGAAATTTGATAGATTGCTTTACAATCCAAACACGCGTTTCCGTTTTTGACCAGTTCCGTCCTTCTTGTTCGGACGCATTAAAGGTGGGCCCAAAAGTGATGGCCCACTTTTATAATGGGCCTCATACGCTTCAGACCCATGGGCCGTCATGTTTATTTCGTGCTGAGTGTATGGGTATGGCTGCACTAGAGGCTGGGGGGTACCATTACACATCGCTTCTTCACGTCAACATTTGATTCTGTATCTTTACCGAAAAAAAACATTTGATTCTGTATCTGAGATGTGCTCGCATTTACCTCCGTTTAAATGGAGAGAGAGTTAGAGAAAATTAGAGGATTAAAAAAGCTAAGAGTCTGGGAGATACCATCACACATTGCTTCTACACATCTGCATTACAGGGAAAGAAAATTAAAAGAAGGGAAAACTCTGAAAAAAAGTTTTTTTTTATACTATTTTTAAAAGTTTTCTTTCATAATATTCCATTTTCCTATTTTCTCCTCATTTTTCTCTCCCATTGAATCACCTCATTTAGTGTCTACCAAGACTACCATGTCTTGAACATAATTGCTTGTAATGAGGAGGATTATCTGTTTTGGAGAGAGAAAAAAACACTTGACTTTGAAAAACATGTCTGATTGTGGCCTAGTGGCAGCCATAGAAAAAAACACAGAATCCTCCATCATGTGATTCAGAAACAAAATGTCACTCTATTTCAGCCCGAATTTGGTCTGAACACTGAATCAACTTGAGCAGAGCCAACAATCACACTACTACTATACACGAGTTCCACCTTTTGTAAATAAAATTAACACTATGCTCCCTTACCAACCTGTTAACGCGGTGGGTTGCAACGCACCACATGACTATTATATTCAGCATCTTTAACACTTTAATTATGGTTTCTCTCCCACCTCTAAGAAGCTCGCCTATATTCACTCGCTGAACATACGAACAAACATAAACACAACGTAGGATGAAGGACGAAGATCCATCCCCAACAGCCTTCTCAAGAACCGTCATGACAAAGAGAGAGAGCTCAGAAGATGCAGTTGCCGGCGGCAACAGACACTACAGGTTCTGGTGGGTCATAACTGCCATCGTTCTTCTAGCTCTTTGGTCCATGTTCACCGGTTCCGTCACTCTCAAACTGTCCGCGGCCAATATTCTTCGTTTCCCCCACGACTCCGATTCTAGGATTCTTAACGATGTCGATCTCCTGGTACTTCCGGCATTGTAATAAACTTTTGATTCGGTTTGATTTGTTTAAGTAATTAGTGCGCGTGTCTGAAATCTGAATCGGATGTTGTTGTACGGAACAGGAATTGGAGGAGAGGGAGAAAATGGTGAGGCGCGTGTGGGATGTGTACACTCACAGCGCCGCCAATCGGTTGCCGAGGTTTTGGTCGGAGGCATTTGAAGCTGCTTATGAGCAATTGACGAGTCAAGTTCGTGGCGTACGAGAAGCTGCTGTTTCAGAAATTGCAAAGATGTCGTTGCACTCTTCAAATTCCGAGCAGCCTCCTCCTCTTCAGCCTAAGGTCGGTAATCTAGTCTGGAAGATAAATTCTTGGTGACATTTACATATAAATTCCTTTAATTGGACAAACTTAGCTATATGTCAATTATAGTTTTACTAATTTCTCCATGTCAGAAATAAAGATTGAACATGAGCTCTTTCAATATTATATATATATATATATATATATATATGGCCATCAAATTCAAGAATCTTCGGCGGAATTAGATCTTTTGTTTGATTGACTCTATGATTCTCCCTTTTAAAGATACGAATCAGACTAACTCTTGATCGAATCTAATTTACTGTGATTCTTTCTCAGCCCTCAGGCACAAGCGCCTGAGCCATTTTCTTCTTCTTTAGTCATCATCGATCTATAAAATATTTGCTCGTATCTACCAATAGGCAATGACTAATTAAAAGTACAATGATAATGTTGCAGAATAGCAGGGCATCAAGAAAAATCAAGCAAGGGGCAGAGAAGAGCGTGGAAAATCTTAACACTGACGATTCCTGACAAAAGGAACAATACTCATCTTTTTCTCAACATCGAAACTTCGACAATTGAGATTACTGAATTCTGATGCTCAAGCCTGAGTATACCAAAGCAGATTATTTATGGAGCACAAGTGGTTCAAAATATTGCCTTCACCTCTCACTATCTCAGCACATTTGGCCTCCAACCTTGATGGTTTATATTGATAATACATTTTTTGATTGCGTCCCTTTCTCTGATATCGTTCGAATTTTATTTGAATAAAATTAATATAAGCCAATCCATTAACACACACACACACAATTTAGCATAAGTCACACACTACACAATGTACTATCATTTAAAAAACCAGTACTCCCTAAGGTTCTTAATATAATGAAATGACGAATAGGACTTGGAACTTGAACAAGTTTACGGTTAAATATTAATCACATTAGAGCCATTTCACCACTAAACCTGTGGTGTGCGTATGACAAAAGGGTTTGGAGAGCTTCAAACGATATGCTTAGATTTTAGTGACAAGGATACTGAGTGCAATTGGGAGCCCCCTTGAAGAGGAGCTATTTTCTCCAATATGGGCTTTTTAACATTGATCTTAATAAATACCACTTACGTAATATGAAAATTGCTTCTCACATTAAATCAGAATAAAAATAGCCAACATTTAATAACTACTGCTATATGCACATTTTGTCTTACAGAAATGACGTCAGTTCAAAATGGAAACGTAGGCACTCGAGAGCAACACAAGCCCTGATAATTTATAGACTTCTAGCCGCATCCAACGCAAATGGTCCTTGATATTGTAAATCCAGGCAGTAAAATTTTTCATCTATACAAATTTTGTTCCACTAACAACTTCCTAGCAATAGAATAATAAAACAGAACCGGCAAACTAGTAAGCGGAGACAGTGAGCCAGATGTAAGATTATAGCTCACTCGGCAAACGTCAAAATAAATTCTAAAGTTAGTCGACAAAAATGCTTGTGCAGAGCCACCTGGTGCTGCTGCTGCTGATGGTGTTGTGGTGTTGGGGGGGAAAACCTAAACCGAAAAAATCATTTACAGATTACCAAGTACAACCAAAAGGTATTTATATCTTCCGCAATAAGCTCGGCTAAAATTAATCTTCTACTGTCTGGATCTCGCCCATCATGATCCTGTTACTTACGACGTTAAAGCCTAACACTGAAGGGCTGACTTTTTTCCCTTTCTTACCCTTCTTCTTTCCTCCGCCCTTTGAAGATCCGTCCTGGCTGAATCCGTCAAGGTCCTTCAGGTCTGCATTTCCGGAATTCATGTCTCCAACACTACGCCCAGGAACTTTGTGATCATTCCGACTTTGAAAAGCTATTTCAAGTACATCAGATGGGAGCAACTCCTTGTAATTTAGGAATTTATCAATAAATTCATGATCAGGGTCATATGACCCAAGATTTTCTACTAAAAGCATCTCGGCTTCTGATCTGGATTGCTTCAGGCAATATTCAAGGAAACTTGTATCTGCGGGGCCGTACAAGAGTTAAATGGGTCATGTACACTTTCAGTTTAACATACTGAAAAATAAAATTCTGAGCTGAACTATTCAATGTAACGTTAATTATAGGCCAATATCGATAAACTCTTGTAATGCTAAACCTTATCCAAGGTGTCCCTTCTAATCTGACAAACAAAAGCACTCAACAAAATTCATCTGGTTCAGAAAATAAGAATTTACGCAAAAACTGAACGGACGTCCAAATTTACTTATTGACCAGAACAAACAAAATTGAAAGGGAGTGTACCTTTTGTCCCAATAAGCCTAACACACTCGTTCTCACACCAATCTCTGAAGTCCATGGCCTCTGTACATGTCAAGAAGTAATTTTAGTGTATCACAAAACAGCCAATCATGAAATAGATATAGGCAATTAGATGCAGAACTTGCAGGCAAGTGAACTAAACAATGATGAAAAGATAAAAGAATAAGCAATTCATTTTTACCAGAATGCTTAGTTATGGCATCCTTCTTCGACTTCAGCAACGACAAAGATGATGCAGGGGAAGAAGACAGAGACCTCTCAGCTGGTTTACCACTAACTGATTTTTGTCGGCTTAATGGTCCAGGCGTGCTGCCTTTGATGGGAGTCTTTCTAGATCCCAAGCTCCCCTCACTCGCAAGCTGAGGGAAATCCGACCTGCATTCAAAGAAAGAAAACAAATCAGCTACAATCCATTCTCTCTCAATTTGTCCACCAAAACATGATGTATATGGAAAGTACTACTATTGAGCATGTTACTTTAAAATTTGAATGCTCTACTTTGAAGGTGAAACTGCTACTCTTGCATAATAATGAAGGCGGCCCAGAAAACCCTGCAAACTTCACGTGTTTCTAGAGTTTGTGGCTCCTCTTTAATCAAAGATAATGACTATTATTTAATCATTTATTACTGTGATTACTTCTGATGAGAAATTAAAACCCTTCCTTCAAAAGTCACGGGTGTTTTTGCCAATAAATCTTCACTTGTGATCATGATACCAGCGTCTAATTCGCGTATTGCATTCTAATCATGCACTAAAAAGGGCAGTATCAACTAAAATAAACAAATATTGAACTCTTCCATTATGTATGTTACAGAGGCCATTATAATGTAGCCTACTGCAGACTTGAAAACAGATATAAGCATGGAATAAACAAAATCAAGTAAACATATATGGTACAAGATGGAGACAAGTCATACTGTTTATTTTCTTGCTTAGATTGCTCCATGGGACCCCAGAACAAGTCATCATCCGCTTTATATTTTGACTGAGAAGCAGAATGTGAGCTCGCCTGCTTTGGAGATAAAGCTTTCGATGGAGAGGATGCTGATATTGGCCATGATAAACCAGCAACCCGAGTAGCTTGGGCAGAATGTGATTTCTGAGGAGTAGGTAATTGTACAGGCTGTGCAGAAGCCTTTTTCTCCTGCTCCTTTAAAATGTCCCTTAACGAAGTTGGTTTAGAAACCCGACCAGCATCAGAAGACCATGCAGGAGATGGTGTTGGGCTTGCAGGCTCTCCTTTCCAGGGAACAAAGTCTCCAAGAGAGGGTCCTGCAGGGATGGCAGGCACTACTTCTTTCTCCACCTGCACAGTGCGAGAGTTTTTACCTTTCTCTACGGAACTTGTACCAATAGCTACTTCACTAGATGAAATGGGGTTTGAAACCTTGGCCCCAGAACCCTTTGATTTTGTTGACTTCTTTCTGTTTCTTTTAGTGTCTTTCGCCTCAATGAAGTTGTCATCATCTATTGAATCAGAATGAATCAATGTATTTTGGGAGGAAGACATGTCTGGAATTTCAGCATCTCTTTCACTAAATTCCTTCAAAACTTCTTCTGCCAATATATCATGTAGTTGACTTTTCTTTCCCTTAGCATTTTGAGAAGTTTCAGCCTTACTTAAATATTCTGAATTCCCTAGTTCTCTTTGACTTTCATTGGATACCTTTACTGCATCAGGATTGGCAACAACCCCAGCCCAAGGAGTTGACAGACTCATGGAGTTGACAGAAGTAGTAATTTCAGAAACGAGTGTTTCAGTTCGTGCCTTTCTTTGCTCTTCCTGTTGAATTTCCAGCAAAGACTTTGCCTTGATACCCACAGCAGGTTTCCAAGCTCGCCCCACAGTTACTTCAGTATTCTGGGCAGAAACAGAACTAACTGCCTTCATGTCACTCTCAACAACAGTTTCAGTGATTCTTCCTGGAACAGTTGCAGACAAAACATGGGCATCTTGATCTGCCAACACAGTAGCTGCTATAGATTTATTGCTCTTATCTCTTGCTGGTGGCAAATTGGTTTCATAAACTGGCTCACCCATGTTGGCTTCTCCCAACTTTATGTCAGCTTTTGACTTCAGAGTTTCTAATTGCTTTGACTGCTCCACAGGCAGATTCTTTCGCAATCCCTTGACTAGATCAGAAGATTGGGATTTGGAAGACTTCTGCTTCTTGGATTTCTTCTCAGAAGCCTTCTTCAGCTCCCGTGCTTCAACATTTTTTACATCCACAGAAGTGGGCTCATCACTGGGCCTGTCTCTTCCAGCAGGCTTTTCTTCATGTGCACCATCTGATACAATCTTCACATTAGCATCCACATTACTTGCTGCTGGAGACTCAACGCCACAAGTTACAGCTGATGGCTTGCCAGCATCAGCTGCAGCAGATTGCAGAGGTATGGAATGCTCAACAGACTCAGAAGTTGCAGTCAAGAAAATACCATCAGCTTTGCATGTGTTGTCTGGAATCTGCTCCAGAGATTTAGCAGCAGTGTCAGAAATAGAAAGAGATTTCAGCACATGCCCCTCTTTCATTGTATTTTCATGCAATATGGAACTTTCTCCAATTGTTGATACAGGCAATGGTTCCTTCTGATGCAACTCATTGCTCTGCTCCGGAAGCATAGGGCCCTGACTTTTCTGATGAGTGACGTTGCCGAATATTTGGTGAGATATAGGTGGAGCAGAAGCTTCACTACTTACACCATAACTAGTATCCTGCACAGGTATGCTCACGGTCTTAGTGAAGGTAGCTTGCATGCTGGGAATTGGTGTTTGAGAACTGATTGGGAAAATCTCTTGTGGTAGCTGAAGTAGAGAAGGATCGACCCGCATATTCCCCATTGGTAGTCCGCCTCCCTGCAAATGTGCATAAGAAGGATCACCATAACGCTGTTGAGACTGATGCTCCTGAAACACCTGAGAAAGCAGTTGCTGCTGCCTCAACAGTTGCTGCTGCTCTTCCTGCTTCTGTTGTTGCTTCAGCATGAATAATTTATCCAGCAATGACATTTGCTGCAACGGAGCAGATGCCTGAGAATGCAACTGCATCAAATATTGCTGTTGCAACATATTTAACATTTGCGGATCCTGGGACAAACCAGAAGAAAGTAGTTTCTCTGCTGTTAAAACACCAGAAGGGTTATCTACAGCTTGAGCTGCCAGGTTGCTAAAAGGCAGTTGGTTTTGAGCTTGTATCCTTTGTTGTTGAAATCCTAATGGCCCTTGAGGGAAGTTTTGATCATGGTGCAAGTCAATTTTATTCTGAAGTGAATCCAAACCACCTTGCACAGAATAATTTGACCATCCAGCAACACCATTATTTAACCCTGTGGATGACCTGTCAGACAGTCCTTGGATGATTGACATCATGTCAGCATTCTGTGACCAAGGCTGAAGACCACTGTCACTTGCTGAAGCAAAGAGTTTTGAATGCGGTGGTGCAGGAGCATCTGATACAATATCAGATTTTGACACTAGGGACGCTACATCTCTTCCTGGCCAATATTGGTAAGCATTAGATATCGACTTCTGTCGGTCAAGTGCCATCCTCTTGGCCAGCATGAACATGTTTCCAGCATCTACTCCTGATGGGTCCAGATAACCAGAATTATTATAAATATATTATAAAGAAGAAGCTAGTAAAATAGCCTCATTAAAGTCAAGCCACAAAATCCAAAGGCATAATATAATTTTCTAAATAAACCATTAGCCATGGATAGCAAAGGCAATACACTGAAATATATTTGTATCTAAACGATTGAAAAGAGAACAAATCTTAAGAATAAAGAAAAAATAGGACAAACCTTCTGACAAAGTCTGACCATCAAGTGGGGGGCTGTTCTTGTTTCCAGACATCAGTGACTCCAAAAACCTTTTTTCTGCTTCTGTTTCAGAACTCTGCCTATTCCTAGAATCATTTCTCATCATTTCAGTCTCACTTAAGCCAGGGTGAATATTCCCAAAGGCATTGGAATTCTGCCGACCTGATGCATCTGTATACTCATTTGGTCTTGGTGCAGAAAACCCAGGTGGTGGTCGGGCCTTAGCCCGCAGATGTGGCATAGCATCACCAAGTGACAACCAAGGTGAGTCAGCTGCAGCATTTTCCAGACGGACAGGTAGATCAATGCCAAAATATCCAGCCTCAAACCATCCAATAATATCAATTCCTTTAAAAGGACCCTGAATTTGACCCCGAGGATCTTTATAGAAAAGAGATAACTCCTCTGGAGGAGTCTGAAGAACTCTCCGTGCTTCAAACCCACTGTCAAAAATGCCAGAGAGCTGCCTCTTAATTATGGGATCTTCATTTGTTTGCCACTTGGATACATCTTTGGTGTCAGATAAATAACTAAGATTACTTTCCTGCTGACCATAAGGTTCCTTTGGTTGATGTGACCAGCTCATATCTAAGTTTCTTGACTTAAGATCACCAGGCATATCATGCAAAGGTGTGTTTGAATGCTCAATTAGTGGTGTAGCTCGCAACGCAGCAGCTGGATTAACAGACCCATCTTCAAAGGTTAATTCTCTATTGCTAGGCACCTCATCAGCCAGCTTGAATGAAACTACATCTTCCATCTTATCTGCAACAAGAAGAAAATGGAAAAACTTCTAAAGATGCATTAAGAAAAACACAATATTTCTTGCGAAGTGTAGAACAGTAGAAGGGAGAAAATCATTAGTCACACACATTAGAAGCATAAAAAGACTACAAGACGTCCCAGCAGTGTCGTGAATTTAATTCACTTTCTACCTTCTTTTTACTAAAAGGAAAGATTAAAAAGCTGTCTAATCTTATTCTGTGATAAAGACTATTTAATTCAAAATCAAGTCAAAATTGATTTTATAAGAAAAATGACAAAAGATAATTAACTCCTCATATATCATGAGAATATGTTTTAAAGTTAACAACAAGAAAGGGAAGTTGCAAATTTGTAAATAACTATAAACTATTCCATAAAATTAAAATTATCTATTCTTATGTCATTAAAAACTGCCTATTCTTAGATAGATGCTAATATGAAGACAATCTACTTTTATTTTTCTGAAAATCAAAGAAGACCAGATAGACAATGCATCAAAACATTCATTACTAAGAAACTATGTTTGACAATATAAACATACTCATAAATTATAACTAAGTGTTAGTGTTAGCTTTCAATTGGAAGATCATTCTAAGCAATTTCTATAATCATTTTCACAGTATCAAAACTTTCATCTTTGTAATCATCAAGGGAGCCTGCCAAACAAATCAATTCCAAGAGAAGTTTGCCCACACCCAAACCCATCTTCAGGCTTCTATTCTGAATATACCTTGGAGAGGGGCACCACCAAGCTTTGTTCGTCTTGACTGTGCACCATCAGCAGCATTCCATCCATCTTTTGACACCTGAGGTGCACCGCTACTGATTATTTCCCCTTTGTCAATACCTTTTATAGTATCCTGCTCACACAGGAACACAATCTAATCAACCACCAAAAGCTGCAATGGCATCCAGAAGAACAATAAAAAAATACTAATTACCTGTTCCTCAAGAGTTGGCACACAAAGTGCTAGAGGCTCTAAAGGTTCGTCCTGTGTTAGATAAGGCACTTGAACAAACTCATCAACAAATTTTTGAGGCGCATTCATGTCAGTTACCCTGTACACATCAAGTAACTTTGTCCTGCTGTACATAAATAGACCAGGCTCTCCAGGCACATTTTCAATTTTATCCACATTAGTTCCAGGATAATGAGCATGCAAAGAGATACTATTCATAGGGCTACCACCAGGGCCAACCAGACCACGTCCAAGAGAAAAGACAGAAGGTGTATTCTCCCCACGGCCCCGCCCATAAGAAAATGAAGGGACTGGTTTGTTTGGTGTTGAGCTTTGGAGATGGGGTGGCTCTGCCCTTCCACGACTCTGGGAGGAATTAGGCTTCCACGGCCGATAATGATCCCCCTCCTTTTCATCCTTTCCATGATTGGAAATGTTTGACAAGCCTTTGTCCATATGAACGTCAACATCTTTCACAGGACCACCATATTTTTCATGCAAACTTTCTGGCTCCTTATCATCAGGACCCCAACGTGTGTTCCACTTACTTTCACGTCGCTGATCATAGTTTGCTTCTCTGTTGCTTGAATCATTCCATCTGTCAGGTATACCTCGACGTGAATCTCCAAAGTGCCTTGAGGGCATATTTTCAGTCCATCGGTCCCCCCGCCGACCATCACCAAGGTCTTTGTCTCCATCCCTCCAACAATCCTTTCGAACAAACTTCGTGTCTCTCTCTTCATCACGCCAACGGTCACGGCGACCACTTTCTGAATCAAGCATGGATGGCCTGAAAACATCCTTTTTCTTATGGGCATCATGCAGATCCTCACCATTTCCAGAGGTCTTGAGAGTCTCCAAGCGATTGCCATATGGTGGAGTTGGAACCACATGGTTTTCCTGAAACATAAAAGAGGAGAGATGGAAAAAGAACTTTTGAGGTAACCATAATTTATTCATGCAAAGAGACTTCTAGTTAATAAAATAAACATGCCCAAAAAATCATATCTGAATACATGCACTGATCGGAAGTAGGGAAAATGAAAAGTAAGAAAATAACAGATGCGGCTATTACATACCACACTTCCTGTTCCAGATTTACTCTCACCAGGCTTTGGCAGAAGCCACTGAGGAGAGAGAGGAATAGGATTGTCGGGGCCCTGAAAATCTGCACCAGGCGCTAGATGATTCAGTCAATCAAAACTTCATCAATTTAAAACCCAAAATAATCACACAAATTGGCCAACGCAAATTGAAGTAATTGTAAAACCATTGATGTAAAGTTTCAAGTTTCACTTATGACATAAAAAGCATGTAAGGCAAACAAAAAATAAATAAATAGAGCAACAAGCCGTTTTCCCTCCACAAACAAAGAACACATTTTGTCTAGCCTCCATAGTTCCTAAAACAATTTTTCTTCATGGGCATCATAAAATTACGTTATTTTCTTACACTGTTCACTTGAAGTTGTAAAACAACACATAACAAAACAAAATACAGTAGCACCATGGTTTAAAATAACAGCGACGTTCAGCACAGAATATGTCTAGACACCAAGTGATTAAAAGGACCAAAAAAAGAGAACACGTGTACAGTGAAAGATATTGAGCAAACAAGAGAGAAAAAAGAAGATAATGACGCGTGAAAATTTGAAACAGCCAGTTCAAATGCGAGCTAAAAGGGGTGAGTAAATCAGCGCGATAAGCAAACCCGCAGGTGGTGACCAATTCCTCAATGTGCCTAACCTCTCAAATTCAAAATCCAGACCGAGAACTAAATAAATTGGGATTGGAAAGAAGGATTTGAAAAACATGACAGTTTAAAGATAAAGAAAAACCCTAAACTCAGTTTTGAAAAATGAACTGCATTTCCATTGCGGAAATCAACTGAAGTAAATGAAAAGGAATGACCCGAGTAGCTCAGGACAGCTAGGGTTTACGACGGAAATGATTGGTCAAAAGATAGGAGGCAAGAAGATTAAGAAGATGAAGTACCTTTGGAGATCTGATATGGAGAATTGGGGGGGAAGTGGAGGCGAGTATCAGAGGCGGTACGGTCAGCCATGGATGATAGCAAGGACGAGGCAAGGAAAACCCTTTGCTCTTGATTGCGCTTGAACGAGGTAAGAGAAATCAGACTGAAGGGTCAGTGGGGAATATAGGGTAAGCCTCACATGAAGATAAATGTCAGGGGACACCTTAACCCGACTCAACCCTTGGGCTCACGTTAGTGATATGTTGCCCGACTCCTGAACGGAAGTGACTTTCCTCGTTTCCCTTACTCTCCCTCTCCCCTCATTTACTTTATTTTTCTTATCTTTACCATTAAATGAAAATTTTAATCACCCAAATTTTATATCTTATAAAAATATTATTATAATTTTAATTATAAATACATAAATAAATTTTAATTGCTAAAATTTATTATCAAAAATTGTGAAAAAAATACATAAATAAATTTACTCTATAATAATAATATATTTTTTCCTAATTAAATTTTAACAATTTAAATTTATTTATATAATTTTTTAAGTAAAACTAATAATAATTTTTTAAGATGTAAAATTTGAACCATTGAAATTTTTTTCTGATGGTGGAAATGTGAAAAGGAGAGCAAAGGATAAGAAAATGGGCTTTTTTCCCAAACTACCCCTTTTTAAAAAACTATTTACCAAAATACCCCTATTTTGAAACTATTTCTCATTGTGCCCTTTTAGTTGACTAAAACTCGAGGCTTCAATTTTTTTTTTTTCTGGCCACGACATTTAGTTGATTAAGTCCTATGACTTAGTCGACTAAATCTCAGGGCGGTCAAAAAAATGAAGCCGTCAAGTTTTCTGTGGATTCTGATACTTCATGAACTTTCTTTGGATTCTAATACTTCAATTTCGGACATCTTATCTGGAGAAGAAGATAGTTCTGTGAATTCTGGATATGAATTTGCTGGATCTTCTGTATTACCAAGTCATAGGGCCTGTAGATCTAGTCTTACCAAGCAAAGTTAGTATCAGATGAATTGGATCCCGTATATCATGATGTGGGTTTTATTTCCCTTCAAGCTTTTTCTTGGAATTCCAGTACATTTTTTCAGTTAGCTTATTCCAGTTTCTCAAAAACCTCATCTATCTCTGGAAGCCCTCGTCCTTCATGTTTACATTCAAAAGCCTTTGGAACATTAAAACGGTTGTTTTCATCTCATGAGGGTGACATTAAGGAATGGCATGATGCTGTGGATATTTCTGTTTCTACGGTTGTATCAGGGAAGAACGACCCAAAACCTTCAGAGAGGAATACCGGCTTTAATCAGTCTATGAATACAGATGCCCGGACACGTCAGCATGTCATAACAGAGCTTGGGTAAAGGCTATTTCATATCTGCCTTTATTGATTTTGAAATTTGCCAGAATTGAAGTATCAAAATCCACATAAAACTCGGCTGCTTCATTTTTTTTTTTACTGCCCCCAAGATTTAGTCAACTAAGTCACTAGACTTAGTCGACTAAATGTTGTGGCCAAGAAAAAAAAAATTGAATCCTCAAGTTTTAGTCGACTAAACCTTGGTTTAGTCGACTAAAAAGGTACAATGGAAAATAGTTTCAAAATATGGGCATTTTGGTAAATAGTTTTCTAAAAAGGGGTAGTTTGGGAAAAAAGCTGAGAAAATAAGAGAAAAAGAGAGTAAAGGAAAATGAGAGAAGACAAGTCCCTCCTGAACAAGGTAGCCGAGCGACTTTGATTATGGAGGACATCATCCAAACGCTATAAAATCTGGAGTGACAAACACGCTCCTTACCTACTGACTGTCGTGTGTTGGACGTGAGTTATTAGTGAGTAGGATTCTTGCCCCAATGGTTTTCCTCGCATCTTTTCCATGATATCTAGGGGTGGGAACTTCGCCCCCACCTCGTGGGCCCAAATGTCTATGGTTGAAGTCGTTGTATCCAAGATGGATGCATTTAGCAAGGTGGTAGTATCGGATGGCTACTATTTGGATAGTGCAGTATAATGATCCTGCCCTCATCGTGGACAATCGTTGGGGGAAAGATAAAATGACAATAGGGTTAAAGTGCAAATTGGCCAACGAACTATTACCCGAAGAGCATCTGGCACAAAAAAGTATTGAGGGTACTTTAATTATCAATAAAAAATTAAAAAGTGAAAAAAAGTACCAAATAACAATTAAAAAATAGTAACTATCAAAATTACGTTAAAATATTAGGCAATGGCAGAGAACGGTGGCTAAGACGCTAGAGAAAATAGAAGTTATGCCTTTTTGTTGGATAAGAAAAACTCCCACAGAGATGGGACCCACGCAAGCAAGTCTGCTGCCTGTGGTATCAGAGGGACGGAACAAGGTGAAAGGTGAGTATCGGTTGAAGGCTGTAGACCGCTAGATGTCTGCTGCCTGTGGTATCAGAGGGACGGAACAAGGTGAAAGGTGAGTATCGGTTGAAGGCTGTAGACCGCTAGATTTAGTTTTTGGTGCGTGATTCTCGCTCTGAAATTGCATACAAACCTTGATGAGTTCAAAAAAGTGAGTGGAACACCCATCAACAATAGAAGCTTTGGAGACACTGACGTCACTGACACTGTGACAGTCAATGGAAGACAAGAATAAGAGGGAGACACTAAGACAGTGACGTGGTAGTTTAACGATATTGTGTTTTTTTTGTTTTCATTTTTTAACTGTTCATTGATGATTAAGATACCCTCAATACTTTTTTGTGCTAGATGCTCCTTAGGTAATAATTCGTTGGCTAATTTGCACCTTAACCCAATGACAATATTGCCCTTGCTATTATATGGGATAAGAATCTATTTAATAAATGAGTGAGTGAATTAAGAAATGGTTGGCCCAAAAATATTAAAAAATGAAAAATATCTTTTATACTCCCTCTTGTCTTTATTATAAGGCACCAACTGCAATTTCTTTTAGACTAAGAAAGGGTAGTTAAATTAATAAATGAGTGTCCAGTTAATAAATATTTTCACTTTTACCCCTATTTTAATGATGTTGATTTATAAATATTAAAAATATTATTTTTTAGATTTGTGATGTGTTTGGATATTCTCACATTGCTCTTTTCTCTCCCACCATTCCTTTTTTAAAGCAACGTCTATGCAAGCAAGTACTCCAAATGACACTGACAGTGGCAATAAATTTAAAGGGTGGAGGGAGTAGGGGAAGAGAAGATAGAGAGCCTGAACCATGAGAAATGAAAAAATTTTGGGGGCAGAGAGAAACTTGGTGATTGGGGATGAAAAAGTATTATTGCAATCGACATGATAATTTGGTTGATCGGAGTAAATGTTTAGAGTGGGCTAATGATAATTTATAAGATGAGTAAAAAAAATAAGGGTAAAATGGGAAGAACACAATAAATGAGACAGTTAAAGGTAATTTATGTCTTATAAGGACTAAAAAATGTTGGCAATTAGTGCCTTATAATAAGGATCAGAGGAAATACTCTTTTTTATCTATGCATATGCCCTTTTCCTTTGCCGCTCCTACACTTTTCATATAATTATATTAGTTTCCTTTTTGTAGCGGTGGGAATAGGCTAGACCTCCATCAGACAATATGCATCTAAGCTTGTTTAGGGCATGATTTGGTCTATTTGTTAAGAAGTCAGATTAAGGCATATTTAAAGGTTTAAATGTATAAATAAGTTAGGTCTATTTTGTTAAGGCCTAACCGATAAGTCTTCAAGCTTCGCCTGTTTACATATTAAACAAATATAACTATATTTATATAATATAAATAACACAATACTTATTTTTTTCATTCTCATATTCTAAATTCAAGTTATAATTAGTTAAGTACAAGACTACCCCTACTATTCTTTAAGATTTTTTTTTTTGGAACATCCTCTTAATTATTCATGGCTACATCATTATTATTCTCTTTAATAATAATAACGTTTTATTTTAGATGATCATATTATTAGCTTTGAATGTTGGTAAAATCAATTTTTAATAATAATAATAATAATAAATTATTTTAATTAAATGTATGCTAAAAGCTCATTTAAACAATTTGTAAATATTATGTTTTAAAACCTACTAAAAGTCTACATTAATATGAGTTTTGTTAGCCTAAAGTGCACAAAACCTATTTATGACATTAAAGGTCTGCAATATAAAACCTTTTTAAAAGTTTACATTATAAGTAAGCCTTTAAAAAGGCTTCGGGTTTGACCAAACCTTTTGAAAATTTAGGCCTGAGCCTAAAAAAAACCAGGCTTAGGCTTAAATCTTTTACCTTCATTACAATTTTATACTTATTTTTTGACCTATTTCCATGCCTATTTTGAAGACACTCAAATCATGTCGTGTCCCTTCCCGCCTGTTCGTGCTTGATCTAGAGGCTAGATCAAAGATTGAACATGGGGTAATGGGTATTCCATTAGCTTGATAGACAAATTGATTATGTTTCAATCAAGCTGTGTCGGATCGAATCAAAAAATGATAAATGATTCATTTTTTCCTAAAAAATTACGATCGGATGAAGCTACATTGTTAGGATAAATTAAACAATAAACTGTTCATCTCGCTACTATCATTAAAATAAAGTGAGAACAATTATGATAAAAAATCATAATTGCAAAGAATAAAAAACGTCAATCATTCGTCAATGCTCTTATTAAGCTTTCTAGCGCCGAGGGGCTCAAGCCATGGTAGCCCGTAACCTGATCTGAGCAATTCTGTTATTTGGGTTCAATTTCAGTGAAGTCCTATCGTAGTGGAGTTTTGAACCCAAGAAGATGAGTGCATATTACTGAGCCCATCAAATAATTTAGAGTCGACGGCAACCTTGCTCATGGCTTCCATTTCTCACGCAGGAAAAGCAAGCCTCAGAATTTCATAAAGTAACCCTCCGCACTTATTAATCCAACAATTATTTGGCAACAGATCAAATCCAAGAAAATTTATAACCCAAAATGATTTCAGAAGAAAAGCACAACTAGTTACCCGTAGCACAAGTTAGCTAAGGGTGTATTTTATTTGAGGGGACGGGAGTATTAGTCTCAAACATTAGTCTCTCTTCCATCCCCTCAAACCAAATACACGTCTAAAGAGGCTAAATGGAAAACTAATGGAACCCACGCTTCAACCACTACAAAGTGAAAACTCTAGCTTTCATTTTTCCTCCTATTACACCCTCTCTTTGACTAAAAAATATATATATTTACTGCAAAAACACAGTAAGAGCCTAATAAAAGAAATAGTGGCTAGTGAAAGTGATAGTGCTTCATAAGAGAATTAGAAAACCATAACTGCAGGAAAACATTTTGGCGTCTATATTGTATTTCCTTTTATTTCAAGGCTGCAGATGACAAATGCACGGGAATGGCCAATTTAAATCCATTTTGAAAGGCCAGCTTCTCCTGCTAACTTGCTCCATTGGGCATCATGAATCAAAGCTTCTCTTTCTGCACGTCTCTTAAACGATCCTGGATCTTGCAAGCAAGCCTGAAAGAAAAAGACAGGCAGGAAATCTTAATTACTGAATGAAAAATGTTTAATTTAAATGCACACAAACATGCCTTTAGTGCAAAATATATACCATTATACTTTGATCCAGCAAAGGCACCCATTCTTGCGAGAGTAGCCTTAGCACCCATGGTAGTCAATATTTGAGGTATTGACATGCCACCAGATATGACAATCTCTGTACAGCATATGAGCACTTAGATATTTAATTAAAGAACCACATGTCATAATTTTTCTGCATTGTTTGATGAAAGAGTTCATACCTATCCCTTCTCGAACCGACAGATTAGGCCTCAAAACATCAGTAGGGCTGACCAGAAAAATATCTCCAAGGTACAAATGATTGGTAGGAACATAAACACAACAAAGCTCTTCTTCATCCGAGTTCCTCTGTAGTATGACTGAAGAAGTAATGAACCCTAGTGCATACTCACCAACACGCGGATGCCTTATGATCGCAACCTCCTTGAAAGCATTTGAATTTTGATCTGTGGTGTTTGTTAATTAATGCATTGAATTTAACTTATTCCCCCTTTTCCTCGACCATACCAACGAGGCATTGAAGCATATGGAAGAATATGTGGGGACAGGCATACCTGGGGATATTGCAGTACTTATTTGCTTTGAGGCAGAATATATGTAGCTTACAAGAGGCATCTTCTTGATGAACCATTCTCCAAGGGTGAGAACAGAAGCTCCCAACCATGATGACATGAAAACACCAACTAAGAAGATAAAAGTGATGGAAGTAAGAAATCCGAGACCTGCCAGTCATTCAGTTTGATCATGTCAAAATGATTGTAAGTTTGTGTGGTTATGATTTAATAGCACAAGCTTGAGTCCCAGGATGATAACATCAACTTACCAAAAATATTGATCCCAAGATGATTATATATAGGGGAGAAGAAACCATCCACAAAGCGGACAAAAAACCAAGTGATATAGAATGTTATAGCCATAGGAAGGAGGATGACACTGCACATCACATTACACTTCAGGCGAGAGTTCATATTGAAAGCAATAATTCTCAAGAAAAATATGACAGACAATAATTTAAACACAAAAACACATTTAGGAGCATTTTAGATATCAGATTGCAGGTGTTTCATTCTTGCTTTCTGCAATAAAATCTGTATTCTCATCGCAAAACTTCCGTTTGAGCAGCCGAAGTATGCAAATATCAAAATTGTCAATTAAAAGTGTACCCTAGAAAGAGAATGCAAATACCATCCTGACATGAACTTCTTTGAGGCCCAGCTGCGAATTACCTTGGAAAATGCCTGCGTGAACGAGGGAATCAAAATCATATAAGAAATTAAGCGTGGATCGAAATGTTGGGAAAGGAAAACGAAAAGAGAAAACGAACAAAACCTCTTGACCGGAGTGATGATGTGTGGAAATTATAGTGGGAGAAGGAGGGGAGGATGATTTAGAGGGTCCCTTGTCGATCTCAGAGATTCCTGATACAGGAATGAGGAGCTCTAGATCTCTTTCCCTCTCTCGCGTCGCCATATTTTCCCTTTCTCCAAATCTTAGATTTCTTTCTCGTTCTCGCTTTCTACATGAATATCTAACAAAGGAATCGATCGAGTTTGGGTGCTGAGGCCTCAGGATAGGCTCCGTGTAACATTTTCCTCCATTTCCCTCGTTTTCGTGCTTTGAAGCACACATGGCAGAATTTTAATGATCAACATGTTATTTATTTTTTTCACCCCTGTAATACATTTTTTTAGTGAATATATTACATAAAAAACATGAAAATAGTAGGACCAGGAAACACAGCTGAAGCAGCATAAAAGAAGAAAACAAACGTAATAATATTGAACAATCCTGCAGCAGCCGTTTAGAGGAAGGCAGCAACAGAATTTGTCTGGCCAGCCTTCATAAAAGCAACATCCTCAGAATAAATCACAAGGCCTTACTGAAGAGGATGTGGGATAATTTGTTGCTGTTGAAGGAAAAGAACCTTCTTTCTCAGATGACTCAAGAGAACATTGGACTTAATCTAACCTTTTGGAACAATGATTGAAAATTGCCTAAACATAGAAATCAATGGAAAAAAAAATACAACTCTATGGTGAGCGAAGATGCAATACTCTGGATCTTGACAGCCTGGATATATGAATTAACCAAGAAACAGAGGAACGAGTGACCTGCTGATCTTGTGTTGCGAAGGATGTCGAATGTTGTATGTAAGGCTTTTTCATAAGCCAGATGCACATCCTTTGGGAATACTGAACTTCCGAAGAGGTGATATTAATAACCACCCGAGATTGAACATCCTCATTTGTAGCAAGTTTTTTATTACGAAACAACCAAATGTAATACAAAACCCAACAGATTGTGATAGCCAGAGTCTCAGTATTCTGTTCCAAAGCATGAAGAAGCCAATCAGAAAGTCTAAGTTCGGGAACCTGATCCGAAAGTAAACCAAAGGGAAATCAAAACCAAATGCTTCTAGCCCAATGACACTGAAAAAGTAGGTGAAATCTGGACTCATTAGCAGCTGGGGCAGAATAAACGGGAAGTATCCGCTTGCAAATGATGAGAAGACAAAGTAGCTCTAGTAGGCAAAGAGTTCCACGAAAAGCACCACATAAACAAACTAACTCTAGGAATAAGCTGTAAACGCTTGACTTGCTTCCAAAATGCAGAAAAATCAACACCGCAATGTGAATTAGCGACAAGCTGGCCATACCCATCAGCAACCTTATACTGACCCAAACAGCTCCCTCTCCAAGCAATACTATCCCTGGAATCAGAGAGAGAAAGTGGGGATAGAAAGCATCTTAGAAACCACCTGACGAGGATATATAGCAACTTAATTGATCTCTCATTCCAACACCCCTGATCATGCAGTAACAGATCACCAACTATCATTAACGAAAGTGGGGCCAACACACTAAAAGGCCACCACGGGTGACTAAAGAGGTTGTTAATTGGGAAAATCTATCTTGGGGCTTGGTAACGGAAAAAAAATTCTAAAAATATCTCAAGATTCTGAAAATACCAAAAAAGGTTTCAGGGTATTTTCTGGTATAAATTCATTAAAATTTTAATTGTTAGCGAGGTTGATATAGTTATTAACATTTTAATGAATTTATACCAGAAAAGACCCCAAGTTTTTTTTTTTGTATTTTCAGAATCTTTAGGCCTTTTTTTGATTTTTTTTTCTGTTACAATGACCCCAAAATGGATTTTCCCTTGTTAATTTCCTTATGTCTTATTGTAAATTTGCTTATGTTTAGTTATAAATTACCTTATATCTTGTTGGAAATTCACAACACATAAGGGAATTTAGAACGAGACATGAATGATTTTACACTAAGATAAGGGAATTTAGAACGAGACATGAATGATTTTACACTAAGACAAGCGAATTAGCAATTCTTATTATTCTCAACATAGTTAAGAACTACAATTAACAAATACACAATAAGACACAAAGAAATGTAGAAGACATAAGTAAAATTTACAAGAAGATGTAAGCAAATTTACAACATGACAAATGTGAATTGACAACTCCTTTTTGTCATATCTCGACCTGATTTACAACTTCAATTAGCAAATTTACAACAAGACATAAAAGATTTTACAATGAGACATGAGCAAATTTAGAATAAGACATAAATGAATTAAAAACTATCATTTGTCACCTTCACAACCTAATTTACTTCTACAATTAGCAACTTTGCAACAAGAGACAAGGGAGTTGTAAATTCCCCCGTGCATGGTTAGAAATTTGCTGATGTACTGTCGCAAAAAGGTTGAAGTATGGGATAAGAGAGTCATTAATTCTTTTATTTGTTGTTGTAATTCCTTCTATGTGTTGTTGTAAAGTTCCTAAATGTTATTATAAATTAGGTTCAGAATATGAGGACTGAGAGTTGTTATTTCCCTTATGCCTGGTTGTAAACTGCCTTCTGTTGTTTTGTAATTTGCTAATTATACTAGAAAATTTGGTTGGGAATATAAGAAAATAGAGTTCTTATTTCTCTTATGTCTGATTGTAAATATCTTTATGGATTGTTGAAAATTCACAAGACGTAAGGAAATTTACAATGAGGCATAAGGGAATTTACAACGAGATATAAGTGAGTTTATTATAAGACATTAGCAAAAGTACAAGTCTCATTTCTCACAATCAATGTTTTTAGAATGATCCCCGGCTTAAGAATGCTGTATACTATCGGAGTATCGGCTAAAAATTGCATGAGTATGAAATATTTTTTGTTCGGGGGTACGTGGTTCTGCCCCCGAATTGAAATGTGTTTTGCGGGCAAAGCTCAGGTAAGAGTAATTTGCATGAGTTTTATAAGTCAGATATAAACAAGTGTTATTTCTCTCTATCTCTCTCTCTCTCTCTCTGTTTTTTTTTTGTTTTTTCTGGTGTGCATTTAATAGAAGCATGACAAGTATGGCTTGGTGAATTTTTGTATTTGTGGTGCGTAAACATGTTGCTTGAAAGATTATTTTTCTTTGTATTATTCGGTAAATTTTTAAATTTGCATGTCTGACTTCGAATAGACAGACATTTTGAAAGAGGCACTGGTGTAGGTATTTAACCACTGACATCCCTCTCTCCCCCTTTTTTTGATATAAAAATTTTAGAAGAGGGGTTGGGTTCACTCACAAATCAAGGATAGGGCAATATGACTTTACTCCCCAAGGTATATTAAAGTGAAAACACACATGTTTTCATTTTAGTTTGTATTTCTACAAGTTCACATCGTCTATAACACCTCTCTCAGCGCCTTAACCAACTCTAAGATTGAACTCTCTTTCTTTTTTATGAAAATATCTAACTCCTTTACAAGTTAAGTCCAAGGAAGTGGTTCTCTCTCTTTTGACATGCCATCAAAATCATTATACGATCACCAAATAAATTCATGTAATTGGGCCAATAATGGAAAGTTAAATCAAACTCACTGACAAAATCTCATGGACTGCTCACACATATCAAACAAGTTAAAGCAACACAAGACGAGGAACACCAGCACACACAAACACGCATCCACAGTTCCACACATTTCTATCTACCTTCATTGGCAGAAATCAAACAACTCCTTCCCCCAACCCACTTCAAATTTCTCAAATGAGTGTAACTTTCATAATTTCTGTAATTTATTCCAGACCCACTCACATTTACGAGTTTTACATCTTATTTTTTATCATATTTCACAGTTGGCATGAAGAGACTTGGTAAACTTGTACATAGAGGGCATATACAAGGTGCTTGAGATTTTGAAAGTGAGTGAGAAATATTCCCACTCACCTCTCTTCTCTCCAATTATCTGCACCGTTCTACAGTTTCTCTCTCTTATTAAACATCTTATGATTTCTTATGTGTATAACACCACCCCTTATTCTCCACATTCAAACGGAAGCAATCTTCCTTTTTAGATGCTTCCACCTGGATAAACGCAGCTATTATAACCTACAAAATAAACATAACCAAGAGAAAGCAGTGATTAATCCACGCAATGAGCATGTAACCATGCTGCAGAAAAACAGTGTGCAGAAATTAGATTGGTTGGACCCAACTTACTGGGATTACTATACGACAACATGGCGGTATGGGAAAAATCACAATTCCAAGGATTTCGACCAGAAGTTTGGTAATAGAGGTTCATGGCGTATGCCGCATGTGATAGAACTGTGTTGGGCTCAAAGCAGGCCCCACCATATTGGATTGGGCCACAATCAACCCCATGTCCACACGCATAATCCAAATTTGCTTGAAGTTGGGCGTCTGATACGCCTGGTTTTGGCACACACCATACATCTTTCTTTGTATTGTTGGCAGCCTTCATCCAAAAAGCAAAATGTTAGTGACAACACAAGTTGAGGCTAGTCCCACATATTATATTGTTTAACAGTGCTGCGAACAAGATTGCAAATAGGAGGATATTTGTGTTTAGTAGAAAAAAAGATGCTCCATTTTTACGAATTAATTAATTCATTTTCAGTGTTTTTTTTTTTTACCTGGTTATTCTGCTTGGCGAGCCCAACGTCATAGGTCATGGATAGATCAGGTTTAAAAAGCCCAAAGGCGCGCTCAGAAGTAGGCCCAGGCTTCAAGTCCTCGTCGTAGAGCGCAAAGATATACGTGTCTACCGATTTACCTGGCATCAATGGGGTGCCAACCTTGGAACGAAGGTGAGCGATCAAGTTACCGTTATAAGCCTTGGCATTCTCAAGACTTGGTCCAACCTCATCTATGTCTCCCCTGTACGGCCAGCCAGTCTCTGCTACCACAATCTCCACGTTCTTAAACCCCATGGAATTCAAAGCAGAACGAACTGCATCAACCTGAGCATCGAACATGTTCATGTACTTGATTTTTGTGTTAGAATCAAATCGACCTGAGTTTGGTTGAAAGAGACAAAACGCTAAGTTCTCAGGCCTGTTCGGATCGCTCTTGTACGCAAAGTATGGGTAAGGATTGATTGCGAAGGGCGAACCGGTGGCGTTGTTAAACCCAAGCAATCCCTTCAAGACGTTCATCATGCTCGGGTGGAACCGTCCGGATGACGGAGGTTCGGATTGCCTCAGCACCGCCATGGAATGTACGGTGGAGATCTTAATCTTTCCGCCCAGAGATGCGGCATTAAGGGCATTGTGGAGATTCTGAATTGCCGGTAGCAATTGATTGATCAGATTCTGGTCTTTAGAGGTCATGACCTCGTTTCCCACCGTGATGAGGATGATATTGCTGGCAGGGTAGAAGGGGATCACGTTGGAGTTAATCCAGTTTTTTGCGAAGTTGGGATCGGAAGCAAGAGCGGGTATGTCGCCGTTTGCTGCTCCGATGACGATTCCTATGCCGGTGTCGGCGAGGGCTTTGATTATGGCAGGATCTGATCCGTACAACCGGACCTTCTCTATGAATGTGGATTGAAGAAGCCTGGCGGTCGCCAATGGTGGGGGAAGATTGTCGGCGACTTGACCATAGTTGACGCCAATAAAAGATTGACAATCTGCAAAGAAGACAAATGTAGTTGTTCATGCAAAAAAGAGAGAGAAAACGACTGCCAAAATCAGAAACAGAATCTTGAGAAAAATAAACGATGGGCAGAAGCATGAGAAGGAAGAAATGAATGTTGAGAACAGAATTTTGAAAAATAAATTCAGTGACGATGGAAAACTTTCATGTCAGGTGCTAAACTGTAAAATACGAAACCAAAAAATCCAGAAAGACACAAACTCGAAGTCCGCCGTAGGCAGTAGATACGGGAGAGAAAAATCAAGAAACTCTGAATTGAGATGAGAAGCTAAGAGGGAAGAAGATTGAAAGAAACTCACAGACAATGTCAAACGCATGAAAGAGGGCGAGAAATGCAAAAGTGTGAGAGGGTAGGGGAAAGAGTGCCATGGGAGAAGAGTATCCTGCTTTTGCTTTCTGGGGAGAGCGAGAGGCGAGAGCCCCAGTAATTATAAGGACGGAAAAAGCCGCCACCGGAGGGTTTTGTATAAGCGTAAAAACTTGCTACGCTTTCGTAGGATTACAAAAGCTATATACGAAAGTGAATGTCATAAACCCAGATATTGACTTGAGTAAACTCGAAGGACTGCCAGATGCCGGCAAAAGGCGTAAAACATGACTTTCTTTTTTTTCGTTAACCGTTTCTCTGTTTTCGACCAGAAAAAAAAACCGTTTCTCTGTGATGCCATTGAGTAGAAATTAATATCCATTGACCGAGTGAAACTTGCAGTGTGATGATCTTACGCATATAAAGAAAAACAAGAAAATAACCCTCTAATTACACAGTAATCGTCATTAGAATTAATATTGCTCAGGCATGTTTAATGCACGTGAACTACACACACAATAATGTGTGTATACATTATGCTGTATAGTGTATAATACCACACGTGTTTAGAATTAATATTGCTCCGGCCAACTTTTAACTTATGCTAAAACACTTCCATGTCGGGAAAAGGGCAGTCTCCTTGTGAAATATAGAACGGGGGCAGAGATTTAAAAAGCTTTTGCCCAAGCAATAAGCAAAGCACCTGTTAAAGATCAAGCCCTTTAATACAGACATTGATGAATGGAACACGGAATCGCTGGGGAATATTAATTCGCCTCGAGGACGAAGTCTCGTCTCTTTGAAGGAATTCAGACGTACAGAAGAAACAAAGAACTTTAATTTGCCAACTCTGTTTATTTTTCTGTTAAAATGTGCCAAGTTCAGAGCCTTGGTCATGCACTGATAACGTACCAAACAACTAGGCGAAATACTTGCAGGTGCGCGGGATTTGGAGCTAGGTCATTGAAATGTGATTTGTATAACCTATCGTAATTTTTATGATATATTAACGCTCATCACACCTTTTTTTTAACAAACAAAAACTGGTTATAGACGGAGATAAATCAATAGGCCGCGGCACAATCAACAAAACAGTGAGGGTGGTCAGGGTTGGAACCTCTAATGCTTTCTTTCTAATGCCCTTTGTATTGCCCCACCCCTCAAAAAATTGTTTCTTTTTTCACAAGTTACAACTCCAATTTAACTAACCATGGAGTTTAACATAGTTTTAATTGGATTCATTAACCATCTAGTCAAGAATTTGATCACTGGCAGTGTATAAAGAGGGTCTCGTCACCAGCATTAAAACCCCTTTAGAAAGTCTACGATGCGAAGGAATTAGTCATATCAGCTGTGGGTACCTACCAAAAAAAACTCCTATTTAATTTGTATATGAGTATTTCGTAAAATACTTAAAAATACAGAAAAATATAAAAAATACCATTTAAAATTTTAAATATCAAATTAACAACTTTTTACTAATATGAGTCGTCAATTATTATACTCTTACACACAACAAGGCTTATTTAAAATTTTAAAATTCAAATGATATTTTTTTTTGTAATTTTCACATAAGAAAAAATATCGAGCCCAAACACCCTCACAGACAAGGAAAGTCAGGTGACATCACCCAATCTGGCTTGGAAAAAAAAACAACATCGACTACCACAAAATAAGCCCAAAACTGTGACCACAAACTAATTCCAAAAACCAGAAGCACCCCCTCCTGGACACACCCAGCGAGAACATATGTTGTCTCGTTAACTGTGAGTGAACCCATGAGATAGAGGCAGATTCGAAGCCCTGCAAGAGTATAATTAGTTTATTTAATTCTAAAATTTTATTAATTTAATATCTATTTAACCATCACTTACTGTGCTTAATTTCTTAATTTGGATTGGATTGGAAGGGAAATGAACAATTTTGATTTGTTAGCATAATTTAAACTAATAACATGAAGTATTTAATTCTGTTAACAAAATGACCAAAAGGTAGACTAAAAATGTAATTTTTGTGAAACAGTTAAGTAGGGGTAAGCAAGTGACCCGCAACCCATCCAACCGCCCGTGCCCCGTGATATTTTACTCATATGAAGCCTACCTAAATTGGGCCCGTAACGGGAACGGACTACCCCATTACCTGTTTATAGTAGACGGGGGTCACGGGTTGAGGCATGGGTACCCCGTGCTCGCCCGTGACCTGTTTACACACACACACACACACACCTTAAAAAAAAAAAAGCTTTCTCAGGTCCAGCCTTCTCAGACACGCATTCAAAGCGGGAAGCTGAGGACCGTTGATTGATCCTAGGGAAATAGCCTCCTGAATCCTGATAATCCATTTTCGCTCTCATATACTTCCTTCACTCCGATTCCTTTCCTTCTATTCATCGATTCGAATATGGCTGGCAAAAGTCGCAAGAATCCAGTAAGCTTCAACGATAGCCATTATTGGTTCCTCCAAGACCTTTCTGCTCCTTCGAAACCCTACTCTAAGCTATCTGGTACCCTTTTTTAAAATCTATCTTATATTCTGCTATTTCTTCTAGGTTGTACTTCTGTTTGCTTGATTAATTTTCTCTTCATTTTTGTAGATAATGAGGACGAGTCGTCCCCGACAATACTCAAAGGCTCAAGGCAGCAGCAGGGAAAAGCTTTATTTAGGGACGGGGAAGATGTTAGCATCCCTCGATTTTCTGCAATTATCAACTTTGATTCTCCTATTGGTATCCCTCCATGTCTCTATGGATTTTTTTTCTTAAAAAAAAAAATAGCCCAATTTTATGAACGAGTTCTCCAAACCCGTTTATGATTACCCGTTTAACCCGTACCCATTTGGAACGGGTTGAATGGGGTTTTCCTACGGGGTGGGGCAACTCGTACCCATGTACTAAAAAACGGGCGGGACACGTATTGACCCTCGGGGCAGCCCCACCTGCCCGTTGCTCATCCTTACAGTTAAGCGTTATCCAGAACCTTTGTTCAACCAGCTAAATTTAATGACCTATATTTTGAGAAATTTCGGATTTCAGTCCAACCTTAAAAAATTTTGAAACCTCACTATATTCTTTTAGGTTAAAACAAAATTAAGTTTTACAAGTAGAGAGATAATAATACCTTCTTTTACTTTTTTTCTTAAAAAAAAGTGGATTTATAAGACAAATAAGACATTTACAAGATAAATAAATGTATTTACAAAATAAATAAAGTGATTCAAAAAAACCTATAAAATAAAAAGCATCATGACCATTTACAAGAAAATTCATTAGACAAATATGAATATTTATAAGACAAATAAAAATATTTACAAAAAAAAAATCAAAGGAACCTAGGGAATTAAAAATATTTTAACCATTTATAAAACTAATGTGAAAATTCAGATGACAAAAATGATGGGTTAAGGTACAAAAATGCTTTTAGGTTTTTACTAAAAGGGTACTCAACACCAAATATTTTTCAAAAGTGCAAAAGTACCCATGAATTCTTAAAATAGGTATAAAAATAATATGACTGTTAAATCTAATTTAACACCATTACATTTTGTGGTGGGTCCTATACTATTTTCATAGAAATGCCAAAATACCCCTAATTCAAAAAAAAAAAAAAAACACACAGATCACCCTTCCACCTTCTAAGCTCGATCTGAGATCTCTCAACTCAAAATCATACGTCAATGAGAGTCTCGTAAGTCCCCAGTAAGTACTCATAGAGCTTAGGGCTGTGCCTTGGCCTTAGCGGGGGACTAGTGTCGAACCCTCCAAAACTTTTTTGTATAAAAAAAAACTCAAAATCATACGGAAAAAAAAAAGCCAATGAAAAAACAAATATTCGTATACAGTTGGACATTGATGAATGTCAAGATCCAAAAAAAAAAAAACACAAATAGTCATGTGAGTAGAAGATAATGAGAGGAACGTGTAGGGGATGAATACCAACTTTGAGCTCATGAGCCTGTCGTTCTTCAGCCTCCTTATCAAAAGTGTCGTTATTGACAGAAGCCAAAGGAGGTGGAGAATCTATAATTTGGTCGAGGTTAGTGTTGTTAGAGTCAGCATTAGAAGTCTTGTTGTTGATCTCTAATTCTCTCTTCTCGGCCGTCGTATTCATTGTTAGTTTCAAAAACCCTTCCCTCTGTGTTCGATGTTATAGCTTTTGGGCTTTAGGGGATCGGAGGTAGAGAATGTGCGGAAGCAGTTGCCTTCTACCTTCGTGCTTTCGGTTAGGGCTTACCATGCACACGCCGTCAACTTGCTTCAGGCCCTTCCTTCTTTCCTTTTTTTTCCCCGTCAGGGTCGGCTTAACAAAAACCAACTCTTACTATTTTTTTTAAAAAAAATTTATTGGAGTGAAATATCATAAATTCACCCTGCACTTGAACATAATCTCATTCAGAAGCACTTGAACATAATCTCATTCTTAAGTAGCAGGGTGTTCTGCTTTTTTTTTTTTAGAGGTGTTTTGGTATTTCTATGAAAATAGTGTGGGACTCACCACAAAAAGTGATGATGTTAAGTTAAATTTAGCAGTCATGTTATTTTTACACTTATTTTGAGAATTTATGAGTACTTTTGCACTTTTTAATAACATTTGGTGTTAAATATTCTGAGTAAAATTCCAGTACATTTTTGCACCTTAACCTAAAATAAGTATTTACAAACTAAATAAGACAATTTACAAGACAAATAAAGTAAAAGTATTATTACTTTTTCACTTACAAAACTTAATTTCACTGTAACTTAAACAATACAATGAAGTTTTAGAATCTTTTGAGTTGCCTGAGATTACATCATATGCTTGGTTGTGTTGACCAAGTCGTTCCAATGTTGATTTGTAGCATACATAGTAAGCTTGTAAGAGGACATGCCTGGTTGGATTGATTGAGTGCCTATTTAAATTACCGGTAGAAATTATTTTTCAACATAATTTATCTTATTTATTGTATATCATTATAGTTCTATTTGTAAGTCCCTTTTGACCAAATTTTTTTTATCCTATTTATAAATCTCTTTTTAGATAGTAAATGAGATTATGATAATTTTACTTATATTAATTGTACCAAAAAAAGTAGAGAAAGGAGAAAGAGTTGAAAATATTAATTCATAGATGAGGGTAAAGTTAAAAATTTATCCTCATAATTATTGAATTAATTACTTTTTTTATAGTATGTGTAATTTAATTAAAATAAACTTATAAATAAAAACAAAATAATACTAAATAAATTTGTAAAAAGAGTTTTATCTCATGTAAACATGCTTTTCATTTTCATACGCCAACTCACATGCTCCCTACTTTTGTATTTTGACAGCTAATGATGACCGAACATATGGTTTACCCAATTTGGTTTGATGGGAGGGTGTGGTAGGGGAGGATAAGAAAAGAAGGGAATCGATCAAATTGTCATTAATAAAGGGAATATTTTTTTTTGTTGAGAGTATATTTTAGGAATATTAAAAAATTTTCATCAACTTTTTTTTTTGATAAAGAAGAGGGTAAAAATTTTCTATCTCCCCACCACCTCCCTCAAACCAAACCAAGCACACTCTAAAACTGCCTAACGATTTACCCGGTGATCCTCTTTCTTGGCGCGCCCGCCTTAAGTCTTTTACTTTTTTTCTTTCGTTTGTTTTTTTGAGGAAACAACCGCCTTAATTGTTATTTCATTGTAATGAAAGCGTCACAACCGTAGATTTGGCTCTTGATTGTTTTCTTTCTCCTATGAAAACAATAACCCTATCTTGGCTTCCGCGTTCACCCTGCCCGCGCTGCAGGCTTCCCTCTAGCGGGAAACAGTTAGAGCGAGGGTTTCGAGGAGTAAAATGGCCGCAGCTCAATCCTGTTGTCCCAGAAATTCATCTTCCATCTTCGGATCTGTTTTTAACTCCTCGGAGTTTAGATTTGCACATTCACCCGGTCAGGAGGGACATCAGAACATGCCCTGTGAGTTGATATGGGTCTGAGGCCGTCAAATCGGACTGCGCTAGACTAGAGATGTTAGTCTCGATTGTTTATCTATTAGGGTATGTCAGATCTGTGTTTTTCTATTATGATTTCGGCGTTCGAAGATGATAAAATTTGGTATTATTGGGTGTTTTCTCTTATATTTGCCTTTCATAAGTGGCAGGATTTTGTTGTTCGTTGATGGGGATTGGATCTTGATTTCAGGAGAGGTGTCACTGTGGCAGCGCTGGTAATTCAAGAATAAACGCATTTGCTGTGTGCCTGTTCGTTAGCAGTCGGCAAAAGGGTCTAAGTTACATATATAATGTTCTGAATTATTCAACTTGTTGTCGATGAGCCATTATTATATCTATGTCATATAATTTGTGGATCTGATCTTTGGAGGGTTTGGATGCTGAGGAGTGTGATAGATGTATAGGGCATGCATCTTGAAGGTACTTGTTCTGTTGTTTTCTTCCTTGTTACCCGACCTTTGCCATTGCAGGTGCGCTTGCATGGCAGGTCACCTATCTTAATAAAATTATTCTTTTTTGTTGTTTGGGGGGAGACGGCACGGGGACGTTTTTTTCCCGTTGTCCCGGCTCTTCCCCTGGTGGCGTGCGTTGCATTTTTTTCTTTTCTCTCCTTTTATCTTTCCTTCGACATTTCTTCACTCGGTCTCGGATCTAACTCCAGCACCAGTGACTATGACACGATGCTCAAACACTAAAGCTAAGGTTGCACTCTGTATCATGTGAACATGCGTGATTGTCTAGTCTGTTGACGGTTTTTGTCGATGAGGGTTATAGTCTTAGAGACAAACGATGCTTTACATGTGCGGCGCTCTTAGGAACGAAATGTGAAGCTAAAACAGTTACTCCCCCGCAACTGGCTTGAACCAATATGCTATTGGCTTGAAGATGAAACAGGTAGAATGACTAGAACGTTATCTTGTTGGTGTAGTAGCCCTTCTTGAAGAAAAGATCAATAAGCTATTGACTTAAATCCTTTGTTTTTCATATCGATATATATTCTTATCTTCCACAGTCTGCACAAGGTATGCGTAAGTTAGGTAATTGAATTCACCAAGTATATCTAATAATATTTTGTTAACCACATCAGTTGAGTGATGTATCATACTAAAGTTCTTACCAGCTGGCCATTGAAGGCAATTGAATTCAACGAACTTGCAATTTTCAGAGTTACCTCCCTATTTTTCTACAACTGACCGTTGTTTCCATGTTTCTTTAAGTGGCATGATACGTGTACCTTTTTATCGGATGAACAGCCTTGTAAAAGCGTTTTCATACTAAGCATGTGTTTGTTACATGCAAATCTTCATTCACTCCATTCTCTCATGCTCGATATTTAGTTCAATTTACTGCTAAAGAAATTTTGTATCAGTATCACCAAGTTCTTTTACGCTCCCTGTTTTATTGTAGTTTTACTTGAGTGGTTTTTTTAGATTGATGTTCACAACCATATTAATTTATTTTTAATATCTGTACTCTGTCGTTGTATGCTTTATGTTTACTGGCCGATTATAAATATAAGATTGCAGTAGTTTGCTTGGATGCCCTGTGTCGCCGCATGTACTGTTTGGCTGATAATTACCATCTTAGTCGGTGATCTGTTTGATATTTCTCAACGAAGGACATACGAGTTTGTTCCTTGAGGTAATGGAAAAATGTTATGGGGCCCGATTTGAAGATAGAGAAGACGGGGCATGCAATGTGTGTCAGCTTCAAGGTTTTCTGTGCGCACTCTTGACTGATATTCTTAAATATGAATCTGTGTGGTGCAAACTCTGAAGACCTTACCCTGTAACTTTTAAGTTGTGGCTCTGCAGAACTGGCCTCTGATGCAACTCAAACGTGAGCATAGTGTCATAGCTGGGCGTCTGTAATGGGAAGTGGTTTTCCTGTCTCTGGTAATGCTTTGACAACGCACTATCTGCATTTGCATGTATCTTTTTTTTTTTTTTTTGGGATACAAGTGAATTAAGTAAAACAAAACAGGAAAGTTACATTGGGGAAATTAATCCCAGTTGCTAATGAGTGGTCATCTGCTGAAGAAAAGCAGGACAACGATCTAAGTACATTGTTGAAGAAATCCCTTGCTTTGCTAGTGCATCTGCGACCATATTACATTCCCTTGGAATGTACTGGAATCTCACGTCCCAATTCTTCCCCCATATGCATGTATCTTTGTGTTGTCAGTAGCAGAATTCTTGAGACTGTATGCAGAGATGCACTTTTGTAGCTGCTCTGTAACACGAAATGAGCATCCAATACCTCTTCCAGTAGAGATTAGATGTGCCACTGTCGAATTAAGTTGCTTGTATTTCTCTCGGAAGTATTCATGCAGCCCTTCCTTGATAGGATGAATAAAAATACCATGCAAAATCTAACTTATTTCCATTATCATTGGATATCATGTATGTTGACAACGCATATTAGCGTTATTTTTGCTTATCGACATTGTTGCTTGGGAAATAGATACGAGCTCTGGAGAATGTTTGTTTTATTAGAAATAATTTCTTTTTCTTTACTGCACCTGAATTGCCATGGCATGTAATAGATCTTATGTTGTGAATTAATCTGTTTCTTTCGTATCAGTATCTAGAGTTCAATTGTCAATTTATTTGTGTTAACGATGATTGCTTTACTGCGCACATTTAAAGTGGCAATGACTAATGCTATGTTTCTCAGTATAGATGGCCAGCCATTTCGTGATTCCTGGTAAAATAACATTCGAGAGTCTTTTTAATATCTTTAATTTGATTTTCTAGATTTCTAACTGCATTTAAGGACTGTATACGATACTAAAATTTGAAGGACACATTTTTTCTAGATTCTTTTTATTATTATTATTATTATTATTATTATTTTTTATTATTCGAGCAAAAAACAAAGGACACATTTTTTGTTTAAATAAAATCCTTTTTTTTTTTTTTTTAGCAAAAAATGGCTCCATATTGTTGTTGCTGCGGCCACGCCACAATCGTCTGGTTGGGTTGTTTTTGGTATGCAGTTTTTTAATTTATAAGGAATTTTCGAGTCAGATGCTTGGCTTCTCAATCGAATTTTAACATTTGCGAGTCTTTTGCTTGAATGACGTAAATTTTTTTACCAACTGATTTTATATTTATTTTTTAGTATTGAGGAAAGGAAGATACAGCACACTGCCCCACCAGAGGATCGAACTATTTTTGCTTGAAATATTTTTAGCTGATTCTTCTGAAAATCGTAAGGCTAGTCAACGTTAGATGTAACTGGATTTGAACCCGTGACTCCTTACTGTTAAGGATGAACTTCAAACTGCAAGGGAATAAGCTTTTAGCTTTTATTATGTGATGTGTTTTTTAAGCTGGTACGAAATACCTAGGCTGGTATATTAACAACAAATAATTATTATTATATAATACATAAATATCTGCATTGATTATAAATAATACAAATAGTATTAGTGAAGTAGAATTATGTGCATACTCAATACTATATGATTTATAATTCTTGGCACTTGGATATCTTTTTCTTCTTTGAGGTATTTGGATATATGGTGATTAATATCTTATGGGCACCGTCAATTTAACTTGGACGTGGACTATGCAGTGTGGCGTTATGTTCTAGGCTGTAAGGCCCAGCTCTATGGATGGATGCCATAAATGCTTTTTGGTGGGATTTGGTTAGAGACAGGGATTGATGGGGTGACCAGAGGGAGGCATGGAGTCTTCTGTTCCTGGTTTGCTGATATGAAAGGGTTTGACTTCTTGATAACTTGCTGGATTGATGGATCCAGGATCGCCCAATACGGCGACGTTGTGGGAGGATGGTGGTTGGACTCTACCTGGATTCGACCCTGAGGCTACCCAGAAAAGTTATTGTGTACACCTGGTCCACCACGTCATCTATGCACTGACCAATTAAATCATCCCAGCTCAATAAACAAAGTCTAAGCTGGCAGCCTACATGGAATTCATTTAATGAATTATTTTAAATTTTTACTTCAGCTACCCAACACACTCTCCTCCTTTTTCCTCGTCTTGATTCGCCCCCTTCTCTTTCCAGGATTCTACCCTCCCTCTCTTATCTTTCTTCTTCATTCAACTATAACAACTTTTGTAATTTTGTGTCATGAGGAATTATTGGGAGGCGGTGGCTGTCAATTCATGGGATGATTGTATGTGATGAAGGAACAGTAATGGAGTGCTGTATATATTTATTGCATGATGGCAACTAGAAACTACTAATGTATTAGAGGTTGACAGAAAATTTGTGATGGAAACAGGAAATGATGGCACAACCGTTTTTTGGCTACCCTTCTTCAATTCAATGTTGAGGTCTCTTATTTCCTCTATTTATCTGATGCCACTCAATTCTTCTGGTAGCAAGTCTTCAACAGAGACTTGTCTGCCCCACTTCTAATTTTTAATAAACTTTATGCAATGATACTTAAGGAAAAGAAATACACAATGATTATAAAAAAAAAAAAAAAAAGTTTAAATAAAACCTTTTATGTGTGGCTATGATTACTTTTAGGACTTAAGTGGTTGGGGGAGCGACCTAACAGCTCCAAAATTACTACTCGTTTACTAGTTATTCATCGTGAAACTTTCTTGAAAATAATTTTCTTAGCTTTTAAAAGTAGTTTATTATTTCACCACTGGGATATGACATACTATTTACCTTTTATCCATCAATTGTTTATTTTATATAATTCTCAAATTTTAAGATATTTATAAATAATAATTTTAAATTTCAAAACATTTGTAGATAACCCTACTATTACACCAAAATGTCTTAGAAAAATAATACCATATATATTATAATTAAATAATTTATTTAATTGATAACTTTCACAAATTACATAACCAATATTATGGGAGGACCATATTATTTATCTTATAAATTATGAAGAGGGACCGCTTTTTGTGTCCTTGACTACTATTAGTATATACTATTTTTGATCCTAATTATAAGACAAAGTTGATTTTTTTTTTAATAAATTAAGGAAGATAAATAAATTATTTAATCATTTCATATGTTGTGTATTCTTATATTATATATTAATTTATTAGTTAAACTAATTAGTTTAAAGAAAAAATAAAATAAAAACATTTTAAAGTAATTTAATTAACTTCCTTAATTTCTTCACAAAAAGTCAACTATGTCTAATAATTAAGAGCGGAAGGAGTAGTTTGTATTTACAAACTAAACACCCATTTTCCTGCTAGTTGCTTGGTTGTCATTGCCTATTCATAGAATTAGATGCCATATGCCCTATGTCTGGAAAACCAAGAATTGTGAATTCTGCAGAGGCCATGGCTCATAAGACAATAGATATAATGGAAATTTTGTCATTACCCAGAATCCTCGAACCATACACAGCATAGCCCATCCTTCAAATTTCATATGAAGTATGAAATATTATATGATACACAGCACAGCAAGACTCATGCTGCTTAATATTATATAATACAAACACAAAACCTTCACATTTGACACAGGTCAGGAAAGTTGGAAGACAAAATATTACTTCCCCTCTGTCACATTATTTTTGTTGGTTTGATAAAATACTATTATGATGCTAACAAAAATTGATTTGGTTGATAAAGATACAACTCATATTTCATTAAGATATAACACTTTGATTATATTTATAAGTTCACTTTCACTTTTTTAAAAATAAACTTACAAATAAGATCAGAGTGTTAAATTCAAATTTTATTATCAATGTGACGCCTTTGCTGGCAATCAATATATGAATATATTTATTAACGCTCTTCAAATATTAAGATATACTCTAATGTACGTGAGTCCTTAAAACCCATCTCATATAAAACTTTAATTTTATTAAAAATAAGTAATACTATTATGATAATAAAATAATCAACAGTGAAACATGAAACTGAAGTGTACTTTATTTAATGATAAAATTTTAAATGATAAATAATATGCAATACAATACAAAGAATGAAATGTTTTAAGAATAATTGTGAATTCAAATATCAAATTCAAGCTGTCTTCATTAAATGTAAATGATAGGGGAGAAAAAATGGGCAAAGGTATGATCTTAGTACAGTATTAGGATATGGGAAAGCAGAGAAGCCCCATGTGGAATATAAAGCTTCATGATCTACCTTAATAAGTTACCTATATAGTAGCATTATTGAGTTGGTGGGAAGTGGTTGGATCATTTTTGAGCGAAAAAAAGTAGGTGGATCATCGATAGTTACATACAACAAAAACTCTCAATTCAGAAACGGTAGCTACAAATAAGGCAGACGAAGGGGTGGTGTATACATTAAATGCTCACCAGTCACTAGCGGCCGATTGGAGTCCTTTTATAAGTCCAAATCATCTATTTAGAGTTAATTAACTTGATAAATATAAACTAAATTGATATTTTTTTTTCAATTTTATTTTTATTTGTGAATGAGTATTTTTCACCTCACTCTACTCTCTCTACCTAAAATTTAACCGGAGTAAAATTGTAATAACATTATTTATTGTTTTGAAAGTGAACTTATAATAATAATTATTTTTTTCCAAATTGAACTAATAAATAAGATCACAGTAGTATTTAAGTTAAGGTTAAGACGATTAATGTTAATGTAATCCAACAAGATATATCACTAGTTACGAAGTATTTTAGACATTTTGCTAATGATGTTATGGCATAGAGATATTTGGCTCACCCTCATATATATGTGGAGCTTCGTACATTTGACCTCTAACTTTAAACTGATTTGCTTGCCTCTTGATATTTTAATGTATTTTTTTGGGGAAGAAAGTTGGCATAGATAGTAAAAGATTTATTCAAGTTCCAAAGGAATATATGTTCGATTCCTGCTGCCGTCGCTAGGACTCCTTCGATAGACGATTTTATAAATCCCTATTAAGTGCTCAAAGAATCCGAAGCCATGCTTTGGCTTTGGTGGAGTATTGATATTGGACCCCCCAAAACTTTTTCAGTATTTTTATACTGAAAAAGAAAAAAATGTATTTTTTCTTTTTCTTGCCCATGTCGAGATGTGAAATTTTTGCTTTCTTAGTGACTGACAATTTGAATAATACTCCCTCGTGCGTTGCAAGGGAAGATATAACTTGTTCTTTTGACGGAAAGATAAAAACACGTTAAGAAGTTGAACCTTCCACGGCAGGTCTATTCACTATTCAGAGCATTGCGGTGTTTGTAAGACATTTTTGTCCTTCAGGATATAGCAAAGAGTTCATTGGATAAGCAACTTCCCCATCTGTACCGAAATGGAGATCAGAGGAATTTATTAGCCTTCAATTCTTTATCCATTATATATTTCTTTGATATATTACGCTTCCTCCGCCACTTTCTTCTTCCCGAGAATCTTCTTCTGATCCTTGTTAGTCATTATAAGTGGCTGTTAGTTTTTCTTCTTCTTGAAAATAATTAGCTCGTGCCACTTTTCTTTCTTAATTTCCCCCTCTCGGCACGGGACTCTTCCTTCACTCAAAGTAAGTAATGTCTTCTAACTTTCTCAGTATAGCTAAGTAGAATTTAGTTTTTTTATACATTCTTTATGATTCCTGTATGGATGTTCATCACACGCCACTCTAGATCCATATTCTGCCATGCTCAAGCTTATGGGACACTTTTTTATTTCATCCTTCTTCTGGGTTCTCTGGTCTGAACACTTTCCCTGTGGCTTTACTTTTTGCATACGGTTTTCCTTTTCTTTTTCCTCACTCTCGAATTCCCCCCATTTTTTCTTTGGGGCCCTTTTCCTTCCTTATAATAGTTCTTACTGGTTTTTCAGTCATCATGTTCAAGTCCCAGAACAAAGGCAAACAAGCCCAGGAAAGCAGCGACGTTTACACTGCATCAAAGGTGGCAAGCTCTGTTAAATTGTCATCTTGATGACATATACTATCGCTGGTTTTTTTTCCTGTTCATAATGCCCTGTTTGTTGTTTGTTGATGTAAGATTGAGGAGCTCAAGGCTGAGATTGGGCCCTTATCTGGACGCAGCCTAAAGTACTGCACTGATGGTTGTTTGAAGGGCTATCTGGAAGTTAACAATTGGAATGTGAAAAAAGCCAAGAAGATGTTTGGACACACACTAGAGTGGAGATTAACCTACAAGCCTGAAGCAATCCGCTGGGTATGATGCTTTCAACACTCGTTAGTGATGCTACTGTGTAAATTTAACCATAAATGTTTTATCATTTGACAGCATGAGGTTGTAAAGGAAGGACAGAGAGGGATAATCTACAGAGCAAGTTTTCATGACCGAGAGGGAAGGACAGTTCTCATATTCAGAACTGGAATTCCATTTCCGGTATTATATTGTCAGGTTCTAAGTTTAAAGTTTAACAACAACTGAGTTGTTTGAGAGCTAAATGTGGTGGTGGATTTTGCAGAAAATAATTTCAATTGAGGATGTGATAAGGTTCGATGTGTATCTTCTGGAAAATGCGGTGCTTAACTTCGAGCAAGGTCAAGACCAAATGGCGTGGCTGATAGATTTCACTGGATGGTCACTTACCAATATGTCCATAAGAATAGCAAGAGAGTTCATTAACATTCTACAAAAGCACTATCCAGATAGGGTTGCCGTAGCATTTCTTTACAATCCTCCTCGGGCTTTTGAGACTCTTTTAAAGGTTTGGTACCAGAGTTTGCATTCTATATATAAAACATATGCCATATTGCTACCATCCTGATTTTCTTTGGTGTCATTTTTTGCAGATAATCAAGTACTTAGTGGATAGCAAAACATTTGGGAAGGCCAAGTTCGTGTACCCCAAAGAGAAAGAAAGCATGGATCTTATGAAGTCGTACTTTGATGAAGAAAATCTTCCCATAGAATTTGGGGGGAAAGCTACAATGAAGTATGACCATGAGGAATACTCTAGATTGATGACTCAGGATGATTTGAAATCCGCTGCGTTTTGGGGAGCTGATGACAGTCTATCAAGCCACGTTGAAGCTGGCCAATCCAGTGCCTAAACTTCAGTGGAGATCAAAATTACTGGTTCATCTTGTTTCTTGTGCTAAGTAGTCTCATAAATGAAGAAGCTTGTTTATTTGATGGTCCCATAAAAATATTACAATGTCGTCCATCTAGAGTTAGCAATTAAAGTTGGCTAGGGTAATCTTTTTAAGCGTGGGGTAAGAAAAATATCTATTTTCAAAACCTGACCTGTAAATGTACAGGTTAGGACTGTCCTGATAAGACTAGAAGTCATTTTTCTAAATTTTAACTATTTTTCTTTATGTTTTTTTTTCTAAATATAATCTTGTATTTTCAAAAAATACAAGATTAGTAAGATTACTTATGAAATAAGAAATATGTCTTTATTTTTAGGATTTTTAATACAAAATGTTTTTATAAATTTTAATTCTAAGAAAGATAATAACAACTAAATATTTTCAATATCATTAACAACTAAATATTTTTTTAAAAGAAAAAAACAGAAGGGCCTAAAGGGCTTTCATTTATGAGACAAAAATCTTAATTCCAATCCAATATGTTGGGCCAATTTTCCCGACTCTAAATCCATGGAACTCAGTCAATCTAGCGAGTTACTATCAACACAATATATCCTTGAATGTCTCTGACTACGGTGTGTATTGAACTGTAAAAGCTGCCCATGTCATTTCGCCAGAATACCGAATAATTTGATCTATCTTGTGGAGAATCATTATTCATTCAGATTTAAGTGCATGTCATACAAGTTTGACTCAATCTTCAAAATCAGTCATACATTAGACTGAATTACAACGACAGAACTTAACCATCTATTGTAATATCCTTCAAAAGAAGCATAGCATCTTGCTTTATGGCTTGAGACGAATAATGAGATCAAATATTAGGATCAGCACGGGAAAAAACAAAAGAACGATTATTTATGAACAGAGAAACAGGCAAGTTTTTGGAGGACAGTTAGCAAGTGGCTATATGAGGCGCCTGTGAAGGATTCGGGTAGTTGCTCGGTAAGAGCGCGCTAACAAGCCAACCCCTACACCAATGCCTAGGCAGATGCCGAGCCCGATTCCAACACCAACTCGCACGCCTGCATTGAACCATGATAAGTCGCTATCTTCCCCATCTATGTATCCTGATCCTTGCCAGTACATGCTGTTATAATCACATTCGTTTTCGTGTTTGAAGCTTCTGAAATCAGCTACCTATGAAGGAAAAAAAGATGGCTGTAACAAGAAACATGACAAGAACAAACTCACAGCAGTGCAAGGAAATTAATCACGGGAACTTCTACCATTTTCACAGAAGAAACAAACCAAAAAAGGACTCCCAAGAATCCTCCGACTACATCAAAATTCATCCCCAGCAATCATGATGCAGATGCAGATGATGCATTAATAAGGTAGTTTAGCCAAAGGGAATTCACACAGAAAGAAAACATGTTTTACGCAACTAAAAGATCAGTAATTCAGCATAAATGGAATTAAGACCAATAAACATAAGGAAACCCAGAGATGAGTGCTCAATGGAGATGAGATACCCATCCATTGGAGTGCTCTAATCACAACAGCATATATTTCCACCAAGGACGTGAGAAGATGTTGAATGAGAGAGTGAGCTTTTTCAGCAGACTGTCTCTTTGAGTAACATTGATTTACGACATTTACAATTCATGATAAACTATACAAAAAAAGAAGGTCCCACGTATACATTCAATTTAAAATCATGAGACAATTACATCGACTGATAGAAAATAAAACTGACTGCTGCTATAGACAAAATTAATGAGCCCTGTTAACACGGACACCCTGATGCAAGATAGCTGCAAAACTCAACTGAACAACACAAGGATGTGATGTAAGTACTGAAAATAAGTTCCCTTTCCATAATCAGTCACTGCCACGTACTCCCAAATTCAATATCATTTTTCATAAAAGATGGGATAAAAGAAACCAAATCAGGATACAGGAGGCGCCCCATTTTTGGAAGCACAGCCGAATTGAACAAGGGCCATGTTGGACCAACATTGCAAACTTTAAAGTCGTTAAAGGCTGACACTACAAGTACACAGGGCGCTGCCTCATAAATTGGCATTAGAGAATATGAGGCACAGAGTATTGAGGCAATTTAGTAGCTCCCGGAGTCCCCATGACATGAGGGCCACAACTGAAAACTTGCTCCTCAACATCATGATGACACCTCTATGATGAGATTTAATTTTATCTTCCGTTAAACTTTACAGAGATTTTATCTAACATAAAAACACCAGCGTAGGCCTACAACGTCTGATCAAGAAAAGAATTCAAAGTTTGGATCCAGAGGAAGAAAATCAAAACAAGATATGCATTGAAATAAACCAAAGGCCACTTATAAGGATAATTAGCAATATAATTTCCTTCCACCAGAGCATGATCCACTTGATGCATCTCCTAGAGCTCAAGGATGTCAAAAGAAAGTGATGAGAAAGTAAGCATAGAAAATGTTTCAGGATAGGAAGAAACAGTTGGACAAAACATATATAGGCTAAACAGAATCGTTATCCAGCAAGGGATGTTTCACTCATAAATAACTCAGAACGAAATTGGAGTAATACATATAATAGGAAATGGAAATTACTTACGACGTCCAACAGAAAGATACAAGCATTAGAACATTAAGCTAAAATATCACATAATTCCAGCTATTTATACTGAAAGCTGTCAAGCATTTTACCTGCATATCGAGTCTATCAGATCCATTTCTCTGGTAATCAGTTGTTTCATATTCTGGAATGGCATCCAACAAACATCTCCCATTCTGCTTCTTCCGGAAATTGAGCTGCAGCGTCTTAGTTAAGATGATAGGTGTTCCTGAGAAGCAGCCTGCAACATAGACCTCAATGGTTGGACTGGTTATCTCTGGGCTTGTAACGTTTTTCATCTTAAGGAAGCCAGTACCAGCAGTGACCTCTGATTCACAATTCATGCTCCATCGCTTTGCATTGAAGTTTGATTCCCCAGTGAAACCATTGCTATTGGACATCTCCAAGACTCCAGAGAGAATACATTCCGTTTTATCATAAACCTCAAATTTCGTGCTCCCTGTCACCCGTATGCTATCTGTGCTCACAAAGGTTGTTTCTTCAGATTTCTTATCCACCCGGTCTCTTCTAAGCACTGAAGACAGCCCATCTGAGTACATGTTACTTCTTACACCATTTAACTCTAAAAGTGTATCAGGATTTAGAGGGATATGATTGAGAGAGAGAAAATTGGGGGTGGATTCATCCGCCTGAAAATTGCTAATTCTCACGTAGAAAACTCTCAGATCAAACCAAGCTGACAATAGATTGGCACAGGGTTCATAAGGAGAGTGTTTAATTATCTGAGTTCTGTGGTTAATGCCTCCATTGCTGGGTGCTTGATACGGAACTTCCATATCTCAGGCACACAATGACTGAAATCCTAAGACTGTTTCAAAGCATCATTGTAACCGTCAAAGCTCTTATTTGATTGGCAGGGAAAGCCTATTTCCCTAACAACAGATTATTAGATGATTAGACAATCGAAACAATGAATTTTTATAGTCCAAATAGAACTTGAAGTAAGAAATGAAATAGACACAGGATTTTAACGGTACGAGTCCAGACCTTATTATTGTACTTCTCAGCAAAATAAAATGTTAAAATGCAACAGCGCAATTTTATTCGTAATACAGCATAGAAATAGACCCTTGTGTTTTTAAAACAGGACGCTTGTAACGAGGAAACGGGAAGATAATTAAAAATAAACAAAAATAAGACACTTGTTCAGAAAATATCATGCAGAGTAAAATGACCCGGGGGAATATCCTACACAACTACACAAGTGAAGTTATTTCTCAGAATAATGCTGAATTTTAGTGGTGGAGGCGTCCTTGTGCACCCCGTCCCACCAAATAATTAAAATTTCATTATAGGAGGACGATATGGCCACCCTAGTAAAACACATTATCCTCAAGGGATTAATAATTGGGAGATGAAACAGAGAGAAGGAGACTGACCAGTAATCCACAAACAGGCAAGCCAGAAGAAACTCATTTAGGGGTCGCAGCAGGTTTATAAAAGAAGATAGCATAGAAGTAAAGAAGAAGATGAGCTGATGAAGAAAGTAAGTGTTTTGCGCGGCCCTGGTTAAAATTGGCGACGATTACAGCAAAATTGCATACACGTCACACTAACAGCCAAATATCACGCTAATAAAGAATGGTCCATGTCCACAAACAGATTCTAACCATGCAGATTGTTGATCCATGACATTTGATTATGATTCCACATTCTTTCCCTGCCACAAAGATATTTAATCAAAATATAGGAAGAAAGTACCTTCCAGATCGCCGTCATGTCGACTTACGAGCTCAAAGCTTTTGATATTGGACATCCAACTAGCGCCTGGGATAGTAGGATGGCCCAGAAACATCCGTCGTCCTATTGGAAGCGGAAAGTATATACTATATATAGAGATATATATACACATACTTGTACTAGTGTTATTCTTTTAGTTTTCTTTTCTTCTTTTTTTTTTTTTAGAGGTGATCGAAGACAGTTAAGTTCTTAATGAAATTCTAGTATTATTGGCAAAAAAAAAAAAAAAGAAAGAAAGAAAAGAAAGAGAAAGAAGAAATACTAGATTTTTTTTTTTTTGTGAGCCAAAATATATTTGGTCTAATTTTTTAAAACAAAAAACCACTTTAATTTCATTTGAGTGTACATGAATGAAATATTTAGTCCCGCTAAAAAATACTAACCACCACAATTATTTCTAATATTTATTGAGAAAATTAATCATCGTGGTAGTAGTAGTAATAATAATGTTACCTAAGATAAAGAAAATAAATACACCAAATCCTTATGAATTGATAAAAACGGCAGTATGTTATAAAAGGAGGTTAATATAATTCTTGGTTTCTTGGTCTCCCAAGTTTTAAATATGTTTTAATTTTTCAAGTTTCATTTTATTTGAATCATTAATTGTTCCCTATAACTTGATTTAAATCATTTTTCCCCATAAAAAATCCAAGACATACGATGTGGAAGTTGAGAGACTAGAATTAAAAAGAAAGGAAAGTGAGGAGAGACCAAATACTATGTTAATAATAACAAAATATGGAGGAGATAGAAGATGGGGATGGAGACCCACGTTAATGGGAATTGAGAAAGGAAATGGGCCTTCTGATCAGCTGACAATGTCGTGTTATGAGATAGAGGCCAAGTATTTAGCATTCGATGAAAGGGATATGACTGCCTGAGTAAATCTTCGGCTACAAACGCCACGTCAATCCTTATCACTTTCATGTTCTCACAGAATTGTCCCTCCATTTTTCTTTTGATCGTTTTAAATTTGCCAGTTACCATCTCCAGGCCAAATCAAAACACAGACTTTATTTTCACCCTTTTTTTCCCCTACACACATTGCTGCTGTGATTTGCTTCAAGCAAAACGTCTGCCACCCCAGACATGCTCATACTCCTCACTCCTTTCAGTTTTAGATCCTATTCATTCCACATGACAAGCGCACTGATCGAGGATAATATTGCTTCAACTTAATTAACAAACCTTCTTAAACTAATTAAAATAAGTAAATATATTTTTTACTCAGCACACCGTATCTATCTATACAAGAAACAGTAACAAATAAATAGAAAAGATGAAAATTACGCTAGCGCAGCACTGTATCGTGTATACTTTGTCTTTATATCGACATTTACCTCCATTTATTCGTTGTAGGATGATGCATGACAAATTATCTTTGCGATTAATGGCAGCTTTTAGAACTTCGTCACATAATTAATTGTTCTTCTTCTTCTTTTTTTAAACTTGTGTATTAAGATCCTGAAACATTGTGGTTCATATGTGGACTGAGAGGAGTTGGGTCCAACTTTTAGAACTTTTCATATAATTGTTTTTTGTTTTTCAAAGAGAAAACAGCTAAGGTGGATCCTTGGTGCCGGGAGGTTGGAGGCAGAGTGGGCTCAGCCCATGAATCAATAGGATAGGATCTCAGGCTCTCCCCTGCTGAGATAAACTATGTTAAAGTTAACAATATCGGATAAATTAAGGATCGCATATATATTAATGGGTATGAAATAGAGGCATTTAATGATGCTTGGTGTTTTTCTTTGGTCTAAGACGCTATCTACATCAGTACTCAGTTGCACGTTGATCACCAGAGGAGCCTAGCCATAAGATCATGAAGGTAGTATATCTGGAAGGATTCTAAATTTGTAATCAATAAAATTACTAACAAAAGGAAGAGACCACTAAAGTGAGCCAAACAATAGTAATCCCTCTTATTCTTATTATAAAGCACAAATTAATAATTTTTACAAACTACTAAAAACAGTTAAAATCATTGATTTTATTCTATAATTTAATTAATTTTCAATATTACGTCTACTATTGTACTAATCTTTATCATATTAATTAGTACTTTCACCCATTATCTTTATATTAATCATGGGCATATTTTAAAAAATACATTTAATATTCTTCAAAAATGAGTAAGTGTTTTATTAAAAAAAAAAAGATCAAATATATTTATTAATTGATGATTTAAAATAATAATTTTATGTTATAACTAAATGATGTGCGTCGAGGCCACGAAGGTTGTCGTGGAGCAAAAGACATCATAATTGAAGTTGGGATGCAGGGATCCCACCTCGTAATTACTACCTCTCCCTACATAAATAATATTTGACCATGAAACCCTCCCCCCAACGTACTACCTCGGTACCTCAGCGGTGGCGGACTTAGGGTTCCTTTGCGCCATACGTGGCCACCTCTGATTGGCCATGTCTTTTCATTTTGAACACGAGTCTCCCTCCCGCCGGCGGAGGCATCACCAGAGTAGTGTACGTGTTCTCTTCGCACCAGATTCCAACCCCCTCCGGAGGACAGTACAAGATTTTCTGGGATTCGTATCTGAGGGCCTGGGTGAATCGGACCCACCTTACATCCATACATCCTCCATTATCGTATCTGGTCCCTTCCGCTCTGACGGCGGAGTCTGTCATCTCCATGCCCTCCGATTGTTTTCTAATCATCTTGCATAATTCTTATTCTTAACCACTCAGAGAGACGACGCCTTCGTTCCGTGAGTCTGTTTAGTTGTGAACAGTACGTAGCGTGTTATTGAATTGATTTTTTGGATTAATTGCATTAATATTCATTTTCATACATGTGATTTCATGCAAAATTGTCATTTAAAATATTATATTTCACCCTTTTCTTTCCTTCCTCGTGGTTATCATCGCCTTAATATTTGAAAACAGATAAATGTTTGTCCATTGTTCAAAAATTAAAAACTGTAAATGAAAATTGTCGTATGTGGTAAACGGCGACCACCCTATATGTTACAAGGCCAACGTTCGAATCTGCGCTGTACACTGGTGGGGATTGTTGGTAGAGCTGATGCTGTCTTTTTATCATCGGTTTTAGAATTTGAAGGATTAAGGTACAGGGACAATAGTAACTTCTCAAATATTATAAATTATTGAATTTTTAGATAATTTACACTACAAAAGCAACAACCCAAAGCTAACATGATAATCGTTTTAGAATCTAGTCTAATCTAATTAAAATATTAAATATAATAATGTATCAGATTTATTAGAGTTATTTTGAAGTTGCGTAGTAGTTAAAATGAATTCCACGTAGATGTTGAGTGACATGTAGTTTCAATTATGGGTTCAGAAGCCCGGGCTCCTGTAGTTTTGGCTGGCTTTTGTGTGGGGTTTAGACTTCAGACCCCAAGAATAACAATGTACGTGTAGCTAGCTAGATCCCACAAATTTAAATAATATAATTGAAGCGTTTGCTTTTAACTTTCGAGGGCAAAACCAAGCCGTATCATTATTCACTATTTTATTTAGTGGTCCTCACTTGGCTGGACCAACTTTCCCCTGCTCACATATTCTATTAAGATATTGCCTTTTGTTTACCAACCAATAAACCTGCGTTTCCTAAGCCTGATCAACATTTCTTGATCACACCACACTAGCTACTCCTCTAATCCTATATATAATGCAGAGAGAGAGAGAGAACTCTTATGTGAATGTATAATTTTACCTTTTATTGTTGTACTGATCGACTTTATTCTTTGGAGTATGATATACGTTGAATAGAGGTAAGGTTAAAAAGTTGTTGAATTCTATACAAAAGTTGATCAAGTTTAAAGTTTTTACTGACTAGCTAGTGTGAAAACTAATGGAAGTGTCCACAGGTTTATGTTGATAACTCTGAAACTTAAGTATTTTATCTTAAAACAATGACTGTATCCACCTATAAAACAGCGCGTGCATGTGTGTGTGTGTGTATTAAAACTTAGAAGAGCTTATTGGCTTGGAATTTAATTACTTCACTAAATAATAATGGTATTATTATGACTATGGACTATGGTCGCCCCACGAGCAATGACGAGAGAGCATTGTTTATTAATAACGCACACAAGAAATGGACAGTACAGCTTTTAGGTAGGGACCTGGGGAGGAGGGAATGACCCACTCAGGAAATATTAAATAACCAAACCATATGATGGTCTATTACGTTGTATTGTAACTGTTGCTTCACCGAATCGAAGCTTATGAAGATGATCGACCAGCTGAACAAATTTGCAGGGCATTAAGAATTGAAAAGAAAGTTTTTTTTAGTGTACCAATCATATCATGGAATTCCCAGAAAAGTAAAAGGCGAATTTCTCCGTAATCCATAATAATGTATGAGACCCAATAATGATTTGATCGTGCATGGTGATGATAGTAGAACGAATGGATGAAGGAGGGAAGATGATTGTGAATATAATGATAATGAGTAATTTGTTATGAATATACTTATTATGTGGATGTCCATTGACTCGCGGTTTCCAAATATTAAAAGATGATATGGGACCCACGCATAGTGATTTACTATTTGGTGGGACCCGCACACAATTATACAATCACTCACGGGAAGGAAATCCGTGAGTGAACAGTTTAGGTTTTTGGGGAAAACTACACCAAATGACCCAGAGGTGGAAATTACACTAAAGTCCCATTTTTCTTCTATAAATAGAGGTTTTCTGTAACTGTTCATGTATTGAATGAAATGAGAATCTATCTCTCTACTTTATCTCTCTAGAACCTCTGCTCTTCTTCTTATTATTTTTATCAGTTTTATAACACGTTATCAGCACGATTGCTGATTTCTTCTTGTTTGCTTATTTCTTCGGTGGCTATGCCTGTAGATTTTTTTTTTTTTTTTGCTCCTTCCACCGTTCACACTTTGGTCGACCCAAACTCCAACCCAATTCAAATCTTTCACAATTTTTGATTAACTGCTTTTTACTACTCCCAAGTTTTCTTCATCTTCCTCAGCCTCGTCTTCTTTACTCTATCTAATTCCTCTTGCCTCCAGTGCCACCATTGCTGGATCCCTGACTTACCGATTATGGCAATGACAAAAGGTGGGCCACAACCCATATGCTTATGTTCCCCACTATGGCAAATTATTCATTCAACTTCAATTATGCCGAATGTGGAGTAGTTGGTGATAAAAAAAATACAAATTATGTGGGTCTCATATGTTTTATAATAATATATTATATATTATAATAATTAAAAAGAAAAAAAAAATGTCGACAGAATTGTGTCTCTATAAAAAAAAAAGGGTTCACTGATTCAACCGACAATTTTTTTTTTAAAATAATAATAATAATAATAATAATAATTTTCCCTTTTAATTGTTTTGATTTGAGATTTTATTATTCTAACTAACATTTACTTTTACGCATTTACTTTTATGTAACTAACATTTATTTTATTGTTACTAACATTTATTTATCTTTTATGGCGGCAACACTATTAATTAGTGGGCTCCATTTATTTATTTTATTTTACATTTATTTATTCTTCATGGAGGCACACTAGTATCTATTAGTGGGCTCTATTTATTTATTTTATTTAAAGTTTATTTATCTTTTATGGTGGTGACATTTTGTGGGCCCCATTTATTTTAATTCTTTACTGCTTTATTTATCTTTCATGGTAGCAACACTAGTATAGTGGGCACCATTTATTATTTACTGCTTTATTTTTCATGGTGGTAACACTTGTATAGTGGACTCCATTTATTTATTATTTATTTACTGCTTTAAATCCCCTTCCCTTTTTATTTTACCGTTTTCTATATATTATATATATATATTTACATTTGCATATGCATCTTCTTTCTTATCTTTGGATGAGATAGGTCTCGCTGTGAGTTTACTACCATTCCTATCTCATCTTCTTTTTATTTATCTAGCATGTTTATTTCCAGTCATTTATTTTATTTTATTTATTTATTGCTATATATATATATCCCTCTCCCTTCTTATTATTTATGGCAACGACACTAATATATACATATTAGTGGGTTCCATCTATTTATTTTATTATGTTTATATTTTATTTATTCTGAAGATAAACTGTTAAAAGGCCATATATATTATGAGATCAAAACGCCATAGAGAGATGAGGCATAAATTGGCTTGAGACCAAGAGGCAAGATAGCCTTAATTTCAGAGGCAAGATAGCCTGAAGTCAAGAGGCAAGTTAGCCTGATAACAAGTGACAAATTATGAAACAATATTTGATCCATAAATTTTGTATGCCATCAGTTGTATAAAGGTCTCAAAATTATATATTTGGCATTAAATATTCCCTTAAATTATGAGACAAGGGATTGTATGATCATGATTGATATTATAAATAAATATATTCAATTTGCTATTGTAGTAGCAATATTGTGGATTAATTTCTTGCCATGATCAAACAAATCAGTGAGTTATGGATCATGAATTTTTATCCAACTTCATTCCCAGAAGTGAATGAAGCAAATATATTATTATAGTTGTTATGTGATTTCTATGATTATAACAATTTTTATAAATACGAGAAAAGAATATTCATAAACAAAATAATTAAGCAAAAGGAAATATTATTTCAACAAAGTTTAATTGCGAGTGGCTCAACATCATTACAAACTTTAATCATCTCATTCTGAAGATATTTAATGTCTTCTTCTTTTGCTTCTCTTGAGATGGGATCCAGATGAGGCAAAGCTCTTCGTAATATCGAGATTTGCGTCATAAGTTTCTTGAGCTTCTTGTGTGGCCACTCCGTTAACCCTCCTTTTTGATAGATTTTTTGTATGGTGTGAGTAGACATATTTAATTGTTTACTCGCTTCATCAAGGGTTAAGTGAAAATAATTTCTTAAATCATGGAGCGTTGTTTTCTTTATTCTTTCTCTTTGCTCCATAGATAACCTATATAATTCACCCTGGTTAAGGGATGAAGTATCATAGGGTATACTTACTGCAGGTTGTTTTCCTTTGCCTAATGAGTGTTCAATATTGGTTTGAAATGAACTTCCATGGAGGTCATTTGGATTTATAGCCCATTCCGAACCAACACAGAGAACCTCATGATAGGCTAATACAGGATCACGCATCAAGATATATCCTGATGCTTGTAAATCTATACAATACTGTGTCAGAAATTGTTTGATTTCTTCAAAATTTTTCTTTGTGAAATCAAACATTGGAAGCCTGTCAGTATTATAAGATTTATCCTGTACTTTTTCAAATAAAACAGCATGGGTAATCATACCTGTTCTTCTTCCGTGAACTTCAAGTTTATGGTACTGAAGTCCGTTGGTATGAATAATTTCCCGTAAAACATGACAGCAACTACATTCCAATAAGCTAGTAGTTGCTAATTGGCTTGTAGCTGTTGGCTGGCTAATTGTTGCTGGTTGGCTAGTGGTTGTTGGTTGGCTGATTGTTGTTGTCGGGCTGGTTGTTGCTGGCAAACTGATGATAGTTTGCTGGCTAGTGAATGCTAGTTGATTAACTGCCGACACTATTGGCTGAACTGGATTGGTAGACTCCATTAGTTCTGCCATAGTTCTACACCTCTTAACAGGCCTCCTTGATGAACCTGCTTCAGTTGTACCTTCAATCCTTGTAGATTGAGGAAGAACACTTGTTCTAGGGGGAGAAGTAGGTACATTTGAAGCAGAAGGAGGAATAGTAGAAGGAGGAATAAACATTTCAAAGGGATTAGGAGATAACAAAGAAGTAAATGACATGTTATGCTGATCATCATATAACAAAGCATCAAGTAATGCTGTTTCGGATGTATCAGAAACTGGGATAAAACTGCTTGGTCCTGCCATGGCAATAGAATTTAGAGAAATATGTGTGAGTATCTGGTAGTTGATATTATCAGATGCTTGAGTGTTTGTGAGGCATGTTCGTTTGCCTTCCTCTATTTATAGTTGAATTAAATCCTATTGAATCTCTGCAGATTTGCGTAGTCCTGTTAAATCTCTACAGATTTGCTCCCTATAAAGCACGAGCCTGGAATCTTTTTGACTTTATATGTATACGACAATCTGAGTTGTCGCGCCTGTGATTCCACAGTGATGCGCCTGTGATTACACAGTATTGCGCTCGTGAATCTGCAATTATACACCTGATGATTTTGTATTTAATATATATTTGTTTGTTGATTCTGGAAAATGGAAATTTTATCATGGAATATTGTATGTAAATTTCATGAATTAATTTTTAAGGTCTCACACTTGAGGGGGAGAATAATATATATCAAGTGTGAATATTTATGTGATAATTCTTTGTGAATGTTTCTATATTGATTCCCCCAAAATGAATATTAGATTTGATGATAAATCATATGGAAAGTTGGCATGACTTGTTTGATCATCCGAGTCATATATTATGTGCTGCTTGTTCTCAGATAGACATAATTATTGGAAATGGATCTCTGGAAATATATCAAATTGAAAGTTTACATATGAGATTATAAATCTGCAAAGTTTGCAGTGATGTTTGCAACTAGAAGTTTGCAATATATTATGCGCGCAATTTCCAGATTGAATGATCCAGAAATAATGTATTAAAGTATCCATGAATGGATAGATCAATGATTATGAGAACAAAATTTATATGTTGTGTATATTTGCAGCAATTATATAAGCCAACAGAATTCTCCCCGTATAATTGGTTTTTGGTCAGGAGCCAGATTAATTCCATCTTGAAATGTTTTAAATGTGTAATGATTATTAATCTATTACAATGCACATAGATGGATATACAAAGAAAATTGATGATTTGATGAGGGGGAGAAAAATAAGCAGATTGGGTAAAGATAAAGTGAAATGAATTATCATTGGCTCTTATTGATCCTCGTACAAAGAAATGTGCACTAAAAATTCAAAATGATAATTCAGTTGCTGAGTTTAGTTAATCGAATGCCAGAAGCATTTACTGACCTAAAGAAAGTGACAAAGTCACATGTGCCAACTGCAAATGCTCCTATATGAATTGTTATAAAGCACACCAGAAGTGTTGCAAGTCCATTGATTTTAAAGATAAAAATCCTCAAAAGAGAAAAGGAGCTATAAGAATATAGATGATCATGTTGAGGATAATTAAGAAAAGCTCTAGAAGAGCCATCTCCTGAAGAGATGTTATCTCTAGAAGAGATATTACAAGTAAAGTGTATTGTGGTCCAAGAAGAGACCCAGGTATTTACATTATGAGATCTCAATAAATTATGAATGAAATCCGATGGGATTGAAAATGAAGTCGACGTTAATAATATCTATGATAGCATATGCTACAATAAATGATAATGAGGATCATGAGCCACAATATATTTGTATGTGCTAGAAGCACATAAGGCGCCAAAAAAACACATATGTCCCAAAAGGACTCAAGATGATAGTGCATATAGCATCATTATCTGAATAAACATTTATTGAATTTCTATATGCACATATATATTTATGAAAAGATTATTATGACTTTACTTGACAGATTTAGATCTTGCAGGTATATAATGAACAATCAGATTGGGTGTTTCTAACAGAATATTTGATGACAGAAAGTATAATATGCTCAGAAAGACATTGAAGCAATATAGTCATCAGGGGGAGCAACACTGATGTAATCAAAAGGGGGAGACGATACACGCTGTACTCTTTTTCCCTTATCTGGGTTTTATCCCACTGGGTTTTTCCTAGAAAGGTTTTTAATGAGGCAGCACTAGAAAGTGTATCAATGGATGATGTACTCTTTTCTTTGGCTAGGTTTTTATCCCACTGGGTTTTTCCTAGTTAAAGTTTTTAACGAGGCACATTCATAAATGGACATCCAAGGGGGAGTGTTATGAATATACTTATTATGTGGATGTCCATTGACTCGCGGTTTCCAAATATTAAAAGATGATATGGGACCCACGCATAGTGATTTACTATTTGGTGGGACCCGCACACAATTATACAATCACTCACGGGAAGGAAATCCGTGAGTGAACAGTTTAGGTTTTTGGGGAAAACTACACCAAATGACCCAGAGGTGGAAATTACACTAAAGTCCCATTTTTCTTCTATAAATAGAGGTTTTCTGTAACTGTTCATGTATTGAATGAAATGAGAATCTATCTCTCTACTTTATCTCTCTAGAACCTCTGCTCTTCTTCTTATTATTTTTATCAGTTTTATAACATAATTAATATATATGGGGCAAGCAAGAAGCAGAGGGAGTTACAGTGGTATGATCCGTAGGAGGGACCCCACTAATTAAATGGCGAAGACACAGAGAGAAAGAGAGAGAGAGAGACGCGAAACCCGGAAAGCGACATAAAAGGTCAGACTGGGTCGGAGTCTGACTGCTACAATACACCAAACCTTACCCCTTCCTTCTCCTCAAATACCCACATGCCCTTTTCACTTAACCCTAACCATGGTTACTTCTCACTGCTACTTCTATTTTTTTCCCCTTCTCTATTTATATATGTGTGCTAGTAGTCAAAGAGCGAGAGCTTCTCCTCAATACTTTGCTCTCTCCCTAATCGCTATCAACCAGACACCCATCCCTCTAGGTAGGTTAGCGACGTCTCTTTTCTAAATCTTGTGTTTTTTTTCCTTTTGCCCTTGAGTTGCTGGGAGAGAGAAAATGAAGGTTTTGTGGGAATTGGTGGAATGAACAGACAAAAAGAAAAGGAAAGATAGCTTTTTGAGCTTTCAGGAATTGTTTATTCCATTTGTGCTCAAATGAAATTGAAAGCCTGTATTTATTGCTTATTATATCATTTTCTGTTCTATTGTTAACACCGGGGGCTGCTTTAATAGCGTCTCTCCCCAAGCCTGGATTCTGGTCAAAGATTTTGGTCTCCTTGCTTGCTTTTTGCTTCTTGAGATAGAGATAGAGAGAGAGGACACCCAGGGTTTTACGAAAAGAAAATATCCTCTCTATTGCCGCGTTTCTTTCCTTCTTCTTTTTCTTAATTTTTGTGGATTCAATAGACGGACTAGGGTTCTACAGATTTGATTTTGATGATCTAGAAATCAGAAAATAGCGAGTGGGAGAGAGGAATATTGAAGCTTGGTTGTGTTATTGATAAGGGAGAAAAATTTATGGTTATGGGTAAGAAAAAGCCACAAAAAACGAAAGAACTATCGGTCGCAATAGCTGAAGCTTCGTCGACAGGAACAGGAGATGATACCCAACAGACTCAGACTCAGCAACAAGATCAACATCAGACTCCTCGAAAAAGAGGTAGGCCTCGTAAGATCACTGAGAAAACGGAAATAAGCAAAGAAGAGATAGTAGAAGAAGCGGGAGGTAGAGCTGAAGTTTCAGAAAGCTCATCGAAGAAAGGCAAAACCAGCGAGGGAGAAGAACAAGGACAAGAACAGGAACAACAACGCCATGCGCAGCAACAAGAGGGATCATCGGCATGCACAGAGTTGTCGTCAAAGGACCCAAAAGCCGAACCTTCGAGAAGCAGAGCTAGGCGGAAAAGCAAACCCAGAAAGAGCAGTTAATACCTTCTCTTATCTTCTGTTTCCTTATTTTCATTTAGAAAAAGGAACAATTATTGTGTTCATGGTTTGCCTTGGATTTTCAACGATTGGTATTGGGAAAAAACGATAAATTTCGGGAAGCGAAAGTATATAAAAAAAAACACTTCGCGATTGCGTGCGTTATAGCTCATGAGTTCAATGGTATTATTTGTTATCCGAACGTGGTCAGAAAGAAAGATGAGATTACTAGTTAATTTGTATTAATCTGCTGCTGAAAGTAGCAGTTGTGAGTTATCATGTCGTGCTGATATTAATTTTTGCTATCACAATCCTTTCAATTTGATTGTTTGAAACTGTTACGTTGCGTGGTAAAAGGATTATTTTTTTTATTCCGCCGGTCCTGGTTGTAGGATTATTTGATGAACAAAATTCCCTTTTTTTGGCCCTGGGAGTTCAATCATTACAAAGAAGATGAGAACGAGATCGAAGAAAATAAAAAAGAAAAACAAATTCTGGAGGAGAAGATATGTATAGGAAAAAAGGTTGAAACTTGGGTGGGTTGATGCCAGTAGGTCTGAATCTGGAAAAATTGGCTGTGGTGTGGGGTGAGAAGGCGGGCGGGGGTTGCAGGATGAAGACGGTTGAAGTGCACGCTCAGTCCAGAACGTGGTAGCCGCCTTGCGAGACCAATCAGTGATTCCGATTGTTCCAGCTGGGGAGCCTGACGTGGAAGGTGAAGTCCACGTACTTGGTGGGCGGGTTGACGAGGGACGGTCTTTTGTTTTACGTATGATCATAATCACCCGTCAGAACAACACGCTCTTTGTTATGAATATACTGATTATGTGGATGTCCATTGACTCCCGGTCTCCAAATATTACAAGATGACATGGGACCCACGCATAGTACCATGCATAGTAGTTTACTATTTGGTGGGACCCACACACAAAATAATACAACTCACGGGAATGCATTCCCGTGAGTGTACAGTGAGTAATTAGGGGAATATTACATCAAATGACCCAAAGTGGAAATTACACTAAAGGCCCATTTTCCTTCTATAAATAGAGGCCTTCTGTAAACATTCAAATTACACTGAAATGAGAACTTCTCTCTACTCTCTCTCTCTCTAAAATCTCTTGTTCTTGTATTTACTTTTCATCAGTTTTATATTACGTTATCAGCACGAAGACTCTACCAAGCTCATGGACATTTCAAATATTGCACACAAGAATGAAGATATATGTCTCATTGATAGTGCAACGACACATACAATTCTTAAAGATAAGAAATATTTTTCACATCTAACAAATTGTAGTACAAGCATCAATACCATAGTGGGTAATACAAGATTGATTGAAGGCTCTGGAAGAGCAATAATAATATTATCCAATGGTACGAAATTTGTTATTAATGATGCTTTGTATTCCTCTAAGTCTCATAGAAATTTGTTGAGTTTTAAAGATATCCGTCGAAATGGATATCATATTGAGACTATAAATGAGGACAATAAAGAATATCTACAAATTGTTACTGTTAGATATGGTGAAAAATATGTTCTGGAGAAATTACCTATGTTATCTTCTGGTTTGTACTATTCAAGTATTAGTACAATTGAAATAAATGTTATGGAAAACCAGAAGCATGTTGATAAAGACATATTTATTGTTTGGCATGACCGGTTAGGCCATCCCGGGTCAATTATGATGCGACGTATAATAGAGAATTCATGTGGACATAACTTGAAACAGAAACAAATACCAAAATCCCATGATTTCTCATGTGATGCATGTTCCAAGGGAAAATTAATTATTCGGCCATCACCAACCAAAGTAGAAAGTGAGTCTCTCACATTTCTAGAACGGATACAGGGAGATATTTGTGGGCCAATACACCCACCATGCGGACCATTTAGGTATTATATGGTTTTAATTGATGCATCAACTAAATGGTCACATGTGTGCTTATTATCTTCTCGAAACCTGGCGTTTGCGAGATTACTTGCTCAATTGACAAGATTAAGAGCACATTACCCGGATTATCCTATCAAGAAAATACGTCTTGATAATGCTGGTGAATTTACTTCACAGACTTTTAATGAATATTGTATGTCCCTTGGAATTGATGTTGAACATCCTGTAGCACATGTTCATACGCAAAATGGACTTGCAGAATCATTGGTAAAACGATTGCAACTTATTGCAAGACCTTTACTTTTGAAATCTAATTTACCAATTTCTGCTTGGGGCCATGCCATTTTGCATGCAGCAATGTTAATTCGCATCAGGCCAACTAGTTATTTAAAATTTTCCCCCTTACAAATGGTTTTTGGTGAAGAACCTAATATTTCTCATATACGGACCTTTGGATGTGCAATATATGTGCCTATAGCACCTCCACAACGTACTAAAATGGGTCCTCAAAGAAGAATGGGAATTTATGTTGGGTATAAATCTCCTTCAATTATAAAATATTTAGAACCATCTACAGGAGATTTATTTACTGCACGATTTGAAGATTGTCATTTTAATGAATCAGTTTACCCAACATTAGGGGGAGAAAATAAGCAGTTGAATAAAGAGATTAGCTGGAATGAATTATCATTGGCTCATTTTGATCCTCGTACAAAACAATGTGAACTAGAAGTTCAAAAGATAATTCATTTACAGAATTCAGCTAATCGAATGCCAGAAGCATTCACTGACCCAAAGAAAGTGACAAAGTCACATATTCCAGCTGCTAATGCTCCTATTCGAATTGATGTCCCTGTAGGACAACCGATTACAAATGAATCAAAAGCACGCCTTAAGCGTGGTAGGCCTATCGGTTCCAAAGATAAAAATCCTCGAAAAAGAAAAGAAGCTAAAATTATAGATGGCCAAGTCGAGGATAATCAAGAAAAAAGCGTAGCTCTGGATGAGCCACTTTATAAAGAGAAATTATCTCCAGAGGAGAATATTGAGGCCCCAGAAGAGATCCAGGTATCTGAAATGTATGAAAATAATGAAATCTCAATAAATTATGTCACAAATAATATCAAATGGAACCGTAATGAAGTCAACATTGATGACATTTTTGCTAATCATATGGCATATGATGTGATGAATGAAGAAGAGGATCATGAGCCAAAATCCATGAGAGAGTGCCAACAACGAAAAGATTGGCTCCTATGGAAAGATGCCATTAATGCAGAATTAAAATCATTGGCAAAACGAAAAGTATTTGGACCTATAGTCCATACACCTAAAGATGTAAAGCCAGTTGGATATAAATGGGTTTTTGTACGGAAAAGAAATGAAAATGGTGAAATTACAAGGTATAAAGCACGCCTTGTAGCCCAAGGCTTTACACAAAGACCTGGCATAGATTTTGAAGAAACATATTCAATATAGAAGATGCATTAAAAACATATTTATTATACATAATTGGCAATAAGTCAGAACGAAACTAAATAATTATTACAATTTTTGCAAAACTTATTTAATCATAAAAATCTTCCACCTCCAAGTGAGACATAACATCATCATTTGACTCATTGACATCATTATCTTTATGAGCCTTATCATCACATTCCACATTATTAACACTCTTTTTTATAGAGGCTTGATAAAGTTTCGCTAAATGTTCTGGTGTACGACAATTACGTACCCAGTGTCCCTTCATACCACACCGATAACATTTATGTTCAACAACTTTTGAAGGACCTTCTTTATCATTCTTTTGTCCTTCATTGTTCATCTTTTTCTGGTGGGTATAAGGACTATAATAACCTCTTCCACCATGATAAGGACCATGATTATTTCTACCTCCACGATTTCCACGTCCTCGTCCACGACCACGGCCACGACCACGACCGCGACCATGGCCATGACCATGATCATTCCGTACACTCACATTCGCTTCAGGAAATGGAGAAGATCCAGTGGGACGATTTTCATGATTTTTCAATAATAACTCGTTATTTTGCTCGGCTACTAGTAAACATGAGATTAACTCAGAATATTTTTTAAAACCTTTCTCACGATATTGCTGTTGTAAAAGCAAATTCGAAGCATGAAAGGTAGAAAAAGTTTTCTCTAATAAGTCCTCATCAGTTATTTTTTCACCACATAATTTTAACTGAGAACTTATTTTGAAAACAGCTGAGTTATACTCACTTACAGTTTTAAAATCTTGTAACCTGAGATGAATCCATTCATAACGAGCTCTAGGCAAAATCACCGTTTTCTGATGATCATACCTATCTTTCAAACTAGTCCACAATTCAAATGGATCTTTCACCGTTAAATATTCAGTTTTCAAACTTTCATGAATGTGGTGTCGGAGAAAAATCATAGCTTTAGCCTTTACTTGAGGGGACGCATCATTTCCTGGCAATATAGCCTTTCCAAAGTCCTTTGCTTGAAGATGGATTTCAGCATCTAAAACCCATGATAGATAATTCTTCCCGGTGATGTCAAGAGCATTAAATTCAAGATTTGAAAGGTTGGAAGACATGATTCAAACTAAAAATAATAAAAATAATTAGAATCATATTATAAAATCTTATTATAAATTAAAACATAATTTAAAGAACGGTAAATAAACATGCTAAGAAAATAAAAATAAGATGAGATAGGAATGAGAGTAAACTCACAGCGAGACCTATCTCATCCGAAGGTAAGAAAGATGATGCATATATTATATAATATATAGACAACAGTAAAGAATTAAGATAAACAAATGGAGCCCTATTAGTGCCACCACCATAAAAGGTAAATAAATGCATAAATAAATGGAGCCCACTAATATTAGTGTTGCCACCATAAAAGGTAAATAAATGCATAAATAAATGTTAGTAACATAAATTTAAATGTTAGTGGTATAATGTAAATATTAATAAAGTCAGTATGGAGCTTAATATCGCCACCATGAAATAAATAAAGTTTCGTTATTTAATTAGCCTAGCAGCAAATGAAAGGCTTGATTTGCATCTAATGGATGTTGTGACTGCCTATTTATATGGTTCACTTGATAGTGATATCTATATGAAAGTTCCTGAAGGACTCAAGATGCCTGAAGCATTTAATTCAAATTCACGAGAACAATACTCGATCAAATTAAATAAGTCCCTGTATGGCTTGAAACAATCAGGGCGCATGTGGTATAATTGCCTTAAAGAATATTTGTTGAAAGAAGGGTATAAAAATGACCCGATATGCCCATGCAGTTTTATAAAAAGATCGAGAAATGAATTTGCTATAATTGTTGTTTATGTTGATGATATCAACATTATTGGAACTCCTGAAGAGATTACAAAAGCCATTCATTGTTTGAAGAAAGAATTTGAAATGAAAGATTTAGGTAGGACAAAATTTTGTCTTGGATTACAAATTGAGTACCTGAAGGACGGGATCTTTGTACATCAAGAAACTTATACAAAGAAGGTCTTGAAACGATTTTATATGGATAAGTCACATCCATTCTGTACTCCAATGGTTGTAAGATCTTTGATAAAAGAAAAAGATCCATTCCAACCCCAAGTAATTAACAAAAAAGGTGTAGAACAATTACTTGGTCCAGAAGTGCCATATCTTAATGCTATTGGGGCACTAATGTATCTTGCTAATCACACAAGACCTGATATAACATTTGCTGTTAATTTATTAGCAAGATATAGTTCTGCACCAACACAAAGGCATTGGAATGGTGTAAAACGTATTTTTCGTTACCTCAGAGGTACTATGGATATGGGGTTATATTATTTAAATGTATCTAAACATGAACTGATTGGTTATTCAGATGCTGGATTTATGTCTGATCCACATGATGGAAAATCACAAACAGGTTATGTATTTACATGTGGAGGTACAGCAATTTCATGGCGATCTATGAAACAAACTATATCAGCCACTTCATCTAATAATGCAGAAATCCTAGCAATGCATGAAACAAGTCGAGAATGTGTGTGGTTGAGGTCAGTAATTCATCATATACGAACTACTTGTCATTTATCTTCTGGTAAAATGGTTCCAACAGTTCTATATGAGGATAATACTGCATGTATTGCCCAACTTAAAGAAGGATACATCAAGGGCGATAGAACGAAGCATATTTCACCAAAATTTTTCTTTACTCGTGATCTTCAACAGAATGGTGAAATAGATATCCAGCAAATCAGTTCAAGAGAAAATTTGGCAGATTTATTTACCAAGTCACTTCCAGAAGCAATCTTTGAGAAGCTTGTCTATGGTATTGGTCTTCGAAGACTTAAAGATCTCAACTGATGTTATCAGAGGGAGTAATACTGATGTTGTCAACAGGGGGAGTTGATACACGTTGTACTCTTTTTCCCTTATCTAGGTTTTGTCCCACTGGGTTTTTCCTAGAAAGGTTTTTAATGAGGCAGCACTGGATAGTGTATCAATGAGTGATGTACTCTTTTCTTTGGCTAGGTTTTTATCCCACTGGGTTTTTCCTAGTTAAAGTTTTTAATGAGGCACATTCATAAATGGACATCCAAGGGGGAGTGTTATGAATATACTGATTATGTGGATGTCCATTGACTCCCGGTCTCCAAATATTACAAGATGACATGGGACCCACGCATAGTACCATGCATAGTAGTTTACTATTTGGTGGGACCCACACACAAAATAATACAACTCACGGGAATGCATTCCCGTGAGTGTACAGTGAGTAATTAGGGGAATATTACATCAAATGACCCAAAGTGGAAATTACACTAAAGGCCCATTTTCCTTCTATAAATAGAGGCCTTCTGTAAACATTCAAATTACACTGAAATGAGAACTTCTCTCTACTCTCTCTCTCTCTAAAATCTCTTGTTCTTGTATTTACTTTTCATCAGTTTTATATTACTCTTTTCTTTTTTAATTATTTATTTATATTTTAAATGCAAGATTGATAATGGTTGATTTTTTTAATATTAAAAAAGTGAAATAAATTACTTAATCATGTAGTTTTATTATATATCAGTTTATTGGTCAAACAAATTATTTTGGGGGGAAAAGAATAAAAATACTCTAAATTTATTTAATTAGTTTTTTATTGTCTATAAAAATGTAAATTTTATTTTATATTTAGAATTGGAGTTACCAAAATAATTTGAAGAAAAAATGAAACATATAAATATTTTAAAGTAATTTAATTCCATCCTTTAATCTCTCTAGAAAACAAAGTTAATCATATCTTATATTTTAGATAAGTGAGAGTATTATATGCTAGTTTACGTTGAACAAAATCAATTCTCAATTTCTATTTGAATTAGTGTTAAAAATATATGTTCACGCAAACCGAGATTTATCTATCATATTTACCTCATGCACCTTAAATTGTGTTAGAAAAAACTACTTCTATCAATCTCATACCTAGTCTGGACATGAATCAAACCCAACCGGACAAGTCACTAGCCCTTGGTCTGGTTTGGAAGGTTGTTCGAACTGGACATTCCAGCTTGAAACCTGATCCTATCTCGAGAAAAATATGATGGCTCCTGGGTTGGATAGACTGGGTTAGTGTTCTAGTTGGCCTAGTCCCCTGATTTTTGAAATTAAAATAAAAAAAAATCCAGAAACAAAATGATTAGCAGTTATACAGTAAATAAATTTTTAAATGAAAAGAAAAACAAAATCCAGAAAACCAAGATCTATTTGGTCGAAATGAAAATCCAGAAGACAATTCTTAAAACAAAACAATCGACAGTTATACATTACATAATTTTCGAAATGCAAGGAAAACAATTCAAAAGAGAAAAATGGAGGTCATTGGATTGCTCGCTTTACAAAAGAAATAGGCATCTGCAATGCAAATTCAGCTGAAGAGTGGGCAATCCTGGAAGGTTTAAAATTCGCTTGGGACCTGGGTTTTAGAAGAGTAATGCTTGAATCTGATGCTAGGTATCTAATTGCAAGACTGAAGGACAGCAATTTCTGCAATGGAAGCCTACTGATGATCCAAATTAAAGAAATGATAACATGGAATTAGAAAGTTGATATATTCTATATACCTCGAGAGGTTGATAGGATCGCTGATACCCTTGTTAAAATGGGCCTCTTCAAATCAGATGTCCTAAATGACAGCCTTCTTTCCTTACGATCTTGTGTTGATAGTGAATGTTTGGGATTTAATTCCCCCTTTGTTTATGTTTCCAATTAATGTAATTCTGGCTTCTTAGCCATCTTTTATATTCCAAAAAAAAAAAAAAAATCAAAAGAGGAAAACGAAGAAATGAACAAAAAGAAATACCAAGCAAATTGGTGTGATCAACGAGAATACTCACATTGAGAGAGAGTGAAAATGGTGAAACAATTGAAGCATGGAGGAGGAGAGAAAATTAAGAAAGAGTATGAAAGAAATGCTTTAGGGAAAATGATTCAATCTTTAAGATATAATCTTTAGACGATCTTCTTGTAGACAAAGAAAAGAATAGGAGAGAACTTTTGGAAAGATGATCTTAAGAGTTGAGACTTGAGCACCGGCAAGATGGCGCTGATGGAGCTGGTCACGCAGATTGAATGTCAAAGAGGATGGCGAGAATTCCTGAAACCTTGACAATGTCAGGGTTTGGTCTTTTGGAAATGGTAATGGTGAAATGCCAAAGTGGGGAGACCAAATCGTACGTAGGGCATAAATTAAGAATATAATATAGATTGCCCCTCAATGACATCGTTTTTAAGTTTAAGTTAGGATTTTTCCCCCTGAAGAATATAATTTGGATAAGACTAAGCTTATTGGTCATGGATCTTAGCCCCATAGCCGGTCTTACTTGGAGTTCGAGTTAGACCCGATCTTGCCCTGATTTGTTGGGATGTTGTCCCATTTTTCAGGCTGAACCAGGGAAGGGTCCATCGGGTTGGTTTCTAGGTTTCATGTACAAACCTATTCACATCACCATTTTATTGAAAGCAAAGAAAAAAAAGCAAATCATTAATTTTATTTAAAAATATATTAAATTACGAATATTTAAAAGTTGAAATTCAAAAAGTCAAAAAATTATCAAACTTATATATAATTTTAAAAAATAATTAAGGATGGCTCGTTTCTTTTTAAAAATATTTTATAATAAAAAGAGAGTATAACACCTATACACAAACGATTGCATTCATATGCAGAGTGTGAATTTTCCTGCCTTTCCCTCAACTTGTATTGCTCTTATGTGGCATTAATGTTATTTTTTTTTTCAGACAAAAGGTTGTCATTATTGTTATAGGTTGGTTCTAAAAAGAATATACCTAAACTCCTACAAAGTATTTACCACTTATATGTGTCACTGTTATATGTTGGTTCTATAAAATAAAAACAATATACTTGAACTCATATAAGGTCTATTGTTAAGGGGGAAAAAACTCATATGAAGTCTTTATAAATCTATAGAACAAAAACTAATTGAAAATTGAAAAGGTGTGTTTCCATTGAGTGGCTTCTCCATTGACCCTCCCAAACACTAGAAAAACTTTGAGTGTTTGAGATTTAATCTTTTATAATTATACTATCAAACATTAGATACAAAAACAAATATAAGCTATTAAAATGATATATAATTTTTTCAATTTGGTGGACTTACTATTTTTTTAAAATTTTTTTTACTTATTATATGTGACATTTATGTACTGTTTAGGTTAAATTTTAATTGTTTAAATTTATTTATTTATTTTTGTCGTTGTTTAACATTATAACACATTGTTATAAAATTTTAAATCCCAACCACGGGAAGTTAATCCAATTGTAGGGAAGGTCAACAAAAAGAAGATGAAGGGGATGGTCAATAGAAACATCCTTTTTTTTTTTTTGAAATTATGGTATCTGTTCTTTATAAAGAGCACAAGTGTTTAGCTTAAGGGAGCTAGTGATTATTTATGTCTGATTAACTGAATTCCGCCAAGTATTCAAATGAGAATACTTGGAAGAAGAATGCACCTCCATAATATCTATGGATGCAGATATCACAGAGTGTATCTTAGATCACCGTGCATACACGACAGTGGCGAAGGCCACAGAGGGGTGAGGTGTGTGCACAGTGAGACTGAATATAAATCAGTAAGTGTGTAGAGATGATACCTAATGAATAACCTCACTATTTATGAGGGTTATCTCTAGGGTTTATCCTTTCCGTTTATGCGTTGTGTCCCTATGCCACGTACACTCCTGCATATTGCTCACAGTACCCACATTCTGTTATTCCTGCTCCTACCTGGAGACCCACTACCTATACGATCCGGGATTAGTGGCAGGGTTAGTGGGTGATTAGTGTTTTACCTATGTACAGGCCAACTTCTGCGCAGGGCTTTCCTGCTGGGCCATTAGATCTTCAAGGCTTAATACATAGGGCCGTAACAGTATTAAAACATTAATTCAATCAAATAGTATGTATATAAGAATATTTTTATGTCAACTTATGTGAATAATTAATTTTTAAGGTTCCAAACAAACATAATAGTAATAACCTTTAATGATTAGTATCTCTAAGATGAAGCTCAATTAAGACATGGTGAAGGTGAATCTAAATCCAACGTTAGACACCATAAGACAGAAGGATGATAGTAGTTCTGACTACCGAGAATCATTGGCTGGAAGTGAAATCAGCTTCTTTTTTTTTTCCCCCTTCCTTTTTTCTGTGAGAGGAATGACAGGGAGGGAGGTGGGTCCTTCCTGACGCGCTAGAAGTGCGCTTTAACTGGTGGGCCAGCAGCAGATCCCGATTTGATTGTGGTGGACAAGTTGGCCTATTATTTCTGAGCTTTTGGGATATCTGAATACCTCTCACTCCTCACAATAGTTTTAAAAAACAGACAAATATACTATTTTATATGTTATTTATATTTATGTTATATACTATTTTATAAGTTAGAAAAATAGTTTTTAAAAAATAAAATATAAATATTTTAAAATAATTTAATTAGTTTCATTAATCTCTAAAAAATCAGTTATATCTTATATTTAAGATATTAAAGAGTACTTAAATAGGCTACAGGGCTACTTCCCTGCCTCTTGTCTCAGCTCTCTTTCCTTTCCCGTTTTACCGAACACGGCCCTCACATACAAATTGCAGATACTTTCCTCCAATCTATGCCTCTCTAATGAATGCATGGTGATTTTTCATTTGGTCAGACATGTTTTACACTTTGAATTTTATTTCTTTAATAAACTATATATATATATATATAAATCTGAATGGCGTCTTGATCAAAACTTCAATATGAACATCATTTACATGTTTCTTGGATGATAATTATGATGTTCAATGCAAATTATTAAAAAGCTGCAACAATAAAAGTAAAGTATGACTGATGCGTTAATCAGTTAGATGAGTAGAGATATAGAAATGGGCGTTGTCTCTATGTTTGTCGTTCAGTTAAAAAGCAAGTTGGCGAATGGATGCATATAGAAGGAAGTAGCAAGTAGCGAGTATAAATAGCCATAACATAGTTAGCATGCTGTGAAACTATGTCTCTGTATAATGGGAAATCAGACACTCCCAATTGCAAATAAGGGGGTGTGACTAAGCAACCACGTTCATTGCCCGGACAGAAATAATGCAGCTTCCTGGAAGAGACACCAATTATATGCCAACCTTCTGAATTAGAGAGAAATATTTGAATCAGAAAACATAATTCTGATGTAAATGCAGAACCCAGTATCATCACAAATACGGCGGATGATAAGACAAAATTTGATCTGTCAAAGCATAATAGATTTTGTTGTCTGATACAAATGACCCATGAATCATTGAATCCGACACAAACACCCTTGTAATTTGGAAGTACCCTTGCTTTTATTAAACCTGACTAATTAAAACAAGGGCAAAGGTGCAAATATGATAATAAAGTTTTGACAAAGGGGTATTTAGCACTATAATATTTTTTTAGAGCAAAGATATACATAAAGTCTTTCAGAAGAGGCAAAAATAACGCACTTGTTAATCTCCCATACGTCCGTTGTTTTTTGCCCCTACAACTCAATATTCCCAGAAACCTTCTAGTTATTTACTTGCCAATAGCTGGTCCTAAGCTTTTGCTTCCTCAAATCTCACAGCTTTTGTACAAAACGAAAGCCTTCTTTCCTCCTCTTCTTCTCATGTTCTTGACTCTTTCATGTTTCACCACTCTGATCCCTCCTTTCAAGGTGAATTGAATTCTCCTCTCTGATTCTGTAGTTAGTTTCTGGATTTGATCCTTTGAACAAAAATTCTTGTTATGAACATGAACTGTTTATTGATTTTCTCAAGGGAATGGAAGTGGGTTTCTCAGAAATTGAATTAACAAGTTAAAAGTCGTCTGCTTTGAGGTTCAAAACATCTTGTTGCTTTCAAGAATATTAGTGGAAGCATAGACACAAAACTGCCATTATTCCAAGGTCTGGACAAAGAAGAGAACAACACAGAAAAGCAATAGGATGCGTGCTTTCATCAAGCAGGGAAGAGGAGGAGGCTCACAATGCCAACAAGTTCAGTTCTTGGAAAAGAACTTCGAGGTAGAAAACAAGTTCGAACAAGAGAGAAAAGTTCAACTCGCTAAAGATATCGGATTGCAGCCAAGGCAAGTCGCTATTTGGTTTCAGAACCGAAGAGGCCATCATGTCTGAGGGATAAGAGAGAGGAGAGATGAGACGGGTTGAAGATGAAGTGGAGAGAGAAGGTGGATTTGTAAAGGCAGGTAGAAAGAAAACGTGACGGATGTTTTGAGGGGTTAACAGGTGTTCTTTTTACCCCCTCTAAAAAACATGATGTATATTTTTGCACCTGAAAACATTCTTGTACTAGATGCCCTTTTGCTGAAACTTTGTTATCATATTTGCACCTTTGCCCTCAAAACAAAATGATGATAACCAACATTTCATTGATCACAAGTAGATGAGAACCCCCTCATATAGGTTGAGTTGGTTAAGCCGTTTGTTGTAAATCCCCTGGGGGTTAAGAGGATGTCCAACATTTCTATGGATGTTGGTACAAAAAGCTCAGCCTTCAAGATGCTGATGGTTGAACAATGATAAGAATCTCTCTTTTCCCTCTTCATAAAACACACAGCTACTTGTTGAATAATGAGAAAAAAAATAGAATAAAACATTATACATCTCAATTTTTAAGGAGTTCCTATCCCTTGCACCAACCAAACGGAACTTTATGATGAGGCATACTACCAGAAAGGCGGGAGTGGATAAATTACACTGAAATGTTGATCCTAAGTGTGTCCTCTGGTATAATCAATTGAGTAATGCTTTGATATGAAACTTACAAAAAAAGAAAAAACAGAAAAGAGGAGGAAAAAACAAAGGTGGGAAACAGAGGTTGCTGGCTCATGTTCCTTGTATTTCTGACCTGAATGATCATCGGTTTGATTTATGATGTCGCTCTTTCCTATATCTCAATTGACCAGGGTCAAATCCACCTTCCTCTGCTCCATAGACAGCCCAGGATGGCGTGGCAGCCATGTAATCTCTGCTGGTAAAACTTCTCCCAGAAGCCACCTGCATTTTAAGTGAGGAAAAAAAATTAAATTTGCGGAGAAAAACTATAATTCATACAAAATATAGTCCACAATACCCACCAGGTCATGAAATTTCTCATAGTCTATCCATGTGTACCATTGGCCATCAATCTTGAATTTCTCAGTTTTCGCCAAGAGGACACAACATGAGTGAGCATGCTCACAAGCAACTTCATACTCCCCTTGGCTTTTCAGAGCCAATGCCTCTGAGAAAGCTTTCACATCAGTATGCCAGGGGACATTTTCCATTGTCAATTTTGATGTAGCAGACCTGTGAATATTTCAGTATTTGTCATTCAAGAACGATGCCACAAACAAGAAACTAGATGGGCTAATGGAGATGTAAGAGAAACTTACGAGCCGCAATATGTGACTCCCTTGATTTCTACAAAGTCAGGCTTCCCGACACTGAAGAGCTTAGAATAAGCTTCCACATCATCTGTGTTCCAACCTTTAACCAGGGTCAAACGATAAACAGTTCGCTGCTCTTTCTCCTTCAAAGCAGTCAGGGAATCCTGTCATGTTTTTCAAATATAATCATCAGGAAAGTGAAAGATAAATTGAATAGCATCACAAAATACAGGAAACTATAAATATGGCCATCACAGAGAAAACAGGGGGCCGATAACACCAACCCCCTCCCAAACAAAATAAAATTACCAAAAAGTCACAAGATCTTAAGATCAGATCTTGAATCCAAGAGAGCTCTCACACATTTAAGAAAAGTCTAAGCCGCTTTTAGATTGTTAGTAGATTCATTATTTACTTTAAATTTTAAAATTACACTTCATCCATAAAGTTTGGGCCCCTTATGATTTTTACACTGCAATCTATCTGCACTTAATATGTAGAGGGCACTCCACAATAAATGTTAGAATGTACTAACAATGAATCGTTCCCAGAAATCTCCAAAAAGTGGTCTATCTATTGCCTTCAAAGCGTCCTTTGTAGCAGCATCTACACTGACATATAACTGCACAAGTGCCAAAACAAAGAATAATTAAGTTTGCCTTTAACAGCAACAGCATATCTTTAATTTTGAAAGATATTAAAGCCCAGGAACCTGGGTGACAGGCTTCAGTAACTTAATCTTCTCTGGAAACTGTGCATTTGTCACAAGAAATGTAGAAATCTGCCGTTTATGCAGCTCATCTATAAGTGTGTTGATCTCTGGATACATGATAGGTTCTCCAACAAGTGATAATGCACAATGGCGAGGAGAGAGACCTTCAGATAATCGTTCCAAGGTGACTCCTGCAGAAAAGCTGCCTCTTGGTTATGCATGGATCAATTCTGTAACTAAATCATGCAGTAACAAGTTGCATGGGTGGGGATGTAGAAGGCCTATTGCTCTCATATTAGAAGACAGTGACTAATAAAGTGTGTAATTATCAATAGCCACATCGGCTGCTTCACCATCACCATATGCAGATAGATCAATCTGAGAGAAGCCTGATACTTTAAAATGGTTATACAATAGGAAAAAAAAATGAATATACCAGGGACTCCTTTCATTTGCTTAATCATATTTTTATGTAGGTCTATTGCAGAATTTACAATTTCTATTGGATCATCCATCCTCCACTGCCAACTTTTCCCCACTGGATTTGTGTGATGCCTCCAGCAGAAAACACATTTATTTGCACATGCCAAACTCGGGGTTGCCTCCATGCACCTGTATCACCCAAACATTTGACACTTATATTGGCAGCTGAAATTTAATGTTCAACACATTAAACAGGCACATTATAAGGACATGAATACAAAATATGCAACCTTTGACAACAGCAGAAACTCTATTGAAACCAGTGGCCAGGTCAAAAAAGCTAAAGTAACCAACCTTATAGCTTTCTTTCTTTTTCATTTTTACTATTTAAAAAAGGATTATAAAATAACAAAGCGCTTAAGATTATACAAATCATGCACCACCGCATCAAGAGGGTTCCTGAACCTTCAACTATCAATAATAGACAGTATTGTAATTCACTTCCACTAATTCTTTCCCAAAAATCCCCATAGAAAAAGAAAGAAAGAAAAGACACTACTACTCATCAAACAACCATGTCAGCTGAAGAATTGTGCAAAAGCCCTTACCCCTAAAATAAAAAAAAACCCTCCTCACAGATATGTAGCAAAGCTAGTGGATTCAACTATACATGGTTATCAGCCAAAACATAATCTATAAGACGGTGGTGTGAAACGTGTATCAAACCTTAAAAGCTATGGACGCAGATCATTATAAAAATGGATAATGATTACCTATGACTCTCTATGCCATAAAATGAGTGCTTGTAGCAACCACCTCGACCTCGAAGTTGTGACTTGGTCCATCTACAAATTTTAACACCACTGTGTGAACCGATAATTTTGTATCCCTGCACATTGATATTGATTGGGGAAAGCAAATTAAGGAAAGAAACTGTCAGGTACGAAAATGTTCAATAGCAAACCATAACTATTCAAACAATAGAAGGAGCAGATATCATATCACAGAAAGTTGAACAGGCAGTAAACATGAAAGGATAGTAAAAGAAACAGATATCTATGAAATTTCTAAATACCATAGCCTAAATATTACCCTGGTTATCCACTTATATAGAGTATGATTTAGTAAGTATAAGAATAATAAATGTTTAAGTCGTGTTATAATACTATCTCCTGTCCTTGATATAAGATCCATTTAGTAGTGGATCTTATATTAATGACTCTAGGTGGCATCATTCTAGGACGTGACTGGACCTAGTCCCTAAGAAGTGGTTTCCATATTCTGTGCAGAAGTTGGCACAAAAGTAAATCTCCTCCGCAGGCATTTGAATGACTATAGACGAAGAATAAGACTTAGAAATGTTCCTGTGCAGTTTTCAAATGCCTACTATGTTCTATATGCATTTACTTACTAACTAATTTCTTTGAGATAGAAATGAAACAAACTTCACAAAAGGCGATAATAGCACAGAAAACAAGTTTAATGTCACTTCCTCTTATATTATTTTAAGCATCGTTTTGGAATATTTGTAGGCAACTGAACGTCGCGACAATTAGTATGAAATGCAACTTGCCAGCAAAAGTGAATTTTGTAAGTGCCAACTGACAAGTAAAAATTCCAGTAACAAAATACAAAGCCGCAGTGTAAGCAAACATACCTGCTTTTCTAAGTTTGCCCTGATCACTGGAGTCACCATTTCTTTTTTGCCGTCGAATTTCCCATTAGTTTCAACTACTGACACTGACTTCCTCGAAGGAGCTTTACCCGCAATGTCCTCAAGATCAACAATCTCCGACTCCATACCGTCCTCTTCATCTGAATCCTCTTCGGAATCCTCAAGGTTTTGAGGATTGCATTCCCCACCGACATTGGACTCAAAAACCCCGCCATTTTCTAAAACATCACCCTTCAAATACCTAACCACTTTTACACACCAAAGATCAAAAACCCCATCTATATCACCTGTGTCGACATCTCCTTCACACAGGGGAAGCATCTCCGTCGCCCCCAACGCCCTCATCTGCTCTTCAAAATCCCTTGCAACAGCATTGAAAGTGGCTCCATAAGCTCGACTCCCTACGCCGAATATAGAAAATTTGCACCTTGAAAGCAACAAAGAGCCCACCCTAAAATCCTTGGCACTTTCAGCGAGCCAAGTTGCAAAGAAATTGGAATTTTGAGGTGGTTTTCCATCTTCCCAGGTTGAAGCTACGATGAGGACAAGAGTTTCTTTAGGAAGGTCTTCAGGTTCGTAGTCCTCCGGGTTGACGAGGTCGAACGCTAGGTCGTTGGCCGCCAACAGCTGGTGGAGACGCTGGGCAAGGGATTTAGAAGTACCTGTTTGAGAAACGAAGAGAATCTTTCCCCTGGTGTTGGGAAGAGTAGGTTTGTTATATAGGGGAAGTTTCAAGTGTCTGAGGCGGCGAGATTTGTACAGGCAATAGAAAGTGGTGGCAGAGAAAAGAGCGAAAAGCGTAAGACGAGCTGGGACTGAAGACAACGGCATGATTTGATTCTCTTATTCTACTTGTTCTAGAGAAAGAAACTAAGCATGATCATGGCACTTTCATCTCAGTAAAGTGAAGAGCAACTCGCGGAGGCGGAAAACGTCGCGGGGAAGGGAGGGACGACGATTTTCTTTTATTTTCTATTTATTGTTTTCGGGTCAAACAAGCGAGGTTCGTAGATCGGAGTATGGGATGAGTCAGGTTTTAAATTACATGGGCCTTTACGCAACTTCATTCTAAGCCCCTTTTCACATACGATTGGGCTAGGCCCTAAAGAATAGTCAGTCTTATTGGGCTTAGATCTAAAAAAAATTGTTTAAATGAAACAATTTCGCCGAAGAAAGTTGTCATAGATGATAAGGGATTTGATCAAGTTCCAAGGGGATATGTGTTCGATCCCCGCTGCCATTGCTGAGACTCCTTCGGTAAACGATCTCGTAGCTTCCCATTAAGCTCTCAAAGAGCCCGAGACCGTGACGGATGTCGAACCCCTCCAAAACTTTTATATATAAAAAAAAACCCAATGTTTGATTAATTAATCGTGTGCTAGTATACTCATAGGCACGCATAAAACCTTTTGTGAAATAAGTTTCAAGAATTAAAATATCCATTGCCTATAATGAATATGAATCCAATAACACCTGATTATTCATTTTTACTGAGTAACTGAATATTTTTTTTTGAGAGTATGCTTTTAATTTTTAAAGTTTTATGAGGTATATTTTTGTCCATTAACTTTATAAAATATTGTTTTAGTTCCATATTTCTATCGTTTATGTTGTTTACAGAAAATGTTAAGATAATAAACTCAAATGATGGGTGTATAACTAACAAAGTATATATAAATTTTATTTTTTAATAAATATATTTATATTATTAAACTAAAATAAACCGACAAATCACTATAAATAAAATTACGGTTTTAATATTTAGATTATTAAAATAATTTTTGTAATACCATTGAGGTTTTGATGTTGACATTTTCACAAGATTTTTCATTATTTTTCAATTTACACATATTTTAAATTTAAAATTAACCAAATTTAATTACATAGTTATCATTTAAATTTACACGATTGTCATTTGAATTTGTTATATCAGCTTTTTAGTTTATAACATTAATGGGGTCAAAATTATAGAACCAAAAGTATATTTTCTAAAATTAAGGGAAAAAAAATATACCCTATATAAACTTAAAGAACTAAAAACATATTTTAACATTTTTTTTAAAAAAAACTTTCATCACCGTAGCTTATAATTTCTTTTTATCTTTATGACCGGATGATTTTGTGTGTATTCATAAATAAAAAATGCTCATTAACAACGCGAGTGTTTAATAAATCAACTTCAACTGTCAACAAATTTGAAGTTTATGACAGCAAGTAACTAAGAAAACTTCGCTTACTTTAGATTATCAACAAATGCATGCTTATTCATACGTATAATCCAAAAATCAATTTATTATCACAAGTATTTCAAAAATCAAAACGACTATACATAACTAAATGATCACAAGTCATAAGTCACAACCATGTATGTGGATACGAAAATTCATGACTATCATCCTTTCATGGTTTCACCACAAATCTTAGAACTTCACTATGAATTGCAATAGAATAAGTAAAATGATTTTATTGTACACTAGATAAATAAACTGAAACGAGAAAACAAGTGGGTTATGTTAAAACATTAAAAAAGAAAGATTTTTTTTTTAAAAAAAAAAAGAAAAAAAGTAGGGTGTTACTTTGTGACTTCCAAAAAAAAGAAAGTTATTTATCCTCATCTAATATACAACCATGCTCCCTTCATATCATATAGTTGCTCTGGCACAGTTAAATGGGAAATGAAGCGAGATTTTAAGGCCTCCACAAAGTTTTCTGGGCACATATGATACCTTCCTTATCTCGAGCGAAAGTCATAACGATCTTCCATTGAAGACTTCTTAATATATCCTCTACTGGATTTAGAATTTCAACTTTGTCACGCATGATCATCCAACCTCCAGGCCGTAATATACGGTCCATCTCAACAATAATGGATACTGGCTGCTTACACCTGCACAATAACACCCCAGGCAAGCCTAATGAGCAACGATCATAACTCTCAAAAGACTTTAAATTCAAGTAAAAGACACATCCAAGATTGTGAGAAAATGTCTACTTTTATAAACCAATACTTTTATACCTGTTCTTGAGGCGTGAGAACAAGTGATCAGCATGCAAAAGATCATATGTTCTTGGATAAGAGCCAAATGACTCACACCAATCATGGTAGACACCGACAAAGCCACGTTCAAAAATGATAGGAAGAGTATCTGGCGCATGAACAGGGACCACATTCATTACCCACACCTTCTGTTGAGAGAGAGCTGCGGCAAATCTGTATTTTCACAAACCATTTCCAACCATAAATTGCAGAAATCGCCTGAGCGAAGTGTTTGTGTGTGTAAAACCATCTTCTGTGCAACTGCTAACTCATCCATGTTACAAGCAGGTCTAAGACTTACCCTCCATAGACGGCTTTCATGTCCATTACATTCCTGATACTCGACCAGTCAATGCCCATTCCATTGAGATATGACTTGTTAACCACAGCTTTCCAGTGGTTTTTGTCCGCGACCAATTTCTCTTTATTGTTCATCCAGTCAGGATAAGATTCAAGCCTCTTGGGCCATTCCTCAGGCCACTCTGCCCCATGTTGTTCAATCCCAGACGGAACTGAGTGCAGACATGATTTCATTCGAATATACCTGCTCCAACGGATATACATAAATTGCCAGTTAGTAAGAAAACTTGAGCTGATTATAATCATATCATAAGCAAACAACCTTAGATGGAATCTAATGGGCGGTTTGTGCTTGCCGCTTGGGCAAACAAAGCCACAATGATAACCATAATCACAGGCTAGAGGCAAGTAACCTTTCCCATTTGAAAATGATCAGGCATATACTGTACAAACTAAAAAGCTAATTCATATTTATTGGGATAATAATTCTGCAAAATAACATCACAGCAGCATACCAAGCTGCATCAGGATTTTCATTTTCTTTGCAAAGTGGGGGGATCTTTTTCCTCCTCAATTCGTATATGTCATTTGCTTCCGGCTTCTGATATATTCTAACACCAACTTCATCCACATCATCACTTTTATGAGCCAGAACATTCCAACAAACAGATGCCATCAATTTTGTCAAGCCTGGAATAGACAAGAGTCCTTATCACTTTCAATGTATTACAATGCAAAGACGCAGGATGAGGTTAAAATCAATACCAAACATTGATCATTCCCTTCACGTGTTTCAATATTTCCTTATGAAAATGCAATATGCATCCATGACCTATTACTATATACAAAGGGTAGAAGCAAACTGCCATCCAACAAATAATATCGGCAGGGAATATAATATTGCATCACATCAGAACCTGCAGATCATATGCTGATGAATCTTGAGCTTTGTTTTGAGCAAAAAAAAATCTTGAGCTTTGTTCTTGAAAGGGAAAATAAGTTGTATGGGAATAAAAAGATTTAGCAAAACACACAAAATCAATGGAGCACCATAAAACAGATTTTTTCTTTCAAGAAAATCTGCATTCAGCTAAAAAAAATATGGCACGTCAAGAATAGAAAGAAAAAACCTACTGTTCAGGTACTCAAAATATGCACCCTATCTCAATTTCATCCAATGTATCTCTCAATGCTTTAGATTATCATACACTTTGACAGTGTACAGAAGGGTCAAAAGAAAGCAAATAAAAATAAAGTAACTCAGTAGATAAAAATAAAGAATCAAGTGGTCAAACTCAGAAGCTGCAAAAATACTGAGAATCAAAACGATGGTCTTCTCTAAGAGATCATATGAACATAACAGTGCCTTAGAAACCGCCTCAGTAGAAAAAATAAAAATATTTGAACTTTCAAAATTTCATATGCAAGCCCGTTTTTATTCTAGAGTGAGGCATACCTTCTTCCTCTTCAATACTGTTGTGCTTAGCAGACAGAAGAAAGTATCCACCGGGCCTTAGTAACCGATTCATCTCTAAAAGAAGCCTACCCCCTAAAATAGAGGAAAGAAAATCAGCTATAATTATAATATACATACATATATAAGATTTTCTGCAAATAAATACAAGAAAGAAAAGACACAAACCATTGGAATGCCAAGATATGCCGCAACCACCACAATGTATAGCATCAAAGACATTACCAGGAAAAGGGAGCCTCCTACTCCCAAAAGGGCTCACCACTGCTGGAAAACCACGCTCTAGAGCCACTTGGGCTAGATCCACCAGATCATCCTTTAAGCCTAGAGTTAATGTCAAAACATCCTTATCAAGGAGAGCTCCAAAACTCATATCTGTACATCCAATGTCCAGTACAACACGAACATTTTTACCCCACTCAATGTCTGGTACCATCTATCAAATACCCCAAAAAAAAACAGTTGACAACGATGATGCCAATAACCTTAACTAGTATAAGTAAACAACGGAATCATCACTAAAGTGCAATTCCTGAATAATAAGAGAACAATTTACCATCACCCAAATAAGTCCCCCTTGTAGCTAAGCTATGAAATTTTTTTCTTCAAGCAGTAATTATGAACATTTAACAAGGCATTAACATTCGGTGATGATCCAAGGGGCAGCATAATAGAAAACTTACCTCTTCAATGGACTCGAGATGATGGAGAATCCCGCTTTTGAATTCAGACTGGTTTTGTGGAAATGTAAGATATTCTCCCGATTCCACCAGCCAATTATGTTTTTTTATGTACGCCGCTAACTTTGGGTGTGCCACATTCTTGTGCAATATCTGCACTGACAAAAATTTATCATGAAATATGATCGAAGATAAGAAGAATTTTTATCCATCCACATTAACCAGTTTCAGTTTTTCATATACCTTCGACTTGCTTTCAGGCCATGGAACGGGTGAGCCATATCCTTCACGAGGAAGAGGAACTAAACACATCAGTGACGTTCTAGGGCAACTCCTCTCTGTATGACGATAGCTCTGTAGCTTTCCAGAACTAACTTCAATATCTATACATGGAATGTAATTATGCTTGCTTCTAGTGCTACATAATTTCCATTTATAAGTGGCTTTTGGATCAAACAACGGCCCTTTTATCTTCCTCTTGATTGGTTTTTTTGGCTCCACATTTCCATCCTCCACCACTTCAGAATCCTGATCAGCCGACTCAACTAACTCGGTGCCACCATCTGTATCTACATCCGTTTCACTTTCCCGATCCAATCCTTGTTCTTCACCTTCTATTTCTTGACCATCTCCCTCTTCTTCCTTGTCCTCCTCTGATTCTTTACCATGAGAATTCCCAGACTCTTGATTCTGGTTCTTTTTAATTTCCTTGTGTTCCTTTTTCTGGACATGTGTCCCCGGCTTCCTGTTTCTTTCCTTAGGTTCTCGATGTTTAACAGACACCGAAGATGATTCATTCATCTTTTTCCTATTCTTCTCATCTCTCTGAAATTCATCTCTCAACGAATTGCCTAACTTACTTGATTCCTCCTGTTTTTCTGGTTTTATCTTCTTTGTTTGAACCCCAGAATTTTGTCCCCTCATGTTAGTAGATACGGGCTCAGCAATGTCGTCAAAGCTTTCCCTTTGGGTGGTTACGGAGGAGGAGGGAGAAGTAAAGACTGACCACACAAAGATAAAACAAAGGCCTAACACTGTCACAGCCGTCATTTTTACCCATAACCCATATGGGCGTTTGCCTTGGCGAACTATACGAGCTATAGCCATCTATGTAATCTATCACAGTACCGGCTGTTTGAAACAAATCTAACTCATACAAATTGAACTAGAAAACATATAAGAAACGAAAATGAGTAATGCAATACCCCGACAAACTAAGCAGAACTCAGTGGAGAAACGAGATCCACGGGATTCCTCCCAAAAGAGGCTAATACAGAGAGCACCAAAATGTAGAAACCATTTAAATTGAACTAAGCGAATCAAAAGATTGGGTACAGAGCTGGGTGAACAAGAGAGCTAAGATGAGATTCAACAGGGTTTGTTCCCATCGGCAGGAGAAATGTCTATTTTTCGGAAAGGGACAAAAGGAAATTAACAGCAAAAGAAAGAAGCGAAACAACTTTTTAGTGGGGCTGATAACGGAGTATTAAAATTCCGGAGGTAGAAGGAAAATGAAAGAAATGATTCTACAACGTCAAAAGAGGTTGGGAAATCATAGTCTTCACTGTTCGTGGGAGCCTGGATCCTTTGAAAGAAGATGCAGAGTCTTGTGGGAGTCAGTGTCTTCAACTGCGGACAACCAGCTATTGCACTTTTTCCCCCTTGATGAAGGAGTATGGGTGCATATGTTTAGGCACTTGTTTCGCGCGAATTGGCATCGATGATTCTGGGCTGTTTTTTACCAGCAGGGTTGATTTGTTTGGAAAAAAAGGTGACGGTCTTTACATTTTTCTCACCGATTTCGTAATGAAATATCATGAATAAATAGTGCTACAAAGGAATAATAACATGTCACTTGAATATTGAGATAACCCTTCAGAACTTGCTCCTATGCATCAAAAGGACTTTTGTTGACTTAAAGCTCAAAGTCTACGTTGAATTTATAATAGCTGTAAAATAATGTCAAATTGAGCTAGTACCAAGCAATAGAAAATTACATTTTCCATGATAATCATATAATTCAATGAGATAGTTTACGTTATTCCTTTTAAAAATATATTATATAACAACAAATTTCTCAAGACAATCCACGAACATTAAAGATTTTTGAGTTCGCTTGGAAGCCTTGAACGTAAAGAGAACGTATTACGCTGTCACAGCTGTTCCCGACCTTAATTTTTGTTCCAGCTGTTAGGAAATAGGACCTAGTTATTATGAATATATTTATTATGTGGATGTCCATTGATTCCCGGTCTTCAAATATTACAAGATGACATGGGACCCACGCATAGTACCATGCATAGTACCACGCATAGTGATTTACTATTTGGTGGGACCCGCAACCAATTGTAACATTCACAGGAATGCAAATCCGTGAATGAATAGTTTTGTACTTTGGGGAAAACTACACCAAATGACCCAGAGGTGGAAATTACACTAAAGTCTCATTTTCCTTCTATAAATAGAAGTCTTCTGTAACTATTCAAGATACAGTTGAAATGAGAATTTCTCTCTCTACTTTCTCTCTCTATAATCTCTTATCTTATTCTTATCAGTTTTATAACACGTTATCAGCACGAAGACTCTACCAAGGTAAGATTTTATCACCATCTCCTGTACTATATGTTTATTTTATCTATCTGGGATAATCTTAACCATGATATGGAATTAAAGTTTTACTTTTACCGATTATTTTGAACATCGGGTTCCATTGTTAAGATTTGAGATTATTTACTATTTACTATTCACAGTAAATAGTAATTTTTACTATTCATGTTAATTTTACCTTTTTCAGTAATTTTACATTTTTATTCATTTTAACTCTTATATGGAAGTCTAGATTTAATCTTTCAGTAATTTTATTTTATTCACTATTTACAGTAATTTTACTACTCACGGTAAATTTACATTTTACTATTTATAGTAATTTATTTATGTTTATATATTCTTCTCACTCCCTATTCATTTATTTCATGGTGGCGACATTAAGCTCCATTTGTAATTTAATTCTAATTCTTTACTTACTGCTTTATTTATTTTTCATGGAAGCGACACTAATATTAGTGGGGTCCATTTATTTATGTATTTGTTTATCTTTTATGGTGGCAACACTAATTTTAGTGGGCTCCAATTATTTGTTTTATTTTACATTTATTTTTCTTTCATAGCGGCACACTAGTATTTATTAGTGGGCTCTATTTATTTATTTTATTTAGCGTTTATTTATCTTTCATGGTGGTAACACTTTGTGGACCCCATTTATTTTATTTTAATTCTTTACTGCTTTATTTATCTTTCATGGTAGCAACACTAATATAGTGGGCACCATTTATTTTATTATTTACTGCTTTATTTTTCATGGTGGTAACACTAATATAGTGGACTCCATTTATTTATTCATTTATTTACTGCTTCATATCCCCCTTCCCTTTTATCTTTTATTTTATTTATTGCTTTATATAAATCTCCCTCCCTTTTATTATTTATGGCAACGACACTAATATATACATATTAGTGGGTTCCATTTATTTATTTTATTATGCTTATATTTTATTTATCCTAACGATAGATTATTAAAGGCCAAATGTATCATGAGATAAATGTCATGGAGATATGAGGCATAAATTGGCCTGAGATCACGAGGAGGCATAAATTGGCTAGAAGCCAAAAAATAAATTAGCTTGAAGCTAAAAGACAAGTTGGCCTGAAACCAAGAGACAAATTATGAAACAAGACTTGATCCATAATTATGTATGTCATCAGTTGTATAAAGGCCTCAAAATTGTATATTTGACATTTAATACTCCCTTAAATTATGAGACAAGGGATTGTATGATCATGGTTGATTGTAAATAAATATATCCAATTTGCTCTTGTAGTAGCAAAATTGTGATTAAGTCAAGAAATATTGTGGATTAATTTCTTGTCATGATCAAACAAATCAGTGAATTATGGATCATGAATTTTATCCAACTTCATTCCCAGAAGTGAATGAAGCAATAAATAAATTGTGATTATGGTTATTTTACTATTATTTTGTGTTTAGATAATTATAACAATTTTTGTGAATACGATAGAGGAATATTCATAAACAAAATAATTAAACATAAGGCAATATTATTTCAACAAAGTTTAATAGCAAGTGGTTCAATTCCATTACAAAGCTCCACCATCTCTCCGTTAAGAGATTCTATTTCATCTTCTTTTTCTGCTCTTAAGTTGAGATCTAGATAAGGCAACATATTTTTCAACTCAGCAATTCGCCTCATACGTTTTTGAAGCTTTTTATATGGCCATTCAGTTAACCCTCATCTTTGATAAATCCTTTATATTGTATGAGTACTCATATTTAAATGTTTACTCGCTTCCTCGAGGGTTAAATGAAAATAATTACCTAAATCATGGAGCGTTGTCTTCTTTATTCTTTCTCTTTGCTCCATAGTTATTCTATATTGTTCACTTTGTTTGACAAATGAACTATCATAAGGTATACTAACCGCGAGATGTTTTCCTTTATTTGATTGTTTTTCAGTATTGGTTTGAAATGAACTTCCGCAGAATTCATTTGGATTTTTAGCCCATTCCGAACCAACACAAAGGACCTCATGATAGTCCAATACAGGATCACGCATCAAGTAATATCCTGATGCTTGTAAATATATACAATACTGTGTCAGAAAATGTTTGATTTCTCCAAAATTTTTGGTAGTAAAATCAAACATTGGAAGTCTGTCAGTATTATTAGATTTATCCTGTACATTTTCAAATAAAACAGCATGGGAAATCATACCTATCTTACTCCCATGAACTTCAAGTTTATGATATTGAAATCCGTTGGTATGTATAATTTCTCGTAAAACATGACAGCAACTACATTCCAATAAGCTAGTAGTTGCTAACTGGCTTATAGTTGTTGGCTGGCTAGTTGTTGCTGGCTGGCTAGTCGTTGTTTGCTGACTGGTTGTAGCTGGCTGGTTTGTTGTTGGTTGGCTGGTTGTTGCTAGCTGGCTAGACATTGTTTGCTAACTGGTCGTTGCTGGCTGGCTGGCTGGTTGTCGTCACTATTGGCTGAACTGGAATGGTAGACTCCATTAGTTTTGTCATAGTTCTACACCTTTTAACAGGCCTCCTTGATGAACCTGCTTCAGTTGTACCTTCAATCCTTGTAGATTGAGGAAGAACATTTATTTTTGGGGGAGAAGTAGGTACATTTGAAGCATAAGGAGCAATAGCAGAAGGAGGAAGAAATGTGTCTAAAGGATCAGAAAATAGTAAAGAAGAAAATGACAGGTTTGTCTGATCATCATACAATAAAGCATCAAGATATGTTGTATCTGATGTATCAGAAATTGGGATATAATTGCTTGGTCCTGCCATGGCTATAGAATTTAGAAAAATTCTAAGTGAGTATCTGGTAGTTGATATCATCAAATGCTTGAGTGTTTGTGAGGCATGTTCGTTTGTCTTCCTATATTTATAGTTGAATTAAATTCTGTTAAATCTCTGCAGATCTGCTCCCTATAAAGCTCTTGCATAATTCTGTTAAATCTCTGCAGATCTGCTCCCTATAAAGCTCTTGGGTAGAACCTTTTTCAGGAGCCCTTTTTACTTTATATGTATACGACAATCTGAGTTGTTGCACCTATGATTCCACAGTGATGCATCTTTGATTACACAGTTTTGCGCTCGTGAATATGCAATAATACATTTGATGTTTTTGTATTTTATAATATTATATATTTGATTGTCAATTCTGGAAAGTAGAAATTTTGTTACCAGAAGTAATGAAATTGTGCATTGATAATGCATTTTATTCTGTGGAATTTTAATGATATCTGTAGAAATAGATATCATATATGAAATATTGTATGGAAGTTACATGAATTAATTTTAACGAACTCACACTTGAGGGGGAGATTGTTATATCAAGTGTGAGTGTTTTAATTATTTGTGAAATTCTCTGTGAATGCTTGTGTGTTAATTCCCCTGAAATTGATATTATATTTGACAATAAATCATATGGAATGTTGGCATGACTTGTTTGATCATCCGAGTCATATATTATTATGCACTGCTTATTCTGAAATAGATATGATTATGAGAAAATTATTGGTTATGATTGGAAATGGATCTCTGGAAATATATCAAATTGAAATATTATATGTGTGATTATAAATCTGCAAAGTTTACAGTGATGTTTGCAACTAGGAGTTTGCAATTTATTATGCGTGCAATTTCTAGATTAAATGATCCAGAAATCATACATGAGTGAATCAATGATTATGAGAACATTGTTTATATATATATATTTGCAGCAATTATATAAGCCAATAGAATTCTTCCTGTATAATTGGCTTTCGGTCAGGAGCCAGATTAATTCCATCTTAAAAGTTTTGAATATGCAATGATTATTAGTCTTCTATAATGCACACAGATGGATATACATTATATGATTAGATGAGGGGGAGAAAAATAAGCAGATTGGGTAAAGAGATTAACTGGAATGAATTATCATTGGCTCATTTTGATCCTCGTACAAAAAAATGTGTACTAAAAGTTCAAAAGATAATTCATTTGCAGAGTTTAGCTAATCGAATGCTAAAAGTATTTACTGACCTAAAGAAAGTGACAAAGTCACATGTCCCAACTGCAAATGCTCCAATAGGAATTATTATAAAATACGCCTGAAGCGTTATAGGTCCATTGGTTTTAAAAATAAAAATCATTGAAAGAGAAAAGGAGCTATAAAAAATATAGATAATCAAGTCGAGGATAATTAAGAAAAGCTCCAAAAGAGTCATCTCCTGAAGAGATGTTATCTCCAGATGAGATATTACAAGAAGAGAATATTGCGGTCCAAAAAGAGACCTAGGTACCTAATATATGTGAATAGAATGAGATCTCAATAAATTATAAATGAAATTCGATGGGACCGAAAATAAAGTCGACGTTAATGATATTTATGTTTATATGATAGCATATGCCGTAATGAATGATAATGAGGATCATGAGCCACAATATATTTGTGCGTGCCAAAAGCACATAAGGCGTCAGAAATACAAAAGTCCTAGAAGGACTCAAAATGCTATGAGTATCAAATTCTCGAAAATAATCAATCAAATAAATTCATGAAGTTATAATAGTGCATATAGTATTATTATGAACATGTATTAGAAGTTCTATATGCACATATATGTTTATGAAAAGATCTAGATGTATCTTATTATGATTTTATTTGAAAGATTTAGATTTTGCAGGTATACAATGAACAGTCAGACTGAGCGTTTCTATTGTTCCAAAGCGAACCAATTTTTGATGACAGAATGAAAGATATACACAGAAAGACATTAAAGCAATGTTGTCATCAGGGGGAGTAATACTGACGTAATCAAAAGGGGGAGATAATACACGTTGTACTCTTTTTACCTTATCTAGGTTTTATCACACTGGGTTTTCCTAGAAAGGTTTTTAATGAGGCAACACTGGATAGTGTATCAATGGATGATGTACTCTTTTCTTTGACTAGGTTTTTATTTCACTGGGTTTTTCCTAGTTAAAGTTTTTAACGAGGCATATTCATAAATGGACATCCAAGGGGGAGTGTTATGAATATACTTATTATGTGGATGTCCATTGACTCCCGGTCTCCAAATATTACAAGATGACATGGGACCCAAGCATAGTACCACGCATAGTGATTTACTATTTGGTGGGATCCGCAACCAATTGTAACATTCACGGGAATGCAAATCCGTAAATGAATAGTTTTGTATTTTGGGGAAAACTACACCAAATAACCTAGAAGTGGAAATTATACTAAAGTCTCATTTTCCTTCTATAAATAGAGGTCTTCTATAACTATTCAAGATACAGTTGAAATAAGAATTTCTCTCTCTACTTTCTCTCTCTATAATCTCTTCTCTTATTCTTATCAGTTTTATAAGTTTTATTTTTGAGTTTTTAGTTTTGTCTTGTGTCCTATCGGAAAACAAAAGGACAATTGGAGTCATGCCCAAATAAAAATTAAAAAAAGGAAATCTATTAGAAACATCTTATTGATTTTAATTTTAAAGAGGTTTAGATTTTAAATATCTTAACATTAAGGTCAGAAATGATAAACTCACTGATTACATGACAAGAGATTACACACAACACCAAAGTACATCTTATACAATTCCTTTCTGTATATCCTAACCTGATTCAATATATCATTGATAAGGCAAAATTTCAAAGCCTATAACTCCGCAAGTGTACGGGCCGTATCAAGTAATAAAGATGAGTAAAGTATCGTTCCCACGAGGACTTAGTATCCACTACTTCAGTTAATCACTAATCTTGCACTTTTCGTTTAAGTTGAATAATCAAATTTAATTTCACTAAGAAAATAAAACCAAGATCAAACAAATAATCTACGCAATAATCAAACGGGCAACCTAGAGGCACTAATCCCTTATTAATTTCATAAACATTTATTTCACCAATTTAATTACTCTTAATATTAATTTTGTCAATCTCAAGTATTAATAGTTGTAAGTGCCTTCCGGTCCACTTACAACCCTCTCTTAAGTAAAAGTTGTTATGCCTATCAAATTTACTCAAAAGACAATTTAATCCGGACACACTCTTCTACAATTATATGGGGCTATTAGGTATATTCCTATCCTAATCGCAAATTAAATCGTAATTTAATCCCATATTGCTTAATCTCAGAGCCTAATTAAAATTCCCTTCGCCAAGGTAAATCCTAATTCTCAAATTTATATTTAATGATGGCCAGTCACTAAATAGAGAAAATTAATCCAGATTAAGTAACCAAAATTAATACTAATTATAATTAAACAATGAAACAAAGTCTAATTAATTAATAAGTTCATAGTTACTCTAGGTTGCAAAACAAACTAGGCACACATGACTGTACTGTGATAAAATCCAGAACAGCATGGCAAGTTAAATCCAAATTTAGAGACATGAGGTAATGATAAGAGATTTGAGCTAGATAAAACCAAATGAAGATTAAGAGCAAAGGAACCCAGCAGCTTCTGAATCTGTTTTCGCTTCTCTGGTCCTTCGTTCTGTTCTGTCCGATTTCTCCTCTGTCTCAGCGTCCCTCTGGTCCTATCTTCCGCGTCTTCTCCTCTCGTGCTCAGCGTCTCTGATTCTTCAATTGCCGCCTCCTTTTGCCTGTTTTTTTTTTCATCTCTGCCACATCCTCTTTTCTTTTAATGGCCATTAGGTTTCTCTTCAATTAACTCCTTTCACACCAAATGGGCCCACGCGCAAAGGCCATTCTCCAGCCCAATTTATTCATCAATTCCAAATGATTCAGCCCGTATTGCAAAAAAGAAACAAAAGACATTAAATAATAATAATAGTAATAATAATAATAATAACTAAATATATTTATTTCTTAAACTCAAAAACTTTTATTTTAAATTGAAATCCCACCAATGATGCACCAATTTGATTTCTCTTTAAATCTTAAGAAAATCTCTTTAATTTGGTATTAATGACTTCCTAAATATATCAAAATATACCTCAAATCTATTAAAATTAGGAAGTCATCAATCATTCACAAGTAAAATCCTCCTGCTCTGCCTTCTCCACGGTCAATTATTTATGCATTCTCTTCCCCGCAGACTACAATTCAATTTCTTTTTCCTCATAAATCATTGCTAAGAGTTTGATTAGATTTCCAATCAAAAACCAGCATTTGAATTAAGCAAAAAGAGGCCATTGGTGCCCTCCGGTGAATGGGGACAAAAGTAAGATTCCATTGTAGGGAAAGAATCCAAGTCGTTCACGCTTTTTGTTATCGTCTCCTTTGCGGGTGTTGAATCTGGTTTATTGCGAAATTGATTGGGTTCGTTCCTTTCTTCGCCTTCAACTTTCTTGACCTCTTTCTCCTCCGCCATTTTAATTTCTGGCTCTTTTGGGAGTGCTGACTCTGTTTCAGGACAAATGTAGCTGAGGCTTCTCGGCATTGACTACGGTAGGTTGTTCTTGTGCCTCTTGATGATTAGGAGATAGGATTTATGGAGAAGAATGAGAAGCAAAAAGTGGAAAACAGTGAGAAAACTTTAACATATGATGTTGTTCCTGAATCATAGGTAAGCAAAAGTATCAAACATTGTCTCTCTCTTCTTACTTTGTATTTTCTTTTGCTTTTTTTGCATGAACTTTGTGTGACTTATCTGCATAACTTGTAGGGAATGAAACTTTTGAGAGGCTTGGAGCTATTGGTGCCTTTGCCGACCTCTCAGTTTACCCCAACACTGTTCGATCTGAAAATATAACTGGCGCTTACTCTATCACTCTCCTAAACCATTGTCGTTGGTCATTCTATGAAAAATAGTATTAAAATGACTAGGCATATTCTGGTTGTGTTTCGTGAATTAGAGTACTCAAAGGGAGTCATAAATAGACCGTGAAAATTAAAATAAAATAAAATAAAAATTAGGTCGATATTACGTTCATAATTATTGTCCAAATCTACTCTAGCTTCTATTGACATACTTGCTACTTGACTATCAGTATTTCTTCCTATTAACACTAGTAATTGAGATTTTGTCCCTCCTAATCTTTTTTCATTTTTCAGATTACAATCTAGGTCCAGCCATGTTCCTGAATATGACATTTGTCTAGTTTCATATTGTTCTATAGGTGTAAATCCTGAGTTAGTGGGTTTTAAACGTGGTTTCAAATAATGCACACACTTGAATCTCTCAACATAAGATGAAAGAGATGCTGCAGAGCTAAGGAAATAAGAACACAAAACATAGAAGAAGAGACGGCCACAGAGTTGCAGAGGGAAAAACAGAATTTGCAGAAGAATATTATCCCTATTTGCTTCGGCCACGCTAGATTCTCTCAGAATTAGGAGAACACAGCGCAAATCCTATCGGAAAACAAAAGGACAACTGGAGTAATACCCAAATAAGAAGGAAAAAAAGTAAATTGATTAGAAACATCTTATAGATTTTCAAGAGGTTTAGATTTTAATTATCTTAACATCAACATCGGACAGAAACGATAATCTCACTTACCTCTGATTATTTCTTTGGAATAGAATATGCATGAACACCAATCACCCTTGCGGATTTGCCATGCATACATTATTTGTAATTTCTAACATACATATTATATGACAATAAAGCCTTATCCCATTAGGTGGAACATGCATATTACACACCACCAAAATACATCTTATACAATTCCTTTTTGTATAACCTAACATGATTCACCATATCACTCACAAGTAACAATCTCCTGCTCTGCTTTCTTCACAGTCCATTATTTCTGCATGAGTGTCCTGAACCGGCTCAATGAAATGAGCCGGTTGTAGAAGTGGCAGTAGAAAAGGAAGTAGCTAGGGTGTGTCCTGAAAATGCTAGAGAATCAGCAGTCATGCCAACAGAGGTCGAAGTTGATGTTATCGATGATCCCTTTACAGAAGGAGGCTGCATTAAGTTTGCACGAGGGGCCTTCTCCTTAGAAGCCTGCATGTTCACTTTTATCCTGGCAATCCAGTTAAACAGTAGGCTTCAGATGACTGACCAAACATATGATTAGATTGGGAGGGCAAAGCTAATCTACTTACTTGTTATGAATATTAACATATTCATCAGTTTCATCTAATATTTCCTCCTGAAACAAGCAAAATATCAAATGAAGATGGAATCAGTAGCTACACAAGAAAGACACAAAGCTTGGTAGCAAAAAAACTCTGCAAGCATTATGGGGAGCCTACAAAATTGAAGAGTAATTCTGCAGAAGTTAAATTCAATATCAAAAACATGGGAGGGGAAAATATTTGCAGCAATAGCAATAACAAATGGAAGTTCGGCCGTTTTTCACCCAAAACTACATTAATAACATTCACAGTTGAATCCTTATTACCATAAACACATTTATGAAAACAAAAACAGGGCAATTGTAGTCTGAAACAACAGTGGATACCATAAAATGTGTGAAAAGCGTCTAACCTGAAGAAGTTCTTCAATGACATCCTCCATTGTAATCACACCAACAACCAATTCGTTGGATGGAAATGTTGGCAGGGGAGCATTCTCTACGTCCAAAATGCAATATGAACAACCTCTATGCCGTTTCTTAAAGGTAGGAGTTGCTGGTGGGCTTTTCTTCACCTGTGGACCTCCATCAGAACCCTCAATCATCTCTGTCTTGGCACCTACATTCATGAAAATTGACCGGTCAGGGATCTGTCAAGCAAATCATCCATATGTTATAATGTGAAATAAAAGGGTGAAGTTTTAATTTACCTTTCACTGAGGATGCCTTTCTTTCCTTGTTCTTGCAGCTGTCCTTAAATTCAAGTTGTTCCCCATCTTTACCCTTCTTAAGAATTTCTTTTTTAGCATTCAGGTCCTTATACACAATGGCTATATGACTGTGACCCTTCTGAAATTCATTTAGTATATCATAGAGAGGCATGTTGTCTGCAACACTGCAGGATGTCGAAGAAATTGTGCTTACAGACTACCAGTAGTAAACGAGTATATCCAAATAGCATAAACATAGCCAAGAATACTAATGCAACAAGTAGGAATAAAAGTAGTCATCTGATAGACATTCACTTTGTTTCCTTGGTAAGTATCTCATCTAGTGCGAAGGAAAATAGTTTACCGAGGGATTTTTCTAATCATCATTTTTCTTAGGGGAACCGAATCTTCTGAATCAACCATTAGAAGATTTTTAACCTGCATGTAAAAGCAAAGGAACCACCAAATACAATGGATATCATTAGCAAGTGAAAGCATAAAATTACTTGAGGACATAAATAGATGGTAGAACTCATTACAAACAGATGGTGCAAAGTTCAATTGCACTAAATACTAAGTCAGTCTACAACAAATTATTTTCTTGCGTCTTAAAAGATATTCTGAGAGGTAACAAAAACAGTGCATCTCATTTGAACATCAATTCTATGCATAGATCAAACAGCCATTCCTACCATTAGCCCTCATGAAATATAGTTCACTACATATACAGCAAAATTGAATCAGTTCAGATCACCATTTTTAAATTTTGAGGTTCAAAGCACAGAATATAAGTAAGACAATGCGAGAATAAAGGAGATATTCCACATAAAATGAGGAAGTGGATATTTAATCTGCTTGTAGTTCGATTTATTTAACTTATCAATCTAATCAGTTGGTAGTTCGATTTTTAACAAGCCACAGTGCTAAACAACTCAAAATACCACTACCGAATTGTTGAAATTGAAGGATCGCATTGAAACACAAAAGAAATACTAATATTATTGATCCTTAATCATAAAAGAGAGTACAAGGAGGCCTTTATATAGGCAAACTAATACACTAAACCTAAACCTAGAATCTATCATAATCTAATCTCATTAAATCATAATATCATAAAGACATGTTCCTAAAATATAATATCCATATCTAATCATATCCCTAATAATAATATTAATTAATTAATATTTCTAAACTTGATATTCTCAACACTAAATACAAATGCAGAATTTAGAATAATAAATTTTGATTGGTGGCATGGCATAAGCAAGATGATAGCATGACTATAACAGGTGGACAATAATGCAAATCAATTATGATCATTGATAGACAATCCATAATCCCACTCCAGTGGCTGACAAAAGCTCAAACTAAAATTCCTATTAGTTGTTGAAAGAAAATACCAGAACAAGTCCAATGATATTTGTTGGATCTCCTGAATAAACTGGAACTCTACTATGACCCATGGTCATTATCGCATTCAATGTCTCCCTTCAAAGTCAGAAGAGAGGACAAGGTAAGACCATAAGAATACACAACCATGATGGAGAGGATATAAAAGAATCCACAAACCCACAAAGTTAGAGTCGCATCCAGATCAAGGGAAAATGCCTTTGATATGGGGGTCATGGCATCTTTAGCGGTCTTTTCAGTCAACTCAAGTGCACCAGCTATGATTGTCGTCTCATCATGTGTTAAATCTCCTCCTTTGCCAGCCTAGATGAGGAAATAAATTCATACACCTTGGTACATCAGAGAACTAGACAAAGCTATATTAAAAGAATTACAGCATAAGGCTCATAAGTTTTAATCTCACATCAAAAAATTATGAATGCCCATCTAAAGCATTCGGATGACTTTAAAGGCACAGTTTTTATTGATCAACAAGAACTCTAACATTGATATCTAACCTCATTCCCATGAAAGTTTACAAAAGTCTTGAGTTCTGCCCTCTTGAAAAGGGCAGAGTGTCCCTTACCGAGCATCCAATCAAGAACCTGGAATTATTAGAACATACAATAGACATCAGCTTCTTCCAACATTCATAGTAATTAAATATATAATCATAAATTTTCACCTTGCTAATTGGATAAGAAATGGGGTAGAATAATAGAAGAAGAACACGAACAAGGGGTGCCATAGTTGCGCCAACTGTCAATCCAAAACGAGAACAGACAGCTTGTGGAATTATCTGCAGCATCACAATGAATTTTAAGCAAAAATACTAAAACCACAGAAGAAATCTTCCAAAGCAAAAGGTACAAGTCTGAATAGCAAAGTACTTTTTTTTTAGTTTGAATTGACTCTGTATTTACATAGGCACACAAAACCCGCTTTAAGAGGAGCAAGCCAAAGTGTCATACAACAAAAGGTGTCAAAAGCATAACAAAGGCAAACAAAAATCATAACATGCTGCTGGTCCATTGCCACAATTTACTTGGAAGAGTTTGAATGTGCACAGGCTTTAGACTTTTTTCTCCTATGATGGTGAAGGTGCACAGAAGTTTATAGCTGACCAGAACTAGGCTTTGTTACCATCTGAACAGCAGAGTACTTCTTTCCAAGATAATTAAGTGTGCATGTATGTACAGGATGCATGTTTTTATAGAAGCAAGGCGAAGCTCCCATAGAACAATAGCTAACGAAGGAATAACAAAACAAAAATCATACATATAAGAACAAAGTAACTAACATGATAAGTAGATAAAAAATACAATTTAAATGTATCTAATATGTACCCACCTGAAGTATAGAAATAAAGTAATACGTAGTTGAGATGTTTCAAATGATTTTGAAATATACTACACATTTTCAAGAAAGAGTTAACATAATTGTATCATCAATTTATATTTACCTCTCCAAACATGAGAATGAGAGTGACTGATAGCAAGATTGCCGCCCATGAAGGCACAAGAGCATCTAGGAAAATAGGAAGAGCCTGTAGCAAATCCGGCAGATGGATTGTTGCAACTTATAAGCAACAAAATCATAACCGATACCAAAAAATCAGGAAAATGGCACTATCAAAGCCATAAGAGCCTAACATTACCTCCATTGCTAAAGAGTTTCCAATCAAAAGCGTGCAAAGCAAAAGATGCTGGTTTTTTACCACTGGGAAAATTTTAGCTGCAAGAACAAGTTTGAAATTTGCGAAAGTGGGGTTAGTAGGTTTTAAAATATCAACTTATCAAGCAAGAACTATGTGCTCAATTTTTTCGTAAATGATCAAACTTTGCAAAAATCATAACTAGATATACATAAAGGCAATCCATTTTCTTGATATACAAAGTATGTTAGACAAGGAAACAGAGTTCAATTCAGTTCCCAAACTAGGAAGTCTACTATCCACATCCTAAAGAGAAGATGAACATCACCACATGTCGGTTAAGGCAAATTAGAAAGTTTACAATCTAGTACGTGCTGATATTTTCAGTTCCCAAATTCAGGACAGAATGTAATTCACATAAAACCCCAGAAATTCAAGCTTTTATATAAATCAAGTCGCAGGCGCTATAAAGGAAGTTCAGAATATAAGAAGCAGAATCTCAGTAAGGCGCCCGAAATCAAATCAAGCAAGCCATGGGATCTACCATTCTACCAACGAGATCAGAATCCAAATACCAAACGGCTGATCATACATAATGAAATAGTGACAAAATTTGGCGGTGATTAAGTAGAGGAAGAGAGTAAACAGAATCAGAGAGGGTACAAGCATGGGCACGATCCTGAGGACGACCAGACTTGATGAGAACCTCAAGGTCGACGAGGCCCAAAGACATAAGACCGAGAGTAAGACCAGCCATTAGTCCGGCAAAGCACACCAATCCTACCACTATCAACACGTACAGAGCGAATCGGGTCCCACAGCAGGGCACCTCCGTCGCCATCTTTGAGTTGTTCTACGGAGGCTAGAACAAGGAAGCTTGCAAGGGCGCACGCAAGGTGTATGTCTCTTAAGTACACCGACCTCCCTTAAGACCAAGTTTGGATCTGAATTAAAGGAACGGCAAAAGACTGAGTCTGAGGTTCGATTAAGATAGTGGAATTTGATGACAGAGAAGCCACTGCAGGAGTGCAGATTTTCGGCTTTCCAGCAGGGTCCTTCGGGAATTCTGGTGAAAACCAGAAAACAAATACCATTTGTCGTGTGGGGTTAAAACAATGACGTTGTAATTTAATACTCCCCAACTTCGTGCGTTGATTTTTCTTTAAAAAAAAATTAAAAAAATTAAAACAGTTATCTAACCATATAATATTGAATGTTTACATTATATATCATTTTAATAATTAAACTAATTAATTTTTTTAAAAAAACAGAAATACTTTAAAAAAATTTAGTTAATTTCCTTAATAGTTTTAGCTTTGTAAAATTTAGAAACCAATAAAATATAATAATAAGAATTAATTTCCCTAGCACATTGGGCTGGGTCTTTAAGTGGTAGGGCTTAGCTTTGGATTATTCAAACATAGCAATAAAAAATTGAGGTAAAAGGAAATCTTTAAAAATAGATATGTAGTTTTTTTAAAAATACATCCAATACCAAGTATTTTTGTGTGTAAAGGTGATTATATAGTTACAAAAAATAGAGTAAAAACACTTATTGATCGTTAGTTTGACTTTTTAATATTTTTAAGGCTGACATGTATAATGAATCAGCTAAATTTCATCCCAACTAGGAGTGGAAAACTAGAGAAAATTACAAAAAAGAGCTCAAATAGTTTAAAAAATTATAGAAAGGGAGTAACAACAACGAAGAGGTGAAGATGGCCGGCCTAATGAGTAAGATTGAGATTGGAAGAAAGACTAGGAATTGGGGAGAGAATGATTTAGCCGTAATTTCCAAAATATCTATGTCATTTTCTCTAGTTTATTATTGCCAGCTGGGATGAAATTCAGTTAAGTCATCATTTACATCAGCCTTTAAAATACAAAAAAGTCAAATTAGCGGTCAATAGATATTTTTACTCTACTTTTATTATCACATAGTCACTTTTTACACTAAAAAAACGCTTAGTGTTCGATGTATTTTTTATAAACCACATATATACTCTTACAAAATAACCCAAAATTGTTTTATGTATCCACCGAAAGAAGTTAAAGTTTCATGAGGCCTTTCGAAATGTCCAATTTTTCCGCGAAACAAAACAGGACATGATGATTTGATAGAGTTGAAAAATTTATTTTCTACAAGAATACACCAAAGCATAAAACAATTTATGGTAAGGTACAAAATACAATGAAAACAAGTGACAGAATAGCGTGTGGCTGACAAGGAAGGAAAGCAGCAATGAAGATCATAAGGAACTAGGATGGGGTAATATCCGCTTGAAGGCAAAGCATATTTTCTTGGGTTTTGCGTCAGCAGTCAGCACTTCAACCTAGTGACGCCCAAGTCCCAACCCAGCTTGCCTATGCGGACGTGGGATAAAAAATGATTTCAAATAATTATTAGCCAAGAAAAAAAAAATTGAACAACAAACATGATTTTCAAAATGGTTAAAAATATTTTATATTTTAAACGAAAGGGATTATCATTCGACTTGAAAGCCCTCAGGCCTGTAAGGTAGTTCTTGACGGGTTCATGCATGTAAAGGAGGCACTGAGTAGTAATGGGGGTTCTATTCCATTTTGTTTACCTCTTCTGATGTATTGGCGGCTGATGCCATGGGATAGTTTTCCTAGTTGGTCATTTACTTTGAACGGAAAATAAGGGCTAGGCCTAAAATCTCTCTCTCTCTCTCTCTCTCTTTAAGCCCAACAATCAATTGAAACGGAAAATTGTTTTCCGGCTCTAAATTGTTATGCAAATGCAGCATAACCCCGAGTATTTCATCTTCTCTGCGCAAGAAAAATAGCCTTAAAAATAGCTGGCTAATTCATCGGGTTGTTCATAAAACCTGAATGCACGTAATGCTCATCCAAAACACAGTAAAAATATCCAGCCCAGCCCTGAAAAATCAGCCCATAAATTATTTGGCCATTTTTGGAAATATCGGGTATTGGGCATGGTATGCTATCTGCCTGAAATGTGTATATAATTATATTTAATACTGACACATATATTTATTATTTGATAAAATTTAACAAGTATTTATCTACCATTCAATTAGAATATAATGAATAAACATGTTTTCAATTTACTCTGAAAATATGCATATAAAATCGAAAAAGGGCTATTGCATGGAATATGTTTTTGAAATATCAAGCTATATTTTTATTTTCTCTTTTGAATGATTCTTTATTTTTCAATTTTAAGGTGATTTTCAGGCTAGCTTAGCCTAAAATTACTTAAGCTTTCTCTGGCCAAGACCAAGTATAACGCTGCAAAATGCTACCCATTCATCTTTTGAGTACGCTGCAAAATGCTACCCATTCATCTTTTGAGTTAAGCATCGGGCAAGATTCATGCCCTAACCCTACAAACACCATAATCATATCTTTAGTAGAGTGTCCTTGGTAAAAAATAAAACAAATGAGTACTTGAGGGGAGCTGATAATGTACCGGACAGGCTTGTGAGCAAAGCAATATCCCAAGTTTGGGGCTGAACCATCCACATTTAGTTTTTTGTGATAAAAATTAAATATACACACACACAGAGCAACGGGAGCCATACAATGTCACTTTTTCTGACCCGAAAATAGACAGAGCCAAAGACAGAAAGGGGGAAAAGGACAATGGGGGCAGTATATTAGTTATTGTAGTAGGACAAGTTACTAGCAGTCGTGGACTGCATCGTTACCTTGCCTTTGATCAAGGCCAGGAAGCTAGATACGATTAACGGATTAAGGCATGTTCTCAAACGAAGCTCGTGTGTGGTTCTCTTTTCTTATCTCCTCTCTTGCTTTTCCCCATAAATACAATGCATTATCTTCATCAACAACCTCTTGATCCCTCCACGGTGAGTCATGTCAGATCAAGTAAATGGGTTGCCTCAGGACCCTACTTGGCCGGAGCTCAAGCTGCCGGAGTTGCTGCAAAACGACGCCGTTCGACAAGTGCATGCTACAATAGAGAAGGAATGGGATTTCCTTCAGAGGTCAGCCTGTCAAACGGCCGCCGGAAGAGCTCTGTGGAAGCACGTCGTTCATGATCCTCTGGCTGAGTTACTGGCTGGAGAGACTTATTTGAGAAACCTTCATGATAAGATCAAGAAAGATCACCTCAATAAAGCACGTGAGATTTCTGGAGTCATTCTTGCCGTTCGTACACTCTGGTTTGATTCCAGACTTGAGTTCGCTCTTAATTCCCCCAATGGCAGAGAAGCTCAGGTTGTTCTTCTTGGCGCAGGTTCGCACAAACTCCACTGTAATCATTTTAAACTTAGCTTATTTATATTTTTCATTAAAAAGGAAACAGTCGTTCATCATGCTGTTAATTAATGAACTTGAAAAGCTTAGGTGGCTGCGTCATTCATCACTTGCCTCAGAACACAGCAGATCCCTGCTTTACAGGAGATGGCAACACTGGGCACATCAGAAGCAATAGAGAACTTAGACTTTGCAGATGTTTCATGTAAAACTGAGGCGCTCTGTAGATCATACGTATAATATCATATTAAAAAATAGTTATATTTTGCAAGTATTTTATTGAAGACTTTGATGAGCGCGTGTGCTGGGATCCTCAACAGCCCGGAGTCTTTGGGTAGTTTTGGACCACAGCTAGTTGTGCATAAAAGATTATAACAATTAACAACCATGTGCTTCCTTCGAATAATTACATAGGTTTTCAAATTCCTCTTCTTCTCCACTAATAATGGGAGGGAATCAAAAGGAACAAGGGAAGAGAATCTGCTCGGGCCCATGCCTGAAATGATCTATAGTTGACCTTAAGCTGAAATTATTAAGCAGAAATCCTGGGTTTGAAGTTGATTTTCTGTATTATAATGGCTAGAAACCCTAAATTTGAATTTTCTGAAGATTTCTATTGTGCAAACTGATGAGATCTTGTGCAACTTTCGAGTAGGAATGGACACGAGGGCCTATCGATTGAGTTGCTTAAAAGACAGTGATGTATTTGAGGTTGATTTTGCTGAAGTCTTACAGTTGAAAGCTACCATTTTGCAAGCGGCGAAGGAAGACGAGCAGCAGCAGATTATGTGCAGAGCAAAATCCTTAACTAGAGTAGCAGCCGACATCAGAGAAGATGACTGGCTGGAAAAACTTAAAACTTCAGGCTTCTTGCCGGAGAAGAGAACGGTGTGGATTCTAGAAGGTATCCTCTACTACCTAACTCAACTCCACGCCATGCAAGTGCTAGGGATCATAGCTGAAAAATGCACGCTAACCCACACAGTGCTATTAGCAGACTTCATGAACAAACCTTCAACTATGCTTTCCAGTTCCTCCTTCCATTTTTACAGCGATTGGCCTGATCATCTCTTGCCGTCCATTGGCTTCGCTCACGTAAAGCTTTCACAAATAGGCGACCCGGATGCCCATTTTGGACTGCTGAACGATCCGTTAAATCAATTCAACAAGCTTCTTAGTGTGCCTAGGTCAGTACAGAATCATCCAGATGACGGAACGCCGTGTTGTCGCTTGTATTTGGTGGAAGCTTCTGGTTCACCAGATCAACCCAAGGGACATTGACTCAGCCCTGCTATTAAGATCTTTGCTGTCAACTCGGATCAAATTTAGAGTCTAGATACAGGGCCCATTGTTTGTAGCATGCTAGTGTAGCATCAGGTCAGTGCACATTACAATTCTTGCCGCAATAGCAGTGTCATGTAATGTTGCTTCTATATTTACTGCAGCACCGCTGTCCTTTCTATTATTCCATTTCAGAGGCGGAAATATAGCTTTCGGAAGCCTCTGACCTGAAGATGTGAATATGATGATTTTTAGATTGTTTTTTCCATGGAACAATTTAACTTGATTTTGTCTTTCTTCTTTTTATTCTTGAATCTTCTTCTTTTTTTGTCACGGTATGATAGAGGTGGCCTTCATTCATATCAATTCTAGTTCGGCCAAGAACAATTTGAGCTGAAGCCATTTAACCGAAAATCTGTATATTTGAACAAGGGACAATAAAAAATCCTAGGGAAATTCGAAAGCTACGTACCAGTTGCTCACCCTTGGCCTTAAATATCAAATGAATCAATATCAAATATGGAATTCATAAAAAGACAGTAACATATATTCAGAGATTATAAATTGTAGAAAGAACCCAATACTTTGTGTTGTCTTCTTTATACTTATCCATAAATGTTATTGAATTTCGTGAAATTTTTCTATTCATTCACTTTTTCACCATATATTCCAGTAACATTTGGATATTATAAAAGTGAGTGCAGGCTTTAATAACTTTTAATAGGACCGGAGGGAGTAGATTATATCTATCGATCATCACACTGAAAAATCATATTTATCTAGTTGTATGAAGGAAGAAAAGAAAAGGAAACAGCAAATGAAGAAAAACAAAACCATAGCATAATCGGAAATGGAGTGGTATTAAGCAGTTCATCCTACCTCAACGCGCCACGCATCACATTAAGCAACTTTAAAATCAATTTACAATCATTATATATACATCAATATCATATATCATATAAAATTTATAACAAGTAATAATATTTACAAGTCAAGAATGACGACGCTATAAGTTATGTAACTCAAATCAACTATATACCATGCATGATAAAACATGATTACTTTTTGGATAAATATCAACATTTAATATAAAAAAACACGTGCACACGGCATCTTCCTTTATCTTTCTGGGCTGATTTATATGAATCATTTAAGATCTTTGAAGCATTTACAATAAAGACTAAATGCTTAATATTTACAGTTTATGAATGTAGCCTGCAATCAAAAGATATTAAGCAATCAAAGTCATCTGCTTTTCTCAACAAGACTAGTAGACTAGAGACGATGTCATCCCAGATCAGAGAGAAGCTGGCCTTTCCACTAAGGAAGCAGAAGCAGAAGCACCAGCTATCCCTAAGTCAGATTTCAAGGCAATCTTTGATTCCCTGCTCAAATTTGTCAAGAGAAGATAGAGTATCCCCTACAGCATCTGCTATCTTTCTTCTGCAACAAATGCAGATAGGAAAATGCCATTGAATTGATTAAGTTCGAACTCATAACAAATTAAAAGTGAAGAAACGCACGACCGGAAGGAAGATGTCGTATTTGGAGAGGGGATAATATATATAACTAATTAACTATACGCTTTATTTCAGATGGAATAGCCCCGAGAGTGGCCTCCATGATCAAAATGAAAGAATATGACAATGTTAATGGAGCTACTACCTTGAAATCTTAAAACACACGAGCGCCCACTTGTAAAGCAGTACAAGAAGTCTTAGTTGAGTGATCGTAGTCGAGTTTATCATTTCCATAGACACAAAGAGTTCAGACGTAGACACAAGGGAGATGTTCCAAGTCTAATTGCTATTAATTGGTTACAAATGGAGTTCTATCGGGGCCATTTCTTAACTGAATTAAATTCCGTTTTAGGATGGAAAGAATATGACACATAAGATGGTGTTAGTGCTACCATAAAGGTAAAGATAACAAAAGATAGAATTATGCTATCCTAAGTTTTATTTGGGTATGAGTTTTATAACATTATTAAAAGAAGAGGAAGACCTTGCCTTCTCTAGGATTCCTATAAACTACTATTAAAGACATACCTATTTGAAGCAAGTTTAAAGGTGGTTTCGCCTGCCATCGCACTGACAGAGGTGAAAGATCTGCATTACAGGAGGCAAGCAAAGAGTGAGTAAATAACCAATTATTATGGTTGTTATGTACATAGATATGCCAAACCAGGGAACACCATGTGTTACCATGTTAGGCAATTGCCATTAATTTTGAGACCATTGGAATTTTAAATGAGGAAAAGCAGATACAGGTGCAGATACAGAATTTGTGGTCAAAATTGGTATGATGAATAGGTCTTTATGAAAGAAAAAATGAACCTTTTTTGCCATTATCTCATGTTCCATTCATTGTGTGTGCGCGTGTTTTCACTGGGAGCGACTCTGAGGAGAGGTTCAGAAGTCAGAACCTCGTGCAGGGGCACTCAGCTGAGCTAACTAATCCCCTTCAACGTGTATTATTTATTACAAAGCAATACCAACAAAGTTTCAGGGGCACTTAGACCAAACAAAGAATTCTATGGCTACATATATAAACAGGAAACAATCATTCACGACATTTGCTTCAGTGTCATTGGCATAAACAAATTTTTCCAGTTGTGCAGATGCTTCCAACTTTTTAAAGTGATTCCAATGGTATGCAATATACACAAGTTGTTGCAGCAGCAGCACAAAGGGGCTGAAAAGCGGATACCTTATGAGATCATCTAGCAAGGCTTCGGCTTTCAACTTTACAGGATCCTTACTTCCAAGCAATGAGGCAGCATTCTTCACTAACAATCGAAATGTGCATACCTGAACATGAAAAGAGATTGAAAGTGAGTTCTGCCTAAAATTATCTTTGCTTTAGGGATTCGATGCTTTCTGAAAAATTAATGTGGAGGGGAATAAAGAATCCAGCTTAAAGATTACGCACCGAGCACGCATTTTACATAGAACCTAGTATTATTCATCATTCGGTATCCCAAGGATCCGATAACTACGAATCTCATATCACAAAAATTCAAAAAGAAACCCATAATGGAGCATCCAAGATAACATATTACTGAAGTGAACAATGCAGTAAGTAAACTATGATTGGTGTGTTTGGTTTGAGGGAGGGGAGGGAGAGAAAAAATGTTTACCCTCTTCTTTACAAAAAATGCCTATGGAAGCTTTTTAATATTTCTAAAATATTCTCTCAACAAAAAAAATAATATTTCCTTCATTAATGGTAATTTGGTCAATTCCCTTCATTCCTCAATCTCCCCTCAAAACAAACACACACTAATGTAAAAGTTAATTGATATTTTTGCAACGCTTTAGTGCTACACCATTCAAAAGCTTGTTTGTGGGCATATACTTTTGCAGAGGCGGAGTCGTTCAAAGCATAGTAGCAAAACAGCTCAGACAGTTAGTTGACTTAGTTCATCTCTGATTGCTAAAGTAGAGAACCGACAAACCTCGACTCCAGTGTTAGCCTGGAAGGAGACGAAAGAATTTCTCTCTTGCGGAACGCAGTCTCTAGCAGCAGACTTAAAGAGATTCTGAAATTTCTCAAAATCCTGGTCCGTGGAATCAGCATCGCTTTCCACTATCAACGTCAATGACCAAGAGAAGCTCAATCAAACCTAATAATCAATGTACAAAAGAGCATTGGAGGGAGAGAAACGTACTGAGCAAAAGATAGGCGGAACGTAAGCTTTCTCGGGAGGCATCAACTGGAGCCAACAGGAATTTGGAGGACTTCTTCTTTTGCTCTTTCAACCAATCTTTGGGTCCAGCTGCGCACCAATTGAGAAATTAGGGTTTTGAAACGCGGGAAGTAAGAAGTGAGTAAGATAAGATTCATCGAAGAGGGAATGATGAAGTTCCTTACAAATGCCGAGAGCGAAGGCGGGTGAAGGAGGGGACAGAGAGAGTAGTATAAGCAAAGCAGCGTCTCTGCGTGAGAGGGGAAGTGTTTTGGGTTTGAGGGAGACGTTGTATTTTGAATGGCGGGGCGTTGGAGGGAATGAAGACTGGGCGGCGACGGTGGAGAAGGCGCCTGAGATGAGGGGCACGGCAGTTGGCATGGTTACCGGAAATTGTGGTTATATGCTTCGCTGAGCTGCTTTCGCTTTTATTTTTGCTCTGCCATGATTCGTAAATCGTAATTGGGTTAGTTGGTTGTCCAGAAAAATAAAAATAAAAACTACACTGCTGTTATGAAGAAAAGAAAAGTAGTACTCCTATGAGATATTGAGATGATAATTTATTGTTTGGGATAATGATTGAACACTTCAAAAATAATTTTTAAATTATAATTTATACTCCTAGTATATTTACAGTATATGGAGTCTTGATGACTTGATATACATAAATAAACATTTTTAGAAGTAACAAATATAATCCCAAACAAACACTAATGAAAAGAGAATAAGGGAGAAAACAATGGATGGAGCAGTATTTTATTCATTTTAGCTAAATCTAAAGCACTATTTTATTCGTTTACATGAATTCAAAGTGTAGTACACAATGTTCTATTTGTATTTGTAAGCTCTCAACCTCAACTAAAAGGTATATTTAGTCTTCATGAGTGCATAAATTGTTACATTTGATATACATATATAAAGATTCTTAAAGGCTATTTGTTATATAAATTATAGAGTGTAGAAAATAAAAGGCTAAGAGTTGGGAGTTTTTAGACATTCACATTGTCTAATATTTTTCAAACGTTTTCTCTTGGATATCCATAAATAAATATTGTGTTTCGTTCAAAACTTCCTTAGAAAAACTTATTGTGACTAAAACCTAGTGAATGAAAAATAGTAATACAAATTAAAGTTGCCTAGTTAAAAATCTCACCAAGAAAACCCTGTGGGAAGAAAAATAATACAACATGATCTCTACTCCTTCTAATAATAATATCTTATTTACTCCTCTTGATAATCAATTTTACTTCCTCTTGTGACAACATACATCACTTTCAAAGCGTTTTTTAGCATATATTTCTTTTAGCCATTAAACTATGAAGGATGCATTGTCTCAAAAAGTTCTACTTAAATGTCTTTATCTAGCATATCTTCTTGATATGTTAAGATATCAATATATTCTACAACTATCTTATTCATTGGAGAAACAACAAAGGAAAATATTCTAAAAATCATCAAAATATATATTGTATTTGAATATTCAGTTTATTCTAAATAAAGTGATATCATATAATATATTCATAGAACTATCATGCCAAATCTTATTTTTGTAATTCATTGTGCACCTATAATAACTAATTTTTACTAATAAAATCATAATAAGTACAATATTAGCATGATACATTAATATTCTCATAAAATATAAGGTGCTTGTGGACCATTAAATTCAACATATCTTTGAGTTTTTAAATTGTGCATATAGTGATAATGTATTTTTAATATGAAAGATATATTTTACTCACAACAAAATCACTCTTAAATATACAATAGAGTCGATAATTTATATTAAACTTTCCAATCTGCCAATCTCTCACAAATAAGTGGTAGGTTGGATTGAGCCAACTCGTTTGAGTTGGGGTTTTCTTACTTCCCAAGTTATAATCTATGCCCACAATGAGTTAGTTCACATTGTCAATTATGGTTATAGATGTCTTTCCATTGGTTTTATATATATATATATATATATATTGACGACAAATTGGATTAAAATGATCCTTATTTGAAAGAAATGTAAAAAGAAAATTTAGGATCATAAAGGCAGTTTTGAAAGCCAGGGTTATAAAAGAATAGGAAGTGAAGGGGGCTGAAACCTCGTTTATGCTTGTTGGAATATTGAATACCTAACCAGTGAAGTAAAGTTTGACAGGATTTAAAGCTTCAATAGAAGCGAAGAAGAGATCAAAAGAAAAGCAGAAGGGGAAGAGAAGTCGAAATTCCCATTCCAGCCATTTGTTTTAAGTAAAGTTAGCGCAACTGTGCAATAACTCTCAATAATCAATTCATTATTTTATTTAAAATACGTAACACGTTGATGATAATAAATTTCTAAATTTTCTTCTTCATATAAAAGTAACATTTATTTTATTTGACCATTTTTTGGATACTAATCTAGACCATCAATTTTTGCATAAAACATAATGACGTTTTAACCTTGATTCATCATAAAATTGAGGGCATTTTTATATTTTAAATTGAAATAAAATATGATTTGTAAGGTTGTCAAACTCAAGAGTTTAAATAAATTTGTGATATTGACATAAAATCACATGGTCGACTGAAATTGTAAAATCGTAAGAGTTTACTTTTATTAATAAATGTGTATTAATAATGTACAATTAAACAATTAAAATATAAAAATGATAATAATTTGGTTTATATATATTTTAAATCCAAACAAAATTTTTTGAAATTAAATCCACTTATATTGATAATTTACCATGCTTAAATTTATTTTTTGAAAACAAAACTCATATATAAAGTTACTGAGCATTGTTAAATCAAAGAAATTGGTAGTAGTTTAAGAGCAACTTTGCATGATTATGTTTGCTAGTAATGTAAAAACAGTAAATTTAGTATGTGAATTTACAAGTTTAATTGAATTTATAATTATCACGAGTTTAAAAGTGTTTTGACTTGATTTTATAAGATATCAACGCAAAAATAGTAGATTTGAAGAGTTAACTCACAAATTTAGTAAGAAGAATCCCTTGTACTCCAAAAATAACATAAATGGATATTTATTACATTCTATATATTTATTATTACTATATGTATTAAGTTTATATAAACAAATTAGAAATATGATGCACTGTACAACTTAATAAATACTAGGAAAAATTTTATACTCTTAATAAAAAAAAATATTATTTTCATTAATGACAATTTGGTAAATGTCCTCCCAAAAGATTTTTTCCCTCTCACCCCCTCCTCTCAAACCAAATATAGTGTTAGTGTCATTTCCTTTCAATTTTTAAAAGGATAGATCATGTACTAGCGTTCCTGATATTTTAAATACTATTTTATCTTTTCCTGTTTTTAAAAGAATTTTCCCCATATACTACGAGTACTAGTTAAACGTTGGAGGGGAAAAAAACAAACAAACAAACAAACGCTGCCAAATGAGACACAAGCGTCAATCTTGTAAGCAAAAAAATACTCCTAGTTCATTCAAAAAATAAATAAATAGGGGAAGACTCGTAGTAAATAATAAAAAAAAAAAAAAACGGCGCAATGCGAGCGAGAGTGCGGCGGGCACAAAGGCCAAGCGGGGCTTATCGTCTCCCGAATTCAGGAGGAGAAGCAAGGAAATAGGCCAAGCGCACGCCAGCACATATAGCTCGTCCTATTCCTTATCCCAACGACACGTGTCCCATCGTCTTCATCTTAACTAGTTAATAAAAAAAGTGAAAGCACTATGAACTATAAATGGCAGAGGAGGGAATTAATTCTTTGGCCAACATGGATTTTATTATCCAAATTCTAACTCGTATATTGCGCTACCCTTCAACTTTAAGGAAGGCGTGTTAGATGTCAAATGCTCCTTCCTCTGCATTGCCTAGTTGTAATTGCCTTTGCATCTCGAAACGCCTCTTCTATATTACAGAGTATCCGATTCTCTCCGTCTCTCTCTCTCACTTCTTCCACCATCACCATGCCTATTTAGTGACAAGCACAATGCAAGTTCCCAAGAGGCCCGTCTCGTTTCTCTCTGCCTTTTACTCTGAATTTGGACCTCTTTCATTTTCCCTCCTCCGTTTTTTTTTGGACAAAATCTTCCCTCCCATTTACTATATATATATATATATATTCACAATCTCATCGTTCCCCGCGCACCACTTTCTCTCGAGGTTTGTTTCGCCTTCTTCTACTTTTTTCACTTATTCCTCGTTCGGTTTCTTCTTCGTCCCAGCTTTTGTTTTACTTCTTATGCGCTGGTTTTCTTGTTCTTTAAGCTTTTTACTTTTCTCGGGCAATCACCCTGTTTGTGATTGCGGTGTAGATTGTTTATGGACTCATTTCTCACATCTTAGGCTTAATTAAAGTGACAGAGTGATATGGTTGAGAATATTGCGAAGCACGAACTTGGGTTAGTCTTCTTGATTGAGAAGTTGAACTTTTAGGTCTTTCTTGGAGCGTGGCTTGGGGAATTATTAGTGTCGGAACAGAGTCCGGTGCATTGTGCACCATAGACCATAGTTGATTCACTGTAAAGGTAAGAAACAGATATGGAGGTTTTTCATTCAAGCCAGGGGTTATTCTTTAAGATAATATGTTTGATAAACCATTTTGCTGTTTTGCTGTTTTTCACATGTTCATCCTTTCTTCTTGCGTTTAATCACAATTGGTTAACGACAAGAGAAAATCAGGTTGTAGCGCTGGCTGATGTACCAAATTTGCGCGCGCGCGCGTTTCCCGGGTAAACGTACCAAATTTGTGTTGAACCATGAACTATCTGTTCACTTTATTTGTGAGAAAGATTGAACTTCAGCAACCACCTTGCACACTTCTTCATGCATACAAAAGTTTGATCAATGCGGCTTATCTTGTTCGGATTATTATTCAAAAATAGATCTACTTTCAGTTAAGCATCTCGAATGATTTGATAAAGAAATGAAGTAATAGCTTATTTTTATCTTGAATCTGCATAAATGTCCTATGTAATTTGCCCTTTTTTCCGTCGTGTTGGGTGAAACTTGTGGAATCCCATATCTAGATAATGTAAGTTACGATCCACATTCATTAATACATCATGTTGTCAATATATGTATCCAAGTCATTCCCAATTATTATTGGGATATATTTTTTGTCATATTCAGTTTTTCATACTCATTTTGTCAATCATATATCTATCTGGACGTGATCAGTTGCATACGCGATATTCAATGGACAAGAGTCAAGAAATCAGCGCACAAGATCAAATACCAGTGCATTTGCCTAGCAATGATGGTAGCGGCAAAGACCCTTGCACATGGTCATCATCTCCTGAACCTGAACAGAAAATTGAGATAGGCAAGCAGATCTTTTGCAATCGTTCACTGAATATGAAGAGCGTTGTTGCTGTGGGATTTGATATGGATTATACTCTTGCACAATATAAGCCTGAGACTTTTGAGACTCTTGCTTATCAAGGCACTGTTAAAAAGCTGGTTTCTGATTTGGGATACCCTGAAGAGGTTTGTTGGTCCATTTAATTACCACATCTAATCAGTCTTTGCTATTCTCGTCCTCTCATATTTAAACTGCTAGTCTGTTGTGGTTCATGACATGCTCTTATGGAAATTTCCATACTCAAACCACTGTCTCTCCGTAAATTATTTCTCCAATATAATTTTTTGTGATCTTATAAGGATTTATACATTTTCACTTTCTTCCTACACATAGAGTGTGTATCATGCTGTACACGGCTTAAAGAGAGTTTATCTTCTGCAGTTGCTAAAGTGGTCATTTGACTGGAAGTACATGGTCAGGGGCTTGGTCCTTGACAAAAAAAGTGGCAACATCTTGAAGGTTAAGGCTGAATTAATTTCTATTCTCCGCCACCTCCACATGTGAGCGAGAAATGAGATATCTCCATGATTAATTTTTTTTGTCTGATAACTGGATTTCTGCTCATGACTTTTAGATGGATCGCCACAAGTATGTGAAAGTAGCTTATCATGGATTTAAGAAGTTGTCAAAAGAAGATAAAGTTGGGACCTATGGAAATACTTTAGTACGCAATTCTTTTGATGAGCCAGACTATGCTCTTATTGATACGCTGTTTTCACTTGCTGAAGCCTATCTGTTTGCCCAACTGGTCGATTTTAAGGACAGTCATCCTGGAGAAATTCCAGAGCATGTTGAGTAAGTATTATTCTTGTTGCATTGTGAGCCCTTCCATTTTTCATCCCAAAGAAAAGGCAATCATCTTGTAACATAATTGCATGGCCATTTGAACGAGCAACAAAAAAATTTGTTCAGACTTCGTTAAGTAGCTGATCAATGATATAAATATTCTTTATGAAATACTGTTTCAGTTATGCTAGCATGTATAAAGATGTTCGAGCTGCTGTGGACATGTGTCACAGGGATGGGACATTGAAGCAAATGGTAGCAAAAGATCCTAAAAGGTATGGGTAAACAAGAAATAGTGCCATATTCAAGGGAAAATTAATTGTAAAATTAAACAAACAAATACTTGAGATATTAATGAGATTAAATTAGTGGAACAATACCATGCATCATCTATGGATGCTTGATGAACATTTTCTGACTTGTTCATTTTCTGGCAAGGTATATCAATGAAGACCCTTCGATTGTGCCCATTCTTCAAATGCTCAGAGCCTCTGGACGAGCTGTATTTTTGGTGACAAATAGGTAGTTATGTCTTTTCATCACATCTGTTAACTGGGAAAAGAAGTTTAAAAAAGAAAAAAATGTTCCAACTGTTTTGTGTTTTTTGAATGATGTAACAAGTTAGATGAATCACGTTGTTAATGACACAAATCCATGGTTTTGCAATTGGGATTCCCTAAAATTTTAATACCTTGATAAGCATCGAAACAATATGGAATGACAAGTTGTATTCCGTTGCAAAAATTTAAGATTGCAATCAAGAAGTATTTTGAAAATTGTTATGAGTGATCTCACGGCACATACAGGAAACTTGGAATGAGCTATCTTAGAACATATTCTTAATACTGGCTCTCTCTAGAAACAATTAACTAATATTTTACGCATGCACATGTATCATTTGCAGTTTATGGGACTATACAAATATTGTCATGAACTTTCTCTGTGGATCCCCTATGGTAGATGGCAGAAACAATTTTGGTTGGCTTCAATACTTTGATGTTGTCATCACGGGCAGGTCATGTTCATTTCTTAATGCCACAAAGTGTACTTTGTTGTAAAACTTGTTTTGGTTTTAATCCCAGCGCCATGAATGAATCTGTTAATACTCATGAGTCATGATTCTTTAATTAAACTAATTGGCTTTGGCATTGTCTAGTGGATTGGTTTTGCAGTTTCATTCAGCCAGGACATTCATACATCAATTATATGTCATTCAGTACATTTATAAGCCACTTAGCAAGAAGTATCCACTAAAATTATTTCATTTTGCATTCTTTTGAGCTTGAAAAATCAATTTTTAGGCTTCCAATTGCATACATTAATGTAACTTGGTTTCATTATAAACTGAACAAGTCTATAGTCCATGCAGTGCAAAGCCAAGTTTTTTCCATGAGGAAAATCGTGCCAACCTATTTGAGGTTGAGCCTGAAACTGGAATGTTAATTAATACGGATAATGGCTCTCCTATGCCTCAGGTAAGTGCCGCAGTACACCAAATCACATTCTTTCCTATGAGAATCTTGTTCTATAATCTGTTTTGCCTTTTTTTTTTTTTTTTTGGAAAAGGTAGGTGATATCACAGCTAGATTATTGCCAGAAGACGTGTGTGCTCATAAGGTCTTCCAGGTATATTTGGATAAGTTTATGATAAACGATTTGAAGAAGCTTATAAATACTTGGTCTGCACCAGATTAATGTTTTACGCCTCAGCATATCACTATCAGGAAATTTAATGTGATTATGAACTTCTATTTTAGGGAGGCAGTGTCGGGCATCTGCATAAATTACTTTCAGTGGCATCAAGTTCGCAGGTTAATGTCTGCTTTTTTTATGCCGTTATCTGTAGGTTATATGGTTAGATTAAGTTATGTATAAATTATCTTGTCCTATGAGATGCTGATTATATTCATATCTAAACTTTAAATCTGTTGATTGAGGAATGTCAATACCTAGCAATGTTTCCTGAAATGTCTTGTACTATGTTTGTGTAGGTTCTGTATGTTGGGGATCACATTTATGGAGATATATTACGCAGCAAAAAAGTTCTTGGTATATAATTTAAATCCTCAATATTCTTGTCTTCCGAATAATTTCACTTTATATTCACTTATGATTAAAAGCTTAAATTCCTGTGAGGAATATAGAGATACAGAGACAGGTAATGCAACAGATATATTGCATTGCGTTAAGCTTTTACAACTTTGTCCATGTGCTATATCTTGTATGTGGTCGGCTGGTTGCCTGTGCCTGAGTAATAACTCCAATCTTTCAATTTTGTTTTATTCGTTAAAGCGTGAAATGTGTAGGATGGAGAACAATGCTTGTTGTCCCAGAACTTGAGAAAGAAGTCAGACTCCTCTGGGAATCAAGAAATACCCGCAAGGTGCCCGTATGTTATTTTACTTCTGATTGTCATCATCTTCTGAGCCTACCATTCAAATTTTTTAGTGAGGTTCGGTTTAGGGTTCTGATAGTTTTTTTACAGGAACTTCAATTCTTGAGGACTGAACGCGATCGCATTGAGGATGAAATATATCATTTGAAGCGGTCTCTCAAGTCAGTATAATTCTGGATGTTCATTCCATGATTTAGCATTTGTCTGCAGTTTTATTAAATTACGCTCCGTTGTTCAGATCCAAGAATCCAAATGACAATTCAAATCCAAAAATATCTTCAGAACTAGATAAATTGGAGGTTAGGCCTCTTTTATTATGGCCTCATGGTCAGGCATGGTAGTTCAATATCATATATAATCACATGCGATATTTTTGACAGCTAGAAAGAGAGAGAGTGCGTTCAAGTCATCAAGAAACTCAGAGGAAATTGCACCAGAAGGTAATATTTTGTTCTTAATTTTATTATGGAATACTAGTGATATATTCAACTCGGTAAAAGAAACCTTCTCCGTTTATGGTGAACCATTACAGTTCCATGAGGTATGGGGCCAGCTTATGAAGACCGGTTATCAGAACTCTCGTTTTGCTCATCAGGTAAAGCCCGACTTTCCTTAGCGGACTGTCAATATACGTGCACCATTCTTGGCTTGAGTTTTGATATATTCCAATCCAAATTTAAATAGGAAAAAACACTCGAAACAATGATAGTTGTTGTCGTTGACTTGATGTGCATTGGGCAGGTTGAGAGATTTGCGTGTCTCTATACGAGCCAAGTTTCAAACTTG